>OZ010791.1:371732703-372982703 GCA_963932465.1 Maratus speciosus | reverse complement strand
TAGCATTTATAGAAATTGAAAAATAAAAAAGGAATAGTCTTGAGCGCGTACGGCTTCATTAAAACATTATGGTACTTACATTGCTTTCATCGTTTTTTATTTACATATTTATGCATACAAAAAACGTTGATTTTCCACAAGCAAACTCAGTCTAATGTTGTAATTTACTAAGGATTATAGCCGATCAATAATGGCTTAAATTGGATAAAAATATGGATGCTGAATACAATTTTAATATTCAAGGATTTACATACGTAAAAAAATTATATTTTGCTGGAGCGTCTTAAACTAATTATCAGGAAAAATAGACATCTACAAAGATTAAACAAATCATTTTGTCAGCTACTCGTAATTTTTCTTATGTAATGCTTATGATTACTTAGTGCTTTCTCTGTATATAAAAAAAAATCCAAATATTTTAAGGCTCTATTTACTCTTGTAAACTTTTCATTAAATATCCATCAAATATCCAATATTTTAATGAAATATACTTCTTATTGTTCGTCGACTATACGATGATAATTATCACATAAAGTTTAGTTCACCACACGTAAATATGCAGATAACCACTCTTTAACCCAGCAGTTCTGTTCGAATGCACTATAGGTATGTAGTGTTTAGTTCAATATGACCCAATCAAAATATTAACATTTCTTGCATGAAAAGAAAGGTGCCATTTTAGAAATGGTTAAACGAAGTGGTCTAAATAATAGTAAAATAGTTTAAATACAGGTCAAATAATATAAAGCATGTAAAAAATAAAACAAAAGAAAATAAAAATTAAACTTACCATTATTTGAATTTTGGACGGAAATATTTTATATGCGATTTTCAAATGTCTTTCTCACAATTGTAGTACAATATATTAGTTTTGTTGCCATTGCTTGATGGATAGAACTTTCACGTTGCACGTTTGACACACAATGAAATATTCACAACAGACCCCAAAGGTGCGTTCTGACTTTTACTCTGAACTCTTTTCACTACTTTTAATTGAGTCCTTATTTCCTGGATGGTGTTGCCTTGCTTCTATGTGCAGAAAAATGAGAATTTTCGACAAGTCTTCCAAAAATAGCTTCCGTTTGATTAGGGCCTTTTCATTCCATTTTCTTTGTATTGAAGTCCATAGAAGGAATGCATTGTAAGCAGAAGTATTAGAAATGTTAGAAAATAATAAACTGGGCCAGCGATTTGCGTTTCTGTTACAAGTGTACGTGTTCAAAAGTTGATGAAGAATATCCACATCCCGTTTAGTTGTATTATAATCTAATATAAATTGTTGTTTTTGTCAGGTCTGTTGCTACTTCTTTGTCATGATGAAAAGTGCTAAACAGAATAACATTCTTGCTCTTTTTAGGGATGTATGCTGTGTCCTCTCTAAAATAAAACGAGGATTTCTGCATTTCTTCGGGAAGTTTCGGTTGGTTTATTTTTTCTGATGGTGCCAAGCATAGTCATTTTCCGTTTTACAAGAAAATGTCCCAAGCTGTAAGAGGGGAAATAAATTGTCATATATAACGTTGTGTTCCGAATACTCATAAGATCTCTCACTACTCGCATGACCTGATTTTTCTCTGGCTTCGATCCTCGTTCCTTTCCATTAAAGATTTGTGTTTTCAGTGCATAAGAAATTTTACTCTCACATAAAGTATATATTTTTATCCAATATTTAGATGGTTTACTTGCGTATACTGTTTGAATGAACATTGGCCATGAAACCTATCTAATTGTTCATCTACGGTAACATTTTCATTTGGATAATACAATTTTCGTAGAATTTCTACCCATTTTTCTCAGACATCTCACACAGCAGCTACTTTACCCACATACTATCTTTCTTGATGGGTGGATATATTATCAAAAGGAATAACTTTCGGTATGGTGTAAAAGGTTCGAGGGGCATTGTAGCTCGATATGGTTTCGAGGGACACTGTAACTCGGAATATGTTTTTGCTAATTTCATTATTTCATAAGCCTTTTGTTTCTTCTCAATTTTATTTGTAAACGACAGCTCATAATAATAATAATACAATATATGCTTGAAAAGTTTCAATTTAATATTTTTCCACTCTTTTTCAGGCACTTTTCCCCCTTCAATATTTGTCATTTTTTTATTTCGTTTTCAATTGTGGGGTTGAATACTGTCTCAAATTCCCTTTGTACGCCTGTTATACTTTCTGTTCAATATTGTGTGACATCTCGAGTAGTTTTTATATATTAGCAGACGTTAATAGAGGAGAATGTGTAATAAGGTCTGATATCCATTTTTTATGATTATTAGACTAAATACTCTGTATATTATGCGTTAATTCAATTTGAATATCAAAATTCTTGACAGAACTTTCATTTTCAGTTCCATCGTTTGAATGATTTTCATACTGAGATACATAATTCTCATTGATGTCAGAGGATGTCATTAGCATATCTATATGAACATCTCTCAAATGTCTATGATTCGCCATTTTTTTTAAATTAACACGTTGTTGTTGTATACTCACAAGGGCAATTACTCTGCAGAATGTTAGAAACTGAAACACAGCGTTACAACCGGCGTAAATACTTCGGCCTCATGCAAACTGTATCAACTAGAACTTGCACGTGCTCTACTGTCACGTGACCACACACATATGTCAACGAATTTTAAACAAGTTTCGTAAAAGTATAAGTTAAAACAGTTACTGTTATTCTTTTCAGTTGAATTATTCCAAACAAATATTAAAGTATATAAGTAAATGCAAATACTTCTTTGAATCCGGTCATATTGACCCGAACAATACATTAGGACTAAATTAAAAAATATATTCTATGGAAATGCAAATAAAGGTCCTTCTAGGAGTATATACTTATATTATTTACCAACAAATTCATGAAAATTCATGAAAATATATCGGTGCTATACTTCTTTATAAACGAATAAAAATATTTTTGTGTCAAATAGACCGCAATAGAACAGCAGGATTAATATTGTATTAAATATAATATAAAAGTTTAATTTACATCTAATAATAGTAACACCGCAAAAAATATATATTCCAAAAACTTCAAAATATGTACTAAAAACACTTTCTTGCTTAAAAGACGTGAAATATTAGTAAAATCATTAAAATATTTACATGTTTCGATTGATTCACTCAATCATCATCAGAACACATAAGAAGCAAATATACGATGTGCATAAAACACTGGAATGTGAGATCAGTCCCTATTACATAGTGAAGATACAATGTCCTCTATATTTTCAGCACTGCCCGTCGTTCCATCTATAGTCCGCTTAAAAAATATATTCAAACATTCTACCCAATTATTCGGAATATGATATGACAGCGTATCATTACATGCTTTTGAACCTCTGTTATATATTTCAATCGATTCCCTTACATATAGTTGCACATAAAAATCACATCTATAAAACAATTTACTACTTTCATTGAAAATGATGTTGACATTCTCTTTTTTTTACTAAGTCTTGATAATGCCGTATTTCCCCTGCTATATTTTACATTTGAAATATGTACCTTACATTTATTACTGAATTTCCTTTGGATGATACTTACATAACAATTTCTAACACCCCCCTCCCTGATAAATGGAATAATATATGCTCCTGAAAGTTCACCTTATCAATCGGGTAAATTTTTCTGCTTAAATTGCCTTTAATTTCGAATAAGTCCTCGCGATTAAACTGAAACTAAGATCTTTTAAAGGTGTTTTATAAACTCAAAGAAACATATAATAATTCGTAACACCCTTTTAATCTTAACTTCACTATCAATTTTATTTTGAATAAAGCCTGTGTTTGTTTTATTAAAACAAGTTTTGAATTAATTTATTAGCCAGCTTTACTCGATAACCATTGTTAATTTCAATAAGTTCAATTTTATCTAACTCAACCCCCAATTTTTTTTCGGAAGATATTCTAAAGTCCCTGTTAATCAGGAATCTAAAGGTAAACTTATAAAAAGATCGAGCGCATGCATCAATAGGTATACTATTTAATTCAACACACATTTCAATGAAAGTAAACATATTTATAGGTCCGATTTTTAATTGCAACTATTTGTAAAGGAATCGCTTGAAATATATACAAGAGAATCAGATATATTTAATGATAAGTTATCATTTCACATTCCAAATATTTGGGTACACGGATGAACAACTTTGGGAAGCGGGCTATAGATGGAGCAATGTGCAGTGTTGAAAATAAAGAGGACTTTGTATTTTCACTTTATAATAGGGACTGACTCATATTTCAGTATTTTATGTACATTGTATTTGTGTTTCTTATGTGTTCTGATGATGATTGAATGAATATAACAAAACCTGTCAATATTTTAATGTTTTGATTGATATTTGATGTCTTTTAAACGATTAAAGTGCATTTAGAATATATTTTGAAGTTTTTTGAAGATATAGTTTTTTATGGTGGAAACACATTTTAGTTAATATTATGCCACAACCGGTATAAGTAGCGATACAAGAGACAATGGGAGAATATTGGTAATTAAGGGAACGTCCACTTTTACTCTTGTGACCACCAGAGCAAATGTCCATATATATTTCCAATTATTTTATTACAAAATATATTTAGGATACATTTGATGCAACTACTTAAATATACATGTACTCTACTTTCATAAACCATATACAGTTTGTAACAAAAAGCATTTTACTTGCCTTGATAATAAATGAAAATTTTGTTACTCTTGTGACCACAAAATAATGCAATTTTAAAAAATTGTGTTTGACGCAGAAATTCTGTGAATTATATGAGGATATAGAAATAAAATTTACAGAATATAGCAGAGTAATTATATCTTTTTTAAAAAGCATTAATCATTGAACTCATCTGATAACCCATGAATTAGTTACATTTGATTTTTGCAAAATGCTAAGTGTTACTCTTGTGACATTTTGTCCATAATGTAATTTTAGCAAAAATTCAGTTTAAATACTAAATAAAATAATTAAAATAAGTTAAAAAATTATTTTCTTTAGAGAACAACTGTTGAGGATGGTTTAATTTTAAAATAACATAAAATAATATTAAAAATTCTAAAATTAACAAACACTAAAACCTCATAGCAACCTCTCAGTTTCTGCTTCTTCACAGAATAAGTCTTTGCCTTCATTATCAATAATATCATTTGCAACGTCTCCCGTATCATCATTTACCTAATGAAACAAAAATTCTTTGTACGAATCATGTTAGTGTAAGGTTTGTAGTAGATAGTGTCATTTTTCATGGCTTAAGAAATTGTATTTGTTGAATGCCCTTCGCTGTTCGTATTTTCTCGCAAAGTAATGAAACTTTATTGTTTTATTTCTTTGACAAAATAAGCAGTATATCTTAGAATTGTTTTTTAGCACGCACTTCATTCCATATATATCACTATACAATAACACAAATTCAATCTACAGCATCTATAACAGGAGTATTTGAAAAAAAAAATATGCCCAATTAAATTAATTGAGATGGGAGTCTGATTCATTGCAGGCATATTTGCATATATTTTTGTTTAAATTGGGCACAAAACAGGCACATTTTAGTGAAATACATATTCCCTTAAAGATGCAATTTTGAAATTTTACATACGAAAGCATTTACAAAAAATTGATTATGAGTTACATTATGTAAAATAATAGCATAAGATTCTACTTTATTGGGATCATACTAAATAAAAAGCTGAAAATACAGTCGCTTGTGGATTTGACCAGTAATGTAGTATTTCATACCAAAATTTCATCTTGGCATGAAAATAAAACAGTTTCCAGAAAATCCACTGGCATAACTATTCTTTAAGAAATGGTTATTTTTTTGGCATTACGAAAATAATCCTTTGTACAAGTTTCAATGAATGTGTGCCACAGAAATGGATTTAGTTGCTTTCGAAAATTTTTAAACAATCAGAAGTGGTTTCTTTAACTGTTAGTTTTTCAAAACGTTTATCAACGTTTTGAAAAAGTAACAGTATTGATGAAGATGTTGATAAAAGTTTTGTCAATAGCAAAACTTCTATCAACGTTCTGCTATTCACAATAACTTATAAGAAGTTCTGTATTATGGACTTCCGTTTCAAATAATTCTTCGATGTTATCTCTGCAAATTAGACATTCAGAATTCCTAAATTCTAATTATCATGTATCTCGGCAGACAAAGTCATTAAATCCATTACAGCGATGTTTAATGCAGGAAATACACCAATTAATACATTATGAATTGCTTGAATGTTTTCGTGACAGCAACAAATGGAGATATTCTGATGAGTTATTTTGTATTGTTTTATGAAACTAGGCTTTAAAGCTGCAATGGAATCTCCAATTTTTCAATTTAGGAAAGCTTCTTTAAAGAAAAAACGTATTCTCTTATTAAATGTCCCCTAGAATTGTTGAAATTACGTGTCCTTTTTCACGCTTAACTAATGTAGATTTAGCAGAAGAATGACCTCTTCTTAAATCTTCATCGACATAAAATTTTCCAAAGCTGGGGAGTTAGATTTTTTTCCGTTACAGTATTGGAGGTTAGCTAGTTCTCAACTTTTTCCTTTACTTAATATTTCCATTTTATTGCTAAAGCTTTTGCTGGTTCTAAGACTTTTCTTCATCTTATCGTAATATATTTTGTTTTGTTTCTTTCTCACAACAACATATTCAATTTCATTATTATTTTTTTCTCTACAATTTTTGGCGCTTAGCAGAATTTTTCCTGCTCTTTAAAACAATGTCGTGTATAACAAGCGATATTAAAATCTTTCCTTTAAAATATAATTTCCATAAGAGTTGCTATAAGAAACTCTGTAGGTTATACAGCAGAATTTAGTAAATGAAGCTTTAGAAAGCCTATAAAATATCTAATCAAAGACTATGTGCTTCAAACCAAAAGAAAGCACACAAAAATGGCACGAGTTGAGTTGCTTTATTATATCTTTAATTACTTGTCATGATTATTTTATAATCTTAAGTAATACCAAAAATGAATAAAAATAAATCCACCCATTAAAAAACACTAATAAAGATAATTTATCTTCCTTAAAATTTACAAAATAACCTTAGTTATAGCTAAAACTATTTCAAGAACATAACAGAGAAAAAACAACAAAACTTTAAGCATTCTGTTTGTTTTGGTTGTAACGCAGTGTTATATCAAACTATCGACAAAAATATTATGTGTTACTCTTGTGACAACTCCCCAGAGCCTATTCCATGCACAGCATAAACAAAATATTTAATGTCTTAAAATAAATATTTAACATTATATTTAACATAAATATTTAACAAAATATTATATGTCTTATACCTCGAAATCAGAGAATTAGAAGTTTTGGGTTAAAATTTAACGTAGTTTTTTCTTTCTTTCTTTTTTTTTTTTTAATTAAAACTTTTGTATGTTTTCCGTTACTCTTGTGACATTTAAGTATTAACGCTTAAATACAGCCAAAAATATATTAAAGACATTATCTAAAAGAATTTATCTACGTAGATCTTAAAGATATGATAATAGTTTGTTGATTTGAACGTATAGTAATTTTATTGAATTCTAAAAAGTAAAAAAATCATACATTTCAATAAGTGTATTTTAAACTCAAATGTAAATGTAGTTTTATACTGTTAGTATCCAGGTCATTTTCAGTAAACACTTGCTTTTATGAAATTAAAACTTACAAATTCATATACTTCAACTCTTTAGCTTTAAATTAATGTATCACACTTATATTTCCGTTTTTAAAAAAAATTCAGCAAAATTTATTTTCTGCCGTGGACGTTCCTTTAATTACTAGAGAAAATATTAATAATGGATGATTTATTTACAAAATATTTACAGTAAAAGACACTATTTACATTTATAGACACGGATATATGAGATACTGCCCACCATTCAGATACACGTTAAGATACTATCTAAGTACTGTGTTATGTTATTAAATTATACTCTTCCGTTCTCAATTTACCGTACGCAGCTAGGCTTATTGGAAGGTATAACCAAACAGGTATCTCTTGCACACTCGCAAATTAACTACTCTCCATAGTAGTTAATTATTTCCCGAAAAAAACTTTCACCTTCAACGCGAGACTCAAGACAGAGACTGTCTTCTCCCACCACAGCTTGTGTATTCACAAATTATGGAGTCCTCTCCAGTAACATCAAGGGCGATTTCCACCTGTAAAATTATAGACAATCGAACTGCACTTTCATTCCGCCTTGTTCATTGACCAGGCGTCGCCGTAAATATTCTTTGTTCCTACTCCTTTCTTCTCGTTATTTGGCTCTCTATTATATTCACATTCCAAAGTTAAAAAGCTAGATTTCTAACATTCCCTTTTATACAATAAAGCTTTTCATACGATACAGATATGAGTACATAGTACTCATTCCAATCCCAAATACAAGAAAAAATGTCTCCCTAACCCAAGTGTTTAGAAAGTACATTTATATTATAAATTATATTTTAGATTTTTTTAAAAATCAAACATTTTTTCTAAATATCTAAAAAAATACGTAAATTTTAATTATGTAATTTACAAACAGCTTTTAAATATAATTAATGTACAATGAATCTCATAACACGTTAATTTTTCAGTTTGTGCAAAAAAATAATTTTATTTTGATTAATACTTTTATTTAGAACTTTTTTCGGTATTTGCAGGCAACAAAAATATTTTTTTCTGCATACCAGTATATAATGAACAGTAATATTATTTTCCAATTTGTTGAATTTATAATTTTATTATAATTGAAATCTGCCATAATAATGCGAATGTAATGTTTTATAAAATTGTTTGTTTCTTAAATCCGTATAAATACTTTTAATAAATCTGAAAAAAAATATATATAGACATATTTTAATGTTAAATCTGTAATGCAAGGACATAATATTTGTTTTCTCGTTTTATTTACCGAAAATAAGAATTTGTACAAATTTAAAAGTTCTTTCTCTGTTTTTTCTTTCGAGTATGGAATAATACAAATAATTTTATACATTGTTTCTACCGGATACATTTTTCCCATGTAACTAACATTCTTTTCGATTTCTCAAAAAGGCTTTTTCCCGTAGAACAAAGACATCGCGACATTTCTTTTTTATTATTTATAAGGTGAGTTACTGCAAGGAAAATACTCGAATGCACATCGTATACGTCATTTTGAGAAGTGGTTGTCAACGTTTTTACAAAAAAGTTTGTTTTCCTCCTCTGAAAAACATTTTTAGGTTTTCAAATCGCTGAATTTATAAAATAAGTATTTTCTTTTATGTTATAAAGTAAAATTAGAGATAATTTTACATAAAGCAAAAATTCTGCAATATTAATTATGGAAAACTGAATAAATTCTGTTTAAAAATGTAAATGGCATATTTTTTATTACTTTCTTGAAAACTGTAATATACTTGAAAAGTTAAAATGAACAGTGATTGAACAGTTATTGCCGAAACGTCAGTGAAGGCTTACTGAGGAGACCCGAAATTTTTTGGTTTCCATCTGTTTGTTTGTTTGTTAGTTAGTTAGTTAGTCTGTCTGTCCCGCGATAACTGCCGTAAAAAGCATCCAATTAGCTTGAAATTAAGGATGTATATTGGTGAGCTCCCCGGATTAAGCTGTATAGTTTTGGGTTAAATTTGGTTCATTCATTCGGAATATATAGAACATTTTATTTTGTGACATACTGCTTTTCTATGGAAAGTCAGACGATTTTCAAATTTTCATTTATTGAAAGAAATAGCTCATATGAATAATAGATTTAAATGGTAAATTTTGGATGCTGAAATTTTTAAATAAGAGTATTAAATTATTCCTTTTAGTTTGCAATTTTGTCAAAACATTTGTCAGAGCTTTTAAATTAGGTGTATAACTTATGATGGAATTTTATACATGTGTTCGAATAATATAAAACATTTTATTTTATGAATTTACTTATATTTCATTTTTTTTCCTTTTAACCGTTGCGTAGCAACAATATCTCATCTAAAAATATCAAAAATGTGAAAGTATGTATGTTTTTTTAAGTCAAATCAAAGTTAAAAGGAATGAATTAATGAATGCCTTTGTATAGATATTTGCATACAAATTGATTTAAACGCAGAAATGAAAATAGTATTTATATACTATATAGAATAATATTTTTACTTATGTATTCAACTATTTTAATTATAAATGAAAAAGTTCGTTATTTTCATACAGAATGAACTGACATTATTCTATTAAACTTTATAAACTTTATTGTTGCCAAAAAAAAAAAAAAGTAATAACAATTTCTCCCAAAGAGTTAATTTTAATTTGTAGGATTTTCAAGTGCACAAGGAAAATGGAATAAGCAAATTACAAATAAAAAAGATAAATAGGACAAGAATGAATACATATAACCATTTCACACCAAATACCAACTAAAATAATTTTTATAGTGGTATTTTCCCAACACTACGAAGAAATATTCCTCGATTTACACGATTTTACTTGGCCTTCTTTTTCTCATTGGTTGCGATTTCATTTTTGCAATTGTGTATATTAATTGGCACAAAATTTTACATTTTTATGACTGAGGTATATGTAAGGCCATACAAATAAGAAATTCCGTATTGTCTCCTATAAAATGTGATAAAGTGTTGATTAACTATATATGTTTCTATTAAGAGGAGCAGAGCTGCCAAGCCTCCGGCGTTCTGGATATCAGTATTTTAATACAAAAAATGTTACTTTATTTAATTGAAACATTTGCGCGATTTAAAAGAACAACATTTTCTGTAAGATAATAGTGTTGTGCAAAAAGCCTGAGACTTGCCATGTCTGGTGGGGAGTGAAATGTTTTATTTAATGCATTTATCTCTATTTTAATGTTACGTGAACTACGTCCCGTGTAACAGCTTGTAGAGTGTAATAAATTAAATTATTAAAATAATACCTATTACGAAAAATGAAACAAAATGCCCGGCTAAGGGAAATAAAATGTTAGTTAACCTTTCGTAATTTGACCTGAACACAGGGGTGCGTCAAATTTCAACGGTGTTTGTAACATCACGATTTTAAATTAAATGTGGAAACTATTAAAAGGCTATCACAAAAAATACTTAACGGCGCCAAATCACGTTTATCTATTTAGTCAATTGGAAGTGGACACGATGATGAATTATTAACCGTTAGGTTTAGAAGTCCCCCTACTTTAGGGTGATTTTAGTAAGTTAATCCTATGGAGTACATTTTTAGATATTTAGATTAGATCTTAGATATAAATATTGCAGAATGGTAATCAAAATTATTTTTTGGAAACAAAAATTATAAAGGTATTAGATTTCTAAATTAGATGTCTC
The DNA here is from genome assembly GCA_963932465.1 of Maratus speciosus. NCBI lineage: Eukaryota > Metazoa > Arthropoda > Arachnida > Araneae > Salticidae > Maratus > Maratus speciosus. The sequence continues at coordinate 372,971,409 of OZ010791.1, read as the reverse complement.
AGTTTACATTTCCAAAAGTTCTTTATCCATTAGATACAGGTGTTTGTGGTTAGCAGGCAAGTAAATACTGCTGTATGGATATTAGGATAACGTAAAATGCTTGACAAAATTGTTGCTTATCCTTATAAATCGCAGTGTAAAAAGGAATCTAAGATATAGGATAATCATTAACTCAATCAATAGAAAATTACAAATGCAAAATAAATTACACAACGGGGACTTCAGAGGTCGTCCCCCTGAAGAAATTTGCTTTATTATATAAAAATTACTAGAATAAGTAGCTCGTGAGAATTTCAGAATATCATTACATAACAACGTGTTTAATTTAACGGTTCTAATGTCTGAAACCATCGAAATATTTTTTTTTCCTTTTATAAATGTTTGTGTAATTTAAAAAGTTTAAATTTTGTTTTTGTAGAAAGATTAATATTATGCAAAGTTTGCTAAAAACAATAAGTTGCAGAGATGACGTTGAGGCTCTTGATCTGCAGATTTACTAGTTTTTAAATACAGTTTTAAGTGTTTGATGTTGTAAAATAACAATAGAAACTGCAAAACACAGTGATACATATTAGAAGACTAAAGATGCCCGCATTCTAGAGACAGGAAATGTTCAACATCATTTTAATGATTGATTGGTTGGTTAGGGTTTCCACGGATATCTTTAGCATACATAGGATTACAAAGACTGGGACCTCCACTTAAAGTAGAATCTGACCCATAACGAACAGCCATCACTAATTTCGGGATTCGTAGACAGTGTCCTAACTACTATACCAGTATGTGGCCATCATTTTAATTCTTTTGATTCAAAGAAAAACGTTTCTGTTGATTGGAAATGATCATTATACAGATGAATATATTACATGAGATTTGATGACCCCTAAACTGACCTAATAAAAGCTGGAAAGAACGAAATGTGACTGAATTTTTATATTTAATTAAAAAAAAATAGCGATTTTTGTAGGAAAGAAATACCTAATAATTGTCATTTTTTATACACATAAAATAACTATAGGGCATCTAAATATGTTCTAGAGTATATAGGGCTCAATCGGATAGAAAAGACAATCTAAAAAAGCAGGTTTAATAAAACTTCACAGGATATGTTTCAAGATTAGATGCTAACTATTCACATAAAAGAAAAAAATATATAATAAAAGTAAATTAATAATTAAAAATCCGTATTTCGTATTCTAAGTAAATATTATTTCATTACATATGTTGATTTTTATTTATTTATTTTTAAATTTATAATAGTTTATTGTCATTTTCCATCTTAGTGTTTATTTGTTTTTCTGATGATGATTGAGTAAATTCAATCTAAACATGTCAAATTATTAAGATCTTTTAATGTATTTTATTAACATTTGACGTCCTTTTTATCAATTAAATGTTTAATATATATTTTGAGTGTGTTTTTAGAATATATATTTTTGAAATATTTTTAATGGACGTATACGATAACTTCTGTTTATAATTTAATATTATTTCATTCATTAATGGAATCATTTTATTATTTTTAATCATGTATAAAAAATATATATATTCATACACATACAGAGTGATATCAACCTATTTTCTAAATAATCCTTAAAATAAGATTATAATTGAAGAAAAAAATATATTAATATTATTTATTACTTAAAAGTAAAATACCATTTTTTACACGTGCATAAGTTGATATCGTCTTGACTTTATTTCACCACCTTTTTGTAAAATTTCTGCAGTCATTTTCTTTTTTATAAGCGACAATTTCTTATTTTAAAAGCGTAGATGAGGACAAGGAATAATAACACTGTTATAAACATTTACACATTAAGGGAGTAATTGAAATTATTATATCTTTATTAAGTAATCCCTTTTCGCTATACTTATAAAACTCTTAGATAAATGGCAGATAAAGAGCTAAATATTCATTGGTCGATTAGTGTGAATGTTAATGTGAAGTGTCTGTTTTCGCAATTTTTCAAGAGTGAAACATTATTGATTAACAGAAAAGGCTTGCAAACCGTGAAAGAAAATTTGTAAGACATGTGTTTTTGGAATGTTGTTGAACAATTGTTTGCGTTTTATTGAAAATGCAAATTTCTTATATATAAATTTATATATATATTATATAAACTTATATATATATAAACTTATATATATATTATATAAAAGAAACTGCAGAAAAGAAAATATACATGTAATTTTAATTAAGCATTTCATTTGGCTTTTCAAAAATTTTTGACCTTATGGTAATAAGACATAATATTGTATGGTAATAAGACAAGACATGCACAATTACATTTACAGCATAAATTGTTATACGATTTGTGAGAATATAAGGTTTTATGTAAATATTCTTTAATTTGTAATATGCATTTCAAACAATTTTAAGCTGCCTTTACAATAATAGGATCATATAATCACCTGTTAAAAAATAAAATGTATGCAGAATCAACTAATAGGTTTTATTTTAGAATTTGTTTTTTTCTGCTAAAGATTTGTATTGTTTCGAGAAGTTCTATTTTAAAAAAATGACAGACGAAGCTCTTTACGAAGATTATATTAGTAATTTAAAAAAAAGTTGTTAAAGTAGTTCTTACCTGCATCATCTATCCTATCTCATTACCTATCTCATTTTATAATTGATTGTCTAATGACTAAAACTGGAATCCAGCGAAACTCAGCTTTATCAATAGAGAAAACAAACTGGATTTTGAAAGATTTGAACAAAAATATATCTCCCTTTTAAGGAGTTTTCGCCAAATAATGGTTTCTGTTGACTATAAATCTCATTTAGTGGTTTTCACCACTCATTTTTATGCTAATCCCCTCAGATAATATGTAAGAATTAAATGTTTGAACTATTGTTTGACCTACTCTTCCTTGATTTTCCTCGTGTTGCATTCATCTTTATGTAGGTATGTTTATAAGACTATTTTCAATAATTCTGCAGACGCGCCCATATCATATATATCTATAATAATTGATCGTTTGTATGACGTTTTGTTTTACCTCAAAGAAAAAAACAAAATTCCTGCATTTCTTATTTTTCTACATTTGGATTTATGCCAATCTTTCAAATAAAGGTCTTTTCTAGTGGAAATAAATTATTTTAAATGTGGTGAATAAAGTTCATATCCCAGCACCATACATCATAATGCTTTTCTTCATTGAACTGTAGAGATGTTGTTTTGTTTTCCGATGGTATGATTGCACCACATAACAAAATTCAGAAGAAATATTGCTTTTTTTTTTTCATTTCTCTTCTTTAAATCTCTTTGAAATCATCCATTCTATCAAGTGCTATTTCCAACATGCTTATTTGCTTTAATAGTCAGATGAATAAATTTTCTATCAATATTCAATAATTATCAGTTATTTATTTAAAATAATTAAAATTAATTTTAAAAACTTTTTGATTTGTGGTATTCTTTGCTAGAAATTAAATTTAGAGACTTACGAATTATACAAAATTATGTATTGATCATATTTTTTCAGATACTTGAGTAAAGACACAAATCACCAACTTCTGAGTCTTCAAAATTGAATGTGCATATGTATATGCAGTGTTATGTATATCGGATATCACTACACCTGAATATATTTGTATTATCAAACCAATGAATTTTGCTATTGAATACAGCGAATATTCTCTATTCAGAAAGAGTGGTTTGTAAATCTCGTAATCATTGGCACCTATTGTTTATAAAACGTTCACCAATATATTTGATCACAATTTCTTTTTTTTTCTGAGTATTGCGATTGGAATAATTTTGATATTGCCATTACGAATGTTGTTTTAGCAATAAATGATAATTTTAATCTTTTGAGAGTCGATGGATAAACTAACCTATATCATTTTTGCCTACAAATATGAGCTGATTTTGGAGCCCGTATTTGCAACAAAAGATTCATAAACAAGAAAGAAAAGTAACAAATTGAAGCATAGATTATGAAACACTTTCCAACACATCTAAAATACTGATACAAAACTTCACCGTTTTAGAAGGTGAAAGGTAATGTTTGATTAACCGTTTTAGAAAACGCATAAAACATTTTAAAACTCAATTTCTGTAACTACCATATATAGTCGAAAAATAAAGCAAATTATTTTTTGAATCGCTATATTTTATCGATTGATTTGTATTATACAACTTATTATGCTAAAATTTAGTTCAATTATGAAACGCTTAATGCAGTTGGAAAATCCATTTCAGCAATTTCTGTGAATAAATGGAAATGTACTCGAATTATTTTGTATAAACCTCTATATAATCTTACACAAACCAAATAATAGGCAATCAGTTTAACTTAAAAACGTATACGACATTTCCGAACTGACTTCCGGCAATTACCGCTCATCGTCTGTACTCTAAACGAACATTTCTGTGTGTTCTGTTCACACTGTAAAAAAAACGACATTTTTACAGTACAAAGTACGATTCATCTAGCGCACAAACTCGATCACAGTGAATGTGCTGTATCATTCTTTGGTTTCCTGACTGTATTAACATGGAAAATACGGTAGTTGCGTAAAATTAACAGCACAATGTGCTGGCAATTTGGACGCCAGCAGTTTGTGCTGTAAAAAAAATGCGTTCAAATTGCCAGCACATTGTGCTGTTAATTTTACGCAACTACTGTATTTTCCATGTTAATATAATCAGGAAACCAAAGAAATATACAGCACATTCACTGTGATCGAGTTTGTTCTGGCAAATCTACAGTGGTTTTTTTACAGTGTATGCATGATAAATGTTATAAACAAACTTTTCAATGGTAAATTTCTTATTATGTGCCTCAATTATATATCTAGTTCAGTATGCTTGAAATAATGTAATATTATGAATACGATTTGGATACTCTGAATACGATTTTTCCTTATACACTGCAAAAAAAAATTTGTAAAGTTACTAAAGTTTTTCTAGGAAACTGGGATTCCAGGAACTTTTTATGTAACGGCAACAACAAAAATTCCTGTAAGAGACTCTGTTACAGGAATTTTTCTTGTTGCCGTTACATAAAAAGTTCCTGGAATCCCAGTTTCCTAGAAAAACTTTAGCAACTTCCAGATTTTTTTTTACAGTGTAGATCATAATGTAATGTGTTTAGACCCGAAAGAAAATAACACTGCGAATACACATTCATTGATTTTGCAGAAACAGAATGACACCACAGATGACAGAAGGAGCTTTTTTTCTGAAATTAATACTTCAGGGGGCTGGTAGTTTAGGTTCAGAAATACGGATCTAAAATTACTAAAAGCCCTAAAATATCATTTTAATTATCAATAACCTAAATTATGCGGTAAAAAATTGAATCCCTTTCATTAAATGAACAATCCACGAATCGTGATTTTTTTTCTTTTTCTTTTTTTCTTTTTTTTAATCGTTTCAGTTAATTAATTATGAAACTTGCTTATTTTCTTGGGCACACTATTCGAAATGCATTTTGCAAACTCAGATGAAAATAACACTTATTTTATGAAGAAATAACTACCAGTGCTGCCATTTATTTGTTTGGATCCAAATCCAAACACATTCAGCTGTATAGAAGTAATGTAAAATTTGAAAAAAAAAAAATCAAATATTTTAGTTTATATCCCAGTCGGTTTTGAAGTACCACGTGTAATATTTCTGGACTGAGGAGTACAAGGAAATTCTTTTGACTGATACTGTAAATCAACTATGAACGATACACACTTCATTTTCAATATAAAAAATTCAATTGTAAATCAATTTCAATAGCATATATCAATTAGATTCTAATCCGACGATGTTTACGCGATTATGAGCTCAAATAGACAGGCGGACATACAAACAGAAAACATAAAGACTTTTCGACTAAGTTCGAAAATGTAAAAAAAAAAAAAAATGCAATTATACGGATTTTAATATGTGAGATTCACAGGGGCCATAATTACATGTTTGTCAAAAAAGCTTAATTTTTTTTAAAATTTCAAAACGTTGCATTAGATTTTTCAACTTCAAAAAGTGACTTGAACTGTAGTCTATTTTTATTATTGGTTTTGTTTAATATTTTATTTATGAATGCTTTTATGTTACAGTAAAATATTTTTTAAAAAATATCCAAATGGAAGCAGTTAGAAACATTTTCAGTTAGAAATATTTCGTAAAAATTCAAGATTTACACTTAAAAGCTTATATTTACCTAACTTTCTTTTTTGAAAGTAGAATGTGTATAAGTACTTTTATTTACTGAATTTTCTATCCATAAAATTTTCCAATTTCGTTTATGTTATCCTTTTATCTAGTATGTGTTTAATGAATTTTATCGACATTTCTAAATTTGATTACGCGAAATAAACAACACAATGCGGCTATCCAGAAATCAATTTATTTGAATTCGGATTCCTATAGAAATAAACAAGGATATCGAGGACAGTTAGTTAATCTAAATCATTAAACAACATTTTGTGTTAAAGTTTGAAAAAAGATCTTTACTTTAAATAAGATATGCTCGATAGCTTTATGTATAGGTGAACTCACCTGAGAATAATTACATTTAGCTCTCTAAAAAAAATAAAAATCTCCTTGTTTAAATAAACCATTTGTTTTCTAGTTCGAATTTCTATATATTTTAAAAGAATTCTTCGTATCTGAAATGACTGACCTGTATATTCAGTTTTTCTTTGCTTTTTTGCTAAAGTAAATCATTAATGTTTACTTAGAGTAGTTTGAGATTAAATTTTCTACATTGATTATAAATTGATCTCAGATCATAAAATGGAAAAAAATTACTTTTATTTTGAGAATTTTTTTTTTAGTTTTTATATCAAAGATTTTTTATTATACTTCTTAGTTAAAAAAAAAAAATTAAATTAATAAATATCTTTTACATTTAAAAATATAATTACAATACATTTTATATGTACTATTATTTTTTAATAAATTCATAATTTTTTATAAGTATTTTTATTTTTTCTTGTCTATCATTTTCATTTAATAAGAATAAAATTTACGATATACGCATTAACATGTTATGCGACGCATCAGTTACCAGCGACTGATACTGAACTTTCCTTTCAGAACGCGACATTCGCCGATGACTGACGGTCTAAAATATGATATAAAACTAAAATACATGTATTGTTTTAGGTAATTACTGAAAATTCATTTAAAATTTAGTTACCTTTTATATATTATAGGATTATACCTTTTTAAAAAATACTTCAAACATTGTAAATTTTTCAGCTTCAGTTTCAGTCACCGTGGCACGCAACGGGTTAATTTACATTTTCAATGTCGAGTTGCTCTACTTTGAGTTTGGGAGAACGGAAATGACCAACATGATAATGAACTACAACTTACACATTCCTGGTCAACTGCTAACACTGCAATAATAAACTTCGAAACAACATGAAATTTCACATAACTTGTAATATTTTTAAATATTGCATAAGCATTTGTATTACATAGAATTTTACGCGTAATAAATAAATTTGATTTAAAATATGTTTAGTAACTTTAATGATAAAATTTTTTAATCATTGAAAAGTTTAAAGAAATTCTAGGATTCATTTATTTTTTTTGAAAGTTTGAAAAATAGGAGGAATATAGGAATATGTATAGAAAGGAAAACAATCATCGAACAAAGTAAAGATCAGCTTGTATTTACCGTTTTTCAGTTTTGATTTTGTATTTTTTTTTAAATGCAATAATTTTTTTAACAAAAAGAAAAAAAAAATAGAAAAAACTTCAAACAACTGTTTCTTAATTTACGACTTGTTAGCAAGTATGAAAAAAACTTTATGTAATTCTAATGGACTGTTTTTCTATTAACTTATTGCGTAAATTTTAACTTGTTTTAACAAGATTGGTTTGGCAAAACAGCGTAGTTTTCTAGACTTATAATAACGCTTTATTGATATCAACATTCAATGTACTTAAAATTTTGCCAGTGGAATGTGTTCAAAAATAAAACATTGACAAAGTACGCTAACGACGCATGCTCAGATTAGAAGTTTTGTCTAAAGTATGGCAAATGATTTATTAGAAGATAGCAAAACTTCCCGGCGAAGTTCATCTAGACGCGTTTTAGAAGGCAACAAATATTTTATTGGCACTACTGTCAAGCCCGGAAATTTTTTGTAGAAACAATCGAAAAATTTATATCCTGTACTTCGCAGTTATCTTATTTTTAAAGCACCCTATATTAGAACTCATATCATTAAACAAAGAAAACAGTCATATGAGAAAATTATTGACATGCCTCCAACACCATCCTTCCCACAAAAAAAAGAAAAATCTGTATACGATATCTATTTATAGCAGTGTTTATCAACGTGTGTGCCATGACAGTTTGTTAAATGTACCGAGAGGGTTTTTGACAAATACTTAAAATTGTATGGTGTCGTATTATCGATACTGCTTAGGATGCATATTGCTGTTAAAGAGGGATCAAGGTAAGACTCTTAATTTTTAATTCTCTGAAATGGTTAAAATGCAAAACACATAGAAGTAAAGGAAAATATAACGGACGGAAAATATATGGACGAAATTTATAAATTTGGTGCTTCACAAACGGATAATAAATAAAGATTCAAACGGAAGTATAAAGATGACTGCATTGAATTCTGATTAATCGTAATTGAAACGGAAGACTCTCAAATACTATTCTGTGTATTCTGCAAAAAGAAACTTGCAAATGAAGCTCTCATACCTGGCAAACTGAAAAGACATTTAGAAACTTCAAAACCCAGAGGTCAAATACAAAACAACAGAGTATTCCGTTTTATTAAATGAATTTTGTAAATAAATTTATGTATATTCTGTATCATACAACAATTACATTTTTTATATTCAGGTGTGCCGCAAATGATTATCGAATGTATTTGTGTGCTGTCATCCAAGAAAGGTCCAGAATCACATTTATAGCATAAAACGTTCCCATATTTACTAGAATTGTAGTTTTAAAAAGGTAGATCCAAATTCGTTCAGATGCTGTATTTAAAACTAACTCACAGAAGTATACATACCTATATAATGATTAAAATAGAAATTTGTTCTTTTGAATAGTTTTAAAAAGTAAGATTAAAGTATAAGAAAATTAGAAAATGTAGAGAAAAGAAATGTAACAAAAGTATAGAAAAAATATATATGTATTTATAAAATGTGTTTAAATGGAAAACGTATTTTCCTGTAAATTTATACTATAGTTACCACATTAAAGAAATTAATTACTAAAATCACTATAACTAGTAATTAACTATTATAGTGTAATTTTTAATTTAATTTAAATTTATAAACAAATAAAAAAAAGATAATGTCGAGTATTATATTACTGAAATTTTAATCTATTTAATTAGAATATTTTGGTGAATGAAAAATATTAAGTTCAGGTAAGCTTTCGAGAAAAAAAATTAATTGTTCAACTTCCAATCGATTACCCAAATGCGAACGACAAAGAGGATAATCCAAATCATTTCTTTTCAATAATTATTCTAATTTCAAAATGTTTATTTAGCTACAAATATTTAAAAGCGAAAAATAACACATAATTTACTGTATAATTATGCCACAATTTACTTCTTTTATGCTGTAAAGTAATTCAGGCATCTTTTCAGAGCAAAAAGAAAAAGCTATTTTCTAAAAAATCAATATTAAGGTTCGAAGAAACATAAAAATGTGTCGTTAAGACATATAGTGTCCATAATAAATCTTTTCAATCTCAGAAAATTAAGGAATAGAATTTTTTTTTATCTTTTCTTTGATTATTTTATATCTTATCACAACTACAGATTTGGGAAGCAGACTGGCTATAGTTTATTGGAAAACGATAAGACAAACAATAAGTTTTATGTGAAAGTTCGCATTTTCTCTTTTGTCAACACTTAGTAGTTAAATAATATTATTGAAATTGCTGTTCAGCTATATTTATTGCTGCTATACAGTGTGTCCACGTATATCCTGACCGACCTTTATTTTCACAACCGTTGGTCCTGGATGCATACTTCCAATTACAAAAATGGTTTAAAAAATGTAAAGAATTATTTTTAAAGCGATTTGGGTCAAGAAACACATTTATTAAAAAATTACGAAATTTAAATTTTTACACGGTCCCCCGTTCCTATAAGTGATATTTAGTAAAAATTTACTGTGATACTAACAAGTAAGACAGAAAAAGTCCCATTCATCTAACATTAAATTTGACCGAGTTATAAAACTTTGAAATGCATGACTTATACCACTTTTTTGCATATCAAAACTGATGATTTCGACCGTGTTTTCAGGGATCGTATATAAAGTACTTAAACTTATTTCAAGGTATCAGAGGTTTGAAAGAAATCGTACCACTATTACGATTGAGTTAACTTTATTAGTTAAGTTTCAGATTAGTTAAAATAATTGTATTTTAACATATGTTGTATTTTGTAAGGATTTGAGGCTATGATTTCTTTTAACAAAAATTATGTTATTTTCATAGGGTTTTATTTAACATGCAACGATCGTCTTTCTAGTTTAAAATTTGTACTCGTACTTTATCTGACTTTCAAATGTCCGATCGAAGTTAAAATTTTACATACTGACTTAAATCCGATTACAATGTAATATTATTATGATTTTTGATGCTTAGCATCTTATAAATACTTATATTCGAGGATAACACAAAAAAATTCGGATAGATTACCGTCAACAAGTTTAAGAAATGGTTTTAGATTAGATAACATAAACCTGCGATGGTTGTGTTTTTTAACTTTTATAATTAAGTTTTATGTTTTTTTTTTTAACGCTAAATAAAAAAAAATTACCTTCACTTTTAACTATCATGTCAGGGTTTTTCGCAAATAGTAAGTTTCAAGGGTAAAAAATAGCGAAAAATATGATACTAAAAATAGATGTAACACTTTTTTATTCAGTTTAATTTAATTTAATTCAATAATTTATTCAATTCTGTGGCTTATACTGAGTTTCTTACAGCTAAACATGTTCAGTACTTTGCAGTAATATATCACAATGATTAAAGATTTCAAATTTATATTGCAATGCTAATTTTACTCCCAACCATTTCTTTAATATGTCTAACAAAATTATATTTCTACTAAATTTGTGAATGACCCCTAAATTTCAGCAATAAATATGCCCCAACTTTAAACAGCTATTACTCGGTCAACTTTAATCGTAGAATAACGGGGCTTTTTTTGCCTTACTTGTCAGTGTAACAGTTAAATTTTACTAAATATAAGTTATAGGACCGGGGGACCGTATAAAAATTTAGATTCTGTAATTCTTCGTCAAATTGTTTTTTCGCTTCAAACTTTTTTAATCTTAAACTCTGCACCTAATTTTGATCACTTTTGTAATTGGAAGTGTGCATCTAGGACCAACGGTTGCGAAAATAAAGGTCGGTCAGGTTATACGTGGACACACTGTATAAATGTAACACCTTCTTTTATAGAAGAATACACATTGTTTGATTTGTAGTACAAAATTTTCTATACTTGAGGTTCTTTTGCTTTAACATCTAGCTTCCTCACATGTTTAGTTTTAATATTTATTAAAAAAATAAATTTGTAAAACAGCTGACACAGAAAAAAAAATAATAAACAAGATTTTAGCACCTGAAGATGTTAAAAATCCGTAAAATTCAAAATGTTACAACTTTATAAAATGTAATAACTTTTAAATGATGAATTACGCCCGAGTAATCTAAATTTAATTACGTGAATTTTTATTCGCATTATTAACAAGGCGCTTTGTTAACAATTGAAATAGAAAATCACGTAATTAAACTTATAAAGTTTGATTGTACAAAATGGTTATTTTTTTATATCAACGTGTTACCTAATATAACTTGAAGGACCTATGCATCACATTAAAATTTAAATTTTCTAACTTAAAAAAAAATAAGCATTTCGACTAAAATATATTTTTACATGATGAAGATCTGAAGTTAGATAATGGTCAATAATAAAAACTGACAACTTGTATACTGTCAAAGGATATAAATTAGTTCATTAGGGAATTGCCGAATTTTATTTTTTATTCAAAAATTTACAAATTTCGAAATTTATATCGTTTTTAGTATCATATGTTCCATTATAGGATGTGATTTAATATCTTTTTCTGCTGTCTAATATATTCCAAACATTCATATCAAGTATGTTTTCCGATGAGCACCGCAATAGCACTAAAATCCAATATTTAGGAATTAATATCGTGAGGCCATAAGCAAAATATGAATAATATCACATATTAAATAACCGGGTGTGCTCTTTAACATATTTTACTTCTATTACCATAGGTTAATTATTGCCATGTGTTTTGTTAGGTGTCTCTATGCACGCAATGTAAAAAATGATGTTTATTCTAGTCATTGTTTGAGTTTGATACCATCGAGATTGCATTTCTGCATTTCGCTGCAATACAAGATTTACAACTACTAAATGGATCAGGTTGTGTCTATTTCACTAACCAAGTCCTGTATAATGCAATTGTATTAAAAGGACGAGCATAAAGACGAACGACTCTGGTTGTAATATGCTGATCCAACAATAAAAGCCCTCATTGCATTCAGTAAAATTCAGTAGGGAGAGATGTTACGTCATCCATGACTTTAAATTTTCTTACAATAATCTCTGAGCTCAGATTTATGTGTTTATCGTCTACCTAAGTATATTTCGTAGCATATTAGGAGAGTTCATCTTGTTGCATAGTATGCATTTATTTAAAATTCCATTATTTAATATCTTCGTTGTGGCAGTTTTCACAGCATTTAACTTTTTTTTTTTTTTTTTTTTTTTTTTTTTTTTTTTTTTTTTATGAAAAATTCTGCCTATGTTCTAAGACTAAGTAACTTAATCGAATCTATTTAACGGAACCTTATGTATTTCAAAGATCTGGTAATAACCCATGGAATCAGTATCTGTTAATATTCTTCGTCACTAGAGTCAAAACACTGTATTAAGGGGTCTCAGGACTCTTAAAATTGGAAAAATGAAAAAGAAAAGACCATCATTTTCAACATTTAATATCTTAAAATATATATGACTTTAAAACACAATTTTTATTGGACTGAAAGATATAAGTATGTTCTTTCATATCATGTATTTAAAAAATTGCAAGATGCAGAATTAGCATTTATAGGGGGCTCCAAACTGTCAGCCATTTGACGAGCTGAAAATTGGTATAACAGCTTACGCGCACGATTACAAAATAAAGTTTGCAACTAGAACAAAAATTTTGCTGCCTACTTATACATCAGATTACGATAATAACCCTGAACCTAAATAAATTTGTATTTAAAGCATTTTTATATTTTTAATACAAAGACGTATTTAGCCTATACAAAATTTTTAAATTTGCAACAGTATAATCACCTAAAAACAATCTTTTTTTAACAATAAAAGGAAATTTTAGGTTCAGTTTATACAGACTAACATGAAACATATGTTTGAAAATTTCATGAAAAAATATTCAGAAGTTTTTGAGATATCGTGCGCGTTATGCCCAACAACGTCATTTGGGGAGAAATGACTTCAAAATTTCGGAAGCACCGCTTCAGATATTGAGCAGGTATAATTTTAAAAGGCATAACTTCTGTTCTAATAGGAATTTCAAGGAAACAATTATATCAAAATGTTGAAAAAATAGGATTTTCACATCCGAAAAAATTAAAATTTCTGAAATTTTGAAGTTTTAAGAGTCCTGAGACCCTTAAACACTAGTGTCGTGAAGGAAATTTCCACCTTGTTATTAATAAACAATATAACATACTTATAACTACTTAAAAAGTGACTCAAACATGTGAAAATATTATTTAATGCAACCCTGAGATCCTTCGAAAACACACGCGTTCATTTTCAAAGGGAAAAAGATGACTGACTGAATAGAAATACATTTTAAAAACAAAAACAAAAATAGTACGCGCATGCGCAAGCGGACTTCAGTCCATTTCTCTGCAGACGGGTGAAAAGATCAGTTTCTATTATCAGGTGGTCTTGAAATATTTAGAATATTCTACCAAATTGCAGGAATATTATAGGAAAGGACATCGTTACAAACATTATCACTTCTAAGTAAAATTTCAATGGTTTCACGGATTATTAAAGAGTAATGGTTAGACGTTGAAATGATCATTTTAGCTTTTTCGAAGTTTATCTTAATATTTTCTTTTTGATGCAATCTGGATAAAGCTGTACTTGGTTTGATAAACTTAATATCAGAAATGTGCCCTTTTAATCTTTCCTTAAATTTTCGAGATGTCATACCAATATAAAATAAAATCTTGTGTTGTTCTGTGCTGAATGAGATGATGTAAACTCTTGCTTTTTCATAATCGGGAATCTATATATATATTACGCTAACGTACGTGGCACAGAAATCGTGATTATTTGTTATTGTTTAATGGCAACGCCCGAGAAACGCATCTGATTGGTTATTGTGTAAGGGTCCTTGGCAGGATTTATGCGACCGTGTTTGTTTACGTTTCGCTGCAATTATGTAGCTTCAAAATATCATTTGAAATGTCCGTAAAAAATCTCGGTGAATGCTTGAAAGTGAAGAAGAAGCCGAATTCTCGAGTCGAATCGAAATAGATTCGAAATTCAAATAGAATTGATCGAGAACGCCGTTAAGCGATCGGCAAAATAGGCTTAATAACTGTAGCATGCAGGCGTTGCTTCTGAAATCCAAATTACTGATTTAAACGTTCTGGGGCATGCATAACTGTTGGTGAAACGTGCAATTTCTGCAAAGCACTGTATTGGAAAGGTGAATTAAACAGCAGCAAGAAGTTTACAAAATGTCATGACGTAAAAAGTAATTTTGTACGGACAGGTAGTTTTGACTGTACGGACCTGTGATACGAATTTCAGGTTCATTTAAGAATATTATTACGGACCCCCCAGAAGTAATAAATTCCGTTTTATGCAGGTTATTTAAATTGAACAAAGCATAATAGCATTTTTTTTTGGGGGGGGGGGGGAGAGCTGGAACTTTTTTTTCGTTTATTGCATGATTCCGTTATAAACAGGCTTTACTCTAAAAATTAACTCTAAATTACTAACTCTTACTCTATAAATTTACTCAGAAAATAAATTTTCTGGACGGTACTTTTTTAAAAAATCTATGTTGTAATATTTGCTTACAATTTTATTATTTCTTTTTCAGTATTACACTTTATGTTGTATTTGTAATTGCTTTTTCTTATAAAGATTTTAAATAAAAAATTAAATTATTGAAAATATAATTACATTTTAATTAAATTTATCGGTTAATTTGGATTTAAAAATTTTAAAGTATGAGACATATAAAAATTAAAAAACTTAACCTTTGACTTTACACAACTTTGGAACTGAACAAGAGTTGGGCCCTGTTAATTTGCACCGTCTCCACACGCCTCCCCTCTGTACGGACCTGCGATAAAAATTTCAGATTCATTTAAGAATATTATTACGGGCCCGAGCAACGCCGGGCGGGTCAGCTAGTAGGATAAATTTTACTGTGAATCAATTCTTTCAATTTTGTTGGAGGTTCAGCTATTAAATTAATATTATATTTTAGTAATGCATATTTTAATCTCTCATAAAGCTGTGGGATAGAATCAAATGTGCAATAAGTAGACTTGCTCAAACATAGTTCATTCTTCTGTCTTGGTTGTTTTGCTTGATTAACTAATCCAATAATGTATTGAAGAGGGAAATCATTCTCAATAGCAATCGGTTTTATTATACTAATCTCGTTTTCTAGGTATTTATCTGTACAAAATTCGAAGGAACGTTTAACGTAAAATCTGTAGGCAGCAATTTTATATGGAAATGGTGAGTCAAACATATGAATTTGGTCGTCTTAAAGAACATAGAGAAAACACCTCCCTCTGCCCCATTGTAACTAAACATTCTGTTCGTACCTACTATATTGAGAAAAACCTTTGTTCCATACTTAAAAACTATTCTCCCACCATCTGATTATGTTATTGACTCCACTGCTGATTTTGTCAAGAGGATAAAAGATGTCACAATTAACCATAATAGCATTCTTTCCAGCCTGGACATTGTCTCTCTTTATCCTTCTATAAATAGTAATGAAATTGTTGAGATAACAGAGACATCTATTGACAATAACTCAAATTTTATTCAGGATATTTGTACCACGTTAAAATCAGCAATTAACTTGATTACACAAAATAATGTTTGCGTTTTTAACAATAACTATTACAGTCAACGAAATGGTGCTCCTATAGGATCCCTAATTTCAGGATATTTAGCCGAATTTAAGCTTAGACCCTTAGAAACAGTGATTATGGAAGATTTTGAAATAAAGCCATCAATTTGGATAAGATATGTAGATGACATTTTCATAATTTGGGATCATGATTTGCGGTCTTTAAATAATTTCCTGTTAAAACCTAATGAGTTGGATACAAAGATAAAGTTTACATTAGAAATTGAAAAAGAGGGTATTTTATCGTTTCTTGATATTAAATTAATAAAGAATAGTTATGGAAATAAATTGGAGCGTACTATTTATACAAAGCAATGCTGATCTAACAACAATATTCCTTTTGATTGTAACTCATCATTTTCATATAAAATTGCTGCCTACAGGTTTTAAGTTAAATGTGCCTTCGAAGTTTGTACGGATAAATACCTAGAAAACGAGACTAGTATAATAAAACAGATTGCTATTGAGAATAGTTTCCCTTTTCAATACATTAATAGATTAGTTAATCAAGCAAAACTACCAAGATAGAAAATCGAATTAAGTTTGAACAAGTCTATTTATTGCACATTTGATTATATCCCACAGTTTTATGAGAGATTGAAATATGCATTACTAAAATACAATATTAATATAATAGCTAAACCTCCAACAAAATTGAAAGAATCGATTCACAGTAAAATTGATCCTATTCCTGATTATGAAAAAGCAAGAGTTTACATCATCCCATTCAGCACAGAACAACATAAAATTTTATTTTATATTGATATCTCGAAAATTTAAGGAAAGATTAAAAGAGCGCATTTCTGATATTAAGTTTAACAAACCAAGTGCAGCTTTATCCAGATTGCATCTAAAAGAAAATATTAAGATAAACTACCCAGCAAACACATACCTTTCGGAGCACGATCGGACCACAGCCGGCAGTGTCGGTTAAGTGTCGGCATGGGCACAATGGTTTCGGTGAAGTGTCGGAAGCATGTCGGCAACTGAAACTTAAGAATCTACTTTTTCGACTGCCGGTTACCGTAATCGGTCCCCTTATGGTCCAAGCAACTTACACCGGCAAGAGACGTAGGACCGATATGTGATTTTTGATAGTGGCCCGATTAGATTTGCCAACATCGGTCCGAATTCGGAACTTTTAGTCTTAGCCGACATTTTTTTTTCTCTTTTTCTTAATTTTGTTTGAGTTTTAGTTTTGATAAGATATGTATATTTCATGTATTTCATATAAAATTCTGACAGTGATAAACAAAAAGAAAAATTGTCAAAATTAGCCTATATTTATTTATTTAAAAAAAGTTGTTATTGAATTCATTTTAAAAGGGACTTTCAATTATTTGAGTCATCAAAAGAGTTTTTTAAATCGCTCCTTAAAATTATTATTCATTATAAACTTAATCATAGAAAAAAAGACATTATAAATTAATTGAACTAATTTTCTAACTATATATTCATTTTAAAAGCAATAGCTATGTTTCTTATTTTATTTAAATTTAAAATTATTAAAAAAGTATTTAAAATTATTTTACAAGCTACAAAAAATATAAGAAAAACTACCCAACTTTTTAGCATTAAAATTTAAATGAAAGATCCAGAAATCTCCCACTTCAAAAAAATTATTACCCCCCCCCCCCCCCCCCCAAAAAAAAAAAAAAAAAAAAAAAAAAAAAAAAAAAAAAAAGATAAATTAATATTTCTACTTTATTTGATGATTAAGAAATGTTGATAAGTAAAAGAATGATTATTTTGCATAATCACTAAAAATATATTCTACATTAAATCATCAAATGACAAAAAATGAAATCTTATTCTAATTAAAAGTGATTAATTAGCAACTTATTTTTTTTATTAAAATTAGTTTTTCTATGTTACAAATATATATTTTATGAATTAACACATTTAATTACATCATAATTCCTAAAGAGAAAATTGTATTCAGAGAAAAACCTCTGAAATTAACTTATTTTATTTAATAAGAATTCTTAAATTTATAAGAAAGATTCAGCAATATCCCCCATTTAAAAATTATCTTTCAAAAGAAAAAAAATGTAAATTAATATTTTTATTTTATTTGTAAATAAAAAATATTGATAGGTAACAAATTAATATTGCAACATACTCATTAAATGTATGTTGTACTTTAAATCATCAAAACGACATAAAATGATTTATTATTCTAATTAAAGTTATTAATTACCAACTTTTTATTTATTAAAATAAATTTTTTAATGTTAACAATTTATATTTTAGAAATTAACGCTACGCATGTAATTACATTATAATTCCTAATAAGAAAATTTGATTAACTGAACAAAACCTCTATAAATATTTTTTAATACTCAATTATTCTTAAATTTATATCTGTTCATAATTATTCTTAATTGTATCTATAACTTAATTATTCTTAAATTTATTCTTAAACTCGCTAGCTTTAACGAATTCGCTGGAGATATTTATTTCATTCATTTAAATATAAAATTATTGTAAATACACGCGCATAAGACAATTTTAAATAAATAAATAAATAATAAAATAAAAACACTTCAAATTTCCAATTTTTTCATCTACCGTTTATCTTCAACAACAAACTATTACATATCGATATGTCTTCCCCTTATTACCTCATATAATCCTCCCCTTATCAAGTCTCGGTAGCCAAGTGGTTAAGACATCTTCTTCCTGTGCATGGGACCAAGATCAGTCTCTTCCAGCGCCGAAACACGCTCCTTTCAAATATGCATACCACAACGGTTCATACATGGCGCCATCAAAACATTTTTTATTTTATTTTTATGCTGGTGTCGGGCTGCGGCCGGCATTCGTATGGATAGCTATCGGCGTGCGGTCAGCATAGTTTTCTGCCGATACCGGATTTTCTGTATTCGAAAGATCTGAGGGTTGAATTAAATAATATTTTTATATGTTTGAGTCACCTTTTAAGTAGTTATAAGTATGTTATATTGTTTATTCTTCGTCACTTTACTGCAATGTGTATGATGAAACGCCTCCGAATTATTCTTCGTCACTTTACTGCAATGTGTATGATGAAATGCCTCCGAGTTATTCATATTCATGTGACCTTCTTATTTGAATCTCGAATTAAAAGTCTGTACTCTCTACATATTACTGTGGTAGAATCTATCTGTTGTGCAATATGTTGATCTTAGTTCATTTACTTCTATACATCAGTAGTCCAGGCAATAGAGACCGTATGGGGGCTCTACCTAGCAAAATTCATGGTAGTTCTGGAAAAAGGCTTACTATATGTTTTTGGGGTCGCTGAATCCGAATTTTTAACTTCCCACCAAAATTTCCCCCGGTAACCCCCCAAATTTTGGTAAAAGCCCCCTCCCTCAAAAAAGGATTTTATTAAAAAATCAAATTTTTTTATTGTTTTAGGGAAAAAGTATCTAGAAATTCAGAAAGTAGACAAAATTTGCAACAAATTAGATATATAACATTATGACATATTATGAAGGGGAAGGGGAATCTGCCTCGGAACATGCGGGCGATGCTGAGTGAACTAAGTTGCGCAATTCCACTTAACCACTCACACGTTTACATTCACCCTCCCATCTCCCCTCCGAACTTTCTCTATAAGGTTTACTTTAAGTTTTTTGGGTCACTGAATCCGAATTTTTAACTTCCACGAAAATCCCCCCCCCCCCGAAAACACCCTCAAATATTTTTTTAACTTAAATTTCTTTTTATTTTAGGGGAAAAGCATTACGAAATTCGGAAACTAGACAAAATTTGCACCAAATAGGATATATGACATTATGACGTAGGGTGAACGGGGAGGGGGAGGGCTGCCTCTGAAAATGCACTGCGGCGCTACGTGCACTAAGTTATGAAGTCCAGGCAATAGGGCATTTTACCTGGAAAAATTAATACTAGTTCTGGATTTCGACTCACTTTATGTTTTTTTGGATCGCTGAATCCGAATTTGCAACTTCCCACCAAGATTTCACCCGGCAACCCCCCAAAAAACTGATTTTTTAAAAAAATTTGGTTTTTGAGAAAAGCGCGCGGGGAATGTTCCGACGCAGTCCACTCTCTCCCCGTTTATCCTACGTCTAATGTCATATATCCTATTTATTGCAAATTTTGTCTAGTTTCTGACTTTCGTAATGCTTTTCCCCTAAAACTATAAGAAATTTAAGTTATAATAACTATTTAGCGGGGTTTTCGGGGGAGAAAATTTTGGGGGTAAGTTAAAAATTCGCATTTAGCGACCCAAAAAACTTAAAGTAAACCTTATAAGGAAAGTTCGGAGGGGAGATGGGAGGGCGAATGTAAATGCGTGAGTGGTTAAGTGGAATTGCGCAACTTAGTCCACGCAGCACCGCGCGCATGTTCCGAGGCAGATCCCTCTTTCCCCTTCATCCTAAGTCATAATGTCATATATCTAATTTGTTACAAATTTTGTCTACTTTCTGAATTTCTAGATACTTTTCTCTTAAAACAATAAAAAAATTGATTTTTTTTAATAAAAACCTTCTTTTGGCGCGCTTTTTACCAAAATTTGGTGGGTTACCGAGGGAAATTTTGGTGGGAAGTTACAAATTAGGATTCAGCGACCCAAAAAACATAAAGTAAGCCGATTTCCAGAACTACCATTAATTTTGCTAGGTAAAATTCCCTATTGCCTGGACTACAAAGTATATTTTGAATATGAACGTTAGCAGTTGTTTGTAACTGAAACACTTTACCACGTAATGAGGAGTGAAATTTATTCTACAAAACCATTATTCGAAAAAGGTTCATCAGTGCAAGGAATGCACACACATACAGACACACACACATACATATAGATAGATAGACAGATATATATATATATATATATATATATATATATATGTACCTTCAATTATTAAAAATATTTTTCTTTGCATGTTCATAAAAGTCGAACATAATATGATAAATATGAAACGTGAGAGCATAAAATGTAACCTCTGCCATAACGTTTGAGGGAAGTTAAGCAAGGATGAAACATACAGGAAATCATACCAAGGGATTTCGGAGATCTTGAAAAAACACAAAGACGTTTCTCCAAACAGCATTTAGAAACTGTTTTATATGAATATAAAATATATAATATATTACATTGAACCCTGAAAGATTTTTGTGTGCCAATGTTCTGTTTTTTATACCGCTAAATGTCATTTCCACGATTACAAACGGTTCTTTCTTCATTAAATGATTCGGACAGAAAAACTAAAAAACTTCCCACAAAGAAGTACATCTTGGGCAGATAGTTATTAAAACTAAATATTGAAATTAGTCGAGTTAAATAAAGAAGTATTTTATTGTTATACACGTCTTCTTAAAAACAAAACTTTATCTTTGTTTTAAAAAATTACAATTTTTTGTTTTACCAAGAAAGTAAAAAAAAAAACAAAAAAAACTTTACGATATATTATTTCTAGAATAGTTTTGTTTATGAAATTAGTAAAAAACATTTTTCTTATCAGGTATGAATAATATTTAAAAATATAATAATAATCTTCTTTTAATCACATATTTTTTCTATTAGAGAATTAAAAAGAAAAAAGCTCGTCCTCGTTAATTGTAAGCTAAGGCATTTGAAAAAGTATGAATTAAAATAAATACAATAAATTTCTTAGTACATAATTATGAAAACAATATCAGGAATATTTTTAATTTTATATTTATTAATGCAATTATCCTATTTTTTCAAATTTATTTTAAGGTATAGAAGGCAAAAAATATCTGGATTCTAATCATGACTGAATTTCAAAAAGCTTGAAACTATTCTGTCTGTATCAATGTCAAATGCTTTTTAGTTTCAAAAAATGTCTGTGATATATAATGTTAATTAATTTTTCGCAGTGAAAATACACTTGAAATTATTGAATATTTAATACGTGATTTATCACATTGCTAACTAAGCGTGAAACCAACGGAGTGAAAAATGCCAGCTTAGAATCTCTCACTCATTTGTAAGTAAGTCGCAACTGCAGCACAAGATGGAACAGTTCTCACGAGCACACAATCTTACGGCGAAACATGAGACACAAATAAAACCAGCATTGGTGAACACTTGTAATACACGTCCTCGTAGCTTAAATAGTAGAGCTCTTGGAGCGTTATTCCAAGGGTTACGGGTTCGATTCCCGGCTTGGACATTTTTCACTCTGTTGGTTCTAAGCTTAGTTAGAAATGTTATAAATCACGTATTAAATATAGTCTATGATATATTTTGAAAAACTATTTATGAATGACTTAGGGGCTGTATCAATATTGAAGAACATATTTTGAAAGCTGAAAGAAAATAGTATTTTTAGAAAATTAAAATGATGATATAATTTTGACTGTTTAAAGGGAGTAGTTTGCTTACATGGTATTTGATTAATATATCGTTGTTTGCGATAGTTAGCATATCTGAACCGACAGGAAAAACTTTTCATCGTAATCTAACATACAAAGCATTAATGTTGCCTTTTTTACATGATCATATATCATGTGATAATGAAAAAACAAAGAAAAAACAGATTGAAATAAAAATGGATTTTTAAGAATTTCTAACCATGTTCATTATGTAACTGTCCAAAAAGTATGGATTCGTATTTATATACTTAAATAATACCATCATTTATTTTGTTAATTAGTAAATATTTAGCTTAGATTAAATCATACATTGCAATTATATTTAAATTTCTCAAAAATTCATATAAATCAAAATGTAATTAAATGCCTAATTTATAATTTGATTTAAAATTATCGTATATTCAGGCCTACAACGTACATTTTTGGAACAAGATTACTGGTCAAATGTTATTAATACGCATGTAAATGTAAATAATGATATTGGCATGGTAAATATTGTAATGGCAAATGTTATTGGTATACGGTTGATATAAAAATAAAAGCTTCGCAATTAAGCTTAAAAATTTAAATATATATATTAATTAACAAAAGAAGACGCAATTAATTAAATGAACGAGAACACGATGCCAAACTCATTGCTGGGATTTACGCAGATAGTCTTTTCATTAGCTTAAGACCTGATTCCATTTGCTTATCTTGTTTATCTGTGTACTAATTACTATGCATTATTTTCCTCTTTGTTGCACATTATCATGCTAAATATGTTCTGTAGATTTCTTTGCGAAAAAGAGGATGGGCGTAATATGGCAAATGTACCTATAAATTGAAAACTGAGGTATTATGAGCCGTTGTGCGTTATATTCCAAAATATATAGTAAATATCTGGCATTTGTCATTAAATCAGAAATAATTAATACTTAATACTAACAACTGTTTCAGTATTTATGAAAATTGTTAATTAAACTTGTGTTTTTAGGTTCTTTCATAATTATATAAATACGTAGCAGCTATAGTCGTCGTCTGGTCCGTGTGTCTGCATGCCTGTGTGCCCGTCTGTTCACATATAACAGCGCAAAAATTACTTAACAGAATGGTTTGAAATTTAATGCATATAATCGTTCCAGAATTTTGTCGAATCATTTCAAATGCTATAAAAACCGAAACATAACTAAAAAATTTTCTCCATTCTGTTAAATCCTATCATACATAATTAACACAGTGATATCCCTCGATAGGTAATGATTCGATGTTGTTATGGTGATTACGTCATATTAAAGATTAATTTATATCGTTTACGTATTCCTGAACTTAATATACATAATCGTAATAAATTTTGTATTCAAACATTTTTGCATAAGAGGGGAATAACTATTGCGCCAAGATCTGAATATAAATAAAATAAATTACAGGAAGAACACACCTCGTTTGTCACGTTTGATGTGCAATTTCCACCTTGTTTTTTATATGTTGACTTTGAATACGTAATAAATTTATGCTAATAATAATGCTAATAATGCTGTACGTACTATGCTGTTGGTTACCGAAACTTTACAAATTAGATTTAATTTTCATAAACAGAACACATCCCCTTTTAACATAAACTCCCTGTTTAAAAAAACCTTTAAACAATCAAAAAGTACTTTTATTTATTTCTTTTAATTAAAAATACGTTATCGTCAGCATTCTATTTTTTTAAATGCTGTACATTCTGAATACTAAATATCGCATTTGGTTTATAATTATAAAAGAAGCGAAATCATACGGGATTTTAATTGGTAAAATAATCCTACAAAGATTTTTTTTAATTAAAAGATTAAATTAAAGTTTCTTAGTAATAAGTATCTGAAAGAAAAGCATTGATTTATTTTTTAATATTTAATGTCGATAATAATATGAGATTGTAAAAAAAAAGCGATTATGTTTCAAAATATCTCATTGTGTACTGTAATTAATGAATTCTCAGACAAAGATCTATACACTATTTAATAATTTCTAGAAATAATTTTGCATTGGAACAATAATTTTAATTTTCAGAAAATTCTACTTTCATCAATCATCTACCGAAATTAATCTGTTTAATTAAAGTTAAATGTTAATTTTTACGGAAGAGGATTCATTTGCGCAGAAAATTTATGATATATGTCATAAAAGGATTTCTTTCATTAATTGATAGGATTACATTTATTATATGAATAAACATAAAATATTTTATAGAAATATAGGGTGCTCCAAAATGCTTACGTTGATTTCATAATGTTTTTACTCTTTAGCGATTGCACTGATTTAGATTTTTTTTTGCGGATGCTTTTGGTCAATCATCAAGTTTCTGTCGATGTGTGATGTTGATATGCAGGTTCGTTAATAGAGGCACTGCTGCCTGTTTCTACTGCTTAATTCAACACAAGAAAACTCACAGCGTGTTGTGCGGCTGGCTGAGACCAAATCACGTTAAACAGTGAAAAAAATCTTCTAACTAGATATGAAAAACAACCACCAAACTTTAAGTTGATAAAATAGTGGGTTGAAAAATTTATAGTAATAGGTATATTCGAAAAGTGTCGAAAACTACTGGTTGGATGTTGTATGTCTCCCGGATCTTATATCAAGTGCCTTAATTAAAACTAAACAACTTATGTGTGTTTGTACCAATTATGATGCTTGTAAATAAAATAGCAATAGAATTATACGCAATTTAAATAGGGTAATCACTTTGGACGTTCACCCTTCCTATTGTTCACCAAAAGCTAATTCCTAAACCACTAGTTTAGATAGAAGTATAGTCCCTTCTCCCCTCCCCCTCCAAAAAAAATGTTTCTACTGTTGTTTTTCTTTGTATGAAAATCCATTCACGTAGAAATAAATATATTTTTTAAAAACTGAATTTAACTTTGTCGTTGCTTCCAAAGTCCAGTAAATTATAATTTTTAAACCTTTTACTGTGCTCTAAAAAGAGAATCAATAAAAAGTATTTTTTGCACAGCTAAGAGATACAGACTTAATAGTGCATTGTATTTTATATGCATTGTATGTTATTTTCAACATTTATTGCAGCTATCAACAAATTTCAGTACAATATAAGGTTAACATTAAAAAAGTATTTTTTGCACAGCTAAGAGATACAGACTTATAGTGCATTGTATGTTATATGCATTGTATGTTATTTTCAACATTTACTGCAGCTATCAACAAATTTCAGTACAATATAAGGTTAACATTAAAAAAAAATATATCGTAAATCGGTAAGTTTTCGTCGTAAGAAAGGGAAGTTTTTGGTATTTTACTTGCTAGAGAACGCATTGTTTTTTTTTTCTAAATATCACTCATAGTGTCCGGAGACCATATAAAATTTATATTTTATATATTTTATAATATATGTTACATATGTATGTATATAATATATGTTATAATACGAATTATCTGTTAGAAATCAATAAACGAGGACACTTTGAATATGATACTTATTCATATCTCTATGTAATATTGAAAATATGAAATTGCTCATTCTGCGGTGACCTTTTCCAGAAATTCGCCAATGCTTTAAATTTGGTGATACGCTTCTCTAAAGTACGGTCACTGACGATATACTAAAACTTATCACAAGAAAAGATTATTTTTCAGAGTATTTAATAATTAAACACAATACATTTTCAAAATATTCAAATTAAATATGTTTTCAGAACATTGATTTGCAATTCTGCAATATTTTGCTTACAAAGAATGTAACTTTTGTTTCTGTTTTTGGACAGTATTCTGGAAAATAATTCTAATATGTACCAGAGCATAAAGATAGATACTTGGCATATGATAATACTAAGGAATCACAACGTGTAATGTCACACGAGCTTGATGGTCATTTGCAGAACACCATTTGCTCAGAGATTAGGACCCGTGTAAAATGGATTACCCTTTAGATAATGAGCTTGGGACAAGTAGAAATGAAATAAATCATTTCAAGTGCACAATTACTGAACCTTTATCATTCTTCTAATGTATTGTATTCAATTATTATCTTTCTTTGAATTATAAAGTATTGTGATAATAACCAGTGCAATCCTTTTAAAGCACTCGGAATTTAAACGTATTTTTCAACCGAATTGTGTTCTATTCGGTGAAATGTTATGGCCTCATGTCAGGCATCGGAAGTGGTCATCACCCGTATTAAAGCAATATATTGTGTGTTGACTCTGAACGATGTCGAATGGTTAACTCGTAAACCGTTAGTCCCTGGCATATAGTTCCAATTATAAAAATTGGTTTAATGCAATATAGACGTATTTTAAAAGCTATTTGGGACAATAAAAAAATTTCGTAAAAAAATATGAATTTTAATTTTTTATACGCTCCCCCGGTTCTATAAGTTATATTTAATAAAATATTCCTATTACACTGACAAGTAAGACAAAAAAGCCCCATTATTGTACGATTAAATCTAAGAGAATAATAGCTTTTTAAAGTAGGGGCATATTTTTTGCTCCGAGGTCATTCACAAATTCAGTAGAAATTGAAATAATCGTCATATATATTATAAAATATATAATTGAGAGTAAAATTAACATTGCAATATAAATTTGAAAACTATAATAATTGTGACATATTAATGCAAAATTTACAACTTGTACTGAACAGGTAACAGGGAAAAAAATAGAAATTTTTGTTAAATAAAATGATGAAACACAGCAGCCTGAATTCTTTACAAAATTATACACATTTTAAAATGATATTAGATTATACTAGCTTGCAAAATTTGGATTGTGTCACGTTTTTTTTAATCTTTTAATAATTCATTCTTGTGTATTTTGTAGCGCTAAATCCGAAAATGACCTTCGGTTTTAACCATGACGTCTGGATACTTTGAAAATGGTAAATTTCATAGTTAAAAAGTTAAAAGTTAAAATTGATCCCTCCACCTTATCGGAACTATGAGCTATTTAGCTTTAAGAATCCCAGTATAAGCCAAAAACTTCAATAAAGTATTGAGTTAAATAAAATTAAATGGAAAAAAATAATCTATTTTATAGTATAATATTTTCGCTATTTTTGAACTTTGAAATTTACTATTTACGAAAGCGTCTAACGTGCAGGTTAAAAATGAAGGTCATTTTCAGATTCAGCGATAAAAAGTACATAAAATAATGCAATTATCAAAAGTTAAAAACACAATCATCTCCTCTATTTTATAGTATCAGAATTTTGCTATTTTTTAACTTTTAAATTTACGATTTGCGAAAACTCCTGACATGACGGTTATAAATGAGGGTAATTTTCGGATTCAACTCTCAAAAATACATAAAAATCAATTTTCAAAATTAAAAAACACCATCGTAGGCTTGTGTTATCCAATCTACAGTTTTTCTTGAATTTGTTGGCGGCAATCTATCCGAAATGTTTTTAGTTATTCTGTAAATAAGTATAGAACTTCAACACTTCATTTTTGAAGTGTTTTGAAGTGTGTCACAAGTTGAAGTTGAAGTTGGTGAAGTTTTTAATCCGATTAACAAAAGAACTAGAATTTTTAATAGTGTAAATATTAGAACTTGAAAGGAATAAAAAGCATTTCACTAAATATTTAGCAAGAGGGTATGAAGCAGAACCGAGGGGAGAGGGACATAATTTTAATTTTGACTCAGCTACCATTATCAAGAAATGCATTACTCCTCTGGATTTAGACTTTTTTGAGGCTATTCATATCCATAAATTTAAAGACTCCTTGGTTAATTATTTATCTAGTACACCATACATCTCAACTTTCTGGATGGATTTGTTGTGTCACGACACTTCACTTCCGCATTAATTTCATTGGCTATTAGAACTTGATGGTCTTTTGGTATTATGTTTTGACATTTGGGTTTTTTTCACCGTACATGCAGTTGGGGGGATATTTGTTTTTAAAATTTTTAAAGTTTTTACACTGAGGATGTGAGTCCTAGTACTCACGAAACGTATACGTATGATCAAATCTGCTTGTTTTATTGTGTATTTAAACGTTGTTTTCAAATAATTTATATTTTCACAGAAGTTCTGTACTTATTACTTTATATAATGTCTATAGTAATTGTTTTATATGATTAAATATTAATTTCAAATTTTTTTTTACAGTTTTTATCAAACGAAAGAAAATAATTCACTTCGTTTTACTTGATCTGATTTGATTCCAGAATAATTTAAAGAAAAAGCAAATATCAACGGTATTTTAAAACTAAATGACTTTCTTCTAAATATTCAGTTTTTTGTAAATTGTCTTTTATCGTCAAAAAACTATATTAATCTTTTTAAATAAATAAAAAAATATTTACAAAGAATATTATATAACTCAAATATAATCAAATTTTAAATTAACGTAATGAACTTTTCCTTTAATCGATTGCTATATTTAGGAAGAATTAAAATTTTTCATAAGATGCATAATGGAAAAAGAAAATAAAAGAAAGTAGTTTATTAAACAAATCCTTTTGAACATATTTGAATATATATTTTTTTAAATCATTAATACGAAAGCAATTTTTTCAGATAAAATCACACGGTTTCGACTTTATTTTATTTCATTTATTCGATGCAGTGTTTTTAATTATATAAGTCAAATAAATACGAATGATCTAATGCTAATATATTTTTTTTTATTTTATCATTATATTAATATTCGTTATTTAAAAAATAACTGTCCTACAATGAATCTTACCAATGTGACAAATAATTGTTAAAAAATATTTTTCAGATGTACATATATAAGGAAAAAATGTCAAAATAAAGACTAACAGCATATTTTTTTTTTCAAATGTACTAAACAAAATGATTGAATAGAGAAGTACATAGAAGGTTCTTAAAAAATGTTTTCTGAACTCATAAAAGTCAAAACAGCTCCTTTTTCAATTATATTTAATTTATTTTTTAGAAACATCAATAAACAATTATTCAGTGAAAGTTAACATAATATTTACTGTAACAGTTATTTGCACCAAACGAAAAAAAATAATAAAAAAAGCTATCGTTTATCCCTATTATTTATCCATTGGTGCATAACAGATGCATTAGTGTATTTTCGTGCAAACAACTAAAAGTAAACTATCGGAATAGCGTAAAGATGCGTGATATGATAACAGAAAAATTAAAACAACTTTATGCAGCATAAATTGATTATCACAAGGAATTTACCAGACAAGAAAGCTTTATTCTTTTATATTATATTTCAAAAAAATTATAACATACAGAAAATTAAAACAACAAAATATATATGGGAACGTCCACTGTTACTATTGTGACCACCACAGCAAATTCCCATATATATTTCCAATTATTTTATTACAAAATATATTTAAGAAAAATTTGATGCAACTTCTTAAAAATACATGTATTTGGCTAGATAATAAATGAAACTTTTGTTACTCTTGTGACCACAAAAAATGCAATTTTCAAAAATTGTGTTTGAAACAGAAATTCTGTGAATTATATGAGACTATAGAAATAAAATTTACAGAATATAGCAGAGTAATTATATCTTTTTAAAAAGCATTAATCATTGAACACATCTAATAACACATGAATTAGTTACATTTGATTTGGCAAAATGCTAAGTGTTACTCTTGTGGCATTTTGTCCATGATGTAATTTTAACAAAAATTCAGTTTAAATACTAAACAAAATAATTAAAATAAGTTTAAAAAAATTATTTTCCATACAGAACAACTTTTAATGATGGTTTAATTTTAAAATAACATAAAATAATGTAAAAAATTCTAAAATTAACAAACACTATAACCATGTATGTGCAGTAGGGTGGAGCGCTTGCCTATGGGAAAAAAAAATTTCTTCAAATCAAAATTGGCCGGGGTGGGAAAGTTGCTCTATCCGATCCTCATTCTGAATATAAAATATCTTTGATAAATATTAATATTAAATACTGCCCCAAGGTCATTGAATATTGAGAAAAAACGTAAAAGCGCCCGGCTATGGAATTTTTTTTTTTTTTTTTTTTAATCAAAATGAGGCGGTGTGGGAAAGTTGCTCTATCATATCCTCCTTCTGAATAAAAAATATCTTTGAAAAATATTAATATTAAATACTGCCCCAAGGTCATTGAATATTGAGAAAAAACGTAAAATTTGTGCATTTTCCCATTTTTTTCCCTCAAATATACAAACTGTTTTATTAATTTAATTTAAAAGGATGATCATCGAATTATTATTATTGTTATTATAAATTTATCGTAAAATTATGTAATATTTATATCATATTCGCTTTTATTATGCTTACTCAACGACTATATATATTTTTTTAATATATGAAATTTGGGTAATTGTAATTGTTTTATACTTTTTACTTAACCTGTGTAAAAAAATATAATTTGAAATTATTCTTAAAGAACTATAGTAATAAGATAAAAATAATTTACTATTTCAATTTACAAGTAATGAAGTTACCATTTTATAGTAGTCCATACTGTTTTTTGGTTTCAAAAACTGCCTTTTTTTCCGAGACTCCAGACATGTTTTAATGAACTCAATGCTTCTCAAAGGACCACAAACAGCAGAAGAAGCCTCTGTTTCACACATCTTTCAGTGCCTTGATTGTGACAAGGGAATAGTTTAATCTTAGGTGAGATGTCTTCATCTATTGCCTTTGGATTTAGGATACACTTTGTAAGAATGTTATGATCAAAGAACTTAGTTAATGGTGGTTGTATCACGGTCACTTCAGCTCAATTTATAGAATCTATATAGACTTTGGCTTCAAAATTTATCCGTATATTAAGAATTTCTTGACTTTCGAGATTTTATTGTTCTGCGAAGTGCCAAAGCTCTTACACAGTATGTAAGAGTGTTGGCACTACGCATAATAATAAAATCTTGAAAGTGAAGACATTCTTTACGTACTTTCAAGTTCCTGAGATCCCGTACGTAAAGAATTTTTTGACTTTCGAGATTTTATTATTCTGCGCAGTACCACTCTTATATAGTATGTATGAGTGTTGGCACTATGCAGAATAATAAAAGTTTCACGAAAATAAACGATCAAGTTACCTGAGAGACCAAAGACTATATCAATTTCATAAATTAGGCTGAAGTGACCGTGACATAACCACCATTAACTAAGTTCTTAGATCATAACATTCTTACATAGTGTATCCTAAATCCAAATGCAATAGATGAAGATGAAGACATCTTACCTAAGATTAAGCTATTCTCTTGACACAATCAAGCCACTGAAAGATGTGTGAGACTTGTTACAGAGGCTTCTTCTGCTGTTTGAGGTCGTTTGAGACGCCATGGATACATTAAAACGTCTGGAGTCTCGGTAAAAAAAGCCAGTTTTTGAAACCAAAAAACAGTATAGACTACCATAAAATGGTAACTTCACTGCTTGTAAATTAAATAGTAAATTATTTTTACCTTAATACTATAGTTCTTTAAGGATAATATCAAATTATATTTTCTTACACAGGTTAAGTAAAATATGTAAAACAATTACAATTACCCAAATTTCATATATTTAAAAAAAGTATAGTCGTTGAGTTAGCATAATAAAAGCAAATTTGATATAAATATTACATATTTTTACTATAAATAGATAATAATAATAATAATTTGATGATCATCCTTTTAAACTAAATTAATAAAATAGTTTGTATATTTGAGGGGAAAAAATGGGAAAATGCACAACTTTTACGTTTTTTCTCAATATTCAATGCCCTTCGGGCAGTATTTAATATTAATATTTTTCAAAGATATTTTTTTATTCAGAATGAGGATTTGATAGAGCAACTTTCCCACACCGCACCATTTTGATTAGGAAAAGAATTTTTTTTTTCCACAGGCGAGTACTTTTACGTTTTTTCTCAATATTCAATGACCTTGGGGCATTATTTAATATTAATATTTTTCAAAAATATTTTATATTCAGAATGAGGATCTGACAGAGCAACTTTCCCACCCCGACTAATTTTGGTTTGAAGAAAAAAAAAATTCGCTCCACCCTAATGTGCAGCCTCTCAGTTTCGGCTAATTAATAGAATAAGTCATTGTCTTCATTATCAATAATATCCCTTGAAACTTCTCCTGTATCATGATTTACTTAATGAAACACAAATTCTTTCTACGAATCATGTTAGTGTAAGGTTTGTAGTAGATAGTGTCATTTTTCATGGTTTTAATAAATTGTATTTGTTGAATGACCTCCGCTGTGGGTATTTTCTCGCAAAGTAATGAAACTTTATTGTTTTATTTCTTTTGACAAAATTAGTACTATACCTTAGAATTGCTTTCTTTGCATGCACTTCCTTCCGTATATATCATTATACAACAACATAAAATAAATCTACAGCATCTATACCAGGAGTATTTGAAAAATAAATATGCCCAATTAAGTTAATTGAGAAAGGAGACTGATTCATTGCAGGCATATTTGCTTAGTTATATTTTTTAAATTTGAAAGCACAACCATCATATAAGAAAGTAAAGCAGGTACATTTTAGGAAAATACAAATTCCCTTAATGATGCAATGTTAAAATTTTACAAACGAAAGCATTTACAAAAAAATTATTATGAGTTACATTGTCTAAAATAATAGCACAAGATTTTACTTTATTGGGATCATACTAAATAAAAAGCTGAAAATACAGTCGCTTGTGAATTTGACCAGAAATGTAGTATTTCATACCAAAATTTAGTCTTGGCATGAAAATAAGACTGTTTCCAGAAAATCCACTAGCATAACTATTCTTTGAGAAATGGTTATTTTTTCGGCATCACGAAAATAATCCCTTGTACAAATTTCAATGAATGTGTGCCACAGAAATGGATTTAGTTGCTTTCCAAAATGTTTAAACAATCAGAAATTGTTTCTTTAACTGTTACTTTTTCAAAACGTTTATCAACGTTTTGAAAAAGTAACAGTATTGAGTACACAGTATTGAGTACACAGATAACAGTATTTTATCTATGTAGATCTTAAAGATAGGATAATAGTTTGTTGATTTGAACGCATAATAATTTTATTGAATTCTAAAAAGTAAAAAAAAAAAAACATACATTTCAATAAGTTGTATTTTAAGCTCAAATGTAAATGTAGTTTTATACTGTTAGTATCCAGATCATTTTCAGTAAACACTTACTCTTATGAAATTAAAACTTAAAAATTCATATACTTCAACTCTTTAGCTTTAAACTGATGTATCACACTTATATTTCCGTTTAAAAAAATTCAGCAATTGTTTTTTTCTGTCGTGGACGTTCCCATATGTCCATCTGTTTTCAAAGAAATTAAAATCCACGTTCTTTGATCATTTGATCAGGTCGGGCAGCCTTAATCAATCATCTTCGCTCGAAATATAAGGTATTACTACGATTTATTGTATGTTTATACGTTCCGATCCGTCAGTTAAATCTACATTAGTTAAAGTTTTGATAATATTGAAAACACTGTTGAAATCAGATATTGTTCGGTACTACTTGGTTATCCCGTGGACAAATTTCGCCAAGTTATACAAATCAACAAACTATTCACCAAATTATACAAACTGACATAATTTTTATTTTAAGGGGTCAGGTAACCTTTGAAGCGTCCAAAAATCGAATTTTTTTTAAATAGCTTATAATTAAATATGATTCTTTGGGAACATGTAAAATCAAACCCCATACAAAAATTCACATTAGAAGAGAAGTTATGTCTAAAACACTTTGAGCTTTTGCTATATGATCAACGGGTTTTTCAATCTTTAAAGACAATTTACTCAAAACAGCGATTTTGATCATTCCGCGCACGATTTCTGAAAAACGGTTGCCTAGAATTTCTCGAAATTTTTGGTGGATGTATTAAACGTACAGAAACGCAAAATGAACTATTATTATGTTTCTCAAGTAAGAAGTTTAGAATTCACGGCTACTTTTGTATTAAAAAAATCTCGATATTTCGAATTTCTCTAAAAAAAAATTTTTTTTCTCGAGATCTACACGTTTTATTTTTTTCATTGTAGGTCATTTTGAAAACACTTTATATCTGTACTCATTAAAAAAATCTTGACTTTTTTCAGCCATTGAAATGGGAAAAATCATGCGCGCAATGCATGCAAAAATAATTCTTTCGTAAAAATTGTATTATCTTTAAAAATAAATTAAAAAAACTATATATGTGTATACCTTTTCTAAAAACTTTGATTGATAAAATAAATCGTTCCTAACATGTGTTTTCAATTTTATAATTAAAAGTTAATTAGTTAAAGAATGACTGCAATTCTTACAGAGGTCACTTTTCCATGTACTTTATTGGTTCAAAGGTTACCTGACCCCTTAAATAACGAAAGAACACTGAAATTAGTAAAATATTAATAAAAATATAAATAAATAGTCGAATTAAAAATTACTTGATTACGTATCAAACACATTTATCGTGTTTATTGTCAAGTGAATGTTACATTTACGATCATCCATTACTAGCATTCAATCATATAGTTTGGCGATAGTTTTTTGGTCGACGGAATAATCATGTAGTACCCATTTTTCTCTGGGCCAGATTTCAGTATTTCTGTGAAGAACGTAATCGTATTCCAAGGGAAATCTAAACTTTTAGAAAAAAATAACAAATACAGTATCTCAAATGTAATGCGAGTGACAGTTCCATACTTTGGAAAAGGCATTCCACCCGATACCTGCATTCCCCTGAATTCATCACTGATTGTGACTCATTATGCACTAAACTACATTCCGTTCCGAAATGGACTGAACCAGATATGTTGCACATTTACAATCATATCTGAAGACAGTGTAGAACAGGCATTAATTATGTAGATCGAAGGTTCTAACACTTATCCAAAGCGTCTAATAAACTCTCTTTTTTTCTGACAGTAGATAGTCCAATCGTGTAAGATCTGGTGAGGCAGAAGTTATTATGCGCAGTAAAATTGGTTAATGAATTGTTAAGCGAGTCTCTCGACTAATGAAATACAGTAATGTACAGTCGTGGAAAAAAAGTAAACACCCCCTACTAACTCTTCAACACATTATCGTAGAAGAAAGTTACTGGTACCGAACGATTGGAAATAAAAGAGTACTTTTAAATGATATATATAAAATTGGCTTAGGGAGCCATCTACTTATTGTTTTTTTCAATAACAGTACGCAATTCTGACAGCATAAATGAACTCTACACTCTTCAATTAGCCTGAAAACAATTTTTTATGCAATTCGTACCATAAGTTTTCGAGAAATTAATTATTTTAGAACGAGCGCATTTTAAGGGCTGTATCCAAATTTCGGTACTCGATTGTTGACCAAAAGAGCTCCCTTCTTGATCAAACAACAGTACGACAATTTAAACGACACCTGATGACGGCTAGATTACAGGATAGCAGAAGAAATTTCAAAATATCTAGTCACTTCCATCGTAGACGGCCCCTTAAACCATCATTTCGCAGTTTTTTAAGCATAATTTGAAAACTACTTGGAAGAAAAATGGGAAATTTGGGATTTCCATGAAGCAGGACTTGTTAAATCTAAATCCATCAAAAAAGTTGTAGGTTGCAATTCATAATTTTTTCGAATATTAATTTCATAATTCATAATTCATATCATAAAATTAAACAAAATGCAAATTCAACGTATTTATGTTTGGGTATACTAGTACTTACTACAGTTTATTAGTACTTACATTAGTACGTACATTAGTACTTACTTCTAGGTACTTACTACACAAAAAATATCACATTAGGAGCATAATTTCAGGAGATATAAATAAAAATATAAAAATGTAATTTAACATTAGAAGTACTAAATTTTGAATGTTTATAATTCAAAAACTTTTCATTCAAATAACTTGCAATTTGGTGTCTAGGCATAGTTTGAATTGCAAGATTTGAAATATCTCGTTAAAATTTGGTATTGCCATTGAAAAAAAATGAAGTTTGGATTCGTTTTAATATGTAGATGACGCCCTAAGCAAATTTTATATACATCATTTATAAGTAGACTTTATTTCCAATCGTTCGGTACTAGTAACTTTCGTCTACGATAATTTGTGGAGGAGTTAGTAGGGAATGTTTACTTTTTTTCCCTCGACTGTTCATCCATCCACGACACCAAGTGTAAGTTTGATGGTGAAAGCCATACCCGACCACAACATAGCAATGTATCATTTACATTTCATTTTAAGAAAATACTATAGATTTGTCGCCTGTCTTCTTGCGGATTTGTGTACGTTTGCTGTAGGGTGGGGCTAAGCATGAAAGATACAAATTTGAGACATTCGACATATAAATTTTTTATCAACACTGTTGATTAGAATATCTTCCACACTCAGATAATCTCCAGCGATTAGATTTCTACACGTGACACTTCTCAAAGGAAAATTCTATGAGACTCTCTGAAAGTGTTGCAGGACCTTTCAAACCATATTATTTAATGTGCTAGCGTGCTAAATCTTCCAAATGATTGCGATGATAAAACATAAAAAATCTTTACTTAACTTAGCAACTAAATTATTCATAAACTCATCAAGTAATGCGAGTTGACCTATTGATTCCGTAAACCTAATGACCTCTGACGATTATAAGCCTAAAAGTTTAAATTATGTTGGAAATGATCCAGAAAAATTACAAAATTTTGTCTGTCAGCATTGTATCGAATTTACGAGTATTGGGATTTTTTTAATGTAAGAAATGTGATTTTCGTTTCTCTGGGGCAAACACCTAAATATGCAGCAAAAGTTGCACATTGCCAAAGTATTTTAATGTCAGTGTGAGCATTATCAATCCTTCATCTTCTTGGGTTTTTTTTCTTTTTTTGAAAATTTTAGCTTTTACAAGCATAGTCTTCAAGTATTTATTGTATCGTTTTATCTACTGTCTGACAATGTTCTAACGTCTCTATAATATACCGACATTAACATGTAATGTTTTTGTGTTGTTATTGTTTCTTATAGAAACTTTGATATGATAAAATCAAGCGAACACAAAAGATAACATTACACAAGTGTCTGTAGGACAGAATGCTACCCTGTGTTTTTTAATCCTTAACTACAGCATTAAAATTTGCCCTATATTTACTGTCAGCGGTGTCTCAGAGCACATGGATCGAAACTTGTATAAAAGTATCAACTTAAAGTTAAAAAACTCTTTGTTAACAAATACATACGACTTTAATTGTTTTAACAATTTTGAAACTGGAGGCTGATGTTTCAGAAATAAAGACCCCGTTATTATTGAAATAGAGAGATAAAATTGCTTTAGTCATCGATGAAAATTAATTTTGTGATTTTGCACTTATGTAAATATTGGTGACTTCAGCTATGGAGAAAATCTCGGAGAAAAATCTGTTTATAGTTACAGAAAAGTATAGTTAAATAATAAAATTAGATTATATTTAAACAAAATTTTGGACGCTTTTGCGTTGTTAATTTTGTTTATGCACCGTTTTTATTTATATAAAAACGGTGCATAAATTAATGGTTTCCCATTTTTAACTAAAGGGATATCTCCTGTATCTTTTTGTATTTTCCATTTTGTAAACATAATTAAAAAAATATTTTATTCTTCCTGAGTTTTTACGAGCATTGTTTTAATTCTAGTTTCAGACTGTTTAGGTAAATAAACTATTCCCGATTTGGTAAATACATACCACTCGAATTCAGAATTTTTCGCCAATTTTTTTTTTATAAAAACACTCTGAATTACTTTAAATATTTATTTCCACTCCTTTTGATAATTTTGACTGGATTTGTGATCAATAAAATCATTGATACAGTTTTCTGCATCTGAATACCATATGTCAACTATTTTTTATAATTTCATCAATTTCAGTTTGTGTGAGTTTCCACGGACATTTTCTCGAATCACACGTGGAATGTTACCTTGGGGGTGGGGGTCTTTTCAGGAAGGTAGAAAATAAAAAGAAAAGTGCCCATTTATACTGATGGCATTTAGCTCATAATTCTATTTAATAATTGTATATTATGCTCATATTTCAAAGAGTAATGTATCTCGGAAATAATTTAAGGTGGATTACACCCATTTCCACCCTTTACTACTTAACCAATGGACCCCCAAAGCTAACCAGTGAAGCACCTTATCAGAATGAACTTAGAAAAAACACTGTAAAAAAAAATGGTAACGTTACATGTAAAATC
This sequence comes from Maratus speciosus, assembly GCA_963932465.1. Classification (NCBI taxonomy): domain Eukaryota; kingdom Metazoa; phylum Arthropoda; class Arachnida; order Araneae; family Salticidae; genus Maratus; species Maratus speciosus. The sequence continues at coordinate 372,932,772 of OZ010791.1, read as the reverse complement.
CAGGAGCGTTTCGCCTTTTCTCAGGTTTTTAGAATAATTTAGTTCTTTCCTGTGAAATTCTGGTTTTCTTATCTGAAACGTTCCTGAACAAAATTTGGAAACAGCAAAACGCTGCGGCCGCCATTTATTATTTTTTTGCTATAATCCGTTGCTCGCGCGCGAGTGTCGAAAACGAATTCCTTAAATGAATGTAAAAAAATTAATATGGAATGCAAATAAATCAATAGACGACATAATCCTTTACGTCTCTATTGCCAAGACCATTCAGCTGAAAATACAATACCTCTCTGACATCGCTAAGAGATTATCTCTCGTACTTGTCTGTGGAATGTTTAAGGAGCAGACCGTGTAAAAAAAATACACCTATTATTTGATCTCCATTAACCAGGGGACCATCAAATATGATTCTCACCGATTTTGATTAATTTAAAGTATGTTTTAGAGTTCTTATCTCTAATTATTCTTGTGAAAGAATTTCTTCAAATGGGCCTTAGATTTTCAGAAATTAGATGCCGAGGTTTAGCATGCGTTTCAAATACCCATAAGTTTGCAGCTCTCAATGTGTCTTTCGTAGTGTGGACGCAGAAGGTTCGCACGCCACCCGTACGGCCCGAGTTCGATGCTACCTCTCGACTTTTTTTTTTTAAATTAATTTTATATTTTAACACTTTACAATTTGATTTAAATTTGATATATATTTGACACTTTGAATTGCTACAAATTTGATTTTTTTTTTTCGGATAAAATATACAATTACGTTTAGGATTTTTTTTTTTCATGAAAATTTATATGTATTTTATCTAACTTGTAAACTAACATAATTACTGACGAAAATCCAAAATATTTTATGTCTAGATTTTTTTTCTAATTATTATTTACATTTATATATTTTTATATTTTAAGCAAAGTTCAGAAACAATATATCATATATATATTTACTTTATTGAATTTTAACTGGAAATTTATTTTTTCGTGTAAATTATAAATAATAACTAGCGCTGCAGTTCGCAGCCAAGTCCAACTAATAAGAGTGAATTATGTCAGCCAGGTATCGGTCCGAATAGCCTAAGAGGTAAGGCATTGGCACGGCATGCCAAGTATCCAGGTTCGATCCCTGGTCTCAACATTTTTCGCTCTGTTGGAATAAACTTCATCTGTGCTACTCCAGTCTTGAATATAAATAATAATTTTGATGTCAATTTCAAAATATTTTTTCATTCTAATAAATAATGATAATAAAGCAAAAATTGTCAACAGGAAATGTAAAAATCGTCTGCGGATCCCGCATGCTGTGAAATGTCAGTAATGTTTTGCTGTCAACAGAAATATTCCTGGTATTTCGCAGGAAACTTACTGGCATTTCTGTAGAAAGTTTTTAACATATACAGTAAAGTTCCAGTCATTTTCAAGAAATGTTTCCTGGAAATAATGGGCAACTCAGCTGCCCATTTTTTCCCAGGAACGTTGCGGAATTTTTTTTACAGTGAAAAACAAATAGGATAATTCTGAATGAAAGACCCATTTATCTAATTTAAGTGGGGGTTGTTGTCCCTCCGTTCATCGTTATACTTACTCACCGTATAAACTCAAAACTAATCATGGAAACGCCGTATCGCAATGAAATGAACATGAAGTAAATCGGATATTTCTATCAAGGGTTATCGCGTTAGGTACATACATACATCCGTACCTACAGAAGCAGCGAGCACATTACCTCTGAGGCTTTTATAGAATGTGAGCTAAATAAGACATGGATCATTTTCTATTCAGAAGCGTGAGAATGGTCAGGTAAAAATATTCAGCTGCGTATGAAACAACTCACAGTAGTTTAGGATTAATGATTTTGCGATACTTAAAAAAATGAAAATGATAAGCATCAGTGAAGAGAGTGTGTCTACAGTGTAACTGTAGCATGCTCTCTATAGAGTATAGAATTAGTAACCCTCATCGTTCGTTTAAATGGAGGCACAAAAACTCAAATCCATTATTTTGTAAGGAGAAATTACTTTTCGGAGTATTTTAATTATGATGCAATATTTCAAACAGAGTGAAATTAACTCTTTTTGTACTGAATTATGAATTCATGAAAATTTTATCTTCTAAAGCATTTTTCTTCAATTTTGGAAACTATATTTTAAGATTTACATAATAATTTAATAAATTTTTAGAAGGATTTTAGAAGGATTGAACGATTTATAAGGATTAATTGAATTTAAATTTATCGGTATTTTATGGAATGTTTATTACATCAGCTCCCCCAACTACTTATCCCCACACAAATCTTTTATTTTAAATATTCTTCTTAGTATTTTGTAGAATTAGGAAAATTACAAATATCATGTTCTTACAATAGAAATATAGAAACATTTGAATTGACCTCCCCCCCCCCCCCCAACGCCCAGAAAGCAGAAAAAATGTAAAGGCAAAAGAAATCATAATTGTTTTAAAAATATTTTTGTTCTATGTAACCAATAAAGCTTTTGGATTAAGGTAAGGTATTATATCTATAACCTTTTTTAAACTGTATTACAACTAATTGATGTATTAAACGAATTTTATAATAAGTTATTTTAATAGTACTTATAAGTAACATCAGTATATAAAAGGTTAATATTGTTCGTTAAAGTGCTCTACAATAATTTTTCTATAGGCTATGGATTACTTAGTAATTACCGTTCAATTACAAATAAAAGTAACAAAATTCAGTTACAGAACAATAATTGCAAGTTTTTGATATAATATGCATTTTAAACTTAAATATTATGTATCTATTTCGTGTTGTGTGTACATAATAAATATGCATGAATGCATAAAAGATGTCCCCAAATGTAGGCAGCAATTTCTGAAAATTTAACAATTAAAGACACACATAACGCACTAAAACGTGCGTTATTTTGTTGTTAATTGTTTATTTTATTATCTCATTTCATTACATGAGAAAAATCAAAATTTTTAGCAATTATCTGTTATTGATGCAAAGCATTTCATAATCTGCGCTTCATGCATTATTTTGTGTTCTTGACTTTCTTTGAATTTGATCTGCCGATCAAGTTCTGAGGGTTTAAATAAGTTGGCAGGAATGGCAGATAAGATTTGCGAATGCACGCAGGTTAGTGTTAATTCTCTGGATTCACGTGGGTCTAAACAGGCACAGCTTAATCAAATAAATTTGCAGGTGGAGGAAAACTTTCAAAGCTGGTTATTTCAGGTTCTTATCCGGCTTTACCTACGAAACCACACCGACGGAACTCATTTAATTCAAAGGACAGAACACGTAAAAACGGATGGCTATGTTGGTATTATTTTTGATTTAGGCAAAAGACGCGGAAATGTGTCTTTCCGTGTGCTTACCAACCAAAAAACGATCATCGCTGGCAGGAGTAGCGGCGGCTACTGCCCCTAAAGGCTTGAGTCGCATATTTTATGTTACTGATAAAATTACGCAATCCAGCTTTTTGAAAGACACTGGTAGTGATGTTATATGTTTTCCTAAGTCGTTTTTGGTTAAGGATACTAGTAAGAGCGATTTCACATTCTACGCTGCTAACGGTACTAAAATTTTAAGCTGATAACTTTAGATATGGGATTGAAACGCAAATTACAATGGCCGTACATCATAGCTGAGGTAACTAAACCGATTATTGGTGCTGATTTTTTGCAACATTTTGGTTTATTGGTTGATTTAAAAAAAGCGTTGTTTATCAGATCCGATGACTAATATTACTGCTTGTGGTTGCGCAAGTCTGTGTGATATCGCAGTTGTTAAGACTATTCTAGGTGATTCTGAATATATCGAATTACTAAAAAAGTATAAGAAGATTATTGAATTTAATAATACGGGCAATCGAATTGTAGAACATAATACCGTGCATTTTATCCCTACTGTTGGTCTCCCTGTAACGGCTAGAGCTCCTAGGTTATATCCAGTACAACTCCGAATGGCTAAACAGGAATTCGATTATATGCTAAAGAAAGGTATCTGTAGACTCTAAAAAAGTAATTGGGCCAGTCCATTGCATATGGTTCCTAAGAATGCGTCAGGTTGGAGACCAACAGGGGATTATAGGGCGCTTAATCGAATTACAGTGCAAGACAAGTACCCCCTTTCTTACATTCAGGATTTTACATGTATGTTAAAAGGTAAAATAATTATTTTCGAAAGTGGACCTAGTCCGAGCATACCGTCAAATTCCGGTAATCCTCCCGATATCCCAAAAACTGCTATTATAAATCCTTTTGGTTTATATGAATTTCCATTTTAAAACTTTGGCTTATCCTCTGTGGCGCAGACGTTTCAACGCTTCATACATGAGGTCCTTCGTGGGTTAGACTTTTGCTTTCCTTTTCTCGATGGCATCTTAATTGCTAGTGAAACTCTCGCGGAGGACATTCAAGATTTGGAGGAAGTTTTTAGGCAATTTCGAGATTACGATGTTGTAATTAACAAATACAAATGTGAGTTTGGTAAAGAAACGATAGATTTTCTGGGTCACATTATAAATAGTGAGGTCTGTGTTGCACTCAAACATAAAGTAAAAGCGATTGTTTATTTTGTAAAACCAAAGACTGTTAGCGATCTGAGGAGATTTCTGGGTGTGGTAAATTAATATAATCGATTTGTTCCTCATATAGCAGCAATTTTGGGACCGCTGAATAGGTTCTTAAATCGGGCAGAAAAAAGAGTTAAAAGAGAAATACTATGGATATGGATGCAGAAAGTAGATTTGAGCAAGGCAAAGGGGCTATGGCTAACGAAACTTTACTTAATCACCCTTCTCAAGATGCCTAAGTTGCACATATAACTGGTTGCAGCAATTTTGATATGGGTGCGGTGTTACAAGAAGTTTTCCTCCCTTGGTTCAAAACCGCTTGGATTTTAATCTCGTAAGTTATCACTTGCGCAGTGCAATTATTCAACATATGTCCGGGAATTGTTAACGACATATTCAGCGATCGAGTATATTAGGCATATGTTGGAGGCTCGTGTATTTGCGTTTTACGTGGATCATAAATCCCTATTTTTTTCATTCCACCAGAAACAAGAAAAATATTCCTCTAGAAGGCTTCGGCAATTAGACTTTACCACATATATACGATATTTGCCAGGTAAAGGAAATTTTGTTGCTGATAGTTCATCGAGAATTTGTCAGATTCAGTTTTCGACACTTGCTGATTTAGAGTTCTGGACAAAGTTGCAAACGGAAGATGAGGAGCTAAAGGCTATTTTGAATGGAAAAATTGAGTTTAGCGGGAAATTAGCTAAAGTACAAATGCCGGATGCTAAGATATTATTGTACTGTGAAACTTCTGGTGAGGTAAATAGGTTTTATGTCCCTCAGGTTCTAAGAAAAAGGGTATTTGAGTCAATGCATAAGTTGTCGCATCCAGGAATACGGGGAACTAGGTAGCTAATACATTCAAAGTATATATGGCCAGGGCTAAATAAGTGTTGCTATGTGGTATAGAGCATGCAATCGCTGTCAAAAGACAAAGGTACACTTGCATACTAAATCTCCTTTGATGCGATTTCTGGTCCCAGATGAGAGATTTGCGCATACACACCTGGATATAATTGATCCTTTGCCTATAGTACGTAGATTCAGATATTGTCTAACATTATTGATAGGTTTACTAGATGGCAAGAGGCTGTACCTATAGGAGATATAGCTGCTTAAACTGTTGCTCAGGAATTTGTGAAGACATGGATTTCTCGTTTTGGTACCCCTCAGAGGATAACATGCGATAGTGGTAGACAGTTCGAGTCCATACTTTTCAAGACTCTGACAAGGCTACTCGGTACTAATCTAGCTATGACTGCTTTATATACACCACAGTGTAATGGATTGGTGGAGCAAATTCATCGACCTTTAAAACAGGCCTTAATGTCCTATAAAGTTGATTGGTTCGAAGCTCTTCCTCTATACTTGATTCCACCTCAAGTTGGCAGCGTTGGTTATGCTACGAATGCCGAATCGCAGCCGTTGCCGTAGCAACCAGGGTTTGCTTGAAGAGCAAAGGATCACTAGTAACCAAGGAAAAGCGCCATTTTGGCGGAAAAGTATAATGCGTGTGCAAAAATCTGTATGTTTTGAAGTTCCTATGAAATTAATGATATAATCTATTAAAATGACGAATTGCATTATTATTCTTTTCTTATTTTTACATTTTTTTAGACTGATTTTAGCACTATCTTATATTATATTAGCTGATCCGCCCGACGTTGCCCGGTCCGCAAAATGCGAATTTTTTTTTTAAATAGCGAAAACTTAAAAAAAAGGTGCACGAATTGTGAAAAAACTTTATTGAAAAAATGTCAAAATTTACTGTTTTAAGCTAAAATTTTGAAGTCGAATTCCATGTACTAATGCTAAAAAAATCATATCGGAAGGGAAAAAAACGCATCGAAAATTGTCTTAAGAAATTTAAAATCGCGAAGGGCAAAATTTTCTATATTTAATCTCAAAGTTTAAAACAGAAATCCTCTTACAAATGTCAAAAAATTGCGCAAAAAGCAAAAAAAAATTAAAAATCACATTTAAAAACTCGAAAAAATGTAAAAAATCGCTGCACTAATTCCGAATCAAATTTACTGAAAATAAAACAACATTATCTATATTGGGTTAAAAGATTAAAACCAAATTTTTCGGAAATCTATTTAAAACAAAAAATTTGTTATTTATGCCAAAACCTCTGGCAGAAATTCGGAAAAGGCTAGATCTCATACTGAGCCCGTCCCATTTTTACTGTACATTTTTAATTATAGATATTAGGGTGTAAAAAAATCATGATTTTAAAAAATCAAAATAAGCTGATTTTTAAATAATTAAAAACTGCATTTAATATTAAATTGTTAACACTGCTGAAAATTAAGGGACTATTTCACTCACGCAAAACACCCACTTGCTAATTCTAATCCTATGGAGAAAAAAATATTAATATCTGGTTTGCATTTCAGTATTTTTAATTTTTTTTTTCTTTTGCGTTGGATAGCTGAGGTCGATCTCTACAAATAATCTTTTTTTACCTTTTCAATTTTGTTTGCAAGTTTTTTGTTTGTTTGTTTGTTTGTTTTTTTTTTTGTGTGTGTGTGTGTGGGGGGGGGGGGGGGGGCTTTGATTTTCAGAACCGTTTCGAAAGTGAAATTACCCTAGTAAAAAAAGCCTTAAAACAAAATAAGAATGATATTAAAGTATTGAAATGCGAATGAGATGTTTTTAAACATTTCTTCCATATAGCGAGCGGGTGTTTTCATGAGTGAAGTAGCCGCTCTTAATAATTATTAAACAACTGATCCTCTAATTAGGAGCATAATGTACAGTTTTTTGCTTTAATTACTAAAACGATGATTAATAATATAGTATTCAATACTGAAAGAAAAAAAATGGCAGTATGTCAGTTCCAATATATGTTTAGTAACGATTTAGGGGAAAAAGTTTTAGAAATACTCAGTTAATAAACGAATAAATAATAACAATAATTAACAGTAAAAATAAAAAACTATGAACACGTTAAAAAGAAAAGTAAAAGCGAAAGCAAACAGCGAGTATTATTAAATTTATTCATAAGAACAATAAGAATGCGCGGAGTAGCAGAGCAATAAAGCGCGCCAGATATTTAACCTTGAAGATTTGTTCCTCGCCAAAGGAGAGTTTTTTGCGCCAATATTTTTACTTTATACGTTCGTTTTAAATACAAAATACTTTTAAATTAAATACTTTTAACAGAGAAATTACATTAAATATATGCACCAAAATACCGAAATTTGTAATTTATAAACATAATCATATAAATTTGTATGCATTTTTGCCATTTAAGATTAAAAAATAACGGAGAACTACTTTTCAAAGCGGAATGTTACTGTTTCTACCTTTCACAGTGCTGCCAAGTTGAGTTGGAATAGAGTGTAGTATAACATGGTTTCCGAACTACAGTACGTAAATATCTTAGTGCTTCTACAGATGATTTAACATATGGAACCACCTCACGAATTCCGTGACAGTTGTATGTCAAGGCTCATCCTTGTTAGACCCACCAAATTATATAGCAAAGTTACAGAAAATAATGTAGGCTTTGAGAACCATTCAACATTTAATGAATGGACAGCAAAAGATCTACGTTCCAAAAGAACTAAATAACTGCAGCCACTTTTTTCTCCGGAGAGGTCCTTTCAAGAGGGCTCTACAACCTACTTATGAGGGATCGTTGAAGGTTGTAAAAAGACTGGAAAATGACTTTATACTTCTGATTCATGGTAAAAAAACTTATAAATATTGATAAGTTAAAACCTTCTTTTCTTTTGTCGAAAAAAGGACTTGACTCTCGACCTACATTACGAGATCTGGACGAAAAGTTCATTTTTATCTCCCACTGGTTGTGTGAGACTGGCAGGGGAGTTATGTGGCAAAGCGACAGACAATATCTATTTTTATTTATATGATAGTTTTAATTGGCAGACAATTTCTGAGACAAACCAAAACAATTATTCCTCGAGGTTTTGGAGATCTACAGAGAAAGTTTGTGTACATTCGAATGTTGTCGGCGCCAAGATGTTTTTTCTTGCTTTGTAAATAATTGATTTTTAAAAGTTTTAATTAAAGTATATTTTTGCATCATAATGTCTAGCGCATAACTTCTTCTGTCATTCCTTCCCCTACATACACATTGATTAGTTATAAAAGTATCTGTTTAGGTTTACCAATTATAAACAAATTCGTTTACTAATATAGTTGTCGTTTTTTTTTCTAATCACTGGAGCGATAAATTAGGAACATTTAAAAATCTTCCTACAAACCTTTTTCATTGTTTCGTACTCTTTTTATATCTCTTCAAATTTTCATCTAATTAATGAAAACCGCAGTCATTTTCAGAACCGTTCATAACTTTAAATTTCCGAAAACAATTGTCCCTGAATTAAATGTTGTCGTAGGAATTTAACTAATAATGATGCTCATAAAATAAATTTTTGATAAAGTTTTCAACCGACAATGAAACAAATAACTTTTAAGAAATAGTAATATTTTTAAGTATAGTAAGTATTTTTAATAGTATTTTTAAGTATATTTTAATATAAATATCTCTCAGTAATTTTTAATTATACGGTTTCCTAAATTCACATCAAATCTTTCTTTTTCTAATTTTATTTTCCTTTATTATAAGTTGTATATGTTGTCGCAACAAGATATGTACTTTAAATATGTCGGTATAAATATCACAATATTTTAAAATAAAATAATCATTCTACCATTTTTTTGTATAAAACTATTTAATATAAGTAAGAAATGCAAAGTGTTCTAACGAAATTTTTCACTGACGTAGAAATGCAGTACTTTGGATATGGAAGAAAAATTTAGTAATGTACTTAAGTTACCCCATAACACTTAACGTAAACGAATTTTCCATTTATATTAAGTATCAGGAAAACTTTTGTCAGCAATATAATTTAAATATCAGCTATTTTTCATTTGTTTAAAAGCAATCATAAACAAAGGGAAATAAACTAGAAATAGAATCTACTCTTCAACCAAATTTAATCATTTCTGAAGTATTGAAAAGTTATTGGGATGATAACTATACATTAAAGCTTTTGTAATTAGTTCGCTCTCATTAGCATTTGAAGCGAGAAATGGAGATAATAAGTTTTTATAAAGTATTAAAGTAATATAGAAACACGATAAAGTTAAATTTTAAATTAATGCATGTATATTTTTTTAATAACGGCAATTTTTTATTAGTTCAAAGTTCAAGCTCTTTCAGCTACTCCGAATTTTATTCTAGGCTACTTTACTTATGTTAATATTTAAAATCTCATAGAAAGTTTAATCATATTATATTTTATTTTTTGTAATTTATTGTGTAAATAAAAAGTAAAAGATATTTCACTAATGGATTTTACAGAATATTACTCAAAAATGCTGTATTAAACGATTGGATTAAAATGACAAATAAGAATACATTTAAATAAAACATTTTGTCTTTTTCTAAATATTTTGCACAGTAAAATATGGAAAAATAATTTTATATTTATATGACGAATCGTTCCTAATACAAAACATTTCGATACCTTCTTCTTAAAATGTTGGTAAATGTTATATTGCATGTATTGTTTCTTGCATTTCTAAATTAGTACCCTACACTTTAAATTTGGTGCAATGCTGTTATATAAATCTTAATACATACATATTATTAAAAAAGTGAAAAAAGACACCGAAACGCCACCTGTTGGACAATGTGCATTAATATCTAAGCAGCAACATTTTATGCCAAGTTCTAACTAAATATGGTGTTTCTTGTATTCCGTACGTTAGGTCTTGAAATAGAGCAGCCAAAATTTAATGTCACCCCTAGATAGACAACAGAAGACAGACAGACAGGTGTTTTAAACAGATTTTCAAATTGTAATCTGGTTATTCCGATACTTGTAAATCGATCAAAATCTGCATGTTTCGCATGTAATTAATATTAGCATAAAAATAATTTAAATATGTATAATTATTATGAAAGTTAGACTTTGCTGAAAATTGGGACTCTTTCACTATTGATTAGAGTGGAAAATTGTTTTTTAAGAGTAATATAGTAAAACTTCCATAATGGATACTCCTGAATAGAGAAGATCACATCTGTACAAATAATGATTTTTCAATCCCGAAGAAAAATGTTATTACATATTTTTATATTCAAATAGCTGTTTCTGTTGTGCTAGGATGTCCATTATTTAGAGGTTTTATTGTATAATTATATATCAAATCATTGGAACGATGTGCATCTTAATCATATAAATGCGTTACTAAAGAAATATAGCAGCTTTTAAAACTAAATGTTGCTCAAATATAATCAACGGCATGGCATTTATATTCTTCTGTACAAATTTTTGATTTCTATAATTATCTAAATTATAAATTTGAATATAAAATTGTTTGATTTCAAAAACGACTGGTGCTTTAAAACTAATAGTTACATTATAATGAAGACTGTTGATTGCAGCATTTATTATATAGTTAAAAAAATATTTGTAAAGCATATAGTGCAAAAAATAAACTATCTGCCACAAAAAAGAAAAAAAAAACTTTTAAAGACAGAGTTAAGTATAATTTATTTTTTACGCTTAAATACATAAACAAATAATTACACACACACACATATATATATTTTAAGTATTTTTAAAGAATATTGTTTCTTTTAGATAATCTAATATGTAACAATGACTGTTTCAGTACGTAATATTTTTGACAACCGCTATCAAACTTCTGATGTTACATATATACAATATCCTTATTTTAAAATAAAATGTTATTAAAAAAAAGACAGATGAAAGATTCATGGGAATACCTCAAAACTCTTTGAAACTGCTCTAAATTTTCGAAAACCTTTAAAATAATCTCTCTTATTTATGATTAGTTAAAATTTATTTCATATAATTATCCAATGGGAAAGTCTATTAATTTCAAGTATAAAGATTTATAAAGTATAATTTTGTTTCGTTTTATATATAAGAGAATAGGGTATAAAATTAAATTTCTACAAAAAATCTGGAACGCCTTATATAAATATTATTCGAGTATTAAGAAAAAATCACAAAACCCTTGTACAAATATTAGTTGAATGTAAAAAAATAGATTTTAGAAGGAAGAAAAAACAAAGAAATATTATTGTGTTTACTTAAGAATCCTGTGTTTTTATCACGGCACAATAAGCTTTTACTTTTGATTTAAATGTAACAAAACGTTATCTAAAAGATCTTATATTTTTGGTCATTGAAGTTCATGAAATTGTACTTTGAAGGTAAACTAATTAAAAATAATGCAGCTAATTTAAACGTTTTTAAAACTATAAAAAATGCAATAATATTAGTAAATCTAACGCTAATAAAAGTATTTTTAATATTTGAGGTTCTTGTTCTCAAATTGTCTTGAAATTACTACACCATGTTTTTAAAGATTCATATCTCATAGTTTTAAAATTTGTTCTACAATATCTTGAAGAATCTATATTTTTAATTTTGTCATATTTTAAAGAATAAATATTTATTTAAATCAAAAATGAATTTAATTATTTGAATATTGAAAAGTTAATATTTATCGTGAAAAATTATTTCAATATGCAGTGTGTCCCAAAGTTATCTTTACAACTTTGATCTTCTATGAAGCCTAAACGAAATAAGATAGCGAAGTTTGGTTTTATGTGCCTATAACAGAAAAACATAAAGTTTTATCTGTACTCAAAATAATATTTTTGCTTTCAAGTACGATTCAGTAACATCCATAGCTTGAGATGGCTACACCACAGAAAAGGCACAATGCGTTGCCTGGTTCCGAGAGACAATGTCAGATACACAAGTCCAAAGGAATTTCCGAACAAAATTTGGATGAGCTGAGCATCAATACAATTCCCGTGGATATGCACCAAAGATTATGGCAGGAGGTTGAATACTGTCTATGCTTTGTTCCTGCAATCACATAAAACATTGTAACGTGAAGTTCATTATACAATATACAGAACTTTGTTATCTTATTTCGTTTAAGTTTAAGGGAGGATAAAAGTTGTAAAGACAAATCTAGGACACTCTGTATAATGTTATTAAATTTGAATGGTTTTTGAAAAAAATATTTTTCTGGAGCTGTAACATAGATGTTCTTTTATTTGAAATAAAAAATAATATAAAATATATTATTTTTTTTGGAGAATGATTGATTAGAATATTTTCCTTGAAATAAATTTAGATATTCTTCTGAAAGAATGGTAATGGATTTGAAAGTGGTAAAAACTGTTCTCAAAAATATATTTAAAGAGGTTTTGGCTTTGGGATAAAATTTAAAATTTTGTATGATACTTTTAATTAAAATAAATTTACATATTAAATATACATATATTCTCATTTTTTAAGATTGAATTTTATATTTTTATTGAAGCATTATTTTTAATTTATGATTATTTTTGTTGAAACTTTTGTTTTTTTCTCATCAATAATATATTTGTTGATATTGTTCACATCATATAAATAAACGGTCCAATGCGAGTATTACTCGCGCTCAGGTGGTCCCGTACAATAAATATATGAATTATTAACTGTATTATTGAAAAGTTCGTTACTAAAAGAAATAGTTGGATGCACCAATCCTAAAACATTCTTCTATATCTTACATGTTAATACTTCAAATTTCGCTATTACACTGCCGATATTAAATCGAAATCTATGCCAATCATGAGGATTCCAAACTTTAGAAATTCAATGCATTTAGTTCTTCAGATATGTCTATCACTGAAATCGTGTAAATCCAGTAGAATGCATCCTAGAAGCTATATCTATTGGGTGATTTACACTAAAATCTAATCAGCAACAACTTAAGTCAACGTTTAATAGAATGTGAAATTTGAGGGAAATACGTTGATTAGTTTTTGCGAGAGAACTATTACGATAATCGTGAAAATCGCAGAATAGCAGCGCCACCTGTATGGCGATTAACACCAAAACCGAATCAGCAACAACTTGTGTCAACATCAAACTGAATCGAAGTTAGATAAAAAGTAGTGCAATAGTTCTTGACAGAGAACTATTGCATGAATCATAAAAAACGCAGCACAGCAGCGCCAACTTTTTGGTGATTTAAACCAATGCGTAATCAGCACAAATTCATATCAAGGACTATCTGAACCTGAAGGTCGATGGAAATCCGTGCATTAGTTCTTGAGATAGAGCTATTGCGGAAATCGTGTAAAACCTGCAAAATGCAGCATAGCAGCGCCACCTAATTGCCGATTTACACTAAAACGTAATCAGTAACAACTTATATCAAGGGCTAACTGAATCAGAAGTTTGATGCATCACAATGCATTAGTTCTTGAGATGGAGCTTTTGCAGAAATCGCGTAAAATGCAGCACAGCAGCGCCACCTGTTGGGCGATTTGCACCAAAAACTAACCAGCTCCAAGTTATGATAGGGACTACCTGAATATAAACTTTTATTAAATTCCGTGCATTAGTTCTTGAGATAGAGCACCTACAAAATCTGTGTCACATACAGACAGACAGAGCCACAGACTCATAGACAGACATTTTCTAAACACATGTTTTTCGGGACCTCTGACCCCTAAAACGTGCAAATCCGTCAAAAAACGGAAGTAGAAAATTTTCACGAAGCCAATACTATCTACTTGTAAAGATAAAAGAGAATAAAAAAATAAAACTTTGTATAAAATTTTACATCGGTTTGGTATAGCTGTATATATACTAGAAAAGTATGATTGGATATACCGTAAAAGTTCAAAGAGATATGAAATCTAATAACATCAAATATTGCTATTCTGTATAACTGTTATTTAAATCTCATCCTAATCTGTTTATGATGAACTTAATTCAGCACTGACAATAAAAATAGTGCATATTTAAACTTCATTTGGTATTTCATAAAACTACATTCAGCGTAGTAATAATCTTTACTTTTTACAATGTGGTTACAACATAACACGTGTTTAACGTAACCTTGGCATTTCGCTAGGCGCGCTTCGAAAGGAGGTCGCAAAATTGAAACGCAGAATAGACCGTGCCGCGTTTTTCCAAATAGGTTTTTTTTTATTAACTTTTAAAGACACGCGAGACGTATTGGGAGATACACTAATTGTAAACTAGTTGCGAATCGCATAGTATTTATGTGATTAATTCTAATGAAATTAGTCTGTATTTCAGAATTTGACGTTTCTTGCTTTTATACTGCTACTGGACATTGTATTTCAAAAATGTATCATTAAAAATTGTTATCTAGGTTTTAAAAGCCAATGGTACATAGAGAACGCCGCCCTGTCATTATGTATGTGACAACTGTTCGTGTATTTAAGGATTAATATATCAGCTAATTACCGACGATTTAAGAACAAAAAACTTCTTAAAACACCATCAAAAATTATTAAATGCGCTAGGCCTTTCGAAAGATCTGAGTCTTTCTTCGTCAGGCGCAAAGAAGACGTCCTTCTACTATGAAAGCAGCAGGAAGACTGAAATGAGAGATTGTTTATTTGTTTTTTTCCCCTCCCAATTTTTCCCCCTCCTACTCTGTGTTCTTTTGTTTTGATTATACTCTTTTGTGATTGGCTGTTGTCTTCTACTTTCCTATTGGCTGTTCATTTCTAACTTCCTATTGGCTGTTTCTTCAGATTGTTTCCTTTCCCTTTTCTCTCATTTCAGTCTTCCTGCTGCTTTCATAGTAGAAGGACGTCTTCTTTGCGCCTGACGAAGAAAGACTCAGATCTTTCGAAAGGCCTAGCGCATTTAATAATTTTTGATGGTGTTTTAAGAAGTTTTTTGTTCTTATTCATTCACACCAGTTTTAACTTATTTTCTTTGATTGTGCTTCTTCTGGCATTTCAACATTTTATGCTTTTCCACCCGTTCCCTTTTGTATGTAAGTACTTTTTTGTCATAATTTTGCATTGATTTTTCTCTTTGTTTTTCTTATTGATTAATTTATTTGCTTTATTTATTTTTGTCTTTTTTATAGTTTAGTATTCTATATTTGGATTTTGTTTATTCTTTATTTATCTTATTGTTTAATTTATTATGTCTTATTTATAGTTTAGTATTCTATATCTGTATAGCGTTTATTTATTTATTTATTCATTTATTTATTCTTTTATTGATTAATTTATTTGCTTATTTTTTATGTCTTATTTATAGTTAAGTATTCTACATTTGTACTTTGTTTATTTTTGTATTGTTATTATGTTTACTGCTCAATTTAATAGATTTACTAAACTCAGACGTAAGCGTGTGAAATTTCTTAACCACTTAAATTTTCTTCAAAATTGCAAGAAAAATAATGCTATTCCCAATTTTATTCAACTTAAATGTTCTGTTAGTAGCTCTGTTAGAATTTCAAAAGCTATAGTTCGTTCACATTTTATTATTTTAAGGGCCTGTATTCAAGATGTTCGGCAAACTCTCTCCAAAATTGAAGAAGAGCTTTATGACCTTCATTTGTTCCTTAGTAAAAATCTTGACAATTTCTGTGATATTGAAAATAAAGTTTGGTCTTCTCTACTTACTTTCAAAACTGCTCATCAAAATAAGCTTGTTAAAAAATTTTCTTCGTTGTACAATAAGCAAAATAAGTCTCAATTTTCAAATAAGAATCTATCAAACGAGAACTGCATTGTTAATCTCTCCTCTCATATGTTAACCCCTGAGCAAAAAAGCATTTTAGATCTTGGTTTAAATTTTTCTCAGTCTTGCAAACCTTCTCTCACTAAATTGATTGCTCCTATTGAGTCTTCCTTTAAACATAGTAAAGTCACTCCTTTTCAAAAAGAAACTCTTCGTCACATCCTTGCTGATACTATTTCTTCTAATAATTCAAAATTTAAACCTAATCTTTCACGTTCTCAAAATATCGCTCTGAGTGAGCTTAAGTCCAATGATAATCTTATTATTACTAAAGCTGATAAAGGTGGTCAAATTGTTCTTATGGATAAAAAAGATTATTCTGATAAAGTCTATGCTCTCTTATCTGAAGGTCCTTATGTTGAAGTTAAAAAAGATCCTACTAATTCGCATCTTTCCACTCTCAAAAAAGCTGTTAAGAATTCTGTTATTTTAAATGACAATACTAAACATAGTGTTATTCCTTCTTCAGCCATTTGTGCTCGTTTTTACGCTTTGCCTAAAGTTCATAAAACCAATGTCCCCTTAAGACCTATCGTCTCTAATATTGGTACTGTTACTTATCCTCTTGCCAAATTTTTAACATCCATTTTTTCTCAGTTATGCATTTCTAATTCTCATACGATAAAAAATTCTTATGATTTTGTTAGTAAATTAAAAAATATTAACCCATCTAATTGTTCTATGCTTTCTCTTGATGTCAAATCTTTATTTACGAATGTTCCGATTGAAGGTGCTCTTTCTTGCTTGGAAAAAAGATTACGTGAATTTCATTTCTCTGATATTGAAGTCCAAGATTTTGTTAATTTAACTAAAATTTGCAACACTCAAACTACTTTTGAATTTGATAATAAATTTTTCAAACAATCAGATGGCTTAAGTATGGGTAATCCTTTATCTCCAATTCTTTGTGATATTTTTATGCATTATTTTGAGGAAAAATTATTAAATCTGGTTAATTTTAAATGTTGGATGCGTTATGTCGACGATACTTTTGTTTTAGTTGATAATCCTTTTGATATTTCTACCATTCTTCATACTGTCAATTCTATCGACCCACATATTCAGTTTACTTTTGAATTAGAAAATTGTAATAAACTTCCTTTCCTTGATGTTTTAGTTACCAAATGTGATTCTTCTTTCAAAACTTGTGTTTATAGAAAACCTTTTTCTGTTTCTAACCCACCTCATGTTCTCTCAAATCATCCTGTAAACCAAAAATTCGGTGTTTTTTACACGTATGTAAATCGTGCTCTCAAAATTTGTTCCGATTCTTTATCTCTTAAGGAAGAACTTAATTACTTAAAAACTGTTGCTATCAAAAGAGGTTTTAATCCTTCTGTTATCAATAACGCTGTGAAGAAATTCAATAGACCATCTAATAATTCTACCCTTTCCAAATCTGTCAAAAGCAAACCTGATAATTTGGTTGTCCTCCCCTTTTATCCTCCTTTATGTTTCAAGTTAGCTAAAGTTTTATGTCGTTTCAATTTTAACATTATCTTTAAACCTGTCAATAAATTCAGATTCCCCTCCACTAAATCTCCTGTTCCTGATCTTCGTAAATGGGGAATTTATAAAGTTCCTTGTAATGGTTGTGATTTATCTTATATTGGTCAAACTAAAAGAAATCTCGAAATTCGCTTAAAAGAACACTCTCGTTATGTAATCAATCAAGATTTTTCTAAATCTTCTATTGCCAAGCACTCTTGGGATTCTGGCCATAGTTTTAATTTTCAAAATGCTAAAATTATTTCTAATGCCAATAGTATCTCTGAATTGGACTTCCTTGAAAATCTTGCTATTTATCTTAATCGTGATGTCATTGTTAATGATAAATCTGATTCCACCATGCTCTCTGCAGCTTGAAAAAACCTTTTCAGTACTACCATTTAATTTATTTTTGTATTAATTAATATTAGTCTGTTTTTTTTTTATATATTTTATTTATTTATTTATTTTCATGTGTTCCCATTTTTAATTATTTGTTTTTTTCCCCTCCCAATTTTTTCCCCTCCTACTCTGTGTTCTTTTGTTTTGATTATACTCTTTTGTGATTGGCTGTTGTCTTCTACTTTCCTATTGGCTGTTCATTTCTAACTTCCTATTGGCTGTTTCTTCAGATTGTTTCCTTTCCCTTTTCTCTCATTTCAGTCTTCCTGCTGCTTTCATAGTAGAAGGACGTCTTCTTTGCGCCTGACGAAGAAAGACTCAGATCTCTCGAAAGGCCTAGCGCATTTAATAATTTTTGATGGTGTTTTAAGATGTTTTTTGTTCTTATTCATTCACACCAGTTTTAACTTATTTTCTACCGACGATTTGTTTCAAAAATCATTATCAACAATGCCTTCATACATCTTCTACGATAGGTACCTCCAGCTCTACTCAACACCTTTGCTGAATGCCCGTAAATCGAAATTTGTGTGTATCGGAAAAATAAGCTTTTCACAAAAACTATGTGACCTAGGTTATGACCTATAATTTTCCTGCAAGGTTTCAGTTAACGTCTACTACCTCTAATTTTTTTATAATTTTAGTTTCAGTAGATTCGAAATAGATGGGGGTTACATATTTTTGCACTATAATTTTGATGATATCTCTGAAAATATAATACCTAAAATTAAAAGAAATGGTTTTTTTTAGTTCAGTCTTACGAAAGCTTTCACAGGGTACACCACGCGATATACAAAGAAAAAAAAAATTTGACGTAAGTTAATTAGCACTTCTACATTTTTCTAAAAATATTTGTAAATGTTTATTAATCTGTAAATATGTGGGCCTATAGTCTCTATTACTTTATTTAAGGTTTAATGCATTTTAGAAATTAATTAAGTATACCATTAAAGAATATATTCAATAGAAATAAAGCAAAATCCATTAGTACCCTTTTTTTAACAACCTATGGCGACTTTATAATTTCTATATACTTATATTTTGAAAATTATCTTTCAAAACTGCAACAATAAAACATGAAAAAGACCTTGTACGCCAAGTAGCAAAATGGATGTTTAGCTGAAAAATATCCTTACCAAAAGGCGGAAGCAGAACATTTTAGATCCTATAAAACCACATTAACACATATATTTCAGATCCCAAAGAAACTAAAAGAGACTTGCTAAGTTCTTATCTGATGAAAAAAAAAGAGAAAAATTTCCATTAAAGATAAAGGAATGCTCTACGCATGAAATCCGTAAAAAAGAACAATCACACTTGCTATCTGATTGGATATTTAAGCTCAGCATGAAGTGAAATGTGTAACTTTTGCTCGAAATATGCCTTAAGATACGAATCTCGAGAGAAAAGCGCTAGCTGCACTTTTCCAACTACAACTCGGAAAAGTTTCAGCACTGTACGTACCTTGACCAGTTGTGAAATATCGGAAGCGGTGTAAAAAATGGCTACCATTCCAACTAATTTGTCAACCGCTTATTCAATTCGATTCTGTTTTCACCGGTTTATGTGAATTTTTCTGCGAAACACTTAGCAACCTTCGTCACCTCTTATCACTCCTCTTGCATCCACCAAAGATACAATGCAATACTTCAAGTTTCCCATGGCTTTCAATATGATTGGACTTTGAAAGTGTCTTGTCACAAACGAAAACATGAAATCATATATTACTACAATTAATTAAAACCGTGCAAAAAATATTATTGCAATTATTATATGTGATCAAGAATTAAAGAAGCAACCTCTCTAGCTGGCTTTCGTCATGTCAGAGCGAACGCAAAGTGTTTAATAGCATAAAAATTGATGAAGTAATTCGAATGATGTTTTTCGCGTGCAAGTACGGCCATAAAAATAGTAAAGCCATTCATATAAATATTTGCAGAAAATGATCTAGATACATTCATTTCAATCTGTGGTAATTACTTGAAAAATTGAATTGAAATTGCGTAATTGATTCAGTAGTGTTTAGAGTTTTCATCATGAATTAAATTTTGTAAACTTTGTGATATTTATAAAATGTATATAACCCATGGAAGGTCGTTAAAACAGTCATTAATTTGAGTACAGTCAGGTTTAGTTTCGGTTTATTGTTTGACGGAATGTATGGTTTAGAGCCCCATTGAAAACGTGTTCTAAACGGAATGGCGTTGAAGAAAAAAAAAGTTAAAGGTGTATATCAATAATTTTAAATGTAAAAAGAATAATTATTTTAATAAAAATTATATATGCAAAAAATATATATAATAATAATCTGCAAAATATTACGTTCATTTTTTCCCCTGTACATAATCCCGAGGTACTTGAATAACACAATTATATACCAAAGTTAATATATTTATTATATTATAATATTATTTATATGTAATACTTTTTTAAGTGATATATGGCTAAGCATCGATGGATAATTGATTTTTCTATTTCTGTACGCAGAAATATTTTTTATATCCACGATACATTAAATGTTTGTTTATACTCAAACTTAAAACATTGTCTTTTACTAAATACTGCTTAATATTTTACACTGTAAAATACTCACACACATTTCGGAATATAACAATAAAACTATCTTAATATTTGACTATTCCAATTGTGATTGTGTATCATAATAGCACTTCAAATTTTTTTTTTTTTAATAATTTGGTACTTAGTGTCAGATTATTGAATATAATTATGAAATATAACATTTTATCCCTGCTGTAATAGGTTTGTTTCTGAATTTTAAAAAATGACATATGATATATAGAGAAGGTTTTTTATTGATTGCGACACAAACGAGAAAATATAAATATGTAAATTTTTATTGATGAGGTAAACAAATATTTAAAACTTAAAAAATAGTTTATATATTTTATTAATCAAAAAGTATGTTTGATAATTAATTTAATTTTACCGATAGTTAACTAAATAATAGTTAGATAAAGATAACAGATAAGGTTAAGATCACTGTCAGAAATATATAACATTTATACATGAAGTTTTGTGTTCGTATTTGTTAAAACACAAAAGTATAATTTATATAATTTTTCTGGAAGCTCCTTTCAGAGGTTCTTCTATGTTCGTGAAAAAATATTTCAAATTTCCTCTGCTGGTGTTGCAAATAAAATCAGAAATTTATATCATGAAAAATCGGAATAATTTAAAGAAAACTCAAAACACTGTAACTGATCTCTATTCAAAACTCCTTCCAATTTTTATTTTCCACATATACGAGTTTCTACTGAATCTTTCTACACTTTAGAAAATATTTTTGAATATCAATCCTACATATTGCTGAGTGAAGTTCAGAGACTGGGCTCTTAAATCTATTTTTTTTAACAACTGTCTATTTCTTTAAGAGTCGCATATAATATACTTCAGGCTTTTTCAAAAGAAAAATAGTTTGGAAATGGTATAGTTTATGATGCTACACAGTTCATGAGTAATGTGCTTTTTATATGGCTGAAAAAAAATTGAACATTTGCATTTGACAAGTACTTATTTCAAGTATTTATATGAAATAAAAGTACATCACAAGAGGCAGCATTTTAAAGAATGTTTTCAGATAATGTTTTTTTTTCTTTCTAAAATTCTAAAATCTTACCATTCGTTTAAAAGTAGAGATAATAAATCTTGGAGAAATTCGGAAGTAAGTAGACTTTGAAATAGATGATTGAAAAAAAAAAAAAAAAGAAATTTAAACGCAAAACAGCTTGGATGAAATAGAGCTTTTAATATTTGTATAAAAGAGCAAAATGAAGTATTAATGAGAAATTTATAACTAATTTAATATCGATTTTATGTCATCTTAATCATTATTGAAAAATAAACACTACATAACGTGCATATTTTCTATTCAGGTTTTTAAATCCCTTTTAACTTTCAAAAGTATAACTGCGAAATCTGCATCTAATTTGAATACTTCTTGTATTAATCTTTTCGATAAAAAATGTAGTTTTTTTTATACATCCATGATGCAATATTAAAAATATTCTAAGAGATAAAGTAAAGGTAATTATGAAAAAAATAATATGGAAACCGATCAGGATTTGTTCATTATGCTGCGATTTAAAATTTACTTTTGATTTACCGTAAGATGCGGTTACTTTGTGACTGGTGAGGTTACATTGTGACACCTGATCCAGTTTTCGTATTTCGAATCTTCCGCTCCGTTCGGTATGACAGGAATGCAAATAGCAGCGCCATATCTTAGTACGATGTGCCCCATCACCTAACGGCCATTGCCTGAAGCACTAACACCTCGCTTATTCTCTCTAGTCGGGTTAAGATGGCAAATTGCTCTTGCGTTGTTGTCTCGATAGCCGGAAACTTTGTGTGCTGAAGCTTAAAGCATATACGAGTCCCCTAACAGAGGTAAATATTTATCGTTGTTAATGTGTCAGTTAGAATGTGGAGCAATACCACCTTTGCCAAATGATGTTTCTGTGAGATATAGCTGCATAATCAAAATGTAGACATTTGATGGGTAATTAAAGATACTTTTTTGTTTTTACTGCCAATATAGACGTGAAACAATTTGAGAACGCAAGATAGTCCAATAGCAATCATTAAAGACAAGTGAAGCTCTCGTATAGGTCTAGAATTGCTGTCTTTGTGCGAAATATAACATTAAGTTCGTCTCGCATTTCTTAAAAATTCGACTTATCCCCTACAACTGCTTGACGTGTCCTTTTTGCGTTCTTTAAAATCCCACAGAAGAAAGGTATTGTCAAGTTGGAAAAAATTACCGCTAGTTAGATGCACAAACGTACCAAAGGACGATTTTCCGCGTCTTCTGAAAGCGCTCATATCAAAAAGAATCTGAAGCCGGGATTTTGGCGATCGGAAACTATCCTCTAAATAGAAACAAAGTTTTGAAACGGCCTCCAAAAAGACCTCGAAGATTATATATCGATGAAGGAAAGCGTTGAAAAAAATTTCTTGGAAGAATTGGAGAAGAAGACGGTGAAAAAAACAAAAAAGTCGGGTCACTAAAGTCGTAAAACGTTGAATGTCCTGCGGGTCTGAAACACTTGTACTAATAATGACCAAAAAGCCAGAAGAAGCGATGTGGTTACAACATCTAGAAGAATCGACGTGACTACTGCGTATATCGACAGCAAAGAGGAGACATTTGTCACCGGAATGAAAAGAACAAAGAGAGAGAGGTGCAATCTTCCAGAAAGGTCTTTACGTCTTCCTTTAATTTTTTGCATGAGGAAAAGTTCTGAATAGGTTTCAGACGGGATACGGCACATTCTCGGAATCTTTCCTCGCTGACTGGTGAGAAATATTTTATTACGTAATCATTCGTTCCTTTTCAAGGGCATTTGAAATATGTGATGCATTTAAGGAAACAGCAAAATGATATTCGACTCTTTCTCACAAAGCTGGAGTATAACATACGGACAAATCAGCGACATTTAAATATCATTTTCGCATTTTAAATTGTTCGCAACATAAATTTCAGAGAATAAAAAATTCACGAATTCTTTTTCTTGCATTTGAAGGCAAAAACTCACGTGTCACAAAGTAACTCCACACGACAGGCCAACTTTGTGGCACCTTTAAACCCAAATTTTTCAATTTAAGATTAAGATTGGTGCAATACATAATTTTATAGCAAAAGAAAGTTTTAACTTTTATCAATACTCAGTTTCCGGTTACTCATAAAACAGACCGGCTGGCGTGATTAAAACTTCAAAATATGTCACGGTAGTTTACTTTTTTAGCCCTTATATTTTCAACGGAATGATTATGTAGGTACTATTTACTACAAGTATGTCTGTTAGTGCAAATCTTGTTTAATTTAATATAGGATAATTATGCGGTGGATAGGGAAAACTAGTTTCTAGTGTTTTTATTAGTTAGCTTTATTTACAAAAAGCTACCTATTGCAGCCGTTTGGAGGAAAGCAATATCAAAAAATATTGGTATATTTTCATCGATCATGACCCCCAGACCCCGAAAACACCCTCCGTTCAAAATTGATATATATATATATATATATGACCTATGTCACACTGTAACTGTCGTATTTATGAACCGATTTGGATGTAATTCGGTGTGTATATAGTACATACCAATGTCTCGGCCGAGTTCGTTGGCCAGCTTCATCCGCCATTTTGTTTCAAAATGGCGGCCATTTAAAAATTTAAAAAAAAATTAAAATTTGAAATGTGGTACCAAAAAATTGAAAATGGAAAAATATTTTTTTCTTATGCATTTGACCTTTATACAAAGACTCCGTAGCAGTTTTTGTTTCGTCTATATCTTAAAAAATGCCTGAGTTATAGCATTTTGAATTTCTAGTGAAACTGACATTTTGAAACGTCCTGAATTTTGTCACGCGATAAAAGGAGTATTTATGAACCGATTTGGATGTAACTTCGTTTATACATAGTACAGATCAATGTCTCGACCGAGTTCGTTGGCCAGCTTCATCCGCCATTTTGTTTAAAAATGGAAGCCATTTAAAATTTTAAGAAAAATTTAAATTTGAAATGTGGTACCAAAAAATTGAAAATTGAAAAAAAATATTTTTTTCTTATGTGTTTGACCTCGATAAAAAGATTCGGGAGCAGTTTTTGTTTCGTCTATACCTTAAAAAATGGCTGAGTTATAGCATTTTGAATTTCTAGTGTGGCTGACAATTTGAAACGCCCTGATTTTTGCCACGTGATAACAGACGTATTTATGAACCGATTTGGATGTACCTTGGTGTGTACATAGTACATACAAATAACTCAACCGAGTTCGTTGGCCAGCTTCATCCGCCATCTTGTTTCAAATTGGCGGCCATTTAAAAATTTAAAAAAAAAATTAAATTTAAAGTGAGATACCAAAAAATTGGAAAACGAAAAAGAGTTTTTTCGTATGTGTTTGACCTTAATACAAAGATTCCGGAACAGGATTTGTTTTGTCTATATCTAAAAAAAGGCTGAGTTATAACATTTTGAATTTCTATTGTGGCTGACATTTTAAAACGACCTGATTTTTGTCACGCGATAACAGGCGTATTTATGAACCGATTTGAATGTAACTTGGTCTGTACATAGTACATACCAATGTCTCGACCGAGTTCGTTGGCCAGCTTCATTCGCCATCTTGTTTCAAAAGGGTTGCCATTTAAAAAAAATGTAATTTAAAATTTAAAATGAGTTATTAAAAAATTGGAAAATGAAAAAGATTTTTTTTATGTGTTTGGCCTTGATACAAAGATTCTGGAGCAGTTTTTGTTTCTGAAAATTTGTTCTTTTGTTTATATCTTAAAAAGTGGTTGAATTATAGCACTTTGAATTTCTATCATGGATAACACTTTGAAACGATCTTGTATTTGTCTCGCGATACCACACGTATTCACCTATTTCGATGGAAGAAGGCATGTGGATAATATAAATCAATATCTCGACCAAGTGTGCTGGCCAGCTTCATCAGCCATCTTGTTTCAAATTGGCGGCCATTAAATTAAAATATATATATATTTAAAGTGAGGTGCAAAAAAATTAGAAATTGAAAAAGGTTTCTTTCTTACGTATTTGACCTTGATATAAGGATTCAGAAGAATTTTTTGTTTGTCTTTATCTTAAAAAATGGCTCAGATATAGCAGTTTCAATTTCTAACGTAGGTGACATTTTGAAAAATCTAATTTTTTGCCTGCGACAGCACTCGTATATATCAACCGATTCCGATGTGAGTGAGCATGTGCACAGCAATTACTAAGGTCTCGACCAAGTTCACTGGTTAGCCTCATCCACCATGTTGTCTTAAAATGGCAGGCACTTTAAGAAATCACCGAATTTGGCTGCCAAATATAAGTTACTTTAAATAAAAGCAGCTTGGATAAAGCTGACTAATTTCGCGAAATTCTCATTCATAATGATTTAGTATTGATAAAAATTAGTATTGAATCTCCTACATTCGGTTTCCACTTAATTGAGCTTCGTGTGTTTGAATAATATAAGTTGGCTTTTTTTAAAATAAGGAATATGAAAGCTGCCTCTTCCTCCCGGCACTGGCCGGAAAGACTTTTTTAATTTCTAATATTCAACAAAATAATTATAAGTATAATATATAAACATTCATCATTTTAGATGGTATCCACATACAAACATAGAATTTAAAATAAATCTTCACGTAATACCGCCCGCCACTTAACACTTACTACATAAACTGATTTTGATTGAATATAAAATAAAACACTTCGAGTTTACAGACGTGCATGTACCGAAGCTACGCGCAATGTAAAATTAAAGAGCCTTCTCTTATAACAAGAACCTATTTATGACGATGTCAAATAAATGAAGCATACACTAATTTTCCACGAACAAGGATTGTTCTCGTTTGAAGATATGTTTCCTCTTCGTCATTAAATGACTCAATTAATTAAAGTCAAAACAACATGAATGTAAACTTTATTTCATTATCATTGGGCAAAATCTTTTGTTTATACCTATGTTCATTTGATTTACAAATTAAACACATAGAAACAATTTCTACTGCTATAAAGTCACGATTTGTGATAATTTAAATATATTATTTTTTTTCTTAAATAAATTAATAGAAAAGTGAAATATTTCAATTTTTTCATTCCTGAGGAAAATATTTCAATTTTCTTAGACATTAGAAAAATTACATTATCTAGATTAAAAATTTATTAGAAAATTACATCATTTTTTTTCACTTTCTCGAAATTTTAAGAACATTTTAATATTTAAAATAAATTAATTATTTTTTCATTTTGTGGAATTATATTAAATGTTTTAATATTTACAATATTTAAATAGTTTTGCTGCAATAGTTTTGCTTAAATCCTTACTTAATTGTTGTTTTTATGTGAAACGTTTCTAATTTCTAATTATTACTTTTTGAAATAAAGAAAGCATTCTACCTAATAACGATTCATGGTGTAATCGGAAAGAATTGGAAATTATTATTTATTAATTTCTTCCATGTTTTAAACTATACACATTATTTAAAATTTTA
Organism: Maratus speciosus; assembly: GCA_963932465.1. Lineage (NCBI taxonomy): Eukaryota > Metazoa > Arthropoda > Arachnida > Araneae > Salticidae > Maratus > Maratus speciosus. The sequence continues at coordinate 372,905,713 of OZ010791.1, read as the reverse complement.
TTTTTAAATTTACCACCGAGCAAAAGCACACACTTTTTTTTTTTTTTTTTACCATTTAGAAAGCATGTGCTTTCGTATGAACAAGATATAGCATTCGGGGAAAATTACATTTGTGATTTAATTACTATTCTAGGACTTTTAATAGAACATGTTTTCACTCAGCGAAATTCGCTTATAAATAATGTTGCAACTTCTCTAAAAAAAGAAAAATGCTTTCTTTTTAATCAGAAAACCAATGTCAATTGTACCTGTACATTTTGAAATAAAATAAAAATCTTTCAGAAATAAATCCGGTGCTAAACATTGATGCATAGGTATTCCCAGACGTTTTTAAAAGTCAGTCTAGTTTTATACAAAATTTAAAAACATAACCATTAAGATAGTTTAAAATCGAATAAAATAGTATACTGACATTTTTCACTAGCAAAAAACTCATTTACTTTTTCTTTATTAGATACTGTTCACTGTCACTTTTTCGTTTTAAAATGTCTTGTTTGTATTGTAAACTTCCATCTTTTCTACAACGGAATACAAAATATTAAATATTAAATATATCTTCGTTTTGCAGATTGTTCTAAAATAATTCACTTTTCAAATGAAAGTGTCCCATCAAAATGATTGAACTATATATTTACATATAACTGAAATGATAAAGAAATTACATGCATTGCTTTATACAGTCTCACTGTTTTTTTCTGTGATATTTATGCCGATAAAACACAAAAGAATAATTTCTTCTTCTTTAGATGATCAAACAAACGATCCTCCCTCCTCATCATTAGCACTAATTCCATCTAATTAGCAGGAACTATTTTTAGATATTCAAAGTAGTATAATTTATTGGACATTCATTTGAGAATGTATGGTAATGGGAATAAAGCAATGTATTTACGTGTTTTTGAAAGGAAAAACTAGTTATTAACTTAAGGCTCATATTCTAATAATAGTTAGCAAGGTTTCTAAAATGAAAAACGAAAAGTAACTTTTCAAAAATCTCATTAACTTCAATTAATACAATTAAGTACGCAAACGAAAATACAACGCAATTTAAAGATATTATATATTTACCCAATTGTTCTTTCATATGTGTATGTTTGTGAAGCTAGATAAATAGATCAAAATAAATCGAAATAAAAACTATCTTGAGTAAAGGGTCCAGAAAGAATTGAAAATAAAAATTTTCCGATCGCGTTTAAGACGAATTTTAAAGCAGATATTCAAAATAGGTAATATCAGTTTAATGTTTTTTTTTTTTTTTTTTTTTTTTTTTTTTTGTAGAAAATTGTTTTACAACAGCTATATATACCTTTTTTCAAAATTTTAAAATAGAAAAATTTGTTTTGTTTAATCGTCAAAATTTAAAATAAAACAAATCAAATTTATGTTCTTAAGGATATTGCTACGAAGCAAAAGCTCAAATATAGCTGTAAAATATCTTCAATAAATATAAAATCTGATATAAAATCTCGAAAATAAAATAAAATTACTTTGAGCAAACATTTCCGATAACATTTTAACTTAATTTGCTTTGTATATCATGAAATTTTGCGAAAGAAGGGCATAAAGAAAAATTAAACAACAAAACAATTTATCACTATTAGTTTTCAAATAACGTTTTGCTACATTTTCAGAATTTTAAAAATAAAATATTGTTAGATAATAGTAAAACATTTTCTAAACAAATAAGATATTATAAAACACACATACTACATCCAAGGCTGCCGTATAGATGGCTGGTAACTTCCCCAACATGGTTTATTAGTGAGAAATTGCAGACTCAGGCGTCGGCCGGAGTAGCTCAGTGGTTAGAGCAGCAGTCTTGTATACCGTGGTCCCGGGTTCGATTCCTGGCTCTGGCTAATTTTTCACTCCAGTTGGATTTATTGTATGTATGTCTTTAAAATAAGATATTGTTTATTCCCATGCGACATGTTTTAATCTTTGTAAGATTACTTTTATACACAAATAAGACATATACCTGGAAGATTTCAAATACGACAATCTAAAATACCTTCTTAGTGTTATTGAAGAAGTTTAAAATACTTTTGTTCCATAGAAAGAAATCTCAGTTAGTTCAAATAATGAAGCTATTTTTACTTTTCAATCACGAAGAACGTTTCGAAACAGCCTTTACTTGATTATTTTCTTTTACACATTTCTTGAGAAATGCAATTTGACGATTGAAAATTGCAATTTGACGAAAAATGCAGATAATTTGCACTAAAATTGTATACTTTTAAAATCTTCAAAAATATTCACTTTTTATGCAAAAATTGTGTACAATCCATATTTTTTCTCAAAAAAGTGCAAACGTTTTCTAGCGGGTATTAATAAAGTTAAATTTATTTTAGGTTTCTAAAATCACATAAAATTTCATGATTTATAAGGAAGAATGAAGAATGAAGAACTGATGGTTAATTAATCATAAATAAGTATAAATTTAATACCGGATGCAACTTTATTGTTCGAAATAGCTAATTTCTAAAACGCTTTTCATAGGTATATCCTTTCAATTGTAACAAATGTAATGAAGTAAAATTTTGAAAGTGAAGTTTTGGCCAACAAATGTATTCCTGCTTGGGAAAAAATCAATTTCGTATGCACCTATGTGACTTGTAAAACTTAGTAAAAATAAATTAAATGCTAATGCGTAAAACAGGTTATCTTAAAATCTTCTCAAGCTGTTTAACATTCACTAATCTTCTTTTGCTATAGAGAACTACAATATGCTTTAGAAATTCTCTTGTAATAAAAATTGTAAATTTTACATCATATGTAAAACCACATGCATAAATCATATCCGAAGATAGTACCAGAAGTAAATCGAAAGCTGTTTTTACTTTTTTAATAATCCACATACGTCGTTCTAATTCTGTATTTTTTTAGAACAACTCTTTCTAAATACAGACGTACTACTTAATATAGCGCCTACTGCAAGCGATGCATTTACGTAACTTTGAACAAATACTCAGTTCCTCTTTTGAAAAATTAAGGTGTGCACGTTTGTACCTAGTTTTTCACAGTTACCTTCAATTCGCCAACGTCATCAAATCTTTGTGTGCAATGACTATTCATCATCCCTTCTTTTTCATTACAGCTAATTATTCGATTCTGAATTGAAATGGGCACAACCGTGCACATCAAAATTGTTTCAAAGAGGATTCGACAGTTAGGTTCAAAGTCGGTGCAAAAGCATTTATTTTTATGTACGCTCTTTACAGTATTACCTTTGTATTAAGAAAACATTTCTCTACAACAATGCAGAAATAAACATTTATTGACATGCACTATATAACCAAACGTCACCGCATACTTTCAATTTTAGACGTTCTATCGAATATCCTTAGAGACATTTGGTGAATTTTCTAGAATATCACTGCTATAAAAAATATTTTTATCAGATTTATTTATAAAATTATAAACATTTCTTTAGATAATTCAAGAAGTTTATAGTCTTTCTTTTTCAATATAGAGCATGCAGATTTTCAACCAATTTTTACGGTACTTTCAACGAACTTGAAATCGGAAAGTACGAACGAAATGCTGCAATCCTAATATAAAAATATTAAATATTTGATTAAATTTGATCACATTATTTTTAAATGCGCATGCGCCAACGATAATAAAAATCCGTTTATGCATAATTTAGTAATAATCTATATAGAACAACACATATAAAAAAGACCGTCGAATAGAGTTAAAATTCAGACTGATATCGTTTTGTATTTGACATATATTTCTGTAATTTCGACGACATGAAAAACGTGATTTACGCATCTCTTTCAGCGAAGATTTAGTCAAAAGCGCAAAAAGAGCACCAAAGGCAGATTGAATAACAAAATTGTATTTGTGGTCGCCTTGTAAATCAAAATGTTCGAATTGAAGCCTAGTGGATCCTGTTCAATACTTGTGTTCCTTTCTCTAAAAATATCTCATATATTTACAGAGATATAGAAGTTTCTTTAAAAAAAAAAAATCGTTTTTTTTATATAGAGAGAGCATGCATGGTTTTAACCAAATTTTACGCCTCTTTCAACAAGCTTGCAAACTTGAAGTATAAACAATATGTTGCAATTCGTAAATAAAAATATCAAATATTTCAGGAAATATTATTATTTGAATGAAATGATTTTTAACTGCGAATTCTCAACGAATACTGTAAACCTTTTGCATTATTTAGCATCCAGCTATATAGAGTAATACATGTAAAAAAAGCCAGTCGAATTGTTTTAAAATTCAGAATGATGTCAGTAATATCGTGAGCTAATTTTCACCTTTCTTAAAGTAGCTTTATGATAGGATTTTTGCACAAATAGTCATTTATTATCAACTGACTTCCAAAAACAATTTATCGTTTTTAACATACGTCAATAGGTAGCTTTTGAACGGATGCTTCAATTTTTGATAACTTTTTAAACACTTTCCAACATAGTTGAAAATGAGTTTATGAATTCTGTTTTTCTGTCAGACTGCCCGTTTGTCCGTGATCTAACTCGCTTAAATATAATCAGACTGCCATGAAATGGATATATGTTTTTGGGAATCACTATGACATGTTTGGTATTGAAAATGAAGTGTGTATCATTTACGATTCATTTACAGGGATACTCAAAAGAATTCTGTTACATTACGGTTTATGGGGGAAAATTGTTTGATAGGTATTGTAACGATATTACAGTATCTTAAACATATTGAAATTGCTATATATATATATATATATATATATATATACGTGTGTGTGTGTATACTACTGAGAAATACTTAGAATTTGCCGTTTATTTACAGGGGTAAACAAAAGAACAATTCTACGGAAAAAAACGATCAACAATTGGATATTGAAACCTACGAACAATAATTGCTAGAAGTGCATTTTCACCTGTAGTATGAGTTTTAAATTTATTAATATTTTAAATATTATTTGGTGTGTATAAATTCTATAGATCATATACAAGGCTGCATAATATATTTTAACAGCATCCGTTTGTCGGCGGAAATTGCTGAATGGAAATTATGAACAGTGCTAGGTGTTTAACTGAACTAACATTTAGCATACATTTAGTATAAGTACATATATATGTATATCATATACAGAGTTGCACTAAAAAATCGTATATTTTCCCGACTATTCATGGTTAAAATAGAAATTAGGTATTCAAAAACATTATGCATCTTCCAAGTTATTTATTTAGGAATCATCATTCACCTTAGTAAATTGTGTAAAATTTTAGTAAAAACATTGGTAAAAGTTTTGTTACAGTATTCTGAATGTGTTGGAAATTATTTCATAATGTATGTCGTATGCATGATTTTTCGCTCTTGTTTTGATATAATGCGGTTATTCTGATGATTGATAAAATGAGAATAAAATATTAATAGAAAAAACTGTAAAAATGAAAAATGAAATATCCTTATCATAGAGTTAGCTACTTTTAGAAATGAACTGCAATTCCGACCACTATATCATTGATATCTTTCTGAATTTTCATTTTATTTAACTGGTCTTGTTATATGAGATGCCACATTAATTCACTATTAAATTATGTAAAGGAAAACAATTTTATCGTTAGCTTGAGCAGTTAAAATTAATTTAATACAAATGCCCATCTATCAATACATCTGCAGATTATTTTAAAAATATAGTTTTTTTTAAATCAATTTGTTGTTAGTGCATTATTAAACCAGATTGACTATAAATGAAAGGCTTAGATATTAATGGTGGTATTCTACAACAAAAAATCAGTAATCATATAATTAAAGACAATGAATGATCCTCAACGATCTGTTAAATTACCATAAAAAAAACTAATATTCACAGAGATTTTAACTGATAACAGAGGCATTTGAAAATAAATGGAAATAAAGATTTGAACTGTACAAACAGTCTCAAAAGGAAGATTCCATCACTTACCAGCTTTATCATCTGATTGGAGTATTTTGTTTCTAATGTGCTTTTTTTAAATTTTCGAGAAAGTGGGGTTAATTTTGGTTGAAAACCCTTAAACACACAATCTTAAAGACATTTCGTGAGCTTTTTAAACGAAACTTTATGTCTCAATGAATACAGGCTGTTTCAGCAGAGCTGTTACAAAGTTTCAGGAGAGATAGGCGATGGGAAATCAAATATTTCTTGGCGCTGTAGTAACGACTCAAAACACAACATAGGAAATGCACAAACAAGGTGTGAAAGCATGTTTATTTATTCTTAGTTCAGCAACAAACTAAGAAATATTAACAAAAAGAGAGTAAAGAATCCTCATTAACGAAGGTTTGTTCGTAATTACTTCCCCGGGCTGTGGTGCAGGCCCCACATCTCCGACGAATGTAAGATAAATCTCGGTTCAAGATAATACCGGCGTGTCCCAGAAACGTGCAGAAAGAGCCTCAGTACTGTTCAGAATTGTCACCGAATTTTTGCGGTACTGAGAATAAGAACTTGTTTTCTCACCTTGTTTGTGTCATTTCTTTATTGTGTTTTGTATCGTTACTACCACAACTAGGAAAGCGTTTCCGACCATGCATTATTATGTGATTTCCTATCATGTAGGTGTACTCTATCTCTTCTGAAACTTTATAATCACTATGTTGAAACACTCTGTATACGTGGTATTCTTACAAAAATGTGCTAAAATATTACAGAAGACACATATGTAATAGAGACGCAGTGTATATCGAATATTTTATGTTAGGGATAGTTCAAATATTTTTTTTCAGTATGTTGACAGCCCCTCATTTGCCCCTTAAAAAAAAAAAGTAAAACCAAATAGATTTTATTGCTTAAGGGTGTAGGATACCTTTAAACTTTCAAAAGTTTCGAATTTTTTTAATACATATTTTGATTCCGTAATCATTTCTGAACAATATGCAAAAAACCGCATTAAAAAATTCCCATTAGTTTACTAATTATAGTAGTTTTATTAAGACTATTTATTAAGGCTACATAGGATAATTTTGAACAATGAATTTTGATACTGCGCGCAGTGTTACTAAAAAACTATGAATGGCAATCAAAAGAAATTTTCAAGATATATTCATTTCTGTATTATCTACAACTTAAAACCAGAAAAATGTAAGATTTTATTTTTTTTTTTTTTTCTGTTTTTGTACTTTGAAAATTTTTTTTAAAGTGAAATTTTTTAATATTTTGTTAATTTTTTAATTTAGTTAATATTTTTTACAAATGTTCTGGTTTTAGTATAAAGGTAACACTATGATGCACTTATTTTCACCAAAATATCCTCTTTATACGCATAATGTGCGCAAGTGTTTTTCTCTTATTATCATATATTTTTAACTTATCATTTCAATATTTTTTTTTATGATATTACAAGTATATATACCAGGTATCCTAAAAAGGACTGACTGTTTTTAAAATTCAATAACTTGTAAACGGTGACAGATATTTAAAAATTTTTTGCAGGAGGGTTATGCATAAGGTAAAAAAAAAAAAAAATACAGTGATTTTCGATTTTAGTTCGAATTACAAACAATAGATGGCACTGAAAGCAATAAGTGCTAAATACAGGCTCGATTTTTTTTACCTTTTTCTTCTTGCATGCGGAAAAAGGAGATTAAAATGTATTGAGTGGGTCCCGAAGTACCGAAAATCGAGCCTGAATTTAGCGTCTATTGATCGCAGCGCCATCTATTGTTTGTAATACGAACTAAAATCGAAAATCACTGTAAACTATAATAAATAAAAAAATTTGACCTCATGCATAACCCTCCTGCAAGAATTTTTTAAATACCTGTGAAGTTATTGAGTTTTAAAATCAGTCAGTTCTTTTTAGGACACCCAGTATGTCTTAAAAATGTTTCGAAAATTTTGCAGGTTTAATTGTGTCCTACCCTCATAAAAGCCGATGGCGCATAGAGTAAGCCGCCCGTGTCTTTATGTATGTCCAAACAGCCTGTGTCTTTAAGGGTTAATATATGAGCTAATTACCGACATTTATTTTTCGAAAATCATTATAAACAATCCTTTTATATTTCTGCTACGATATATACCTCAAGCGCTCCTCAACTCATTTGCTGAACGCCCACAAATCGAAATTTGTGTGTGACTGAAAAATGCGATTTTCTCAAAAACTATATGACCTAGGGTAATCGTTATAATGTTCCTGCAAAGTTAAAATTAACTTCTATTACCTCAATTTTTTTCAGAATTTTAGTTTCAATAGATTCGGAAATAGAGGGGAGGGGGATTATTTTCCGTTACATTTTGATGATATCTCTGAAAATATAATACATAAAATTAAAAGAAATGTACTTTTGTGTTCGGTATTGCAAAAACTTTCACACTATATCCCACACGATATAAAAAGAAAAGATTTTCTTTTCAAGTAACAATTAGCCCTTCTGCATTTTAACTAAATATATTTGTGAATGGTTAATAATCTGTAAATATATGTGTTAATAGCCTATATTACTTCAGCCAATTTGAACTTTTCATGTTCCATAGTTTACGAGTAAAATGGCTGTGACAGACGGACAGACAGACACAGGAGTAATCGTATAATGGTTCCGTTTTTACATGTTAAGTACGGAACTTTAAAAATTACATTCTGAATAAGTACGGAAACCTAAAAATAGTAAAACATTTTTCTAAATATCTAAATAAATATTTAATTTTTTATTATTTAATTAACAAACCGCTTTTAAATTTACTTTGTGTATAATACTTTTGTTAACATTGTGAAATTTCATTTTGTTGAATGCAAGAATTGTGTTTGATTAAACTTTTTCTTATTTGTAAGCGAAATTTATTTTTCTGCATAGCAGAATGTAATAAACGGTAATATTATACTCAAATTTAAAATTTTACTGCAATTTATATTTTTTATAACAATCCGAATATAATGTATTATAAAATTTCTCGTCTCTTAAATCCGTAGAGACACTTTTAATATATACTAAAAGACAAAATTTCTGTTTATATTTTAAAATTGAAACTGTGGCGCATGGGCATGATATTTGTATTTCCCCTTTATTTATTCTAAATTTTCATCCCGTAAGGCATGGTGACGTCACGTCCACGTCGTTGTTACGTCACGCTGTGACATTGTGACCGTCGATGTGACGTCACGTGACGTCGATGTGAAGTCACTGTGACTAGAATGTGAGGTCGTTATGGCCGTTTTAGAGCTCTTTTGTGACGTCACATTGTGAAGTCACGGTGTGACAAATATGTGAAGAGTGTGTCATTTGTGACTATTTTGGTATTAACTTTGTGACGAATGTGACAATGCTTTAAAGTCACATTGAGATCAATTTGTGAAATATGTGTCATTTTTGACGAATTTGTCTTTAACACTGTGATGATTCTGTGAAGACAGCGACACTGCTTTGAAGTCACATTGTGACAATTTTGTGAAAATTGTGTGATTTGTGACAATTTTGTCATTAACGTTGTGACGAATATGTGACTAGCGGCAATGTTGTGAAGTCACACTATGACATACTTGTCCAGTTGTAAACACGTATGCATGTCACACATAGTCATAATTATGCATGTTGTAAAATCATTTACATCTATAACGTTAATATACTTCGGCGATACATCGCAATTAAAACTTGGGGGCCGATATAACCAGGGTATACCAAAAGAATTTTATTGAATCAAAATGCAATGGCCCGCAGACTTCAATTTTTGTTGCACCTTTCTTTCCTATTGCAATAAATGAGAATATTGAAGACAACTGAATGATCGATCTATCACATTTTTTTTTTCAAAATTAGCTATTTGTTAAAAGCATTAAAATTACCAAAGAAACAATTTGTTTAAATTTTCAAATCTTTATCAAGATAAAATTTGTGTTGAAAATATAATATTTTATAATATATACAGTACTTTTTATATTCTTTAAACTATAGAAAATACTGAATGAAATTAATTTATTTCATTTAATACGCATTACAAACTCGAAGTCACTGCTGAGGTTGAATTTTTTTCGATTACACAACATTTATAATAAAAAAAATGAAAGATAAAAAGAAATACCGATATTAAGTAATTAAATTTTATATGTTTTATGATATTGATTACCACAATATATATATATATATGATTGTAATTCAAACAAGTTGGGGCTGAGAAAATAGGAAACTTCTTTGTTATAGAGGCCCCTATAAATTTGATTATGCAAAAATTGCAGTAACGACATTGCTAAGATCATTGTGAAGTTTATGCATGCGTTATATACATATATATATATATATATATATACACTCGAAACGCTCATCATGTGCCATATAGTCATTATATATGTATTGTTTACGTCTTTTATGCGCCATACATGCATTACAAAATTTCCGAAGTACATTTTAGCAATAACCATTTGAAACTACTCAAATGAAAAATACAGCTTTGGTATAGAAAATTAACTGAGTATCAGCAGTATCATTATTTTGAGAATTCTAAGAACAATTTCGGCAATAATCGTTATGTTGGAAGATAGCAGCAATAAATAAAATCGTAGTTTTATGCTCACTGTAAAAGTAAATAAAACTTTTAGGTATGCATAGAACTGTGATACAAAGGGTTAATTTATTTTACATCAGGGTTTGCTTGGAGTAAAATCCATATATAAAACATCTTTTTGATTATTAAAAAATAACTTTAATAATTGATTGCCAAAATTACATTTTTCTTTATGAAATTATATATTATAAAAATAACTCTTACTATCTATGATTTTTTAAAACAATAATACCTTATTGTTTATAAAACACAGCACCACAGCTACTCTATTTTGCGTCTAATGTGAAAGTTTTTATGTTTTGCCAAAGATCTATCTGGCTGGATATATGTTGCCATGACATTTATAACTCTGATAGTGTCATAAATAGTACAAACAGATTAGAATCTACAACGAAATTTTTAGAATAAAGTCTGGTGAAAGTTTTATAAATACAGTAGAACGCCGATTATTGGAACTCCAATTAACCGAACTTCCAATTATCCGAACAGCATATTTCTCTCAAAGAATTCTTTTTAACCGAATTTTCAATTATCTAAATATTTGTTTCTCTAAAAAAGAAAAAAAAAACACCTAACTTCCAATTTATTTTTTGCTTAAATTATAATCTCTGAAGTTTAGAAAATGATAAAAGAAAAAAAAATTAAATAATAAGTAAACAAAAAACAATTAAAAAAAAACAAAACAATTTTTAAGCCCCCCCCAGTACTAACTGGTGCTGTCAGTCCTAAACCTAAATAACGTGTGAAGGTTTTAGAATAGTCAGGAACATCCCTTAAACTGTCTGCCCATTTATCCGAACTTTTGTTTATCCGAACTAGGGTCGATCCCGACTTGTTCGGACAATCGGCGTATTACTGTATATATTGTATTAGAATTACAAATAATCATATTTATTTTCATATGACACAATAAAACAAAATAATGAACTCAGTATCAAATGGTTAACTACTTTTTAATGTAAATAAAGTATAAAAATTGAGCCCATAAACACAAAATAGAGCCACACATAGGTTCATTATTATTATTAATATTTTATTTACAAGATTATGGTAATTATAAATAAGAAATCCATTTTAATCACGCTGTTTATAAAGAGTGTATAATATCGATACTTTGAAATTTATCTCGATAAAATCATTCAGGAGATAAAATGATAAAATTATCCAGAAAAAAAAGTAAATAATAAAAGATGATTATTACATTTTAGATTCATACCGTTCAAGTATTTGCGTTATTTTTAAAGTAAAATCATATTTAAACACTTACTGATTGCGTAACTTCTATATTTTCATTTGCCAACAGACAACATTTCAGTAAGAATGTTTAACAACTGAAAAGCTTTCACCCGCTATGACTCTTTATAGATTTTAAAACATTTCTCAGGTTGAATAATACATTAAATAATCATTTTTTTTTCTTAACATTACATATCTACGATCTCTTTTAATAGTATACGTTTCCGTTGTGTCTTATTTTTTATAAATTCCTCTTCTGAGCAGATGCAATTTTTTTTAAATAAAAACATGCAATTCAAATTGTTTAAGACCATCAATTAATACAAAATTAAAAAATTATGTTTGCCAATAATTTTATTCCATAAAAAGACTTTTTTTTAAAATAACTTAATTATCTTTAAATGTTTATTAATTATATTAATGACTGATTATAATACTTATCCATATACTTTCATATTTAGGACACTATGTGGTTTTAACCAAATATTTAAATAAGAATATAAACCAGATTAAAATGCAATTTAAATCACTAATTTTAATAATCTGGTCGAAGCTGTTGAAAAGGAAGTTAGATATTTTAACAAAATAAAAAATAAATGTAATGAAATATTTGTGTTCTATAACATATTTATTAGAAGATAACTAAAATCATTGTAATTAAAAAAAAAAAGCAAACAGGGAAAATAATATTTTAGATATTTCAACAAAATAAAAAATAAATGTAGTGAAATATTTATGTTCTACAGCATGTTTATGAGAAGCTAACTAAAATTGTTGCGGTTAAAAAAAAAGCAAACAGGGAAAATAATATTTTTACTTACCTAATTTCATTGACGTTGTACGTGATACTTTGATTTTGGGGAACCAATAAAATCCGATAATAAGTACCATAGCAATGACTTGAATCATCTTCAACAAGTCAAAGCTACCGTAATTTTCTCGGGTTTATATTTTGTTAGCTGAACTAACTTGGATCCTGAGAACGTTCTTGTTTCACTTTTTAAATCCGTGTCAATACGTCTATGCTGTCCAGTGTCCACATAACTTCCCGCGTTTATTCTAAAAAGCTTCACTGTTACTTTTATCCGTTATTCTGCGGTGAGTCGTAACAACTGAAATAGTGCAGATGCAGACGATTTTTAAGTTTCGAAGTTCGAAGCAGATGTTTTTTCGGTTTTATTTGTTTTTCTATACAACAGTTTCGGAAGGAAATTAAATGCGTAATAATTTTATCAAATTGTCTCTAATTCAATTTCCTGTTTCAAAAAGGTTTTATTGTATTTCACCTTTTATTTTTATCAGTTTTATTGAATTGTAAAGTTTCATTTACGTAATAATAATAATATTATCCATAATTAGAGTTTACTAGATAAAATATTGCTTAATTTTTCAAAATGTATATAAATTAATTTAATGGTAATAATGATGACACCCTCCTTTTTTTAAAAGTAAAATTTATATCACAGGTAATATATACAAAATATCTTCTTAAAAAATACAACAAGATTATCGAGAAGAGATGAGTTTTTCTTTGCCAATCTGTCATTATCTTTATATTAATTTTCTGTAGAACAAAACATCTTGTAAAATAATTTTTAAAGATATATTTTGAAAACAAAAAATAAAATATGAATAATAATTATGTCATGGGCTTTGCCTAAATTTTGTACATTAATTTTATATTCAGAAAATGTCAGTTTTATTTTAAACGTCTGAAAGAAGTAGAATTTAAAAAAAAAAAAGTTACTTAAAATAGTGAAACACTAAGAGGGAAAAAATGACTTGAATGCAAATTATAAAGCAAGAAATGCATATATGACTAAACTTTGAAGACGCTTTCTGCGTGCTCATTAAAAGCTGCAGACTTAACTGTAATAGAAAGTTTTTAGTTTGAAACCACAGAAATGTTTCGACTACTCTTTGAGAAACATCTACAATAACAGATGATCATTTACAAAAATCTTTATAAAAGATAAGTCGGGGTCTGTTTACCTAAACCATTTTTTTAATAATATGAAATTCACATAATTAGGAAATATTTTTGTGTCGCTGATGAATTAATTACATTTTATGTTATATGAAAATAAAAAGTTTTGGTTAGAGGCACAGAGGCAACTTGGACCACGGTTTAAAAAAATTTTAAATCCGGCAGAAAAACATTTTTTACAGTAAATAACATGATTTAATAATTTTTGTAATTTTTTTAAGTTTTCTAAGAAGTTCACATCTCAGTCACAATGTGACATCACTGAGGGGTGGCACTTTGGTCACAGATGTGACGTGACCACAGTGACTTACAGTGACGTAACAATGACGTCACTGTGACCATGCATGCTATGAGGGTAATAACAATATGTAAAAAATTGAATGCTCTTCCTTTGCATTATCTTTATAGTATGGGAGAGTAAAAGCAAATTTATAGAGGAAGCAAATTTTCTAGAGGAAAATTCTTTTCCATGTAAATGTGTATTTTTTAAGATTTCATTAAAAAGTCTTTTTTCGTAGATATAAAGTCACAGCGACATTTCATTTTTTTCGTTTAAAATTTGTGTTAGGATGTGTTGTTTAAATAGGACATTGTGTTTAAAATGTGTGCAAGGAAAATACTCTAATGCATTTCGTATCCGACACTTTGAGAAGTGGTCTGAAAACATTGTTACAAATATGTTTCTTTCTTTTCTTCCTTTGAAAACCTATTTTGGATTCCAAATCGCTGAAATGATAAAATAGGTGTTTGGTTTTACGTTAGTAATTAAAGATAGAAATAATTCGAAATAAGTCACAAATCATGCAATATTAATTATGGAATATTTTGTTTAAATTTCAAATAAGTAAAATTAATAATTTTCGTTTAAAAATATAAATAACACATTTTCATAGCAATTTTTAAATACTTTAAAATATTTTAAATGGTAAAATTAGCAGTGATTGATATATCAATAATTTATTTCTGTTTTAAAATGTGTAAATTGAATATACATAACTATAAGTTTTAAGCTATTTAACTTTTTAGCAGTAGTATAAAGGGTATCGAAAAATTCTAATTATCACTATGGAATAATTGAGATAGAATATATGTGACTATGTTGTTTTAATGATTGAGAATATGTTGTTGATAAATCAATTTTAATTACGTCAATTGGTGACACAAAAGACTGTGCTCGATCTGTAAGCACGCAAATATTTCTTCATCTCAATATGTAATGTGCGTTTTAGAAAATTATTTAAATAAAAAAAAAATACTTGTAAATATTCAACAAAAGAATATGAAATATTACTAAAAATCTTTCTTAAATCTAAATTAATTATTAATAAAAAAAGTAATGTTGAGATATGCTTACTGCCTTTCACAATCAAAATACGCAACAAAGGTTTATTTCAGAAGTGAACTTAAATAAATATTTTCCCTTCTTCTTAGCTTATAAATTATTAGTTGCTTCAATATTCACGAAGACAGGGTAATATTCCGCGGATTTCAATTATTTTTAATGCCGTTTTCACTCTTTGATATTTCATAAAATCCTACCAAAATGCAAAATATATTGATGAATTAAACATGACTAAACCTGCCCGCAGTGGTGATAAAAAGCAAATTTGAAATCATTTTAAGTGTTGATATCACCTTAAAACTTTTAAAAAGCCAAATATTTTTTTTTTGTAAAAAAACAAAAATAATAACAATAATAATAATAATAATATCATATATATATATATATAACACACATATATATATATATATGTGTGTGTGTGTGTGTGTGTGTGTCGATACTCCTATTAAAATGAGTTTTATGATAAAATATGAGGCTCGACAACTATCAAAATCAAGGTACATTTTAACTTTAAAGCCATTTTGCTCTAATCAGATATTTTTGACAGTGCGCGAATCCTATTTCCAAAACTCAATACCATAAAAACATAAAATTGTGAATTATATCGTATCTTATATATAGAGAGAGACTTTACTAATTTTTAAGAAATTACCTGTAATATATATATATTTAAAATTTTTATAGAAATTTTATCGTAAATTTTGCGTTTTTATGGTTTAATTGCCTGATAAAAAATTCATCTGCAAACTTGTTTTTTATTTTAGGTTGAAGTTTACGATATTGTAAGCATATATATATATGTGTGTGTGTGTGTATGTAATATTAAGTAGATTTATCGAATATATTTTTTATCATTCTGCGCTTAACACATCCATGTCATTGAAAATCCTTAATTAGTATGTCTTAATTAAACTAAATTCCATTTATTTATCATTAAAATTATTTAAAGAAATACATAAACAAATATTTGTACAATTTATTCTAAAAAAATGTTCAATTTGAAGAAACATTTATATCTCCATTTTTTTTTTTTAAATATTGTATTAAAATCAAGCAATATCGAACTGTTGTAGGTGATCTCTCCCCTGAATGATTGTTGGTTGGTTAGGGATGCCACTTTAGCAAACGTGCGCTACCAAGACTTTAACCTCCGTTTAAAGTGGATTTCCACTCGCTACAAATATCAACTCCTAAGCAGGGATTCATAGCCAGTTTCCTAACTATTGTACAAGTACAGTACAGCTCCAATTATCCTCGGAATTGGGTGGCAAGGCCATCGCGGATAACCCGAAAAAGACTGAAAATGTGGTGCAAACACGAAAAAAAAAAAAAAGAAAATTCACATAAAAACTATGTTTTAGTTTACAAAAAACATATTAAAACGTTTAAAATGCATACATATGCACAACAAAGCAGAAACCTTTGCTTTAGGTCGAAATCACTAAAATAAAGAACAGAAAATTAGAAACAAAGCCATACACCATGTACAAAAATTGTTGAGTTATACTTTTTTTTTAAAAAATCAGTCATTTGTTTTTGCTTCTTGTTTTGGAATTTCTTTTTTTTTTAATTGTAAACTAATGTTTTTCTTTTAGTATGGAATAATTTTTATCTCGAAAATGAAGCTATTCTTGATATGCTCTCCTGGAATTTATCATAATAGTCTTATTTAATTGTTAAATATTTTAATTGCTGAGTTTACGTTTGGTTAATAAAATCAAGAGAAGACATCAAGACTTTATATCCGATATTTCAAACATGGCAACCGAATCTAGAAATCTTCTATTACTTTCGAATACATGAATTTTTCTGTTTATATTTATCAGTAGGGCTTATTGTATTTTCCTTGCTCTTGGTTCGAAAAAAAAATTAAATAAATAAATAAAAAAAAAAAAATAAAAAAAATTGCTTCGCGTATAATCGGGGCTTTACTATATGTCGTTCCTATTGTAATGAAAAACAAGTAAGAAAAATCATGCGTACAGCATAGATTATGAAACACTTTCCAACACCCCTTGAAAGCTTTAACGAAACTTCGTTACTTACGGGAAAAAGGTAAATAAGATAACTAAATAAACATTTAAAAATCTGATTTCAGTAGTTATCGCCCATAGCCAAATATGTATTCCAATTCTTTTGAACAGCTTTATATTTTATCTGTATGTTGATATATATACTATATAATGGGGAAATTTAATTTAGAAAGAAAACATATAAGAAATACATATTGAAATTTCTCTTTCAGCAATTTATACAATTAATTAAAAAAATACTTGAATACTTTTGTACAGCCCTGTAGTTTACCTAGTACACCTTTATTACACGCCACCATTTACCTAAAATTTAATTCAAACTAAAACACCTTAAAACTACTGAAACCACATTTCCAGAAATTATCATCCATAGACGATATGTATCCAATTCTTTGCGTGAACTTGTATATCATTTTATCTATATTCTGCAAACTTTTTTTATAAACTAAATGCAGTTCAGCCTAAAAATGTATAACTCATTTAAAAACCACCTTTAACCAATTTGCGCTCATACCCAGTAATCCTTATGAATTCTTCTGTGTATCCCTGTATATGAATTATAGCGTTTATACACACCATATAGTATGTATAAATATAGTGAAAGATGAAAGCGCATATCAGAATTAAAAAAAGCACTTCCGATAATCACCGCTAATGTACAGTACTTCTGATACAATATACTATATAAAAACTTTTGTGTGTCCCTGTAAATGCTATGCAGTTCGTAATATACAAGAAATTACTTATACTAAACATCAGCGACGTATATCAATTTCATTATATGTGAAATATTTTAACATACTTAAAATACGCCGCAAACAATTCCCCCCCCCTCCTCCCTATATCATTATGTAACGGAATTCTTTTGTGTGGCCCTGTAAAAGAATAATAACTATTCTTTGCACCGCATATTATACAGAATGCATGTTTTAGTGCACTTCATAAATGCATATCAATTTTGTTATGTTTGGATGCGTGTAACATTATTAAAAATCCTTTTAAACGATTACTTCCCATAGGCCCTAATGTAACGGAAAACTTTTGACTGTCCCTGTAAATGAACTTGCTACAAACCCTGCTACAAACTTCATTTGAAATACGGAACGTGTTATGGTAAACGTCAATAACCTCAAAAAATTTCAAGACAATCCGAGTATATTTACGGGAGTTAGAGCGCGGCCAGACCAACTTTGTTGGAAAGTGTTAAAAATGATTGAAAGTGACCATTGTTCAGACGAAACTAGTAAATGAGAAAGTATTATCCGTAAGAGTTAAATATAAATAGAAAGAATCTAATGAGCATTTAAAATTTTTATATATTTTATTTTATATTTTATTTTAGACAGGGTGTTTCAGCCAAGCAGTAACAAAGTTTCAGTAGAGATAGAGTATATTTTGACGACGGGAAATCACACAGAAATGCATGGTCGGCAACGCTTTCCTGACACGGTGTTGACGACACAAAACACAAGAACGGAGGGACAAGAACATGGTGAGAAAACATGGTTATTATTCTTACTACCGCAAAAATTCTGGGGCAATGCTGGACAGTGCTGTAGAACTTGTTGCACGCACCGTGGCAGCTGCTGGGGAAGTCCGGGACACTCCCGGTATTTTCGAGAACATTAGATCTTCCATGCACAGGAAATAAGAGGTCTGCATCACGACCCAGGGTTTTTAATTGAAAACATTCTTTGATAACGACCGCTGCCAATGTTTTTGTTCTTATTTCTCAGTTTTTTGCTGTACTTAAAAAAAATGAACATATTTTTTCACCCTGTTCGTGTCCTTAGTATTTTTGCGTTTTGTGTCGACACTAACACGCCTGGAAAGCGTTTCCGAACATGCATTGCTATGTGGTTTTCCATCGTCTAGGTATACGCCATATCTCCTGAAACATTGTAACCACTGTGCTGAAACACCCTTCATTTAATTAAAAAATAGCGATTTTTATAGATTAAAATTCCTAATATTATTATGAATATAAAGTAACTAATAGGCTTCTACCGGGTGTCCCAAAAATGACAGATGGATTTTAAAATTACATAACTTGCAAACGGTGACAAATATTAAAAAATTCTTGCAGGGGTGTTTTGTAAGATGTCAGGAATTTTTATGCTGAGATTCTCAGTTTTAGTTACAAATAGAATCCATAGGTGCGCTACAAGCAATAACTTTTAAATATTCCCCATTCATCTCGATTTTTCAGCCCCTCTATACTTCCATGCGAAAAATGGAGATTAAAATGTATTGAATGGATCCCGAAGTACCAAAAATCGGGTCTGGACTGAGCGCATATTTATCTCAGCGCCATCTATTGTTTAAAATTTGAACTAAAATCAAGAACCATAGTACAAAATCTCCTGACATAATACATAACCCTCCTACAAGAATTTTTTAAATATCTGTCACCGTTTGTAAGTTATTGATTTTTAAAATCCATTGGCCATTTTTGGAACACCCCGGTAAATACGTTCTCAAAGATTCAGTGCTAAATCAGATTTAAAAAACCCATTTAAAAATCATCTTAAGCTGTTTTAATAAAATTAAATAGGATATGTTTCAAGATTTGATGCTAATTATCCACATAAAAGAAAATAAAAATATAAAAAGTAAATTAAAAATTATTAATTTATAGTAGCTTTTAAAACATCAATCTGCAATTATTAAAAATGATAAAATATAAAAATCTTTTAGCTGATTTTTTTTTCAGAATTCATATTACGAGCTATAGAAAAATTATGTATTTAAATTACTGTATTTCATATTCTATATAAATTATTTTAAATAACTTTTACATTAAAACATATACAAAGGGAGATCAAACTATTTTGTAAATAATTATTTCATTAAAATTATAATTGAGAAAAAATATTTAATAACATTATTTATTACTTAAAAATAAAGTCGTATTTTTTACATGTGCATAAGTCGATACCGCCGTGAACCTATTTAAAAAACTTTGTATCAAGTTTTTGTCAGTGATTTTCTTTTAATTCAACAATTTTTTAGTTTAAAGGATAGATGGTGGCAAGAAATTCTGCCAATGTTCCAAAACTTTACGCCGTAAGGGAGTAATTAAAATTCTCTCCTCTTTGACAAGTAATCGCTTTTCACGATACTTATAAAACTTTCGCGAGCTGTTAGATAAATGGCAGCTAAAGAGCTAAGTATTCATGGGTCGTCTAACTTGAATATTAATTTGAAGTGTCAGTATTCGCAATTTTTCAGGAGTGCAACTTTATTGATTAAGAAAAAAAAAAGGCTTGGAAATCGTGAAGTAATATTTGTAACTTCCATGTTTTTAGAATGCTGTTAACAATGGTTTGTGTTTTATTCAAATGTAAATGCGTTAATTAAATTTAAAAGTAACCGCATAAAAATTGCTTAATTTTTTTGAAAAAATATGCAATTTTTTATAACATATTCCTACGTTTTTTTAAAAGTTTATGACCTCATATAACAGGACAATACAATATCCTATGGAAATTCAATTTTTTGTACTGTGATTGAAAATAATAGAGTATAAAAATTTTTATAGCAGAAATTATTTTACCATTTATATCACCAATTTTTTCTAAGTATTCTTTAATTTGTAATATGCATTTAAAAAAATTGAGCAGCCTTTACAATAATAGATTCTAGTAATCACTACTTAATAAAATAAAATGTATACAGGATAAACTAATACCTATGCTTTTAGAGAAAAAAAACAAAGTGTTATACTATACTTGTGAATTGTTTAGTGTGTTCCTATTAAAAAGAATATGACAGAGTATAGTTCTTCACGAGGATTATACAAAAATGAAAAAAAAAAACATTTTGGGAAAATAGTTAGTGATTTACTTTATCTATGCTGGCTTCATCTATCTCGTTTTACTATTGATTGTCTACTGAATAAAATCGCATACAGAGAAAATTATTCTTATCAGTAGAGCAAATAAATTAGATTTTGAAAGGTTAGAACCAAAATAAAAATGTCCTTCTTAAGGTATTTCCACCAAATAGTGTAGTCCCTCTAATATAAATCACATCTAGGGCTTTTCACTATTTTTTTAGGTTAATCAACTTAGATAATATATCGAAATTAGAAGTTTGAACTATCGTTTAACTAGCACGTCCTTTATTTCCCTCGTGATTAGTTCATCTGGAGGTAGGTAAGTTTATACGGTGCTTTTCAGTCCAGACATTCTCCAGACGCATAGATATCATTTAGATATATATAATATTCGATTGTTCGTATGACGTTCTGTTTTACCTCCATGATAACCAAGTTCCCAAATTTCTGATTTTTCTACACTTGATTTTCTGACCATCCATCACCTAAAGTATTTTTACAGTGGAAATGAATTATTTTAAAGCTGGTGTATGAATTTTTTATCCCATAATAGCATACATCATAATGCTTTTCTTGATTATCTAGAGTTGTTGTTTTTGTTTTCAGATGGCTCCACACACGAAAATTAAGACTGAATATTGTTTTTCTCTTCCAATTGTCTTCACTATGTTTGTTTGTCATGGTGCATTAAATCGAGTGTAGTTCAAAGACGATTATATTTAACGTCAGTTGTTCGCTCCAAGATACTTATGTGTATTAATTATTCTGAATAGTAGTTCATATGAATAATTTTTTTCCAGTATTCAAAATTGTTGTTTAATATTTAGTTTTTATTATTATTATTGTTTAAACCCTATTATGATGGATTTTAATTAATTTGTGTAACTAGTAAAAATATATTAGCCCCCCGTATGCTATTTCTTTCTCCCGGCTTATTTTGTGTAGTCTACAAAAAATAACGTTACGTTGTATAAGCCAGCCGTAAAAAAAAGCAGATGTATCATTGTACGATTAAATACTCAATAGCAATTTTTTTAAATTCTAAGCATCGCACATTTAAAATTTTTATACTGTCGTATTGGAAAAAAATTACTTTTAAATGCAATTTGTTAAAAAACTGTATCTCCATTTATTTTTGAAATATTATTCTTTTTTTAGAGCCATTTGCTTAATATTGGCAACGGAACTACTTCATTTCTGGAGAAAGTAAAGGAAAATAGTAGAAAGATAACAATTATACATTTCTGTTGCCATTTTCTCATAACAACCGAAAGAAAATGTAATTAAAATATGTGCTATTTCAAAAAAATATAAATGAATGATATCTGTTAAAACACGGAGCTGTTATAAACTATATTTAATTTTAAGTTTCTATGTTAATGTTACAAACAAATGGAGACATATGAAGCATTGGATAGCCGTTTTTTGTTGAGTTCCTAGAATGACGGCATCTTTTTGCCGCATTTGCACATTATTTTGCGATAGTGACTTTCTATGCATAATTTACTATAGATGTTTAAGAGTGAATCGTAAATGTGAAATTCTTAAGCCGGTGTGAATGACGTCATATTACATAAAGTAAAAGCGTGTGCTTTAAGTCTTAAAATTAAAATATGTTTCGTACTATTTATATATACATATATTGTTTTTTTCATCGGGGGTGACACTAAATTCTGAAAAATCAGAATTCCTATTTTCTAGTCCTTTTCTTTTTCCCCCCTTCCCCCTCTTTTAGGTTTCCTTACTTAAAAAGTAAAAACTGTACCATTATAAGATCACTCCTGTGTCTGTCTGTCACAGCCACTTTACTCGTAAACTATGGAACGTGGAATGTTCAAATCCGGGGAAGTAATAAAGACCATTGACCCACATATTTTCAGATTAATAAACATTCATAAATATATTTAGTAAAAAAGTAGAGGGGCTAATTATGCTACTTGAAAAAAAAAATATTTTCTTTGCATATCATGTGGGGTCTGTCACAGCCACTTTACTCGTAAACTATGGAACGTGGAATGTTCAAATCCGGGGAAGTAACAAAGACCATTGATCCACATATTTTCAGATTAATAAACATTCATAAATATATTTAGTAAAAAAGTAGAGAGGCTAATTATGCTACTTAAAAAAAAAAAAAGTATTTTCTTTGCATATCATGTGGGGTATCTTGTGAAAGCTTTTGTAATGCTGAACTCAAAAATACATTCCTTTTAATTTTAGGTATTATATTTTCAAAGATATTGTTGAAAATGTAGCACAAAAATATGTTCCCCCTCATATAATTCCGAATCTACTGAAACTAAAATTATGAAAAAATTAGAGGTACTAGACGTTAATGTAAACCTTGCCGGAAAATTATAGCGATTACCCTAGGTCACATAGGTTTTGAGTAATTAGCATTTTTCTGTTATACACAAATTTCGATTTACGAGCATTCAGGAAAATTGTTGAGCATCGCTGAATATACCTATCGTTTCAGAAGAATAAAAGCATTGTCGATAATGATTTTCGAAAAAAATCTTCGGAATTTAGCCGAGTTATTAACCCTTAAATGTACGGTCAGTTTGGACATACACAAGGACAGGGGCGGCGTACTCTATGCCTTGTTAACAACTTTTAATAATATATATGTGTAATGTAATGTCCAGTAACAGTATAAAAGCAATAAACGTCAAATTGTTAAAAACATACTAATTTAAGGCTCTTGGGACTCTAAAAAGTGGAAAAAATGAAAAAAAAAGACCATTTTCAACATTTAATGTCTTAAAATGTACATGATTTTAAAAAACAATTTTAATTGGGATAAAAAATTGCAAGATACAGAATTAGTATTTATATGGGGCTCGAAACTGTTAGACATTTGTCGAACAAAAAATTGGCATAACAGTTTACGCGCAGGATTACAAAATAAATATTGCAACTAGAATGAAAATTTTGGTGCTTACTTATACTTCAGATTGCAATAATTTCCCTGATCTTAAATAAATTTGTATTTAAAACATTTTTATTTTTTATGCAATGTTGCATTTAGCTAATACAAAATTTTGAAAATTTCAACAGTAAAATCACCTAAAAAATATTTTTTTGAACAGTAAAAAGGAAATTTTAGGTTCTGTTTATACAGACTAACCTCAAATATATGCTTTGAAAATTTCATGAAAAAATATTCAGAAGTTTTTGAGGTATCCTGCGCTTTATGCCCAAAAAACGCTATGTTAAAAGTAATGACTTTAAAGATTCGGAAACACCGCTTCAGCTATTGAGCGGGTATAATTCTAAAAGCCAAAACTTCTGTTCTAATGGGAATTTCAAGGAAACAATTATATCAAAATATTCAGAAAAGATAGGAGTTTAACACCTAAAAAAATTTAAATTTCTTAAATTTTGAAGCTTTAAGAGTCCTGCGACCACTTAATCCTTTCTGACACGGAGTAATTCAATTTATAAACTTATGAAATAATGAACTGACACCAGAATTTATAAACGAATTTATTAGAAAATGCGAACTTGCTTAATTTCACGTACATGATGAAAGGAAAATTTAAATTATATATTCTTGGTGCCGTTTGTCTGTTTTGGAATTAAAATTAGGTGTACGATTTTTAAGGGCATCGCCCTCGAAAGATTTAATTAGAATGAATCGCATAAATACTGTGGGATTCGCGATAGTTTGCATTGATTGTATCTCTCAATACGCCTCGAGTGACTTTAAAACTTAATTAAACACCTATCTGGAAAAACGCGGCACTGACCAAGGTGGCGTTGCAAATTTGAGACCTCAATTCGAAGCGCGCTTAGCACAATGCCAAATTTAAACTTTGAACAAAGGTTTTGCTTTAGCTACACTGTAGAAATAAATGTTATTACTACGCTGAATTTAGTTTCATGAAATGCCAAATGAAGTTTAACTATGCACTGCTTTTATTGTCAGTACCGAATTAAGTTCATCATAAACAGATTAGGTTAATATTAAAAAAAGAGTTATACGAATAGCTATATTTCATATTAATTAGGCTCCATATCTCTTTGAACGTTCATGGTATACCCATTTATACTTTTCTAATATATACAGTTATCCCCAACCGTACGTTGTATAGTTTTTTACAAAGTCTTAATATTTCTTTAGCAACTTTTTTTTTTTTTTAAATAATACAATTGCAAATTCATATATTTATTCTACGGAACCCTCTGTGCGCGAGTAATGCTCGCACTTGACCGTTTATTTATTCTTTCAGATGAATGGAATATATGGAATTTTTCATTTAAATTCGACTTCAATATTTTCGCCCCGTATGTTATATTTTCTGATCTAAATTTATGAGTTATAAATATAATGTGCCCGACGACTGAGTGTAAGTTTCGTACTAGGATATTGATATTTAGTTGTAAAAATCAGGGTTTTACACATAACTATCTATTTGTTATTTTTGCATCTTCTTTAATGTTAACTTAATCCTCGCGAATACTAAACAATTTATATTCATTCCTTTGAACTTTTTGTACTTCTTGTGTTCCTTCTACTGTAAAAAAAATCTGTAAGGTTACTAAGAATTTTCTAGAAAACTAGGATGCCTTGAACTTTAAATGAAACTGTAACAAAAAAATTCATATATTTATCACTGGTTACCGATAAATTTTTTTGTAAGCATACAGATTTCTGTAGCTTTACAAAACTAATTTTACAGATTTACACATTTTTTCTTTACAGGTACATATACAATTTTAGTAAGCGTACAGATTTCTGAATTTTTTATAAAATCGGATTTTGTAGATCTACATTTTTTTTTTCTCAGTGTACGTATTTAAATTTTTCAAAAGGTTAGGGGAAGGTGACATATTATCGTCCCCCAGTCACTTTTATGCCTCGGAAGTTGTAATTTTCAGTGACTAACTATTCACGCACATAGAAACATAGGCAGATGTCGTACAAAAAATTTTAACAATGCGAAAAATTGTTTTTTAAAAGTATCTAAAAAATGAAAAAGAAAAAAAAAATTGCTCCAATGTCGTCCCTCCAAAAAATTCAATACACCGATGATTAACTTAAAACTAAATCAAAATTTATTTCTAAATGAGTTAAGTAATTTAATTTACATTAAAGTAAGGCACAAAGAAATGTACTAAATATCAGTGGAATAATAACATCCACTGAGAGTGAAGGATATTATCCGTTATGAGAATAACATAACGAAACATTAGCCACCCAAACATGAGAAAAAAATTTAAAAAATGTCATGAATAAGCATTCCTAATTCCGTCCCCGGGACGAAAATATGATCTGCAAGGAGGACGAAATCGGGACCACGCTACTTCTCATTATGATAGAGCTCCAGTTCCCGTTAGATGAACTGTACGTCCTAAAATTCACTGTATGCTACTTTCAGCATCTTACCAACGTAAAGTGCATGCAATGAATAAGAAATAAATTCTTGGAGTACAGTAAATAACGTTCTACAAACTACGTAATAAGAACTCGGGTCTTCTAAAAATAGGAAATTCGCCATCTTAATTTATGTATGCGTCTTGGCGACCGAAACTTTCAACACTGACCACCTTTACTTCCCGTCCCCTGTGTTTGCGTCATAAGTGGTGCCACTTTCGCAGAAGCGGAGAAGTTAAGGGGGGCGAAATTGGGAGAGGGGACGAAATATGGGCAAAATATAATCATTTTATTTATTTATTTAAATTTCTTTTGTAATCAGATATTTATTTTATAAAAATTAAAATTAACTTACAAAACTTTTTGATTTATGTTGCTCTTTGCGAGAAATGAGATTTAATGATTTACGAATACTACCAAATAATGTATTGATCATATCTGTATGAGATATTTAAGAATCGACATAAATTATCATCTCCGGAGTCTTAATAATAGACAGTGCATATTCAGTTTTGTGTATATTGAATATAATTATTTCCTAATATGTCTTTATTATCAAATCACTGGATTTTGCAATTAAATAGTGCGAAAAATGCTATTCGGAAACAATGGTATTTAAATCTTGTAATTCTTGTCACCTGTTTTTAAGACTCATTCTCCGAGATGTTCTATCACATTTTTTTTTTGTTCTGTTTGTTGCTATTGGTATATATTTTGGTATTGCCATTAACGAATGTTGTTTTAGTCTTTTAGGAATGAATGTTAAGTTTCTGTATCTTTTGTGTGTCGATGGATTAACTAACATATTTCATTTTTTCTCTACAAATATGAGTCGATTTTGAATTCCTTATTTGCAATACAAAATACACAAACAGGAAAGAAAAATAATTAGTTAAAGCATAGATTAGGAAACACTTTACAACACAGCTCGAGTACTGTAATAATACTTTACTATTTAATCTGGTGAAAAGTGATATTTCCTTAAACATATTTTGAAACGCATAAAACTTTTGAATACTCAATTTCTGCAATTACTACTTATAGACGAAAAATAACGCAAGTTCATCTTTGAATGGTTGTATTTATTTCAAAAATATATATTCTAAAAACGCACTCAAAATATATATTAAACATTTAATTGCTAAAAAGGACGCCAAATGTTAATAAAATACATTAAGAGATCTTAATAATTTGACCTGTTTTGATTGAATTTACTCAGTCATCATCAGAAAAATAAATAAAAACTAAGATGGAAAATGACAATAAACTATTACAAAACATTTTACTAATACATTATCACAAAACATACATCATTTTATTTATTTATTTAAATTTCTTTTGTAATAGTTTATTGTCATTTTCCATCTTAGTGTTTATTTGTTTTTTGATGTTGATTGAGTACATTCAATCGAAACATGTCAAATTATTAAGATCTTTCAATGTATTTTATAAACATTTGACGTCCTTTTTAGCAATTAAATGTTTAATATATATTTTGAGTATGTTTTTAGAATATATATTTTTGAAATATTTTTAAAAGATGTATAAGAGAACTTCTGTTTATAATTTAATATGGTTGTATATAATCTATCGATTTATATTATACTACATATTACACTAAAATTCAGTGCAATTATGAAACGGTTAATACAGTTGGATATTCCATTTTAGGAATTTCTGTTTATAAAAGGAAATGCTCTCTAATTCTTTTGTACAAACCTCTATATGATCTATAGAATTTATACACGCCAAGTAATAGGGGGAAAATCGGTTAATTTTAAAAACGTATACCTCAACGTCAAACTCACTACTAGCAATGTCCGCTCAGCCAGTAATGTAAAGAAAAACAGTTCTGTTTACACTGTAAATAATATATACAAGGTTACTAAGAATTTTCTAGGAAACTGGGATTCCTAGAATTTTTTAAGTCATGACGACAACAAAAATCATGTAACAGATACACTTCTGTACCGTAAACCAAAAAATCTGCAAGGTTACTAATATTACTTTAGGAAACTGGGAATCCTAGAACTTTTCATGTAACTGCAACCCTGGTTACAGATAAAATTTTAGTAAGGTTACTGTAATTTCAGTAGATTCTTTTGTAAAGCTACAGATTTCTGTTGCTTTACAAAAAATTGTTTTTTAGATTAACATATTTTTTTGTACAGTGTACACATACAATTTTAGTAATCATACATATTTCTGTAATTTTACACGTGTAGAGTTGCAGTGTACCTGTATATGAATTTTTTACAGTGTACCTGTATACGAATGATAAAAGTTATCAACGCCATTTTCAACAGTAAGATTCTTACTATCCAACTCAGTGGTATCTAGCAATTTCAGACTGTTTAAAATAGCTAAATATTATTAAAATATACTGAATACGATTTTTCCTTACAGATCATAATAAACGGAATTATTTGAAGGTCCCTGTAAACGCTACACACATAGTTTTAGATATTAAAAATTCCATTGTAAATCTCAATAACATAAATCAATTACACTTTCATCCGATAATATTTACGCGATATTGAATTCAATGAGACTAAAGGATAGACGGACATACAAACAGAATTCATAAAGACATTTCAAATATGTTGGAAAATGTTAAAAAATGCAATTTGGTGGATAATAACATGTCAGATTGAAAGGTGTCATGAAGAAATGTTTGACAAAAAAGCTTACACATTTTTTTTTCTTCTCAAAATGTCGCAATAGTTTTTTCTAAGCTAAAAGAGACTGGAACTGTAGCCTTTTTTTATTAGGGGTTCTGTTTAATATTTTATTTATGAATGCATTACTTACAGTAAAACATTGTTTCATAAATATCTGAACGGAAGCAGCTACAAACATTTTCAGGAGATTACATTACGCAAAAATCCGAGATTTAAACATAAAAGCTTATTAAAAAGCAGGAAACCAAAGTATAAAAAGTATAAAAGCTTATATTTACCTTTGTTTTTTCAATGTAAAATGTGTATAGATATTCTTCTTTACTGCATTTGCATTCCATAAAATTTTAGATATTCCAGATTCGTGCATGTTATCATTTTACCTAGTATACTTTTAATGAATTTTATCGACATTTCCAATTTGATTACGCGAAGTAAACAACACAATGCGGCTATGTAGAAATCAATTTATTTGAATTCGGATTCCATTAGAAATAAATAAGGATTTCGAGGACAGTTACTTAATCTAAGTCTTTAGACAACATTTTGTGTTAAAGTTTGAAAAAAGATTTTTACTTTAAATAAGAAATATTTGATAGCTTTATGCGTAAGCAAACTCACATGAGAATAATTACATTTAATTTTCTAAAAAGAAATAAAAATCTCCTTGTTTAAGTAAACCATTTATTTTCTAGTTCGAGTTTCTTTATATTTTAAAAGAATTATTCATGTCTCAACTGATTGGTATTTTCAGTTTTTCTTTAGTTTTTTACTACAGTTAAAATTAATATTTATTAGAGACGTTTGCGATCAATATTTGCACATTGATTATAAAATGATTTCAGATCAGAAAGCTGAAGAAATTAATTTTATTATCCACGGCGATATTGGCTCTTTTGAGAGCTTCTTATGAGAGATTGTTGATAATACCTCTCTTATTTATTTTTAAAATAAAAAAAAATATAAATGTATTTTACATGGGATTTTTTCATTTGTACTATTAGTTTTTAAAATTTGTATTATACATATTTTAATTGCTAAAAATTGTAAAATGAAAACCTTAAAAACAGTAAAAACATTTTATTAGACTTTTTACATGTTTCGGATCTATTGAAACCATTTTCAAAGTAAATAAAAAATTTCTGAAAATTGCACGATCTATAATGCAACGAGTTAGGATGTTTTTACTGTTTTTAAGGTTTCTATTTTACACCTTGTAGCAATTAATAGAAGTATTTTATTATAGGTTGTTGTAATTTGCAATATATTTTGCAATATATTTAAAATCATTTTTTTTTCATTTCTTAAAATTTATGTATATTTTTCTATATATCATTAAAGAAAAGAGAGAAATTTATGACATACCCATTACTTGATATATTCAAAACCGACTTAACCTAGTTGCAGTCTTCGGATGACTGAAAATGTCAAACAGTTTAATGGACTACAACCTACACCCGACTGGTCGACTGCTACCAGTGCAATGAACTATTTCAAAACAGTGTGAAGCGGAATATAATTAATATTTTTTCAATATTATATAAATCTTTATTGTATGTAATATTTTACGTGTAATAAATAAATTCTACGATCACTAATTCTATGATCGCCAAATTTTTGTCGGAAACATTCTCCAGAAATGATTTTTTTTTTGCCGAACTTCACACTCATCTTATTTTTAAAGCACTCTAAATTAGCACTCAGATTTGACTAATGGGGTAAAATAACCGCCTTGTTCTGAAGGTTAAACTGCGTTACATCCCGCCTTTCAAAATCTATGTTTAAACGAAGTAAACAAATATAAAATGAACTATTTAACATGTCCCCCATCAAAAAAATCTGTAAACAAACTATGAAATTATTAATAGCATAACACCTTCCTTGATTTATTAGAATACTAGTTTTTAAAAACTGCATTGAAATCCATTCAGACGTCTACAAAGGTCATAAATGTATACATACCTACATCGAAGGCTTTTAAATAATAAGAATAAACTATACAAAGTGGAAAATGTGGCGAAAAGACATGTAACAAAAACTATTGAAAGATTCTATATACTTTTAATACTGTATTTAAGTAGAAAACGTATTTTCACATTAAATTATTCTATAATTGCTAAATTAAACAAATATTCACTTAAATTACTATAACAGTAATTAACTATTATACTACAATATTTATTGTAATTTAATTTTATAGACATATATAAAAAAAAGAATTATAGTTATGTATTTTAGGACAAAAATTTTAACACATTGTAATATCTTGACGAATTGAAAAAGATATCAGATAACCTTTCGAGAAAAGAATTAATTGTTCAGCTACCAATCGATTAACACATTTCAAATGACAATAACGATGATTTAAATAATTTCTTTTTAATAATTATTTTAATTATAAAAATATGTACTTGTTTAAAAATATTTAAAAGTAAAAAATAATATATAATTTACTGATTAATTAAACAATAGCTTATGCCTTTTATGTTGTAAACTATTTAAGACAACCTTTCTGAGCAAAAAGAAATTAGTATTTTCTAAAAAATCAATATTTAGTTTCGAAGAAACGTAAAAATGTGTCGTTAAAACATATATTGCCCATAATAAATCTTTTCTAGCTCAGAAGATTAAGTTATCGGGTTTTATTTTTCTTTTATTATTTTATTTCTTATCAAAACTACAAATTTGGGGGACAAGATTTGACCGTAGTTTATTGATAAACAATACCTAAAACAATTAGTTTTATGTGAAAGTTTTTATTTATTTTGTTAACACTTTACAGCTAAATAGTATCATTGAAATTGCGGTTTAGCAATATTTATTTGCTGCTTTACTAATTTAAAAGCTTCTTTTATACTAGGATAGGCATAATTTGATTTGTAGCTCAGAAATTATTATACAGTATGTCCACTAAAGTCCCTTGGCACCTGCTTAACATCGCAGCGGCTGCTGCGATATTCATAAATGTGGTGTCTAGGTATAGTACAGTACTCATGCATTTCTTAATGAAACCGCCTATGGCTCCACCTGGTGGAAAACTGCGGCGTTATCATTCCTATCTCAAAATCGAAGAAAGATAGTGAAAAAAGGTGATTTAAAATGAGCATAATCGATTTAGTACGAAAAGACACCTTGTGGACATTAATGCGAAGAGTAGAAAGATTAAAACGCTTTTTATTCATGATTTCCTACAATGTGACGTCACGACACTTGACGGGAATGAGAAATGTTTACTTTTCTGAAAAAACACGACTCCGCATGTGCATGCTAACCCTAGACAAACAATGCAGGACCGTAAACGACACATTACGGGCGCTTGTGCCAACGTGTCACCCTCTGTGATCCAACGCATGCAACTTGAAATTCAAACAAGGTTCCAAATGTGCATTGCAGCTGACGGTGAGAAGATTAAACATCTCAAATAAAGGTATGTTGCTATAGTTGTTTTGATCTTTTTGTCACGTCACAGTGCAGGAAATCACGAAAAAACAAATGGGCATAGAGCATCATCGATTTAGTATGAAAAGACGCCTTCCAGACATTAATGCGAAGAATAAAACGGTTAAAACGCACATTTTTTTTTCCGTGATTTCCTACACTGTGACATCACGAAACTTGAGCGGAATGTGAAATGATTTCACTAGTCCGCATTTTAAAACTTTTTGTCAGATGACTTCTTATGAACAAATTTTTCTGAATCAATTTTTGATGCTGATTCCGGAAATATCCTCCATTTTTGTCTATCACGTCATGATTTTAGAAAAAATAAGAAGTTGTGTTTTCAATATTTTAATTAATACAATCAAAAATTTATCACAATTTAATTTCATACAAAGTATTTCATTAAACACGTTAAAAATATTGTAAAAAAGACCTTATAAGTTCATGAAATTTCTTTAATAAAACGAAAAGCAAACAGTGTTCAATTAAACAAAGTTTCTTCTTTTTGACTTTCTGGCGGATCCTCCTTCATCGTTTACGTCCCTCTTCAACATCCAACTGTAGACTGCCATCCTATTTACATTACATCTTCTTTTGTACACTTCACTATAATGTCCCAGATTTTCTGGAAAGTAGTCGATATGGGAATGCCGAAGTGTATTTTTACACTCATATTACAGCCCAACTTCTTGAAAATTTCCAGCATTGTTTCAACAATATTCCTACACTTTGGATCTTTCTTATTCCCTAGAAAGTTTCCAATAACACATTTAAAAGCGGTCCATGCGTCTCTTACTGTCTCATTCATCGTTTTTTCAAAACCCTTGTCCTTCATATGTTTTTTGATTTGAAGACCAACAAAAATTCCAGCCTTCAATTTTTCGTGTGTGAAGAAGGGAAATTTACGTTATATGTGACTACCACATAATGCCTGTTCTCAGCGATGAATCTTCGCAATCAACACGGGTCGATTGCAAACAAACTGTACGTGATACAATAAAACTAAGAAATGTTTTATAATCAGCATAAAATATGGCATTAAGGGCAATCATTGCTTTTTAATCATCTGATATCATGCAGACTAGTGTTATCTTTCGAACATAACACGACACCGCAGAAGTGTATGCGACTCGTT
The DNA here is from genome assembly GCA_963932465.1 of Maratus speciosus. Taxonomy (NCBI): domain Eukaryota; kingdom Metazoa; phylum Arthropoda; class Arachnida; order Araneae; family Salticidae; genus Maratus; species Maratus speciosus. The sequence continues at coordinate 372,872,166 of OZ010791.1, read as the reverse complement.
CCAAAGTTAAGTGGGAGGCAAGGGACTTTAGTCGGCATACTGTATATGAGGTTCTTTAGCTTTAATATCTAGAATCTGCAGATTTTAAAGATATTTTTGAACAAAAAAAATGAACAATTTGCACTGACAGAAAAAAAAAAATGAGAAACATGCTGTTAACGCCATATGTTGACAAATATCTTTAAAACTCAAAGTTTCAAAACAAGGTAAATTTTGACCGTAGACAAAATGGGATTGTTGTTGTCTTACCTGATCGTTTTTTTTTTAATATAACTTAAAGTAACTAGGCATCATATAAAAATTTAATTTTCTATCACTTTTTTTAAATAAGCAATTTGACATAAATAAATTCTAAGATTATGAAGATTTACATGTGAAATATTTTCTCAATTGGGAACTGTACATCTGAATATAACGTCTTAGAAATTAGCTAATGGTCAACGACAAAAAAAGCACCTTGCATAAAGTGAAACTATATTAATTGCTTGTGTTTAATTTTTTAAGGGGTTTTGTACCTTTTAAATTCGTTGAAAACTTATAAAAAATTCAAAGTTTGAATTGGTCTATTTTCAAAACCTTTTTATGTATAAACATGAAATTGTGGCTATTGATTGAACAGATTGTGTTTTGTAATATGCTACCATTAGAAATTTATTAGCCTTTTACAGAATTTCTGTATTGTTGAAATCAAAATAGCTCTTTTTTTTAAAATTCCAGATGTCATTGCGCGCATGATATCTTGAGAAAGTATGCATGGATTGTCATGAAATGTGTTAAAGATACTAAAACAAAAATATGTGTGTTTGAAATGAACTACTTTTAAGCATTTATAGTGGTAATATTTTTAGTCATGACTATTTTTATTCATTAAAAATACAAAATTTTGATTTATTTATTTTTTTTTTTTTTTTTTTTTTTTTTTTTTTTTTTTTTTTTTACAAAAATATTTTTTATAGAGTTAATGAAATAATTTTGGCCTAAGAGTAGTTCATTTTAAACTCACACATTTGTTTATTATCTTTACCAAATTTAATAAAAATCCATACATACATTCTCAAGATATCATGCGCGCAATGACTTATGGAGTAAAAAAAAGAGGTATTTTGATTTCAACAATACACAAATTTTGTAAAAGGCTAATAAATTTCTAATGACAGCATATAGCAAAGCATAATCTGTTTAATCAATATCCAAAATTTCAGGTTTATGCATAAAAAGGCTCTGAAGATAGACTAATTCAAACTTTGAATTTTTTCGTTAAATTTCGTCGCGTTTAAAAGGTATCATGCCCCTTAATAAGGAAACTAAAAATTCAAAAGTTACACTGATATTGTATCATATGGTTCCATTATAGGATACAATTTAATAGTTATTTAAATAAAAAATACTAAGGAGTATAATAAGCAGTATTAAAAAAAATAATAATAAGTATAATTTTCTTTCTTTCTATGTAAATGTATGTTAGAAATGTTCTGTGAAAATAAAAAATTCCGAATTTACCTTCATTATAAAAATGTTTTCATAGTATATTGCAGTTTTTTTTGTTGTTGTTACAGCAGAAAGTTGTTTACGTTATAAATTATTATTATTTTTAATTGAAACATTGATAGTTTAAAATATAAAAATTATAAATAAAATAATTTATATAAAATCTAAATTTTAAAATAATCCTTGAAAAATACTTTCAATTAGAATTTTGTTTTTAGTAAAATCGATAACTACTATAATATTAATCATTATGTTCGTTTGAAACTATATAAAATAAAAAACGTAAATTTCACTTTAAAGTATTATAACGTTACTAATCTACAACATACAATAAATTTTTAAATTTAATAAATTTTTTGAAAGATCTAAAAAATAATTAATAAATAACATCATAAAAAATAATAAAGTAAAGGAAATCACTACAAAAAACCCTTAACGGGCTAACAGTTTGTGACTCAGCACTTTATCTTATTGCTATAAGAATCTTAAATATGGAACTTAAAAATAATGACGTCAAATTTTAAGTGACGCTATGCTGTTATTAATGTATATATACATACATTTATATTATTTATTTCATCATTTTTTTGTTTTATTTATAATTACATTGTAAGAATTGTGTTAAATTTATTCATTGATGCTTTATCATTCACATCATTCATTAATTCAAAATATGAATTTTAAAAGATATGATATCAAAATTTAAGTGCTGCCTTGATTTAGCTTTAAACAATTTGTTTTAAAATTCAATTTCAATTGTTTTCGGTTTTGCTAAATATATTTACACATGTAATCAAAACTTTTAATTTACCAATACACTGTTAAAAATATCACTCTCACTGGACCTATACAATGCACTACAATGTATTTATATGAAAAAAAATTATCTTTTGTGCCCGCTATCAAAATAAAAAGTAAAATTTATGTCACTTTAAATGTACTTCATTATGTACTTCAAATGATAATGGAATAATTGAGTATCCATTTCATGTAGCAACAGTTCGAGTATACATACATTCCATACAAAAATAGCACAGAAAATCATTAATATTCCACAGCATCAAATGTAATTCCACGCAAAAAAGCGGTTGCCAAATTGAACTGGTAGCATTAAATCTCCAAGACCTCGAATGTAATCTCGTTGATATCATAAAGCAACGATAAATGACTAAATCTCTTGAATTTAATTGCTGTTCATAAAAGATAATGAAACTTGGTAATAATCTGAATTTTGGAGGGCCTAATATATGCTACTATTCGATTCATCTAAAATAGATTCATATTATATATTAATTTTAATAAGATGGCCCATGTCATTTTCGGAGGAAAAAAAATTTAATTAAAAAGAAAACTAGAGTTTTCCCGGAAACAACTGTTACATTATTCCATTCACATAAAACAGATTCATATTATATATCAGTTTAAAGAAAATCGCCCAGGCCATTTTCAAGAAATCGACATTAGGAATTTCACCATCGCTTTTACTTTAAAAATAGTTATTTAGATCTCAAAATACACTGCACGTAGAGATGTAAAAATTTCATAATAGGATTAGACTGCAGATATAAGACTGTTTTAAAGAAATCACAATAATAAGATTTATATTTATTGAGTTATTGAAAGGCGGCTTTTCGCGTTTTCTTTGAAGTCGAGTTAACTGTATATGAGTTCCGCCATCTACGAATTCTACGGTATGATACGATACAATTTTAGGCTTAAGGCTGCGTCACTGGAATATTATCGTCTTCCATGATAACACAGAAATTCTCCCATCAATTATATTTGCATGTTTATACGCACAGAATGTTAAAAATGCATACACAATTTATTCCCTATGAAAGTTTTCAGAAAGTTGTGAAATTTTTTGGAAGATCTAATGAAGGGAAGTGAATTTGTTTAAGCGAAAAAAGTTCAAAATTTCATCCTCAGAGACCATTTTTTAAGGCATTACACATTTAGCTTACATTTACAATGCCTTACAAATTTTATTACAACAAAACATGGTCGCATGACGGCCATCATTTTCTGGTACAATATGCAATCGTAAAGTGGCATGTTCCACAGTTGACCTCAGTTTGTCCTGGGAAATACTAATACCATGCCGTGAAATGCTATCTTTAAGATCATGTAAAAATTTGTAAACTATCGTAAATGTATGCTAAATGTGTAATTCAATATAAAACGCTTTATGGCGACAAAATTCTGAACTATTTTTTTTTTTTTTCCTGAAACAAATTTCTTTACTTTCATTATTTCTTCCAGAAAATTTCACAAATTTCTAAAAAATAGTTTCGTCTGTTGAAAACTTTAAAATACGGTTGTATAGTTATGGACACACTGTTTATATATATACATATATATATATATATATATATACATATATATATATATATATATATATATATATATACATATACATACATATATATATATATATATATATATATACATATATATATATATATATATATATATATACATATATATTCTATTAAAAATTAAACTATTTAAATTTATTCAAAAATTTTTCAATTAATTTGACTGTATTAAGTTGTTGAAATTACTTATTCAGTTTCCCCTTATAAACAACCATGAATAATTTCAGCGACTCATACATTTATTATTTTTTTAATTTACCTTTCCAAATTTTCATTTTCGGCGCCCGTAATTTTTTTTCTTCTACAATTGCTTTCAGACTGAAATTTCTATTTGTGCTACGTCTTTCAGATATGTATGGGCGATTTTTATTCCTGGCCTTTAGAAAACGATTTACGAAAAATTTTAATCGGTGGTCTTTTAAGCCAAGTGAAGATTCGTACTTCGTTGGGACTGTATATAGTACGTCACGCACTTTTCACGCGTAAATTTGCGCGATTATATTAAATTTCGTCGCAATAGTCCCCAAGCTCAGATTTACATTTTTATAACTACCTAAAAATGAAATCGGGCAGCATTTTAAAAGAGTTCTATTCTTGATTCTCATAGATTTATTTAAAGTTTATTTAACGTATATTTCAATATTAACGTTAAAAAATGCATTAGTGCACAGGATATCACATTTTACCACGAAATGAGGAGAGGAGTGAAGTTTATTCTACATTGCGATCATTCAATAAAGATGGTCAGTACAATGAGTTTTTACCATGTACATATATATATGTTTCTAATAATTAACCTATCTTAAATTTATTCAAAAATTTTCTCACTTATATTTACTAAATTTCGTTTTTAAAAGTATTTATTCCGCTTCCTCTTTCATAAAATACTAAATATGTTCAAGATGTGGAATTTGTTTTATATATCTTCTTATTAATTTCCAAAATTTTCATATTCGCCTGCCGTATTTGCTTCCTCTAACAATGCTTTCAATACATTCGATTAATAATGTTCTATTCAAGTTGATTTCAGTAGAGCATTTGAAGCCCATTTGAATATTTATAGAATTTTTTTCCCTGCTTTTAGGGAACTGCTTTACTCCATTTTCTTTAGTGAGCGTTTTTGACCGAATAAGGACTTTTAACATGTTGGAACTCCATCTACAAAATACATTTTGTATATACGCGTATTGTCTTTAAATTTGTTTACACAAGTCTCGGAGTTCTAATTTTTGTGTCTCGAGTGCTAAAAATTTCGGAACTTCAGCGAAGCGTTTTTTTTATTATTCCATAAAAAGTTTAAGTACACTCATGTCCAAAATTATCTTTACATGCATAGAATCACGGATTTCAGACAAATAGTGAACTATAATTTTATGAATTTCGGTGGAATTATACATAACATAATAACAAATGAATAGAGAGGAAAAAAATAATATAACTGCTTATGATATAAAGCTGTAGCATGAAACAATAAAAAATTATAAATAGGTGACAAGGAGACTACAGAAAAACAGGAATAACTTAGAAAAAAAAATGGAAGCTTAGAATTTTAATACGGAATCTGATCTCCTTTAACGTGAACACAGTATCACAATGTGTTTTCATGCTGGTCATAACGTTGGTAATAACTGTTTGAGGAATTATTTTGCACTCTTCGAGCAATGCGGTCTTATGTTCCTTTCCATATTTAAGAGGAGGATGTCTCCGTGTAATTGCTATCCCAAGGTAGTCCCATAAGTTCTCTATCGGGTTGTGATCAGGAGATTTTGCTTCCCACGGTATTCGCTCAATGGCTTCACTTTTAAGATAGTCGTCAATGAAGTGTGCTCGATGTGGACGAGCTTTATCAAACATAAATAAAATGTCAGTTCCACAAGCACCTCTAAAAAGTCGGACATACGTTACAGAAACCTCATCCTGATATTGCTAACCGGTCCTAGATCCGCTGTTGAAAATGTGTAAGGACGTATGCCCATCGATCATTATTCCGCCCCATACCATCACACCTGCTCTGCAGAAACGGTCACGTTCAATGATGTTCGAAGGACGATTTCGTGTTCCTGATTCCCTCCAGATGAAAACACTTTTAGAATTCGATGTTAAACTTCATCTCGATTAATCAGTAAAAAGAACATGGCTCCATTGACCTTTTCTCCAGTCCTGATGTTCTTTTCACAAATTCATACGATCCCTCTTGTGCTGTGAAGACAGTGACACACATATCGTTCTCTTTCTGGCATAAAAGTCTTTTTGATTAAATTTTTTGTACACAGTTTGCCAGGATACGACTGTTCCTGTGCTGTCTGCAAACTCAGAACGTAACTGCCCAGCAGTAGACTGTCTGTTACGACAGGCATTTACTGCCATATATCGGTCTCCCGATCAATTGTTTTTCGTTTGCGACCTTGTCACCACCTGACATCAGTGCCAGAGTTCTGAAACCATTTAAATAATATATACACTGACATCCTTGAAATATTCATACATCTCGCTACTTCTGTAATTGTCTGACCTGATTCTAAACGGTCGATAATTCGTCACTTCATAGATTCTTCGAATTTATACTGCAAATTCATAAAAAATCGTTTTCAGTCCTTACACACTGAAATTAAACGCTATATTGAAGAAATTCACACCGATATTCACTTTGTGCAAAGCGCTTCCTTCACCATCGCGTGACGTAATGCCTTCATTTGTATATCAGAAACCGTTTGATCTCTTTTGATTGGATATTGCTAATTAGGTTTGTCTTTCAAACATTCCCTACCAAAATGGCTTACATCGATTGGTTATTTCATGAAATATCATTATTTTTGTTAATGTAAAGATAAATTTAGACATGAGTGTAATTCATTCTTTGCTTCAGAAGCAGCGTAAAGTTCAAAAGTTTCGTTTTATAGCTGTGTACGGAGATATTCTAAAATTTACTACTTGTCGGATTTAATGGACTATTCTGGAATATTATGTCAGTAGAAAAGAGGGTTATCATAAATATGTGTAAAGTGGCTGCAAGAATAAATAACGTTCTGTACATATTGCAGTTTATTTTATTTCCGGGGAAATGCCTTCAAATCTAGTCAGAAGACTGCAATGATATCTTTTGAAATATCCTCTGAATTTTGACTTATGAAGATATTTTGTAGTTAAAACTTTAGTCATCTTCTTCGGTATATTTTTTAAAACTTCCTTGTAGCAATATGAAAGTTACTACAGCATCTAAAATAGGTAAGTGTTGTATCAACAATAAAGACCGAGTAAGAATTTGTTACCAGATCTACGAAAATGTTTAATTAAGCCGACAGTATTGAATACACCAGCGTCATTGAATACATCCCATTCAGCTGTGTTATCTTGTGTTATCTGTGATATCTTGAATTATGAATTTCAGCTGAAATGTTACATGAAAATTGAGGCTTTAGAAATGAGAATAATAATGTTCTTATAGAAATATCATCAGTTAAAGTTAACTAAGTAAATAAGTTATATTTTTTTTATGTCTACCTATTTATAGTTATATATTTAAAATTTTATTATACTTGAGATATGAGAAACTAATCTCTTTATCATCAAACATTCCTTCAGTGATAAGCATTTATAAAAATTTGTACTTATTTTAAATTAGTTTTGTTATTATAATAATTAAGTTTATTCAGTTTTTTAAAAACATTTTTTTTAACAAGCCATTATAAAATGGTAATTTTTTCTGATAAATAATATTATATTTAATGTATTTATTTGTTATTGTTAAATTTTAAGAGTTTAATATGAAAACAGGCATTAGCATTTTTTATATATACTCATATAGTGGCCCTTCCATTATCAAGCTAAATATTAGTGATAAATTTGCTAAATTAATTTGTTGAAATTTTATTTTTTTTATCTAAAATGTTATTAATTTATTATGCAGAGATTTTATTAAACAAAATTTCGAGATATTTTTCTAAAATTTGTAATATGTTACTCTTAAATAAATCTGATGAGATATGGCAGTTTGAATTTGAATAGCAAAAAATTGTTGAAAAGTGATTTTTGTGTAAAAATATTTATTTTTGCTATTATTATGATGAACAAATATATGATATTATATTATACTAAGATAAGTTTGAAAGTAAATTGAGGATTTTTAAATTAGAAATTCTTTTAAAGCGAGATTAAAATATTTTAAAAATTGTCTTGAATATAGCTACGATTTTCATTTTAATGAGTTGATATGCCGGTTGTCGCAAAATTAATTTAATCAAAACGTGACTCTTAATCTGTAAGCTTCTCATATCTCTAATTGATAGTTAATAATTATTGTTCTCGTTTTTATTATTTGATAAGTATTTTATTTTATTAATATGTAGGCGTTAATTTCCTTAGTACTAGAAGGCATTTTTTAAGAATTTCCTAATTTTAGTGGTCTTTGTAAAATTAATAATACGCTACATGTTGTTAATTATATGATAGATCTTCAAATTACGTCCATGCCATTCGTCAGATAAATTTATGTTATTTCATGACGAAAATCAGGCTAAAATAAAATTGATATAAGTAAGTAGACTTATTCTAATGTATAATATATTAAATATAAATAATAAATTAAAAGAAAGAGATAAGTAAATAAATTTAAATTTAGTCATTTTAATTCAATAATGGAAAAATATATATTAATTTACATTATTCAATTTAGTATGACAAGCTAATTGTTAAGTCGGACAAGGATTTTTACTTGAACCGCTTCCGTTACTAATGTTTTTGAAAAAAATAAAAATGCAAAAAATCATAACATTTTTTGCAATCAAATCATTGCATTTCATTATTTGCATTTCACATCAGAAAACTTGAAAAACTTCCAATAAAATATCATATATATTTTATCTACCCTATATATATAAAATCCTAATGAAACGAATTTATGAAACGGAAGTATGAATCGACTGATTAAAGAACTGATTATGTTTCACGGCGATTTCTCGTAAAATATGGAATACTTTGCGATGAAATTAACACCAAAAATCAACATTGATCCGCAGTGTTTTGAGCAGTGTGCTGACGCAGTGTGTTGAGTTCGGCGAACCGGTTGTTAAAATAATACTTCAAATGCGAAAATCGCATTTACATTAATTTGCTTTCTTTAAATGTTTATCTGCACAGCATTGCTTTCTAGGCATAACTCTGTGATAAGTCCTGATTAATTTCATTTAATAATATAATATTTCATTTGGAACAATAATATATTTTTTCTTCATCAAACCTGTAAGAGAAAATTCAACTTAAAAAAACGAAATTTTGAAGAATTTTAGTAACTAAATTGACAGCCCTATACTAATCCTAGTTATATGGCAAGATTATTAAAAATTGCACTAATTACCTATATATACTAATAAAAGAAAGTTTTGATCTGTCTGTGTGTCTGTGTGTGTGCGATGGCTAGCAATATCTATGACACGTACGAGACTTAAAATTTTATTGAGGCTAGCTCAGAAACTCTGCTGATGCACCTGAGACACAGAATTTTAAAATTCTAATAATTAATTTAGTTATTAATTAAAAATAGCAGCTCACTTTCATTAAAAACTCAACTCGGTCCTTGCGAGAACGCAAAAACTCTGGCGCATGCACAAAAGCCTTATTTACTCATCAGTTGAAAATGAAGGACGAAAAGAAGAAATTTCGGGGGTATTTTGTCATTATTTATTAACTTACATCGGCCAAACCGCTTAGTAAAGTTACAAATGAAAAACATATTCTGAAAGCTTCTCTTTCGTCTCAAATGCCGCAATAAATAAAAAGAAAATATCGCAGTTAACCGCTTCAAAAACAGTTTTCAAAAGGGGTCGTTTTTCCGGAAAACTTTTTATCCCTTATTGGAGCGTCCCTCCAAGGCGCAATTTTGGAGGTACCTGCAAAACAAAACTATGTTCTTGAAGTGAAACCTTCTTCTAATCGATGGTGCAATTGATTTAAAACAAATACAAATTTTAACACTTTGCTAATGCACCGGTAAACGCAGGTCACTTCGCGCCTCACGAAGACGATAATTTTTTCTACGCTAAAAATAACTAAACATCCGTATTTTAACACAATCTTTTTAGAGCATCTCAGTAGACCAGATTTACGTCACCTACAAAAATTTTGAAACGTTCGAACGGGTAGAAATATTTCTTACAAAAAAAAAAAAAAAAAAAAAAAAAAAAAAAAAAAAAAAAAAGTGTGAAAATTTCGACGAAATCAGTAAAAATCTGAGTGTTTCGTCGGGGTTTCGCTCCTTCAGGGCGAAGTTTTAGAGGTACTGATAAACCAATAACATGGTCGTAAATCTGAAACTACCTTCTTATCGATGGGACAATCGGTTTTTAAAAATAGGAATTTTAACCCTTACAAATACACCGGCAAATGTAGGTCATTTCGCGCCTCACTTAGATGATATTTTCCTACGCTAAAATTAATTAAACGACCGCATTTGAACACAATCTTTTAAGAGTATCTCAAATTGAGATGGTATTGAGACACTCAACAGATCAGATTTACATCATCTACAATCATTTTTAAACATTCGGGCGGTTAGAAATATTTTTTACAAAATAAAATGTGTGAAATTACGACGAAATCAATAAAAAACTGAATGTTTCTTCGCGGTTTCGCTCGCTTTCGGTACGCCTAGATTCCACTAATCAGATTGGGTAGAAAGTAAAGTACAAAATAGCATATACTTTCAATTAAATATTTTTTTCATTTAAAAATATAAATTCAGATAAAATAGATTTAAAGGTGTAAAATCAAACAAATGTCAGGTTAATTTAAGGGTCATTCATCACGGGCCCTGGAAACACTATTATTCGAATAAACGGTACTTTGCTTTAGCACGGAATGCTGCCCGATTTCACTGATCTATAGCTAATACAGTCGAACTTCGTTATCCCGACACTGTAATGGCCAGAAAAAAAGTGTCGTCATAAGCGGAGTGTCGTGGTAACCGGGGTTGAAGAAAAATATGTTTATAAAAAGCTGTATTTTTAATTAAGTTAAGGCAATTTTAAATTCATAACTGTTTTTTTCACTTTTAAGCAATAAAACATTATTATTAAACAAAATAAACACAATAACAAAATTGAAAAGAATAAAAATTAGATTTATGATGTCTTGTTTTTTTTATTGTTAAATGAAATATTGAGGAATTAAGGTTTGCTTATCCCTAGATGTGCTTCCTACAATTCTTTTTTCAATATTATAAAATGAATTGTAATCAATATTCGTTGTTTCAGAAATGGATGTTAGATAATTTCTGATCATTTCAATCCCATGCATTCGGTTTTAGTCGGATGCGAAACGCCATGTAACTACAAGAAAGCGCCACCTGACCAGTACAAAAAGACCGCGAGTTTACTGATACGTCTATCTGGAGCTTAAGTGGGTCATTCTTAGTGTATGGGTTCAGTTATTCAGATAAAGAATTGAAGTAAAATTTATCTTTTATCTCAATGGGTATTTTAGACACTTTTGTGAAATCTTTGGCTAAGACATTTCTTACTGCTTAATTTCCCTGCTTATAAGATGGATTATGAAAAATGACAGTTTCCTAAACCGACGGAATATCCGGAGTTTAATATTCAATGACGTAAAAACCGGAGTTTATTTACATTAAAATCATATACAGAAAATCGGGACTTTGAAAAGCTCACGTAATAAGCGGAATGAGTTAAAACCGGGTGTCGGGATAACGGGGTTCGACTGTAATTAAATGATCAGATTTAGATATATACTTCCAACTGCACCTTTTTTATATTGTTCTTTATGTCTTTGAAATTATTTAAATGAAAGCAGTTATTTTTGAAAATTCAGCAAATTCAAAATTTTGATAAGTTCCTCTAGTCCTATAAGTTATATTTAGAAAAATATTTTTCGAGCTCTAAAAAATAAAAAGACATTGTGTGATCTAAACTTGTCGAATAATGATACTTTGTATTTTACAAATTTTTATCTGGCCTGTTTTTTTTTTTTTTTTTTTTTTTTTTTTTTTTGTACTAAGAAATGGTAAAAACTCCTAAAATTTCTAAATGTCATAAATCGAGAAATTTTGATCGTGCAAAAATGTGTCTCACTTGCTATAAGCATGGATAATATTTTTCTAAATATATTATATACAGCTTTAGGTCAAGAACATGGGTTAATTCTTAGGTCAGAGTGTAAGACGGCCGTCTTTTTTCCTGCTTTTTTACTTACGTATTATCCATTTGGATAATACGCGGATAATATTAACATATTTATTAATTATACTTTCATAATTTTTGTTTGCAATTTGTAAAGGTTATAATGGTTGTATATACACAGTTCGCAATTTAGATGAGTTATTGAAATGATATAGAGGATTTGTTGAGACCAGCGCTTGCAGTAAACTGCCAGTTTGACCGTTTAGTAATGACGTGCATGTTTTATGGAGTTTTGTCGATTAGTTGATTTTGTTTTCCCCTGTTTTCATTATATCAAATGTTTAATTTGTTTTTTTATTAGATCTCATCAGGTAAGGGGGAGTGTTATGCACTTAAAATTAGTTCAACCCCGCTGAGTATATCACAAGCCATGCCTTTTGTCGCCAATGGTTTAAGTTTTTTACGTTTTAAGGGGGTCGGGAAAGCCCTATCTCCGCCATGTTAAATTCACCAAATCTATGTACCTTTTTCTCAGAAAAGGTGAAAGACAGAGGTCTAGATTTTTTAGAGTAGTTAAAATATCATGATTTACGTATTTTTACAGACCATTTTCTTTCTAAGTGAAACTGAAAATTAATTATTAATTATTTATTGAAAGTCATTTTTAAATTATCATTTTTGGTAAGATTTCACTCCCTAAAATAAATAATTCTCAACAAATCATTAAATCCCTGTGTTAAAGTATACAATATATCATAATATAGGTATTAAACAAAAATCTGAGTTCTTAAGTTTAATAAATCTTGAAAAAAAAGGAACATAAACATGAAAAATCAAAGTTTCGAGAAAAAGTCAATTAAAGATTTAAATGGCCACTAAGCTGTGAAGTACTCTTAGAAAGAATGAATAATTTCAACAGTTATTATTATTATTATTATTATTATTATTATTATTTTTTTTTTTTTTTTTGTAATTAAACATATCTGACATATCATTGGAAAGATAAAAGTTTAAACTATTTAATGATTTAAAAAAGTAAAAATCGATTTTTTGGTTGAATTTTGTCTTCCGGGTCCTCTTAAGTTATTTCACATTGTTTAAAGATTGCTGGTTTCGTAATGAGGGATGCCGAGTTCGTTTTAAAGTTACTTAAGTTGTTGTCATTTTGCCCAGTTTTTAAATTTTGGATCAGTTCAGCGGTTTTTGTATATTATAGTATAAGTATTAGATATCTATTCTAATAAAAGAATACATCGCTTTGTCTGTCTGTCTTCGTGTCTGTCTGTGCGCGATGGCTAGCGAAACCTATGGCACTTAGAAGTATGAAAATTTAGGTGAGGTTCTTTAGACAGGTCCTGATGCACCTGCTGATCATATTTCTAATTATTTAAGGGCCAGTGCCCCGGCCACTTTAAATTTTTATGCACAAAATTGTCAATAACTTGCCTCCTTTTTATCCAATCTTCTTCATTTTGGGGGAGCTTTGACCATATAGTTTTTCTCGCCAACAAACTTTCCAGTTATGTTCCTGGACACTTGGGGCCCGATACAGGGCTCCTTGAAGTTTTTGCGATAATAAATTGTTAGTAAATTGCTTCCTTTTAATCGGATCATTAATTTTTGGATCCTATTTTCATTTAGTTATTCTCACATTGCAACATTCCAGTTAAAATCCTGGGGCCCCCTAGGGAATCGCAGGTACGGTTCAGGTCCCCTTGAACTTTTTGAACGCCAAGCATTTTTCACCCCTAATTCCCTCACCTTCTAAGAGAAGGGGATAAATTTTATAGTTGAGTATTGGCTTCTGAGTTCTGGACCCAAACCCTCATATTTTTATTGAGGCCCTAGGGCCCTTTTTTAAACATTTACTCAATATTTTGTGCATTTCTTTAAAATATTATTCGAACGAATAATTCATACCCTGTGCTTAATTTTGACTGATTGAAGTTCTAAAGCGCTAAGTACTAAGACATTTTACTATATTTTCATGTTAGGGCTCTTTTTTAACTATGAGTTGGCCAATTTTGGACCCCCTATTGTAGCTCCCTTAAAAATGGTCCAATTAACTAGATTTTTTTTCTAACAACTTCTTAGGTCCTCCATCTACTAAATGAACGACAAAACAATTTCTCAGACTTCAGCTACTACCAATTATGAATATTAAAGCCTTCTTGGAGCCCTTGGTGCGGATTTTTTGAAGCGGATTTTTTTTAAGTATCCGAATTTCTTGAAATTTTCTTTAACCCATTAGTGCCTGAATTTTTTTCACCTTAATATTGTGCGTAATTATAGTAAATGTTGTAAAATGAAAGTAAAAAATAATAAAAAAAATTCTCTTTGAAAAAATATTTATTTAACATATAAAAATTTAAACGTTCCAATTTTGGGACAGTAGGCACGAAAGGGTAGGGGATTTCTCCGTTACTGTCTAAGCATTATATGCATGTTTTATGCCATTTTAATTGTTGAAAACAGGTTATATATCATTCGAGTTATTATTTGCCTATGAAAATTTCTTTATTATTACTATAAAGGGGGAGGATGCTGGGCTCGGCTCAAAAACAGACCCCCTTTGTCCTCACTAATAGCTATTGGTAAGGTAAACATTTATATAGTAAAAATTTATAATAATCAATAATTACTAATAGAGTATATATATATACCGTATATACTCGCATATACGCGGACACACTAACTTTTGAATGCAAATTATGCAAACAATCAAAAACTCGCGTATGTCGACCCCTAACTTTTTACTTCAATTTCGCACAAAATCAAACCTAAGATTTCACTTACTAATGCGAAAAATTAGTAAGCACGGAAAAACAAATCATTGAATTTTTTTTAATAATAAATTATTATTATTTGTATATTTTATATATTATTTTATTATTTATACACATAAAAAAAACAGACATTTGCAGTATTCGAAGGTGTTTTTTTTTTTTTTTTCACATGCCTTGTGTATGCAAGCATTCCTTTCCAAACCGCTAGTAGAGATAAGCATTTTGGTTTTCCTTTCTTCTAATTCCATTGAAATTAGCTTGAGCTCCCGCGAGTTCCGATCCTGGTACAATTGTACTCCCCCCCCCCCCTATGTGCACGTCACTGTTCTGAGCAAATAAACATATTTGCATGTATAATTTAAATTTAGATATTTATTAAGCAGTTTAAATAGTCCTAATAGCAGTTCGATGACGATATTACATATTAAATTAGATGATCATTGATAAATTCTCGATTATCCAGAAATTTTGATTATCCGCGTCGGTTTGGTCGGGAGATGTAGGTGTCTTGTTCTTGAACCGAGCACAGCGCCTACCCCCCCCCCCCCCATAGTAATAACAAAGAATAGACAAATAATATTCCGAATAATAATTTTATAGTCAAATAATAATCCGGAATGGTAAGTAACCATTTTGTAACAAAATAAATGGCATGAAATATATATTTAAATCATAGACAGTAACGGAGAAAACCCCTACCCATTCGTGCCTAGCGTCCCAAAATTGGGACGATATATAAAGGTTAAAATTCGAACAAAAACATAGAATTATGAAAAAAAATGCAAAAATACGTATTCTAAAATAATGTTTCGTCTTATAAATAATACCACTTATAAAATGATTGATAAAAAAAAATAAAAGAAATATCTTACCTTTTCCTACGCGCCATTTTATTTCAAGAAAATCCAACTTTGCGTACAACAAACATTTATTTCACATTTTTATTCTTAAAAATGCGCTGCCATTTATTGATAAATATTGAAAACAAATACCAAGGATATATTTTACAAAGTTTTGAAAGGATATCATAATTCCATTTGTAATGGGAATTTTTTTAAGAAAGCTTCCCAAAATTAGGACGCCAGGCACAAATGGGTTAATATAGTTCTAGAATCCACTGATTACTTTAATAACTACTAAAAATATCTTTATACACAACTACATGCTAGTTAAGCCGTTGGCCTTTTGGGGCCCTGTAACGGGCCCTTTGAAATTTTTACAACGTAAATTGTTCATAAATTGTCCCCTCTTAATAGAGTCTTCATTTTTCGAACCCTTTTTCCATTTAGTTATTCTCACGTCTATACATTCCAGTTAAGAACCTGGCGCGCCTATATACCCGTAGGGCCCGAGGGCGAGTTCCAGGGCCCTTGAGCATTTAATGCGCCATGCATATTGCACCAACTAATTTCCCCACCTTCTCAGTGGATAATTATAATGTTGAGTCTTGGACTCTTCTTCCAGGACCAACAAACTCATAATGTTATTGGAGCCCTTAGATCTTTTTTAAAGCATTTACTTTTTTTTTTTTTTTTTTTTTTTTTTTACGCAATTAATTAAAATATTATTCTTACGAAAAATTAATACCCTATGCTTGTTTTTGACTATCTGTAGATCTAAATCATAAGGTACTAAGACATTTTAGCATGTTTTCATGTTTTGGTCCTGCTTGTAACTATCAGTTTGGCCCATTTTGGGCCCTCTATTATAGCCCCTTTAAAATGGTACGATTCATTAGCTTTTCTTTCTAACAACTTCTTAGGTCCTCCAACAACTACATGAACGATAAAAAATTTTCCGTGTTCAGCTACCACTAATTTGAATATTAATCGCCTTCATGGGCCCTTGGTACAGCTTCTTTAAAAATTATCCGAATAGCTTGCAATTTTCTTTTACACAGTAGTTCTATAGTCTTCTGATTACTTTAAAAAATACTCAAAAGTATATTTTTGCCAAACTACATGCCACTTAAATCCCTAACCGTTGGAGACCGGTACAGGGCCCCCTGAAGCTTTTGCAGTATAAATTGTCAATAATTTGCCCGCTTAATCTTCATTTTTGGCTGCTTCATTTTTCCATTTAATTATTCTCCCGTTTCTATATTCCAGTTAAATACTTGGGGCACCTAGGATCCCGTTTGGCCCGATCCGAGGCCCCTTGAACTTTTTGTGTAGCATGTATTTTTCACCCTCTAATTTTATCACCTTCTCATTGCATAATGTTAAAATTGAGTCTCGGACTCTTCTCCCTAATCCAACACCCGCACATATTTATAGGGTCCCTAGGACACTTTTTTAAGCATTTACCCCATTTTTGCCCATTTATTTAAAATATTATTCTAATATTATTCATACCCTATGCTTCATTTTGCACGGTCTTTCTTTATACCTCAGCTGCCACATTTTTTGAACATTACTCCCCTTTCAGCCTCCCTTTTCAGCATCAAATTACGTCTACTCACTACAGCCGTAAATTAAAAATCGAGTTACTTTAAAGGTAGCTTTAGATAAGGGATTTCCTCCTTTTATTAAATATCGTGTTAATGTTAAAAGTAATTCATGAAATTTACAAGGGGTTTGGGGCATCTACCACCAATTGGGCACGCATTCTTTTCTCGGGCTCAAACGGGCCAATTTCAATGGCATTTGGTTCATTCCACTTAGATTATAATCCAGCTACCCTATGTATTATGAAATTTTATCCTTAGATTTCAGTTACCAACGTTCTATAACATTAATTTTTAATGGCGCATTCATTTTTTGGATTCAATCGGCTTGAGTATTACAAAGCTTCTCTCACTCAACTTGGTTTCCGATTGTCTCCGGCACATTCAGGGCACTTCTAGTAAATGTTGCCATACGTATCGGGGACACATGTTACAGGTTCGTTCGGAAAGAAGTTTGTAGGGAACACACTAGACACTGCGGAAGGCAATGGGAATCCGAAATTAGTTTCATTTAAAAGAATTTCAAAAGATATAATATCATAAAAACTTGAGTTTTGTTTAAGGTTATTATTTACAAACCCCAGGCAACGCTGGACGGGTCTTCTAGTATATATATAGAGAGACAGACGATAGTTTGCATTGGTTTAGAATGCTATTATCTCTCTCTCTCTCTCTCTCTATATATATATATATATAACTATATCACAATATTATATTTCATCACCAATTTCGAATATAATTTATAAATTGAGTATCAAGATATGATGCAAACATTATACATATTAAATTTGGAACAACAATTATTAAATTAAGTAATTACTATTGAATTTTTTAAGACTAGATCCAATCATTTATAAATGAAATATTAAAATATTATAACTTTTAATTTTGAATTTGGCAAAAGGCGAATATTAACAGTAAGCTGAATGCATAAAAAGAATAAAATAAAAACAAATATGCAGGAAACCAGAAATATTTGACATAGTCTGTCAAACTTTTTGTAACTAAAATGTTTTAACAAATAAAAAAACCCCCAGAATAAATGAAATCCTGGACAGCAAGAATAAATCCATTGCACGAAATTTAGGACCTCATAATTGAAAATACACAAATTCAATAAGAGAAACCACAAAATGAATGCAAAAACGGAGAATTATCATGAATGAAAATAGAACTTAAGATTTGTAACTCGTTTTCAAGGGAAATATTACGATATAAGTAAAATACGATTAATTTCTGATCTAGAAATAAGAAGCAATGCTTTAATGCAAATTTCTACCATTGCCCAATTAACCGTAACACAAATATATAAATATATTAATGTATAAAATTTGGATTTATTCAAGCCATACACACACAAAAAAAAAAAAAAAAAATAAAAAATAAAATAAAATAAACATATGAATTAAAAATTTATTCTATTAATATGAACAGATAAATATTCTAAATTTCAGAATATAAACAATATTATTCGTCCAAACCGACACAGCAAATGTGTACACGTGTTATAAGTACCAGTTACAGTTAACATCGAATTCTCACAGTTCTAAATCAGTAAATGAAGGGAATAATTATATTAATAATATACATATATACAACTAGTATCCGTCAGGCCGAAATGTCGGAGCATGGAGGCGCATAAACTTAAAAGATATTATTTAAAAAAATGTTTTATTTTCTAGATTGCTGTTTAATAGCATAAAAGTAAGTTTCACATAACAATCGTCGATACTTCATTTTAAAGTGTTTAACTCAGTCGTCAATTGCCTCGGGTAATGCACAAATTCTAATCTGTCAGCAAGTGCTCCCATACTTCTAATTTGGGTAAAGCCTGTCCTTAGCGAAAACTGCTTCCAATAGAACTTTCTCTAAATGACAAACTACAGTAAAAATGGCATAAGTTGTTTTATGTGACGACACATTTAGATGGATATCCACAGCAGTTTTTGACAATGTTAAACTCGAGGATCTATGTATGGTGGCGAGGTATGCAACAGTTAAAGATAACTAACTTCGTGAGAATGAAGCTTTTTCTTCTTTCCAATATTTACAAATAGGTTTGATAAAAAAAAAAAAAATACAGTTAGAAATGGCTCAAGATATTCAACAAAATGAACTATTATGGCCTGTGGCAAGCCTCGAGGTTGGAAACGTGAGCCATAGGCAATATCTTTTATCGCACTTACGTTTACCAACTCTTACTCCGTTCAGATATTGGTATGTAGCATAAATGCATAACCCTGCATCCAGCTGCTGAGGAAAGTATAGACTGAAGTCCAGACGCGTGATCATCTTCACTCCATCTTGCTATTTAATCATTGTGATCTTAAAAAATTCTTGTTTATTGGCCCCCGCTTTGATTTAAAAAGTACTTCTTGATTATATTCTTTAGCTTGCTTGGTTTTGAGAAAAAGACATATGGCACCTTCAAATCATTCAAGTTAGCCGAAAGCAGTATATCTTTGCGTTTTTGCATAACGGGTGAGAGGTAGTCAAAAACTTGACTCACGCAAAGTGAGTTCACAGTCTTCCGGAACTGTGTCTGCTGATCGTCGTTTTGTCTCACAATTGTATGCACTTCGACAGTTCAAAATATTAAAAAATTAAACTGAATTATTTATTATACCTAATCAAGATATGTAATTTTGTTTAAATTACCCATTGAGTCTGTTATGATTAAAAGGCACAGATGTTATAAACGCCCCATATTGGCGCGATATTTTTCCCACGCCAATTCGAGAAAAAAGTCAACAGCACAAACAATAACATCCGGGTTACCATATCAAGCAAAATAACGACACTTTGGCCCCAGTTAAGTACCCGTTGCGTATATGACATTGGCGTCAGAAAAAATCGCGCCAATGATATGGGCGTGTATGATATCTGTGCCGTTTAAAATTGCCGATTGAAAATTTAAAAAAATGATTTCACCTTAAGTCAATCATGGAATTATATTTCGCGTAAAATCTAAACTTAATGTTATTTTCACCGTTTCATAATTTGCATACGCATCTCCTATATTTACATTCACCATTTCAAAAATATTACAATGCGCAATATGTGATTAATACATATATTTCTAAACTTGAAATCAAGTTTGTCAACTGCGACTTTTCATATGAACATTCGCACTCTGGACTTGTGATTCTAATCTGTGTATCGGCGAGTAAAATTCCAGAAATTTATATCTTTTAGAGACGTTCTTAGTAAAATATTTGCTTTTATCAGAGAAAATAATCCTTTTAATTTAAATATGATGTCATTTTCCCTCAATGAAGCATTTCACCAAGCGTCTCAATCTCAATGAATGAAAAAGAATTGAATTATAACAGCTTTTTACGGAAAACATGAGTATTTTATTAAAGCATGACGTCATTTTCTCTTCAATTTTTTCAGAAAATTTATTTGGAATTTTATGAGAAAATAGCATCAATAAAGCTAAGCAAACCTTATTATTTTTCCTTTCTTTACAACAATGGAAGTAATCCAATTGCTACCATTTTGAAACAAATTCATAGAATTTTTTTAATTTTAAAATTTAAGTATAAAAATGAGAATATTTAAAAAAATAGCCAGTGCGGGCAAATGTACAAAGAAACAGCTTTCATTTAAAAAAAAAAAAATTATTAAAATTGGTGCAAAAAAAGCTCAAGGTACATGACTAAAAAAAGAAAGCCTTATCTTTTAAATATATAGAATTAAACTCGCAATGTTATCTCTATGGGAAAATTTTGAGCCGACATTTCAGGCTGTTAGGGTTGACGAATATTTATGATTTTCAATACGCGCCGAGATTTTGGCACTACCAACGTCCAGCTCATTTTTAGTGTCGATGTGTCAAATATTTTGGACGCTATCGTGTTAACAATAAGTGTAATTTTTGCAGGGAAGCCGGATCTGTGCTCCGACAATAATCATTATGTATATTATCGTAATAAAACTAAACATAATAAATTTATTTTATATGCTAGTTAAACCGATCAAGGGCGGTGGTTCATTTTTATCTTTTGGCACGTCGTAGGATTTGTATAGACATGGAGAGGTACCGCATGGTTGAGTATATACCAATTGTGAGATGCTATAAATGTCAAGCTTTTGGTCATGTTGCAAATAGATGTGCTGGGGATCTAAAATGTGTAAAATGTGCAGGAAAGCACAACATAAAGTATTGCACCGTGGACACAGTTACTTGCAGTAATTGCTTCTTTCAGGATGATGAAATTGATCATTCCCATCGTGCCGATAGCCCGAACTGTCCGTCTTTTAAGGCTTACAGGGATGGACTTTTAGCCAAACGATTGTGATAGTTGTCTCGGGCTCTTCGGCTGATGATTGCGGATTAAATTTTGTCCAGATAAATCTTCATCACTGTGCGGACGCCACTGATGCTCTTATTAAATACGTATTTTCTTTTAACGTACATTTTGTACTTTGTCAAGATCCATATTTGGTTAACGGTTGTTTTGTTGGTCTTCCTCCTGACTGGGTTTACTTTATTTCTTTTGGTGGTACTGCAGCTATTATTTCAACTTTGTCAGGACATGCATGTGTGAAAAGTTTTGAGTCGAGAAATAGTATTTTTGTAAACTTGCAAACAGCAAAAGGTTTCATTATTATTGGTTCAGTGTACTCACCACCTTCTGGAAATTTTCAAGATGACATGGACCCATGGACTGACTTTTATCCAGATTTTTCCAGGCATGTGATTGGAGGAGACTTCAACGTCCCGCTTAAGATGATGGGATATACTTGCGACAGTGATAGGGCTGAGCCTCTTTTGGAGTTACTAATGTCTCACAGCCTATTTATTCTAAATGACCCAGAGGCACCTCATAGTTACGTTCAAGACGACCGAAAGGGCCGTCCAAATCTTACGCTGGGCGGTAACGAAATTGTACAGGTTTTGGATGGTTGGTGTGTAGATGATAGTGTCTTTTCATACAGTGATCATCGCTACATCAGGTTTCACCTTGTTCTTGATCCCTCATTTAAGACTTATACAAGATATAAAACAAAAAACAAGAGTTTATATAGTTTCAACAAAAGACTCTTGGAGTATCTTCCTCAGTTGATGAACACTTTACGTAGAGTTTTTAGTCCTGATGCACTAGAAGATTGGACGGCTAATTTTTATGACCTTTTGCATGAGATTATGAGTGCTTGTTTTAAAAGAGGTTCATTATCATATAAACCTACGGCAAAATGGTATACAGAAATTCTTAGGGTTGAAAGAAACAAAGTTAACGCCTTGTATAAGCGTTATAGGAAGAATTTGAATAGAGAAGATTACAAGGATAAATATCTGACTGCTAGAAGACAATACAAAAGTAATTTACGTCGTGCAAAACGACAGGGTTGGCTGTCATTCTGTGAACGCACTGATAATGCCTATGGGTCTCTATACAGACATGTCTCAGGTAAAACCCAGAAACATAACGACATGATCTTTACTACATTAGAAGAATCTTCTGTGTTTGACACATATGATAGCGTAGCACATAGTCTTATGTCTGGTCATTTTGACGTGGATTATCGACCTTCTGTCCCTTATGAGTACATTAGCTCATTCAATTATTCCTCATCACCTGATTTTATTCCATTTAAAGAAAAAGAACTCTTTCATGTACTGCGCCTTCAGGACATAAATAAAGCTCCAGGACCGGACGATATTGATGGAATAATTATTAAAAATTTGTGTAACAGATTTACAACTCTTATGTTGACGCTATTTAATACTTGTCTTTTACTTGGTCACTTCCCAAAATGTTGGAAACGAGGAATGATCATCTTTTTTCGAAAACGTAATAGGACAGCTGAAAAAATTAATTCGTATCGTCCTATTACTCTTCTCCCTATGATGGGTAAGTTATATGAAAGACTTTTAAAACTTCGAATTATTACGATGCTGGACTCTTCTAATTATCTCGATGATGGACAACATGGCTTTCGTGAGGGACGGAGCACCTTGACAGCACTTTCTGCGTTAAAGAATATCATTGGAGAAACACTATCAGTATATAAATACTGTGCAATGATTTCTTTTGATATCAGTGGTGCCTTCGACGTTTTGGATTGGCGTATTGTAGCCGATATCATAAATAACTTACCTATTTTTGATTACACGAAGTCTACACTTAAAAATTACATGAGTCATAGGCTTATTTGTTTTAAATATACGCATGGATTAACATGGTTTCATATATTCCGTGGGTGCCCGCAGGGGTCATGTCTTGGGCCGTTTATCTGGACACTAGTTGCTGACAGGATTTTAAAGAGTTGCAAGCAGAGAGGATTACTGATTATTTCTTATGCTGATGATAGCGTTATTATAGAGGGCGCAGATACGCGCTCTGCGCTAGAACATAAAATGAATACTAGTGTTCATCACTTTTCGGATATCTGTTCTATACATCATTTGCAAATTAGTGCAGAGAAGTCAGCCGCAATGCTGTTTGGGAGCCACACTCTTAGTAAAAGAAGACCAATTTTTAAACATAATGGCAAAAGTATCAGTGTAAAGGACAATATTCTTTATTTGGGATTTCTACTTGACAGCAATTTTCGCTGGATGGATCACCTAGATATGATTAGAACTAGGCTTAACGATTTCACGTGTAAAATGCGCCAAACCAGAATCCGTGATAGAGGCCTTCCTTCTATTTATCTTAAAATATGGTACAATACCGTCTTGAAGAAACGTATTTCATATGGGCATGAGATCTGGATGCCTGACTTAAATCAACATGGAATAACAAGATTACTCTCATGTCAACGACTATGTCTGCTATCTGTCTTAAAGGCATATCGTACGATTTCTAATGACGCATTGTGTGTTTTGGTGGGTGCTCCACCACTTAACATAGAACTGAATTTGTCTTCTAAGCGTTATAATATCATTTATGGAAATGGTACAGTCTTGATTGACAATATGTGTTTTAAAGGTGAAGATTTTATGAATAAACTGAGGACATATAATTATCCTTACTTCTTTGAAAATTTAAATATAAAATTTGTTAAGCCAGTGGTTGATACAGTACCAGTGGTGAATCATCCGATACTGTATACTGACGGTTCTCGAATGATGAACAGTGTAGGAGCTGCATTTACGGTTTGGTATAGGGATTCTTTTATGCTAGACATGAGATTAAAATTACATGACTATAACTCTGTTTTTCAAGCAGAATTGGCTGCGATAGACGAGGCTATCAGTTGGTGCATCGACTCCCCGCATGATTCATTTCATCTTTATACTGACAGCTTGTCATCAATTTACGCTCTTCAGCGCTTATTTCCATCTAACGGTCAGCTTTTTAATATCTTCAACTCTTTGCGCCTGTTACATAATAAAGTCATATATATTGGCTGGATAAAATCGCATGTTGGAATATCAGGAAATGAAAGAGCGGACATGTTGGCAAAATCAGTTATTATAAATGATCTGTATGATAAAGTTCTACGCATTCCTGCACCAACTTCTATTTTAAAGCGTCATTTTAAAACACTTCTACATGATCAATGGCAGGTTTCTTGGGAAAATTCGGAGAAGGGAAGAGATACTTATGCGATATTAAACAAGGTTAACGATTTATTTCTATGTGAATCCCAGGTGATAGGTTATTTTCTTTCTTCACATGGAGCATTTCCACAGTATCTGTTTAAAATAGGAAAACGCCCAGATAACAGGTGTATCTGTGGTGAAGTAGGAAGTATACAACATTATTTGTTTGGACATTGTCCGTTAATGCCTTGTACATTTAAATTCAACAGGAATTGTACACTGAGATGGAATATTCGAAACGTTCTCACCACCCGTTCAAACTATGAAAACTGTGTGCTATGTACAACGCACTTAATAGGGAATACTCATTTATTAGGTATAAATTTTGATAATTTTTACACTTGTAACTTTTTCTTCTATCATACTGTTAATACTCATCAGTGGTTCGCTACGGACATTACGTGGTTTTCTGACACTACATCAAAGGCTCAACATTGTGCCTTTTATAGTAACTGTCCTTTGTCTGACATTTTTGTTGGCGGTGATTTTCTCTTGAGGTCTGAACATTATGGTGATCTTTCTTCAAGTTAGTTTATCTTATATACAACTTTTATGAACATTTTTCTTCCGAACACTGAACTCATTTGAACATTAGTGAACAGTGAACTTTTATGAACATTTACACTTCATAATCTTGAACAAGGATTTATAGTCTTAACTTTTGTTATACATTTAAGTCACTTCACTTTTGTTTTTATTTTTATTATTATGATGAAAGCAACATCAATTGTTGTGTAAATTTACGATTTACTTTGTAAGTTCGTCAGAATATGTGCCTTTTTCCCTGTTATTTTGGGTGCTTTCCGATGTCCGGCATCGGTGATTGTTGTGGGGATTTTCCACCGGAGCGTTACATCCTATGCCATTCTTTGGTTGGTGCTCCGGTCGGGTGATCAAGTACGTGGACAAAAGCTTTTGCTTATTTTGACATAAATTTTCCTGTAAATTCTAGTGCCATTCACTCATTTCAGTATTTTACGAATAGAAGTGCATTGCCCCTGAAAGGGTTAAAGGAAAGTAGAGGAAAATTATTAAAAAATAGTATTCACGAAATACAAGTGTAGTAAATGGAGATGAAGAAATTAACTAAATTTGTAAAATCTGGTAACCCTAGATATTTTTTAAATAAAAAGGACTGAATGTGAAAAAAAATTATGGTGCTGCCATCTATTTATGATTTTTCAAGTTATATAATATTTTAACTTTATAAGGAGAAAGTTGAAAACGTATAGGGCTGCAATCTATTACAGATACTTTAAATTAAGTACGGAGAATGGTATTTAAATAATGATTCAATTTTACCAGCTTTTGCAAATCAAATGTAAAGTTTTATTCATTATTAATTTTTAAAAAACTCAACAGCACAATATTTTTTGTTTCATTTTAAATCAACTAATTAGAATATTGATTACAAATAACCAGCATCTAAAATGTTTCATAACTTGCTTTAAATTTTAATATGGAACAAAAATCCACACTCTTCCCTTCCCATTATAAAATTTAATTTTTTTTTCTTTGGCGGGAGGGGGGGGGGGAGATAGAACTAAATATAACATTTTTACACACACATATATATATATATATATATATATACGTAATTTAATGTATAATTTAAACTGTTTTATGCATTATTGAGGAGTGCTGAATCACCATACACAACGCCCCACCAGTGGCCGAGAGGTTCTGCTCTCGAAGCTGGTAGACGGGAGGTGCTGGGTTCGATCCCAATCGCGCCCGTCGGCCTGATCGTTCGGAGTTTTCGTGGTTTTCTTCGAGCCGTGGATCTTCCATGCGTTAATACGGATTAGGTTCCCTTAGAAAGACCCCCACGGAGGGCACTCCCCCCGGTCCTATATCCCTCGTGTAGATAATTGGCCGTCAAAACTCAACCCAACCCACCATACACAACATAGACATGGTAACTACTTATTACGATGTACCTTTCCATATATTTTTAAAAATATAAAAATAATAAATCAACATTTGCGTCTTAATTTTGTAGACTACACCGCCCTCCTTCATAACCTAAATATATATATGTTTTGACCTAATCATGCAATTTAATGCAAATTTTTAGAGATTTGGAATTCGACCATTATAAATGAGGAAAAGTACATAGTTTGTGTTTATTTTTTGTAAATAAGTAATAACCCTTTTCCTTTTAATTCGCAATTAATTCAGCAACATAACTATTTTGAATTTTTTTAGAGATTAGAATGTGTTTTTTAGTGATCAGAATGAAATTTTAAAGATGTATATTTTTTCAGTGAACATTTTTCCATAGTTTTTAAAGCAGGCGGATTTAAAATTTAACTTTTACTAAATCTTAATACCTTAATATAAAACTTTAAGCATAAAAACCACAGATATATAAATGATTTTTTTTTTTTAACCAAAACATGTTTTGGTGTATATTACAATTGTAAGTTTAAAATAAAAGAACTTTGATCACACATTTTTTCAAAAATGCACTAATTTAAAAAGGAATGTACAAAAAGAATTCAAGATATTCGTAAAAAAAATCATTTTTTATATGTAGTTTAATGTATTACTAATTAGTTTATATGATTAAAAATTCATTTCAAAACTATTTTATGGTCTTTATCAAAAAAAAAAAAAAAAAAAAAAAAAAAAAAAAAAAAAAACAATTTATTTTATTTTACTTAATCTGATTTGATAAAAGAATAATTAAAGAAGCAAATATAAACGGCATTCTACAATCAAATGACTTTTTATCTATGTATTCAGATTTTGTTTACTGTGTTTTATCGTATAAAAACTATTTTCATCTTTTTAAATGAATAAAAAATATTTCAGAAGAATAGTATACAACTCAAATATAATAAATTTAAAATTAAAGAAACGAATTTGTGCTTTAATCGATTGCCATGATTGGGATGAATAATTTTTTATTCCTAAGACGGCTAATAAAAAAAAAAAAAAGAATTAAAAGATGATTTGCTTATTAAACAAATTCTATTAAAACATTTTTTAAAAATATTTTGCCTTTATTATTGAAAATAGTAAAAAAAAAAATTTAGATAAAATCAAACGTTTTTTACTTTATTTTACATCATTTATTTTGTAAATTTTATTTTACTTCATTTATTTTATATATTTTATTTTACTTCATTTATTTTATATTTTACTTTCTTCAATTCAAGAGAGTGAAACATTTTAATTATGCTATTTTTCTCTCAAATGATAAAGGGGACTAAGTATTATTGATATTCTTTTAATATAATTTACGTTGCTTTCTTATAAATTCTCTACTTCTAAACATTTTCAGCGATCTCGTGTTTATAAAAGAAAAGAACTATCTCATTATTTAAATAGCCAGAAAAAATATACAGAGCATCTTATAAATTTATTTTCAGCACAGAATGTATCTGCCATTATATGAAGGTACGTAAAAAATGGAGAAATTGGACTATATAATCCTAATTAGAACTGTTAACTAGAGAACAGGAATTCTGCTTTTTCAGGATTTAATGTCGCCCCAGACATTTCCATTATTTCATTTCCTTTTGATGGACTGATGATTTCTATTATTATGAAACAGCCATTATAAAGTGTTAGGTGAAGATGAAAGAGCAGTCGTAAAAAGTTAGACCTCTGATTTTCTGGTCAGAATGGGAAAAAATGGCCTTTTTTTTTTTTTTTTTTTTTTTTTTTTTTTTTTTTTTTTTTTTTTAATTATGGGCATTTTTTTTCCATTTTTTCTTTTTATACATATGATGTAAATTGAATTATTTTATTGGGCAATTTACTAAAAAAAAATTGGGAGGATGTCTCCTCATTGGATTTCAGATAGAAAATGTAAGACCCCTCCCGCCTATTTTCAATCTTGGGTGGGGGATGTGATGTCTGGAGCACATTTCTTTAGCCAGTGCTGGCGCCTTTGATCACGTGATACGTAGGCTCGGGGAGGAGGAAGAGATTTCTGTTTTTCAGAAAAAAATGAAGAGGTATTGTTTATGCCAGCCTGTGTGCTGGGCGGGTTTTTTGTAAGAAACCAAAAGTTGGTTATAAAAATCTTTCGGAGTGCTACGTGCACGAAAAGTAAAGAAATTTAATAGTACAGTGAAAGAGTATTAAGTATGAAATAATAATATGAAGGTGGTGTGCATTCATATGAAGCCCATAATTAATTGTATATATTGTGCCATCAATTGTGTTGTCATCTATAACGTCTTTATGCACTCTGGAAAATAAACTACGTTTTTTGTTTAAAAAAAATAGTGATATATTATCCAGGTGGATACTCTGCATATCAAACGGTAATAGAGTATTCTCTAATAGGGGTATTTTATACTGATTTGATTTCAGTGTCAGATTTTTTAAATAAAGGTATTTTCACTTTAAGAACCCGTTTCGAAAGTTAAAATACCCTCATATAAAAAAAAAAAAAAAAAAAAAAAAAAAAAAAAAAAACTGCAACCATAATCGAAAAAGTACAAAATGCAGATATCCTATGCAAAAGAATTGTTTAAAAATATTCAAATTTAAACGAGAAATTCGAAAGCAACCTGCCCATAGGTTTAACATAGGAGTAGTTGTTTTCAAGTGAGTGAAGACTCCCCATAAGCGTTAGCGGTTGTCTGAAATAAGCCACCGCGGAATAAGCAAATTCTTAATTTCAAATATAAAAATATTTATGAATAAGGATCCTATAAAAGGTGTCTTCAAGGCCCAAATAGATAATTGTTAAAACTTTATATTGAAAAATATAGTTCGTATCGCTAACACATTTTTAATGTTGTTATGTTATCATGATGCATACAGATTTTATAAAATATAAGAAATTTAAATTTTATTCGAACTCCAGATACTATGAGTTACTTTTAGACAAATATTGTCCCTTCTCTAACAAATATCAGAATTTCTTTCGTCTTCCGGTTTCAGACGGATTTACACGTTTTAATTTTTAGAAATCCCCAAAGCATGTTTATATAAAACGTGTGCCTGTCCATTTACGTGTCTGTGTGTTGTCATTGTATTATCGAAAATTGTATGAAGCCATGCATATAAATAAACGAAATTTTTAAATTGTTTTTGGCTATGGCAGTAAGGTCCTTCTTGAATTTGGAAATATTCCGCCGAAGGGGACTGTAATTTCGATTTTGTGCCATTTTCTTTATTATACCATTGGAAGCTATATAACGTCAGGCTTTGAATTGAAACAAATTTCATTTATGTTTTTGGCTATGATCGATTGGCTATTATATTTTTGGCCAGGTCCTCCTTGAATTTTGCAAAATTCCGCAAGAAGTGAGAGCTGTGATAGCCATTTTTTGTATAACTTTATCAATCTTTCGTAGTTCTATTGTCCATCGGTGGCTCGTGCAGCAACAGGAATTTCGCATTCTTCTAAGCCGGCTGGCTATTCGCTAACAGATGATCTACAACAGAATATCGAATAGATATTCATCTTAATAAATATCCTCATCGAGATTGACTCTTTTTTTTCAGATTATTTCACTGAAGCAGAAATAAAATGCATATCAAATTTCGTATAGTATTGAACTAATAATATGGAAGTAACAACATTAATAACTACTTTTTGAAATATTAATATGTGTGAGATAGAGGAAAGTTTTGGTATTGGTACATCCAACATTTATGATTTTTCTTCTTCTAACTAAAGATTCATTATTCCGTTTATAGTTACAGTAAACGTTGAAAATACATAAATTAAAATAAATTATAAGTTTGTGTGCTTTGGCGATAAAAAAATAAATTATTTTCTTAGTTTACGTTTTACAGCATAGCCAAAGGTAGATAAATATAAATTACAGTATTCAGGAAACAAACACAAAATGAAATTTAGTAATCTCTCTACTCTAAAAAAAAGTAACTACCGCTGTCACCGCCGCCGGTTTTCAATTTTTTGTGACCGGAGGTCTTTCTTCGTTAATATTAAGAAAAATAATGCATACAAAAATATGAAAATCAGTGGTTTTATACAGAAATGTTTGATAAACATGCTGATGCAGACAGTTTTCAAATCGAAGAATTATTTTAAGAGATATTTAATGCTAAAGTTGGACAAAATCGTTCCACTAAAAATGTTTTATAGCAGAAAAAACTATACATGACAGTGTAATCATTTTTAGATCATTTTATGCGTTAGAATTTGTCGGAGTGCAGATTGCATTAATTTTTTTATTTTGACTCATTTTTTCAGGTTTTATTTAAATTTTAAATTCAAATTTTCAGCATTACTAGAGATATTTTTTACAGATTTCAGAAAATTGTACTAATTTAAACTGTTGCCAACTGTATAAAAAGCGCAAGCAATAATATTTGCTTCAAATTAAAAATTTATTTACACGTGACTATTATAAACAGGAAAAAACTTTCAAATTAAAATTAAATAATTACGTATAAAAAGCAGGAATTTATTAAAAATTATGTCATAAAAAGTACACACGTGAATTTTAAAAGAGAAAGGATATTGTAAAATAATAAGTTCATTAACATGCGTTAGAAGTCGTAGGAGAAATTACGTCATATTTACGTCACATTATAGTTATTACATAAAATGAACACAAAATAATATTGCAAAAAAGTTTAAATTTAGAAATTGCGCTAGACATTTATTTAATATTTTGAGAGGATCTTTTCAACTATTTTTGTTAGGAAAGCCCAAATAATATTTCATTTCTAACAAAAGTATCTTCACGTGAATATTTAAAAGAGAAAAAAATAGCTTGGTAAAAATTACGTTAGATTAAAAACGATTAATTTAAAATGTCTCATTTAAAAGAACTTTCTTTTCGCTTTGTTAAAAAATACCAGGAGACAAAGACTCTGTTTACTTAATTCCTTTTATATTAGCTTATTTTGAAATGTTGTTACACGTATCTACGTCATCAAGTTATTTTTATTCGACGTTTTATTTGTATTTTTATTAATGTTGTACGAATTTATTTGTTCTATTGTTATTTAAAATAAAAAATTATGTCAATTTGTATAATTTGGCGAGTGGTTTGGCGATTTATATAATTTGGCGAAATTGGTCGACGAGATAATCAAGCAGTACCGCAGCGGATTTGGCGTTAAAGTTCCCCAATCAAAGACAAATGAATAGAAATTCGTTTATAGGGAGATCGCCACTGCTTTTTACATTATAATTCAGTCTTTCGAAATCTTTTTAAAGCCAATCCAATTAGCGTGCATTTAGAGTCTGCGGTGTCTGGGCGGGGGTTGGCGAGCGTAGCTCGTAGGGGGCCGAGCCCCCTAGTTTAAAAAAAAAGAAATAGATATTTTTAAGCAAACGAAATTTCATACGACTAATCATTTTTATAATTGGAACTAAATCTTGAAACTAACGGTTTAGAAGTTAGCTATTCACGAATATTACAAAAACACACGCTCTATAACATTTCTATAAAATATGTTATGTTTATTCATGTATCCTATAAATTAATGCCATAAATCTTTTATGACATATTTCATAAATGCTTGGCGCAACTGAACCCTCTTGCGTAACACTTAACCTTTAAATTTAATTAAATAGATTAATTTCGGTAGATGATTGATGAGAAGGGAATCTTCACAATATTAAAATTACTGTTTCATAAGGCAAAATTATTTTTAGAAAGGATTACGTAATCTGACTATATATTATTGTCTGGAGATTCATTAATTACTATACATAATGAGCTATTGTGAAACATTATATTTTTTTAATCATCTCCTGTTATTGTGCAGATTAAATATTAAAAAATCAATGGTTTTCTTTTAGATAATTCTTATTAAGAAACTTTAATTTTATCTTATAATTAAAAAAAAAATCTTTGGAGGATTATCTTACAAGATGAAAATCTTGTTTGATTTTGTTTCTTTTATATTAATTAATAACTGAAATGTGATACTTACTATTCAGTATGTATATTAAGAAAAAAATTGAATGGCAGCTATAACATTTATTTTTCTAAGAGAAGAAAAAAAAAATCACTAATTTTTGTTAATTGTATGATTTTTTTTTTTGTCGTAAGAGGATATCTGTTTATGAAAATTGAATATAATTTCTAAGGTTCATTGACAAACAGTTCAGTATTATTGTAAATTTAAAGTTAACGTGTGAAAAACATGTTGAAGTAAAAGTTTCATAAATTTCAAAACCATGGTTAGTTTTAAAAATTAATTATTGAAAATTGAACCAATCACATTCAACAACAAATGTCAGCTACTAACCGTACATTTTGCTGTATAACATTCATCTACGACTGGAAACTGCATTTGTTTTATTTTAAGGAATATTTGCCATCTTACGTCCATCCGCTTTTTTACAAAGAAATCTGCATTGCATAATTAGCAGGAACACCAATCAAATAGTGTTTAAGATAACTATTAGAAAAATAAAAATGACAAGCAACTGCAAAGTAAGGATTTACGCTACTGCTAAGCCTATCTCCTTGGATCCTCGCAATGCGTTAGGATTCGTGGTCGCGTTCATTTAATTAATCATTTTTTTTTCTCTTTCTAAGACCCCCGTTCCTTCAGACGAATACGCATGCGAGCTAAAGCTAAATGCTATTGAAAGTTTCTTTTCCAATATTTCATTTGTATTTTGATATTTTGATATTTCGATTTTTCTTTTTTTTTTTTTTTTTTTTTTTTTTTTTTTTTTTTTTTTTTTTTTGATAGCTGAGCTTGATTTCCACATTTGCCATTTTATTTACTTTTTCAGTTTTGGTTGTACTTTTTTTTTAATATAACACTTTCACTTTCAACACTGGTTCTGAATGTGAAAGTAACTTTAAAAAAATCTGCAAACAAAATGGTGAATGTTAAAAAATTCAGATATAGGTATCAAGATCGATTATCCAATGCAAATAAAGTCTGATAAGCCAATTTCAAAACTATATTCTCTCCCATATATGTCGATATTTCATAAAGTTGTTACACATGTTAATCCATCAGTGATATTACTTTAATACTACACAAACTTTTATTTTATCTTAAGTTTCTGCTTCATTTTACTAATGGGATTAAAAACGAGGCAACCTCGATCATAATAATTAATAAAATTAATATTTTTCGCTATCCTGTTGCACATCAGCTGCTTGAGAATTGCCGGGCTAGCTGGTTTCTAATTGCTTGATGGTGCTTGAACAGCCAATGTACAACATAACTACTAAACACTGAGAAAATTCTCTATCATCTCGCAAAAAACCCCATTAAACCTCGGATAAAAAAAGTCGAGAAAAACATAAAAATTTGCTGTACGAACTCAGAATAAACATTAGTGAAGAGAGGATAAAATTCATTTTAGTGGGTTAAAAGAATGAAACTGTTTTTTTACTAATGTGGAAAACCACTGCGTGAAAAAAATCACTAAAAATCGTATAGAACATGAAATAAATGTTCTTTCGAATATTTATTAATACCATTTTTATCTTTTATTAAATTATTTTTCGAAATCACATGATTCATTGCGAGTATTTGGGACGCTCTTCCTTTTTTCTTTTACAATTTCCGCTATAAGTAAAGAGTTTTGACTCTACGCAATGTCCTTCCCCGCCTATTTCCTGGTTTTCGTCCTATATCCTAGCGCGCGCTCTCCCCGAATTCCCCCTGGCATGCTTTGGGTTGGCTCGAGTGTAGAAAAAATCAGTGTACCTTTCCGCCTTTTTATAATATACAGCTTATATTGACTTGAGAGAAAGTATTTTTAAGTTTTTATTTTGTTAATAAACAGCTGTCGCAGGAAGACACAGGGGTTCGTAGTGAAGGTGCTGCCTGTGTCTGGATAGCGGCCAATGAGGCATTTGGCTCTACGTCTGCGTTTCGTATGATGTGACGGTCTTCTCGACGACTGGTCTGTCGAGGGCGACACGAGCCTGGTCGCCGTGTAAATGACGTCTCTTCAGTCAACTGGTCCCAACACCTCCTCACAGTAAAATCAGAACGGCCTACTTGACGAGCTACTCGCCGAGCTGACCACCCAGCTTCCATTATCCCGATGATTCTTCTCCTCTCGAACTCTGACAGCTGCTCATAATGTCCTCGATGCCTGCGTAACGGCATGTCTACCTCAGCGTTTCCTTTACAAAAGAAAAGGTACACTCAGACAAGTTCTGCTTACCAGTTTTATACTACAAGAAGGACGAAGTTCAACGCCCTCTAGTGGCATAACGCAATACGCAATCACGCTGCATTTCTAATCATTTGCATATCTGCCTGATATGTACCTTCATGCCAAGTTTCGTTACGATCCCACAATTATTTCTTGGTGCGCAAATTTTTATGGCAATGAGTGTATTTAATATATTATATATATATATATATATATATATATATATATCAGGCTGTAACGAAAATTTTCCGCCAAAAAAAGTTCTTAATAAAGTTAGAAAAAAAGCATGAAAGCAGTGCCTTTAGTGAGGATAGTAATCACCGCCCGAATCTATGATTTTCTGCCAAGGTTTTGGTAGTTTTTCAAAGCCTTCGGCCCAGAAACTTGGGGGCCGCGGGTCCAAAAAAAGATCAACCTCATTTCGGGTGGCCTGTGCAGAATTAAAGATAGCACCAGCAAGATGTAGCTGCAAGTGTAAAAAAAGGTAGTAGTCAGAAGAAGTGATGTCGGGGCTATATGGTGGGTGTGGCAAAAGATCCCATTTGAGTCCACACAGAGTCCAGCCGGTGAATGCAGACATATATGATCTAGCATTATCTTGATGAAACATTATCTTCTTGCGTCGGAACTCATTTTGACATTTTACCTTGATAGCAGCATCAACACGGACTAGCATCTTGCTGCACACCTTACTGTCCATTGTTTTACCTTTTTACAGATACTCTTTGTGGATAATACCACGACAATCCCAACAGATACAAAGCATTATTTTTTTGTCAGTCAAATTGCGCTTTGTGACGCTGCCGACGGGCTCACCGGGCGTAGGGCAACCCCTTTTTCGGCTTGTGTTGTGGAAGTGAATCCACTTTTCGTCACAAGGGACGAAACGGTCCAGAATTTTTTCCTTGCGTTGATATCCGAGCTGATTAGTGCAGGCCTGAACACATCTGCACTTATCTACTTGAGTCAGCCCATGCGGCACCCAGAGATTGAACTTGTACGTCAAGTTTATGCAATGCATAGCGCTGCTAATGGACATGGCACTAACGTCTAACTGCTTAGCTAGCTCTTGAGTGGTTGAATACTGATATTATTCTACAAGTTCTAGCAGGCGGGCCTCATCAACATCAATAGGCCGGCCAGACCGCTCTGCTTCTTGAATGACATAGTCCTTGTTTTTGAACTTTCGGTACCAAAACTTCACAGTGTCATATGATTCAACAGTAGTGCCTAAAGCTGTACACATGATTCGGCGACATTCTGTAGCTGACTTTTTGCAACACAACTGGAAGTAAATGAATGGTTATAATCTGGTAGCGCGATAGTTCCATTTCAGACACCCTGTATTTAATGTTAACGATATTTTTTTACAAATTTCACAAGTCAGTGTTATAAAGCAAGTCTCTTTCTTTCAAATGCCAAAAATCGTTTGACAAAATATGAGCAAATACGACAACGCGAACTCTTTGAAAAGGCGATATTAGCTGTGGCGGGAAACTTTCGTTACAACCTGAAATATATATATATATATAGTTATATTTCGATTTAAGTGTTGATGCACTGTAGTCAAAGGAATTTATATAGTGATATGTTATTGCTAGGCACATTTATTTATGTGAAACATTAATTAATGAATCAATATCACCAATTTACATATTAATTTTTTTAATGTATTATTTACTTACTTTTTCTAATATAGTGGTATACTTTTGTTAAAATATTTTTAATTATTATTTTATTATCATATAAGTTTGTAACAATTTACTAATTCAGTAGATATACATGGTGAAATTCATTTTTAATTTATCGATAGAGGGCGCTGGTCACATATATTGAGGAATATGCTTGACCATATTGTACATTATTATTCCCTGGTCCACCCACATTTAAAAAAAGTTTTTTGGCAGCATGTGCATATAATCTCCTTTACTTGTATTTAATCTTGCCCCTTTCTAAGACAGCAATGCTTTCAATATGGTAATGTGTATTTTATTTCTTAATCCTTTTTAATTATGTTTTATTTTTACCTTATTTGTCTTACACTATTTACTTCTGTGTTGGTAGTCCCAAATTCATATGCTTTAGCTTTTTTATGAAGATGAAACCACACACTTTATTTATGGAACTTTAGGCATTTGGGGCCTGAAGATTTTGTCTAAGTTCTACAAATATCCATTTTACCTTTTCTGCTCATTTTATTTATTTATTTATTCTTTATGTTTGATAGTAATTTGTAATGTTTTTTAATGGTCATATATATAAATATAATTTAGATAATGGAAAATATATCTGAAAAAACAACTTCCACGCATGGACGAATTTCTGTGTTTTATTTCTTTTCTCTTTTTTAAATTTTGTTAGAAGTTAATTACTTTTTAACTGTTTGTAATCTGCATTGATTGAATTTCAGAAAATTTATGCAGTATTAAACATTACTGCCTGTTGTAGTTTAGTAACAATGTAATACTTCATAATGAAATGTACATTCTTTATCTTATCTAGATTCAAATGAGCATGATGATTAATACTATTGTAATTATCAAATTTATAAAAATAATTTCCAAGTAAATCTATTTTCAAAGTATTATTTTAAAATTTTGTGTTACTGTATATTAGTTTATTTATAATTTTTATTTTTATAAATATTTAATGTTTCCATAAAAAAAATAATATATAATGTTAACAAATTTACACTGTACAAAATTGCAGCTGTTACTTATATAGTGAAAATATTCTTTTAACACTTTCAGGGTCAAAGCACTTCCATTGCTAAGTTGCTGAAATGATTGAATGACACAGGAATTTACGAAAAAATTTATTTGAAAATAAGGAAATGCTATATTTCGCATACGTAGTAAAGTGAAAAAATTATAGCAGAATTTTTGGTGCCATTGCGGCATTTGGGAATTAAAATTAAGTGGTTTCATAAACGTAATGCTGCCCTTGAAAGGGTTAATTAACGTAAAGTATGATTATTTTTTCTTTTGAATAAGATTTATAACATATTACCACTTAGAAAGAAATAAAATTATACTTCTTATTCTTTTTTTTTAATTCTTTTGATATGAAATAAATATTAAATTTCAACATATCATGAGACATATTATACAAAACAATATAAGATTCGAAATTTAAGTTTTCTAATTCGAAAATTAAACTCAGACTATTCTAAAAAGAACTAATTTATGTAGTTTCACATTATACAAGGTACCCCTTTTTATCGTTGAACATTAACTGATTTCAAAGCCTTTAGATTCAAATCTATAGATACAATTGAAAAGAATATTTCAATTCTTAATCTTCATCATGTGATTATACATTTGTGTCATAATGATTAGTTTTAAAAAAGTAAAAAAAAAATAAATTTTAATATGATTCCTAGGTCTTTTAGGTTACATTAAGTATGACGTTCATGTATAAAATGGCAATTACATTTATGTACGATCAAAATTTAGAAGTTATGACATTTTGAATTTTACAGATATATGATGTTTTTGGAATCTAAAAGAAATTGTTTCATTTTTTCTGTTGGTGCAAACGGTTTCACAAATTAATTTAAAAAGTAAATACATAAACTAAAAATCTGATGAAGCTAGATGTTAAAGCAACAGAACTTCAAATATAGCAATTTGTGTACAACAAATCAAGTAATGCGTATCCCATAAAATAAGATATTAAATTTGTATAGCAGCAATAAATATAGCTAAATAACAATTTTAATTATATTATTTAGCTATAAAGTGTTAAAGAAATTAATGCGAACTTTCACATAAAACTAATTGTTTTCCTTATTGTTTTCCAATAAACTACAACCAAATCTGTTTCCCAAATCTGTAGTTGCTATCAGATATAAAATAATCAATGAAAAAATATATGTTTCCTAAATTTTCTTCGATAGAAAAGATTTATTATAGGCAATAGATGTCTTTACGACAAATTTTTATATTTCTTCGAAACCAAATATCGATTTTTTTACTGCTTTTCGATTAAATTACTGCTTTTTTTTCCCCACAAAAGGCGTCTTAAATATGTTACAGCATAAAAG
This sequence comes from Maratus speciosus, assembly GCA_963932465.1. NCBI lineage: Eukaryota > Metazoa > Arthropoda > Arachnida > Araneae > Salticidae > Maratus > Maratus speciosus. The sequence continues at coordinate 372,833,246 of OZ010791.1, read as the reverse complement.
AAGTAATATACGTTTTAATTCAACAGAAAATTACATATTATTTTTCACTTTTAAATATTTGTAAGAAAATGCATATTTTACAATTAAAATAATTATTAAAAAGAAGTGATTTGTATTACGTTTATTGTCATTTGCATTGGGTTAATCAATATAAAGCTGAACAATTATATCTTTTCTCGAAAGTTTACCTAATTTTATTATTTTTCTTTTTAACACTTGAGCAGCAGAACGATATAATATATCCAACCAAAGATTAACGAAGATTTGCACCAGAAAAAAATATTACATTTTGCTTTCTAACTTTGGTCGAAAAAGTCGTAAAATTGCTTTTCTTTATTGAGCAATAAAATCTTTGGGCAATTCCGGTTTGAATTCGAGATTACTGTAACGCATTTATTGCCCCTGAAAGGGTTAACCGAGATATTATAATTAAACGTGTTCAAATTTTAGTCATAAAATACTGAGACATAATGTTATTGATTATATAGTTTTATGAAATAAAATGTATAAAATGTATACTACAATAAAATGTATAGTATAATATTTAATTATTGTTAGAATAATTTTAATAATTATATTCTTTAATTTAGTAATTATAGTATAATTTAATAGGGAATGCTTTCCTTTTAAAGCATTTTTAAAGATATATAGATTTTTTTTTTATACCTTTTGCTGCATTTCTTTTCCCTACATTTTCCATTTTTTTAATAGTCTAATCGTACTTTTTAAAAAACTTCTAAAGAACAAACTTCTGATTTAATAGTTATGGAGGTATGTATGTATAGTTCTTTGACCTTAGTGTTCTTAACAACGTCTGGGTGGATTTGAACATAATTATTTGAAACTACAATTGTCTTAAATTAGGGACGTTTTAATGCTATAAGTAGTTATATTATCGTGTACAGAATGTTTTGGGGGTGGGGTTCTGGGAACATGTCAAACATTTCAACCTATGACGGTCGACTGCGTTTAAACATAGATTTAATAAGTAGGAAAAAACACGATGACTATTTTGTCACCTTAGTCAAATGTGAGCGCTAACTTAGAGTGATTAAAAAATAAGATAATTGCAAAGTACGGTAAATAAAATTTCATTGGTATAGAAAGTTTTCGACAGAAATTTGGCGATCGTACAATTAGTGCCAAGAGAAAGTTTCTTGACTTGTCGCACTTGTCTAAGCGAACTGCGCAAGGGAGTATTGACAAGTTCAAAAATAAAATTTGCTATATTTAAAACAAAACTTTCAATCTGAGCATGCGTCCACGTCGTATGTTAGTATATTTTATTCCTAACAGCGCTCCACAAGCAAAACTTAAAGCGTTATTACAAAAAAATAAATAAGTAAATGAAGGATCCCACTCACACTTATGTGACAAACCACTCTGTCACATACTCGTCAAAATTTGCTTGAACACTTTATCATGTTTAATAATAATTTCATTTGATGCTATATTTTTATAAATAAAAACTTATAATTATACTAATCTGTCCGATGACCACATTTCATTTTTCTGATCATTACTCTTCTAATGCTCTTCAATCTTTAATAATCTGCTGGATTTCATTAAACTAATACCATGTTCTACAATGTTTCTAATTTCTGATATTAATAATAGATGGCAGCTTCAGCATGTGTTAAAGGAAAGTTTCATTGGTATATTTATGAGTCTACGGTTTTGGATATCCATGAAGCCATTAAATCTTTTGAAGGAAAATCTGATGAAGAATTTGTGGTAAAATACATTCAAATGATAATACAAAACCCAGTGGTAATACATCTAAGCTCTGCAGTCGCTTATCAATTATTACTTCAAGAGTTGCAGCTGTTTCAGATTGAAGTAACACCAGCATTAGCATATTCACAGTGATAATAGCATGTTTAATAAACAAAGCAGGTCGCCATTCCTCTACTATGATGTATCACCCGCTTGTAAAAATCTATAGTGCTTTAAAAAAGTACTATTCATAAGAACGCTAATATCTTCGTCAAGAAAGCGTTTAAGAATTAAAAATACAGTTTGAAGCACCAAAGTCAGTTGTTCATTGGGCTGGAAAACTTTTAGCCAGTTTATCATAAAAAACTCAGGAAAGATTCATCATTTAGCAGTACAAGTTTTTCCTTTGCAAGATAAAAGTACTAAAGCTTCTTGGATTATCTAAGTTATTGTTTCGAACTGGCAAAGCAGCAGCTGATGCTGATTTTGAGCTCTGAAAATCGCGGAAATGTTAATCTGAAGTAATTGGCATGTGTCTCGATACAATCCATACAATAGCATGTGGATAGCATGTTGGCATCACATGTTTGAGGTTCTACTTTCTGGTGCATTTAGTGTGTGTTTTGGACAATCTACTGGTCCTGAAATCTTTTTATTTAAGAGATTTCGGGAAAACTGGTCTAAGCTAAACCACCATGAACTAAAAAAGCAACCAGTACCCATCATAACAGCATCAGAGAGTTTAAAAGAGTCAGAGAGTTCAGAGAGTTACTTCTGATCTGGTAAAAATTGCTACAAAACTACCTACGGATGATTACAAAGAAATTTTAAATCTTGCATCATTAATGATTTGATTAGAGATTCAATTTACGATTTGGAAGCAGGTGCTCTTCACCGAGCTCGCTGGATTGCAAAAGTCAGTTATTCCTTGAAAATGAAGTTATTTAATGGGAATGAAAGCACAATGGTATTAACTGCTCGAGAGTTTCAAGGTATACCGTGATTTAATCGCTTTGTTGTGCGTGTATAGTTGTAGTCTTGTTTTAATTGCCGATCTGCTGTTGATCATCCTTCTAATGTTTCACTGCTTCGAAGGTTAATTGGTAAAAACTTCCCTTGTGTAAATGATGTTGCTGAACAAGCTGTTGTATTCAAACATGACTTTAATTGTTCAACAAAGAACGAAGAGCAAGAACAGACTTTGTTACAAGTCGTAGAGATAGGAGATAGGGATGCACAGAAAGAAATTTATAAAGTGCAATCGCTAAAAGCATTTTGAAATTTAGTTGAAAAAAATATGTGAATGTGTAAAAAAATGTGTTAAGAAATGTATCACAGATTTAATATATTATTCATCATTGGTTTTATTTACCACTTGTAATATAATTGTTTACCTCAGTTCACATTTTGCGCATAATTATACAGAAGGTAGAAATGTCTGAAAAATCACATTTTTCTTGATTTCAGTAATATATTATATCTCTTCCTATCAGAGCAAAAACATAAATTATACACAATTTATTTGAAACAATATAAGAAGCTTTCATAAATGAAGAAAAAAATGTCATTTGAATATTAATAGATTTTACTGTATCTTATAAAAAAATGCCGCATTTCACATTAATTTGGCCAGTTTTATGTAAATTCAGTGATCTTGGGGGGCATCTAAATATATATATTTTTTTTAATTCTGAAACAATTCAAGGTGTTATATATTCACAGGAAGAACATCTTTGGAGGGTGAGAGTTCACAAATTTAAAAATTGATTTTTTTGGGGACACCCTACTTCTCATGTGATATATCATTAGAATTATTTACTTATTCATAATAAGCACCTACCGTGCCCCTTTCCCCACCTTGCCACCGGGTTATTTTCTAAATTTTGCTGCATATTGGAAAGTCCTGTGACCAATTATTCATGTCATGCACAGCCCTCCCCCCCCCCACTTTGTCCCCACGGGATACTTTTCTAAATTTAGCCAAGACCCCTCATGTGACATATCGTTGGAAAGGTCTGTGACTAGATATTGATGTTATGCACCTCCGGTGTCCGCCCCACCCCAATTTTCCCCCACGGGGGTACTTTTCTAAATTTAGCCGAAACTTCTCATATGACATACTGTTGGAAAGTCCTGTGACCACTTACTCATGTTATGCACATCCCGCGGATCTCGCCCCCCTCCCAACTTTGTCCAACGGGGGGATTCTTATAAATTTAGCTGGGATCTTTCATGTGACTTTTCTAAATTTACAGAGATCCCTCTCGTGACATATTGTCGGAAAGGCCTGCGACCACTTACTCACGTTATGCACTTCCCACGCCCCGCCCCCCACTTTGCCTCCACGGGGTGGGCATTTTTATAAATTTAGATCGAGATCCCTCATATGACATGTGACATATATTTGGAATGGCCTAAAGCCCTGAGACGACTTATTCATATTATGCAGCTGCTGTGCTCCACCCCTCACTTTGACCCCTCCCCAGGGATCCGGTCCGAGGTTCGTCCGCGCTTCGAGATTATTTTCTTTTACAAGATTTTGTTGTGCATGCACACCACGCCTGCTATACGGTGCCTTATATAGCGGGGAGCCAGTTCGAGATCTCATATTACAAGACCACTAAGACCTTATTAACGCCGACTCATTCCAATTCACGCCCCACCAGTGGCCGAGAGGTTCTGCTCTCGAAGCTGGTAGACGGGAGGTGCTAGGTTCGATCCCAATCGCGCCCGTCGGCCTAATCGTTCGGAGTTTTCGTGCTTTTCTTCGAACCTTGGTTCTCCAAGCGTTAATACGGGTTAGGTTCCCTTAGAAAGACCTCCACGGAAGGCACTCCCCCCCTTAGGGCCTATATCCCACGTGCAGATAATTGGCCGACATAAATACAACCAACCAACCAACCATTCCAATTCACCCGCAGACGATTCTTGATAAATTTAGGATGTATAATAAAAGCAATTTGCATACTGGAGTCATCGAGAAAATTTTTACACAATCGAAAGATATCGAGATGTTATTACAATCGAGAAAATCGATAAAAACATCTTGTTATCGCTCATCTCTATGGTAAATACTACAAGTAAAATTTAATTTAATCCGCAGAGCAAGCACATAATAATTCAATAAATGTTGACACCTATATGTATAAGGTATTTTTGAGATTTAAAGTATTCACAAAAGTGCCTAATACAAAAAAAAAAAAAAAAAATTATATATAAAAAAAACATGGCTTAAAAAGTGTAAATTTGTGGCAGTTTAAATTTTCAATAAAATTGTAATTTTCACAACTTTAATATTGCATGGAAGATTACTTAATTTACTTTAATATTTATTTTTAAATGCTACTTTCTGAATCATTTGGAAGATATAGTTCTTGATTGTAAATAAATAAAATGTTGAAGTTCTAATTTACTGTTAATTTTCGCGAAATCATTTGCTGCAGTTATATTCTGTTCTTGTTGATATTTGTATGACTGTTTTAATAAGGTGTTCAGATGTGGTAGCTGTTATTAAATAAACACTTTACAACTTCCTGTTCTGCATAACGCAGTGAAAAACATCTGGCAATAATTCATTTTGATAAGGACTACGCTTTGAAAAAGACTCTGTAGTCTGTTTTTTAATCTATATATCAAACTTCAAAAACATGCAAGAGCCATATGAAAGAGCCAGTACATAAAATATGTAATATCTTTAAATTGACGGATATTTTCATTTGAGTAATTAATTCTATTAATTGAATTTAATGACATTTTAGAAAAGTGGCTTTTCTTTTTTCAAATTTTCATATATATGATAGAATATGTACACTAAGTTAATAACTAAATCATTCCTGTCGAAAATATGTAAACTCATAGATTTAGTCCCATTGACATTCATTCGCAAATGAACGTCCAATAACTTTTTCCGTTTTGATTATCTAATAAAAAAGAAAAGTGACCAGTAGGGCAGGTCGAAAAAAAATGATTTTTTTTTTTTTTTAGGACCGATTTAGTGAGGAAAAGTTGCCTATTGTAATAAGAAGAAATACGGCATAAAAGATTTTAAAATCGGTTAACATCTTTCATTCGCGCATTGTACTTAAATCTTATGAAAAATTGCACAAATCACCCATTTTTTGTAATTTTTTAAGTTAATTAAAACTTTAAAAATAAACACGCTTTAGTTTTGTATGCTTGCTTTAAGGTTTAGATAACCTAAATAAAATAAATTCTGACCAATAATCTAATTTTTTTCGTTCGAGCAACATCTTAGAAACAAACATAAATTTACCCAATTCTTCGCAAATTTCACCGTGCAATACATAGTTCATTTTGCTCGAACAAAACGACCCAGAACTCAACACGTGGAGGTGGTTGCACGATGAGTTCCACCCACACACTAGCCAACCAACCATTCAATTTTGAATGTGGTATTTACATTGTATTAAAAAGACCAGATGCATATCAATTTACGATTCTAATTAAATGCCTGAATTAAATGCCTGAAAAAAGAAAGAAAATTCCAGTCCTTGAGTTGAGGTTCATGTTTCTTGAAAGGAATTACAATTTGTGAAAAATCAGATCTATTGGCAAAACAGTTACAAAAAAAGTAAAATGTGAAGACTCGCAATCTTAAGCGAGCACTGGGTGGTTCGTAAAATAGCTCTAAAGTTCTTAATGCAGCTCGGAGTACTCGGAAGTCGATGAACTCAAACACAGTTCTTTTGAAGACTCGGAGTATGAGGACGATGAACCAAGTACAACCAAGTACATCGACTGAAAAGCCCAAATGGAAGATGTGAATTCAAATTAACTCATCAGCGCTAAACAGTGATTGGTTCGGAGTTTCTGATCGGGCAACAGCTGTCATAGATTTAAGCGTTCTACTAGACGTTGGGATTATAACCGATACAGAATCTTCTTATGTGGTTAATAATTGTGAAATAATGAGCAACAAGAGTCGTGTAAGGACAGATTTGAAAAGTCAATTCCCACCCCCTAATAAATGTTGGGATCTTTTCTTTGACGGATAAAAATATAATACTTTGTTCGTCGAAAAATTAAATTACTAGCAATTTCCCAGGAATGTTAAATAAGAATACTATTATCTTATCCACAAATCGGATCAACTTATATTGGACATGAATCTCCATTCTCGAGTTCATCAAATGATATAACTCAAAGCATTATTCTTGTTTTCCTGAACTATCAATATCACTTGAAAAACTAGAAGTAAGTAGGGTGTGATGACACTGTAACAAACACCCGATAGAATAATGGTGCAATCCACCGACTATAAAATCATGTAGTATGTCAACTATAGTGGAGCATATATTTCCTCCATTTTAATGAGCTTTCTTTTCACCACATTTCCCAACAAAATGACGATCAAACTGTAAGTCTTAAATATTTTAGTGCGCCAATCGTGCAGCAGCTCACTTGCTCTGAGAAACTCCCTGTGGTCGATTATGAATTCATGGACTGTTCGATTCCTGATATAGACAGGAATGTTTTGAGCAAAAATCAATAGTATTTGTTCTCCATTTTAAATTCAATCGATTTTGGAGATTGTCCGGAAGACTTGGAAAATTGGGAAATTGTTTTTTTTTCAATTCTGGATGACTGCGGCCAAATGAGTCCTTAGGTTTTATACACGTTCATCAGATCCATCCAAAATCTAAAAATAAATAGATGGCTTCATCTTAAAATCGTACATACCTATGTGGTTTGTCATAGAAAAAAAAAATATTTTACTGACGAACCAAAGCATGTCATTCAAGCAAACCAAACATCAAGCTAATTATCCGACGAATTACTACAAGATGCCGAACAAGTAATAGAACGAAATGCGTTTCTGCGCACCCAGAAAATGTTCTGTTGGGAATGATTGTCGATGAAAGAGAACATATTTCTGAGTTCGGTTACAGAAGGATTTTAAAAGCAGAACAAACCGTCCCAAAGAAGAAGACTGTTAGAAATGTCGCACCACCGAAGATAAACTTTCAAGCCTCGATTACATTGAAATTATTAATTGGAAATATTGTGCAGTGTACCCTTCCCCATTGCTGTGACACCTAAGTGAAGATCATATGAAATCATTCATGAACTCTGACACTACGCTCATCAAAAAAATACAAAAGATTCTCTCACACTCAGGTTATTCAGATGAGCGTCAAACTCGTGACAGAGGCCTCTAATAAAATATGTGGACATGAAGCTAGAGATGGCTATATCCCAGAAACATTGAGATCAGTTATGCCTCAGTTAAAAAAAAAAAAAAAAAATCAGATTTTAAATGTGTTGTAAATATCAAAAAGTAAAATAAAAAAAAAATAAAAAAGCCGAAGAATGATACTCCAAGGAAAATATTTGTAACTTGTTGTAAATATAATGTAAATACCATACCGAACAATTAGATGGTTGGTTGGGGAGGGTGTAAGTAGATATCAACGTGCAACCACCTCCATATGGTGAGTTCTGGTTTGTTTTGTTCTAAGCAAAATGAAAGTGTTGTAAGGTGAAAATTGCAAAAACCTGGTAAATTTATGTTTTTTCTAAGTTTCTATGTCTTAACAAAAAAAAAATATTAAATCATTGATCAGAATTTAATTTATTTATTTTCTTTGAACAATAAAGAAAACAAACATAAGTAAAGCGTGTTTATTTTAAAAGTTTTAATTAACTTTAAAAAATTACAAAAAATGCGCGATTTTTGCAATTTTTCATTAACTTTAAGCACGATGAGCGAATTGAAAATATAAACAGATTTTAAGAAATTGTATGTCGTTTTTGCTATTATTAGATTAGGCAACTTTTCTGCACTAAAGCGTTCCTAAAATGAGAAATTCATTTTTTTCGACCCACCCTAGTGCCCGTCTAAAATGATGACATTGAGCTCACAGGCAATTCACATTAATTGTATATTATACTCTTATTTTAAAGATTAATGACCTCAAAAAATAGGTGAAGGGGGATTAGCTCCCGTTTCCCCCTTTATAACTAACCAATGATCCAAATCTAATCAGGGAAGCTCCTTAACATAATAAACCAGTATACAAAATCTGGAGCAAATCGAATAATCCTGCAAAAAAAAAACCATTTATCTAAATTAAGGGGGGTGACCTAGCCCTCCTTTTCCCCCTTTATCCTTAACCAATCAATCCCCAAAACGAATCAGGGAAGCTACTTAACATAATAAACCGGTATACTAAATTTGGAGCAAATCGAATAATTGCGCATGAAAAACCCGTTTATTTAAATTAAGGGGGCTGAACTAGCCCCCTTTCCCCCTTTATCCTTAACCAATGAAACCCCAAAATTAATCAAGGGAGCTCTGTATCATAATAAATCGGTATACCAAATTCAGAGCAAATCGAATAATTCTGCATGAAAAATCCATTTATCTGAATTAAGAAAGATGAACTAACACCCCTTTTCCCCCTTTATTCTTAACCAATGAACCCCCAAAACTAATCAGGGAAGTTCCTTAACATAATAAACCGTTATACAAATTCGGACCAAATCGAATAATTTTGCATGAAAAACCCTTTTATCTAAATTAAGAGATGTGGACTAGCCCTCCTTTATACCCTTTATCCTTAACCAACGAACCCCACAAATTAAACACGGAAGCTCCTTAACATAATAAACCGGTATACCAAATTCGGAGCAAATCGAATAATTCTGCATGAAAAACCCATTTATCTGAATTAAGAGGGGTAGACTAACCCCCTTTTCCTCCTTTATCCTTAACCAATGAACTCCCAAAACTAATCAGGGAAGTTCCTTAACATAATAAACCGGTATACCAAATTCGGAGCAAATTGAATAATTCTGCATGAAAATCACATTTATCTGAATTAAGGGGATGTGTGGACTAACCCCCCTTTTCCCCCTTTATCTTTAAATAATGAACCCCCAGAACTAATCAGGGAAGCGCCTTATCAGAATGAAACTAAAAAAAAAAAATGCAGTAAATGGGATATTTCTATCAAGAGTTATCGCGTTACGTACATAAGTACATGCAGAAACGGCGGGCACATAAGCTCTTAGGCTTTCATAGCCTGTGAGCTAAAAAATTCATTTTTTTCGACACACACTAGTGCCCAGCTAAACTGATGACATTAAGCTCACAGGTTATTCACACTAATTGTATATTATACTCTTATTTTAAAGAATAATGACCCTCCAAAAAATAAGTGAAGTGAGATTAGATCCCGTTTCCCCCTTTGTACTTAACCAATGAACTTTCAAATATAATCAAGGAAGCTCCTTAACATAATAAACCAGTATACAAAATTTGGAGCAATTTGAATAATCCTGCAAAAAAATCATTTATCTAAATTAAGGTGGGTGGACTAAGCCCCCTTTCCCCTTTATCCTTAACCAATCAATCCCCAAAATGAATCAGAGAAGCTCCTTAACATAATAAGCCGGTATACCAAATTTAGTGCAAATCAAACAATTCTGCAGGAAAAACCCGTTTATTTAAATTAAGAGGGGTGGACTAGCCCCCCTTAATTTAAATAAACCCCCTTTATCCTTAACCACTGAACCCCCAAAATTAATCAGGTAAGTTCCTTAACACAATAAACTGGTATACCAAATTCGAACCAAATCGAATAATTCTGCATGGAAAAACCCATTTATCTAAATTAAGCGGTGTGGACTAGCCCCCTTTTCCCCCTTTATCCTTAACCAATGAACCCCCAAAACTAATCAGGGAAGTTCCTTAACATAATAAACCGGTATACCAAATTTGGAGCAAATTGAATAATTCTGCATGAAAATCACATTTATCTGAATTAAGGGGGTGTGTGGACTAACCCCCCTTTTCCCCCTTTATCTTTAAATAATAAACCCCCAGAACTAATCAGGAAAGCGCCTTATCAGAATGAAACTAAAAAAAAAAAAAATGCAGTAAATGGGATATTTCTATCAAGAGTTATCGCGTTACGTACATAAGTGCATGCAGAAACGGCGGGCACATAAGGTCTTAGGCTTTCATAGCCTGTGAGCTAAAAAATTCATTTTTTTCGACACACACTAGTGCCCAGCTAAACTGATGACATTAAGCTCACAGGTTATTCACACTAATTGTATATTATACTCTTATTTTAAAGAATAATGACCCTCCAAAAAATAAGTGAAGTGAGATTAGATCCCGTTTCCCCCTTTGTACTTAACCAATGAACTTTCAAATATAATCAAGGAAGCTCCTTAACATAATAAACCAGTATACAAAATTTGGAGCAATTCGAATAATCCTGCAAAAAAATCATTTATCTAAATTAAGGTGGGTGGACTAAGCCCCCTTTCCCCTTTATCCTTAACCAATCAATCCCCAAAATGAATCAGAGAAGCTCCTTAACATAATAAGCCGGTATACCAAATTTAGTGCAAATCAAACAATTCTGCAGGAAAAACCCGTTTATTTAAATTAAGAGGGGTGGACTAGCCCCCCTTAATTTAAATAAACCCCCTTTATCCTTAACCACTGAACCCCCAAAATGAATCAGGTAAGTTCCTTAACACAATAAACTGGTATACGAAATTCGAACCAAATCGAATAATTCTGCATGGAAAAATCCATTTATCTAAATTAAGCGGTGTGGACCAACCCCCCTTTTTCCCGTTTATCCTTAACCAGTTTATCCTTAACCCTTTCCACACTTTATCCTTAACAAATGTACCCCAAAATTAATCAGGGAAGCTCCTTAACATAATAAACCGGTATACCGAATTCGGAGCAAATCGAATAATTCTGCATGAAAAACCCATTTATCTGAATTAATAGGGGTGGACCAACACCCCTTTTTCCCGTTTATCCTTAACCAGTAAACCCCCAAAACTAATCAGGGAAGTTCCTTAATATAATAAAACCGGTATACCAAATTCGGAGCAAAACGAATAATTTTGAATGAAAAACACATTTATCTGAATTTAGGGGGGGAGGGGGGTAACCCCCTTTTCCCTCTTTATCCTTAACCAATCAACCCCCCAAAAAAATCAAGTGAGCTCCTTAACATAATAAACAGGTATACCGAATTTGAAGCAAATCGAATAATTGTGCATGAAAAACCCATTTATCTAAATTAAGGGGGGGGGTGGACTAGCCCCACTTTACCCCCTTTATCCTTAACCAATTAACCTCCAAATCTAATCAGGGAAGCTCCTTAACATAATAAACAAGTATACCAAATTTGTGTGTAAATCAAATAATTCTGCAAGAAAACCCCGTTTATTTAAATTAAGGGGGGTGGACTACCCCCCCCTTTCCCCCTTTATCCTTAACTAATGAACCCCCAAAACTAATCAGGGAAGTTCCCTAACATAATAAACCGGTATACCGAATTCAGAGCAAATCGAATAATTCTGTATGAAAAACCCATTTATCTGAATTAAGAGTGGTGGACTAACCCCACTTTTCCCTCTTTATTTTTAACCAATGAACCCTCAAAACTAATCAAGGAAGTTCCCTAACATAATAAACCGGTATACCGAATTCGGAGCAAATCGAATAATTCTGCATGAAAAACCCATTTATCTGAATTAAGAGTGGTGGACTAACCCCACTTTTCCCTCTTTATTTTTAACCAATGAACCCTCAAAACTTAATCAAGGAAGTGCCATAACATAATAAACCGGTATACTAAATTTGAAGCAAATCGAATAATTCTGCATGAAAAACACATTTATCTGAATTAAGGGGGGGGTGACTACCCCCCTTTTCCCCGTTTATCCTTAATCAATGAACCCCAAAACTAATCAGGGAAGCGCCTTATGAGAATGAAACTAGAAAAAAAAATCGAAGCAAATTGGATATTTCTATCAAGAGTTATCGTGTTACGTATATACTTACATACAGAACCTGCTGGCACATAAGCTCTCAGGCTTTGATAGCCTGTGAGCTAAAAACAGTAGTTCCTGCTAATTACATGAAATTAGCGATAGTGATGGGAATGGGGGATCTCTATTTTGATAATATAAAGCCAAAAAAAAAAAAAAAAAAAAAAAAAAAAACTGCAGTTTTATCCGCATAAATAATGAGGATAAAAATCCATGTGCGTGTGTAAAGCAATTCATGTAATCTCTTTAACATTCCAAATATAATTAATTATATAGTTCAATCACTTTAGTGAGATAATTTTATTTGAAAAGTAGATAATATTACGTCAATCTGTTAAACTAAAAGTAGACATTTGTGGTGAATTAAATATTGTTTAAAATTGTAACAACCTCAATTTTCCATGCAATACTTATAATAATAAGATATTTTTAAATACTGATTTCTGAAACGTTTGAACGAGATAGCTTTTATCTAAACATAGATACAATTTTGAACGTCTAATTTACAGTTAATTCTTATATATTTATTTGCTTGAATTATAAAATGTTTATGCTGATATTTGTGTACCTGTTTATCAATATGTCCAAATATAGTAGTTGGTCTTATATAACCCCCACTTAAAATTTACTGGTATAAAAAAAGCAGTGAAATGCATTTGGTAATAATTTAGTTTTATGAGAATTCAGGTTTTAATAATATTCTGTAATTATTTTTTATTCTGTTTGTGTAACATCATACCCATGTAGATTTGAAAGAAAAATTAAGCAAATATTTAACACCTTTTAATTGAGTTATATTATCACTTGCGTTATTTATTTTATTAAATGACATTGATGACATTTTAAAGAAGTAACTTTTTGTTTTTCATTTTAGAAATATTACTATTAGGTTTAAAGGACCCTAAGTGAATGTTTCATTTCAAACACATAGCTTTATTCCCATTATCATTCATTTGCAAATGAATGTTCAATAAAGTATTCTCTTTTGTATGTATATAAATTTCCTACTAATTATATGAAATTAGCGCTAATGATGTGAAAGTGGGATAATTTGTTTGATCATCTAACGAAGAAAAAAATATATTCGTTTGGGTTTTATCGGCATAAATAAGGAGGATAAAAAACAGCGTGGCTGTATAAAGCTATGCATATAATCTTTTTAACATTTCAAATATATGCAATTAGTTTAATCATTTTCATGAGATATTTTAATTTGAAAAGTAGATTATTTTAGGACAATTTATTAAAAACAAATATAAATTTAATGTTTAATTTTTTGCATCCCATTATAGAAAAGATACAAGTTGAAAAATATAAACAATATAAATAATATATCTTTAAAACGACTATTTGACAGTGAGCAAATCTTCAAATCTTGAAAAAGTAAATGAAGTTTTATGGTAGTGAAAAAAATTCATATATTATTTCCTTAGATTTTAAAGCGATCGTAATAGTCATTTTTAAAATTTGTATTAAATTGAGTGTTTTAAAAATTTTATAGGTATATATCTTTTAATTAACTTTAAGCAACGTTTTTATATTTCATTTAAAAAAGAACGAGCACTGACAAAATCCATCTATTAATTCAAAAAAGTATTTTTCTTTTTGTAACGAAGTAACAAGTTTATGTACTTAAGAATCACACTTAAGCGGAATAAGTGCTTTTAAGCCCAATAATAATATATAAATTACGAAAATAATTATATGCAATGTGTAAATGGTAAAAATAATAATTTTGTTTTTGTTTCATGGTAAATTAAAAAAAAAATAATCTTTTAAATAATATGTGATATTAAGCCAATGGAAAAAAGTATAAATAAAAATTTCTTATTCTTTCAGATTACACACCATCGGTCGTTATTATGTGGCATGCTTTCTTTTTTTCAAACTAGTAATAATGAAAAATGAAAAATGTAGCATATAATAACAACACTTAAGTAAGACTGCTTAACAATGAAAAGAAAAAATATTTGAAATTGTAAACATAAGCACATGTACCATAATTTCACAAAATGCACAATAGTAAATTTATTTTATTCAATTAAAATACACAAATGTTCTTAAATTTTATAATATGTGAAAAAAAAAATTACGTGCGTTTGTATGACTAAATGTATTTTATCTAACGTCTAAGATTAGTTTAAAAACATTGAAATATTTCATCGTAGGTATTTTCCATAACTGCATTTATTTAAATCACCACAAAAACAAAATTGACAAATATGTTTAAATTAATACAATTCGCCACTTTCTAGCAGAATAAAATAAAGATATAAACAACATATGTAGCACAAACATAATGAAATTAACGTTTACATCGATGTTGTTTTAACTTTAATTAATTGAATAATTTAATCACTGTGAGGTAACATCTCTTCAAACGAGAACAATCCTTGTTCGTTGAAAATTAACGTACGCTTCATTTATTTGACATCATCATATGCAGGCTCTTGTTACAAGAGAAGGCTCTTTAATATATACAATATACATTTATGTAGTGATGGTACGTGCACGTCTGTAAAATCGAAGTGTTTTATATTATATTCAATTAAAATTGTTTTTTATAGACAATGTTTAGTGGTTGAAGGTAAAACTTGAAGAACATTTGAAAATGCTATGTTTTTATGCGGAACTCTTATAAAATGCGGAATATTTATATTTTATGTTTATAATTATTTTGTTGGATATTATATGACGCACCAAAAATGTAAGTGGATTTGGTCGAGATAAAATATTCTTTGAAGTGACGGTTAAAGATATATGGAATTATGTTTAAAGCAGACCTAAAAATTATATGTTTATAGCCATATTTGTAACGAAATTTCTTTTTTTTTACGCTTAGAATTTTCAATCGTAATGATTTTAAAATTCTGCATACACTGACAATAAAAAATTCACTAACAATCAACATATATTTTAAAAATTGTTCTCATTATTGAAAGTTCGTCATGCAAAAATGAAATTTCCTATTCAACACAAATCGAAAGAAATGTTCATTCGGCTATAGTTGTTTGCTGTTGAAATAAGGCAAGGAAATCGTAAAAATGTATATATTTGTTTGTATTTTCTTTCCATTGTTTTGAATTAATTACGACTGCATGTTTTGAAACCTCTTTATCTGGAAAATTTTCACATTCCTCTTAGACTCCTAATAGTCGTTTCATCTATATTCATAAAAATGCACTAGCTTACCCGCCCAGCGTTGATCGGGTTCTTGATAATAACCTTAAATGAACAGAAAATTTGTATGATTTTATATTTTTAACTCTATTTTGTCAAAATTCATATTTTTAAATTAAACAATTTCGAAAAAATATAAACTTGAAAGTATATGTTATTTGGTATTTTATTTTTTGAGTAATTTTATTTTTGGGATCTATGTATACAGAAAGCAAGCGAAACCGCGACGAAACACTTGGGGTTTTTCTGATTTCGTCGAAATTTTGATACATTTTATTTTGTAAAAAATATTCCCTCCTATCCGAAAGATTAAGATTTTAGTAGGTTATGTAAATATGGTCTATTTAGTTGCTCTAAAAAGATTGTGTTGACGTTTAGTTACTTTAGTGTAGAAAAAATATCGTCTCCGTGAGGCGCGGGATGACATGCGTTCACTGGTGTATTTGAAGCAGTTAAGATTCCTATTTTTTAAAACCGATTGCACCACTGATTAGAAGAATGTTTCAACTTTAAGAACTTTTTTTTCGATACCTCTAAAATTGCGCCCTGGAAGGGCGTTGCAAGAAAGGGGAAAACGTTTTCTGAAAAACGACACTTTTTGAATTTTCTTTTTACAAAGGGTTAACTGTGATAATTTTTCGAAATGATTGCTACAATTGAAACGGAATAGTATCATCTTTTAGAATATGTTTTCCTTTTTGGATTTTACAAAGAGGTTTTGCTGATAAAAGTTAATATATAATGACAAAAAACCTCACAAATTCCTTCTTTCTGATCTTCATCCCCCCCCCCCCCCCGATACGTTATTTAGACAACTGCTGATGGGCGAGCGCTTTTCCCACGAGAAAGGACATAGATGAATTTTTAGTGAAGATTCTTTGTAATTTTTAATTAATAACTCAGCTATTTATTATAAATTGAATTCTCAGGTGCATCAAGAGAGTATTTTGACTAACCTCATATGAATTTTCAGACTTGTGCATGCTGTAGACTTTGCTAGCCATCGCACACACACAGACACACTTACAGAATAGATCTTTCTCTTATTAGTATTAGATATTTTCCAATTTTATCCTTTATGTATTAATAATCACTGGAAGTAATTTTAATTAATTTCGTATTATCTGATGTAGTTTCGTATTTTTTGACTGATGTTTTAGGACCTAGCTGTTAGTTAAGAGGCGTCAGGTTTAAATCCCCATTATATTTTGAGTATTGGTAATGTGTTGACCTATTTGAGATAGAGAACTGAGGCTATCTAAGAATCAACTGAAAAAAAAAAAAAAAAAAAAAAAAAAAAAAAAAAAAAAAAAAAAAAAACTAATCACGGTGCAAAAATAAAACGAAAATACTTAGAGGCTTCTTACATTAGATATTGGCAATTAGATTTTTACTTTCTTCTGTCTTTACAAGAAGAAAGTATTGGATTCGTGAAAAATCTCGACTTCCAGTTTTCGACGGATTTATACGTTTTAGAGGTCCTAAACACGATTTGATGGTTTTTAGAAAATGTCTGTCTGTCACTCTGTCACTTTGTCATTCTGTCTGTCTATCACTCTGTGAGTCGTATGTGACAAAAATATTGTGGCCGCTCTATCTCAAGAACTAATGCACGGAATTTCACAAAACTGTAAATTCAGTTAGATCTTGACATAAACTGGTTATGATTAATTTTTGGTGTGAATCGTCCAACAGGTAGCGCTGCTGCGCTGCATTTTTCACGATATCCGCAATAGGCATACCTCAAGTACTAATGCCCGGAATTTTATAAAACTTCAGATTCAGTTAATCATTGATATAATTTGGTGCTGATTAGTTTTTGGTGAAAATCGCCTAACAGGTGGCGCTGCTATTCTTCTTTTTTCATGATTATCGCAATAGCTTTATCTCAAGAACTATTGCACGAATTTTCGTCAAGCTTCAGATTCAGTTAGTTCCCAGTATAAAGGTATCCTAATTAGTTTTTGTTGTAAATTGATCAACAGGTTCGCTGCTATGTGGAGTTTTTCATGAGTTCCGTAATAGCTCTATCTTAAAAACTAATGCACGGATTTTCATCAAACTTCAGGTTCAGTTAGAAGTTAACATAATTTGTTGATGATTAGATTTTAGTGTAAATCACCTAATCGGTGGCGCTGATATGCAGCATTTAGCATGATTTACACGATTTTATTGATAGTCCTATCTCAAGAACTCATGCACGGAATTTAATATATTTAGAATTCCCAGGATGGGCATTGATGGCCATTTAATTTTGGCGCCGTACTAGAGAATTTTGAAGTATTAACACGTTTGAGATAGAAGAAATTTTTGGGATTGACACATCCGACTTGTTCTATTTAGGCCTAAGAAATTATTTCAGAGGTTAACCTTCAAAGAAACTGACGGTGTACTGAGTATTTCATTCAGTAAAAAAATAATATGCGAATTCCAAAATAAATAAATAAGCAACATCTGCGATTAATTTACCCTCTTCCCAGAGAGCCTTCAATGTT
Organism: Maratus speciosus; assembly: GCA_963932465.1. Lineage (NCBI taxonomy): Eukaryota > Metazoa > Arthropoda > Arachnida > Araneae > Salticidae > Maratus > Maratus speciosus. Next base: position 372,815,025 of record OZ010791.1, on the reverse strand, counting down.
CAACAATTTATGCATTTTCTTTCTTAGTCATATTATTTATTTATAAATGTGATACTTTTATATATATTTTTTAAATGTGAACTTTTTGACTAAATCTAGACATCAGATGTAATTATTCTTTAGCGTCAGAATTTAAAACTTAGATTTTAAAAGGCTTTCGAAAATTAAGTACGCCGCCAGTGCCTTTAAGTTACTACAAACAGTCCGTGTTACAGGAGCTCTAATCAAATTAACTTCTTTTAGAAATTTGAAGATTTTCAGTTTTACACTACTATTGGACATTCTGTTAAACAAAAGCATTAAAAGTTGTTTATATGCTTTTGCGTATGCAGTATGTAAGCTTGTTTTTATAAGATAGATCAAACCGTCCAAGTATAACTTGTTAATGAAGTGTCAACCCTACCTATGAGTTAATGGCTTAACTCTATGCTGAACCTGAAATCCAATTAAACTTTACCTCAATCTGACGTAATGGGAGGGAAAAACAAGTCTGAATTCGAGTAAACCCATCATATTTACAAAGGGTAGGTTGAGTCAACCGCGCATGCCCAATTGAAGGAAAGGTGGCGGTGGTTTTAAATTACAGTTAGATTCTTTTTTTAGGCAAAGCTGTTTGCGATTCACTAATTAAATGAATCATTAATTATGAAATATGTTATTAAGAAAGAATGTGTTATTTCTAAATTATTGGCCTTTCACAAATCGGATTTCGAAATTGGATTCATTTCTGACGAAGATTTCCCTTTTCAGGATACTGATTTACTGAGTATCATTTAGTAGCGTCATCTAAATAATCCGAATAGAAAAAAATGTTCTTGTAACTCCAATTTTCTAGTAATATGTTTAAAATCACTCTTTCTATTTCTCTCTGTTTAAAGCATGGATTTTCTTTTAAGTATGCGTATATATACTAATTAGTTTAATAATAGATAAATAATAATATGGTTAATCTATCATATACTATAATTAGTTTTTGAATTATACACTTGCTAAGTTTGAAACGATTTATTTTATTGAAAGCGACATATTTCAGAAGCTTTCTTAAAAATTTCGCTCTACGCCTAGAAACGTTAAAGGATCTTAAAAATATTTTTTTGGTAATCTACACATGAAATAAAAAAAGAAAATGACTTCTCGTCTCTCTTTTTACTTCGGGAATTCCGTTTTATCTAAGATATTTTAATTGACTATTTAAGTCTTTATATTAGTTATATAATATATATATATATATATATATATATATATGAGATAAAAATCTATGAAAATGACTTCATATATAATATTCGTTGAAAAAATAAACATATAAAGATATCGCGTTATTTACATTTTTCTACTTCCTACTTCTACCCTGATAAGATAATTGTTTATTAAACTTATTGATTGAAATAAAATTGTATTTTTTTAATCAAATAACTGCTGTTTAAGATCTTTACTGTAAAGAAAAAATGTTGTATTTGTGAAGGAACAAATCCATCAAATCAAAATGGTAATACCAAAATTATTTGTAAGTTTCATAGATTAATAATTAAAGATTATAAGAATGGACTTTCAATACTCGCTTTAGTTTCGTTACAAAAAGAAACAGAAAAGATGGTGCGAAGATATGATCGAACTCGTAGAGGCGTCATGAATTTCTTTGGTCAATCAGCTATGGAAATTTTAATCTTAGGTTCAGTAACACAAAGTCGACTGATCACGGCCCTTAGGTTGCCTATGCATTCGAAATATTAACTTCCGGTTAGATTTAAAAATCAAATTTTTCTCAACCGTGAGTTAAAGATTGGTGGTGAATTGACCGGTAAAATTATCCGCCGTCTCAAATAATCCGCACCCAACTACTGATTATCAGTGTTCAAGCCTTCAACAGTTAAAAGCAATAGAAGATTTACTTTGAATCAGGATAGTAATTTTGCATGTATAGGGCATTTAAACAAGGTGAAAATTTCTATTATAATTTATTGGTGAAAGTTTGTCCGATTGGTAAATCTATCTCTCGCCGCAAAGCGGCAAGTCTTCGTCCTATGATAAAGGCTTCTGAAGAGCACATTGATGTGCAGACCTGGCGCGGGAAAGGTTTCCCCGTGTGATGCCGCCGCTTGTCCGCAATCGCCAATGAAGGTGCACTGTCCAATGCATGTCACACAACCTGAGCGTAGTGGTCCCTACGCTTGATCATCCCCCGGTTCACCCCAGCGACCCACAGGAACCAAGCACCTATAAATGAGTCGGGCCCATACGCAATTACGGAGGTCTCCCGAAGGCAGTTGCTTTAAGGAAGCCTTCCAAGATCAACTGACATTATAAGCAAAGACGTTTTTGGTCGGCAATCGATTGGAAGAGAAGGTACCTCCAGTAAACCCCGAATAATCGAGAAACAGGTTATCCTGTAGACAGAGACATCGTCTACAGGAGTTTTCGTCTAATCTCCATTCTTGGACCCACAGAACACTTCGCAGCTCGATGCATAGAGTCAGAGATATCAGACTAGGTGCCATTAGAGACCCTGGAAAGGCATGGAAAGTTTCTCCCAGACTGAATATGCTCTGCCTAACTAAGAGGTTGGAGGTCAACTGGGTTGGAGGGACCTGATTCCTGCCGCCCCCACACAACTCCACCCCATCTTTCGACAAGTAAGACACGCGAGGCCGGCGAAAGCCCTGAACCGCTACATTTCCTTACGGCCGATGTGGTACATAGGCACGTGTTCCCTTGCCCGTGCAATGGCGACTGCTACCTGCGAAAGTTATTTTGAGACTCTGCTAGGTCCTCACCATGAAAGTTCCAGTTCCGAACAGCCAAGCAGGACCCAGGTGGAACCAAGTCTTCGTCTGATATTCGAGGCGCCACCGCAAGAACCGGCGAGCCCCCGGCCCGGTTCCCTGCGGGGTAGATCCTGGAAACGTTTCTGCCGGCCGACACACTCCCAGAGGAAAAAGGCCCGACGTCGGGAAACCAGTACTGCACTAGCCTCCCTCCGCGACCGATCTCCCGTGGACGGTGGCACCCCATTAACCACTCACCTAGGGGGCGTCTCCCAACTGCCCCCAGGTACAAAGATCTCGCGGGGGTGAGTTACCTACCCACTGGGCACTGTCTACGACCTCACACGACGGCAACTCAGAGAGATCCGGCATGGTAATCCCGCGAGTCCCGATGACACCTATGAGTCCTCGAAACCTTGTTCTCCTCTCAGACTCCTTCTCGGTCAAAAGGCAGGTACGAACCTACCACATTTTACGTCTTTGTTCAGAGTCACCAACTTAGCCCGAGAGCTGGCCCTTTGATCATCCTATGAACGTCACTATCCGACTTGCCTCGAAGACCGAGGAGCCGGGGTTTTGCATCTTTTGTACCCACCGAAGTGGGCTACGACACCCATGCACAACGTCTGTTACTCCTGGCCGCCGGAGTCATAAATGAGTCACTCGTGGAGGCTCTGGCTCGTCCGCAACCAGCCCCCTCGCATTCGTGTACTAAGAACTCTACCGGGCTCCGGTGCTCCTTCCCAACCAAAGTGGTTCCGGACCACCCAGCGGGCGGCCACTTGCCCGGTTGGTTGGCTCTGATGTCACACAGCTTTGTGACTGCTTTTTCCGATATTTAAATTAAGTTGAAATGGTCGAGTAACGCTTTACTTTATGTATTAAACCTAATCAGATATGAGATCAATATTATAATTCTGGTTAAAACTCCGTATTCTGAAAAATATTATGGAAAATTTAAATTTTTTGTGTGCCTATTTTTTTTTTTTTTTTGATATTATGTTTGAAAGTACTGGAAAAAAATAGAAGTTAAACAATGATTTTGGAAAACATACAGAACATTTTATATTTAAATGAGGATTGTGTAAAAACGGTTAAAATCATATAAACGCTCAAACATAAAGTGTGTACTAGAAGTGTTCATGAAACAAAAGGATTTACTAGTACTATTATCAAATATTCCTATACGGTAGAATATGTTCTGGTGTTATTTATAGACATTTTAAGCTGTGACTATTTCTGTTTAAAATAATAACTCTTTGGTATGTCTACATATTCACCTTACCGCTAAATTTTCCGCTATTTTTTTAAAATTAGAATCTTATACATCAATGCTAAAAATTTTTTCATTTAATTTCTAGTCTAATTATTTTTTAATTGGCTACAGCATCAAATTACTATTGACATTTTGATATATAAACAAAATGATCCGCAAACAGACGACAGCTAATTATAAATATAAAAAAAATGCAGTAAAAATGTAAATTCAGATTAATGTAGAAACACGATTGTTTGAAGAGGAAATTTTGAAGATTTTTAAATAAAAAGAAAAAGCAAAATTGTTTTAAATAATAAAGATTAAGGATTTATAAACAATTATCAAATATTCCTATACGGTAGAATATGTTCTGGTGTTATTTATAGAGATTTTAAGCTGTGACTATTTCTGTTTAAAATAATAACTCTTTGGTATGTCTACATATTCACCTTACCGCTAAATTTACCGCTAATTTTTTTAAAATTAGAATCTTATACATCAATACTCAAAATTTTTTCATTTAATTCCTAGTCTATTTATTTTTTAATTGGCTACAGCATCAAATTACTATTGACATTTTGATATATAAACAAAATGATCCGCAAACAGACGACAGCTAATTAGAAATATAAAAAAATGCAGTAAAAATGTAAGTTCAGATTAATGTAGAAACACGATGGTTTGAAGAGGAAATTTTGAAGATTTTTAAATAAAAAGAAAAAGCAAAATTGTTTTACATAATAAAGATTAAGGATTTATAAACAAATATTAAAAAATAAAAAATACTCTAAATATAAAAATAATCAGACAAATGCAAAATAATGTAACTAATTATACGAAACAACTTGATTCATTTTTCCCTCTGAAATTTCATTAAAAAATTAGAAGTATGCGTGTCATATTTAAATAAAAAAAATATGTATTATGTTTATCCATTAAAACGTGCGTATAAAATTTCAATTATGAAAATAGGTGAGAATTTCAAGAAAATCAAGAAAAATATTTTATGATTCAAATAATTTAAAATATTTTTTTCATTTCTTTTGTGATAATATACGTACTAATTAACGTAGGAAGGTTAATATTTTGTAATAAATGATGTTCTATTTTATAAATCAAAACTATATTTAAAAATAATGTGAAACAAAATAGTATTAAAAATTTGTATTTTAAGAATACTATACTAATTCTGCTTTTCTTTACATTATTTAGCCATTAAAATTTAGTTACACATTTTTAAATGTAGCTTCTCCTTAAATATCACCTGTTTCGCAATATTATAATTACGATAGTTTTTTTTATTTAAAGTATCGTTATCTAAAGTACGTTACCATGTTTCTTTGTTAATTAAAATATTTGGCAAGTACAGTTTTTATTTAAAATTAAAAATTTATATGTTATAAAAAATAGTACAGATAAATCATTTGATTGAAGAGCATAATTACCAACGTTTCTGAGAAATACTGTTTGAAAAATTCCCAATTAAAAGTACACTACGCAAAAAAAATGTGAGCAGTGTCGGTAGCTTATATTCTAATTAGTGCAAGGGAAAAAAATATCGTTTCCTTATTTTTATAATGTTCTTTATAATAATATCTGGTGTTTTTTTGTTTTAAAGGATCATCTACATATTGAAACTGACACAAATGTGTAAATGAAAAAAGAAAATATTTTTTCAGCATATTTAATTTTCATAATGTAGTATATCAAACGATTGATATCCTGCAATATTTTTAAATATGAAAAAAATTATTTTTAATTCTGCTAAAGTGACATGTATTTAAAACCATTATCTTATTTTTAACAATTTCCCAAAAAATTGAAACGTGTTTAATGAATTGGGTTTGTCTATTCGAGCTCTAACTCACACAAACATAGTGCGATTGGTATAAAATTTATATATGTTAATTTCATAATTTTCATAATTAAAACTAATTTTCATAATTAATTTCATAATATTGAAACTGACACAAATGTGTAAATGATGAATAGCAAGAAAATATTTTTTCGGCATATTTAATTTTCATAATGTAGTATATCAAGCGATTGATATACTGCAATATTTTTAAATATGAAAAAATTGATTTTTAATTCTGCTAAAGTGACATGTATTTAAAACCATTATCTTATTTTTAACAATTCCCCAAAAAATTGAAACGTGTTTAATGAATTGGGTTTGTCTATTCGAGCTCTAACGCACACAAACATAGTGCGATTGGTATAAAATTTATGTATGTTAATTTCATAGTTTTCATAATTTTCATAATGCAGTATATCAAGCGATTGATATACAGCAATATTTTTAAATATGAAAAAAAATTATTTTTAATTCTGCTAATTATTTTTAATTCTGCTTAAAACCATTATCTTATTTTTAACACTTCCCAAAAAAATTGAAACGTGTTTAATGAATTGGGTTAATCTATTCGAGCTCTAACTCACACAAACATAGTGCGATTGGTATAAAATTTATGTATGTTATTTGGGTTTTATATGGTCTGTTTGGTATTGAAATGAAGTTAGTAGCAGTTACGGTTCATTTACACGGACACTCAAACGACTCCCATAACTTTACAGACTATGGGGGAAAATCGTTTGTTGTGTATTTTAAATATATTACACTATTTTAAACGTATTGTAAATTATATACAGTGAAACCTCCTTGAACAGCCACTTCTAAATGTCGAAAACCTCCGAACACCGGCCACATGTTGGTGGAACCAAACACGTTCCATAGCATTAACATTAGTACGAACCTCTAAATAAGGAATTCTGAACGACGGCCACTCAAAAGTCACGTGAAAAAGTTCTAGAGCTCCTGGTACAATTTCATATTTATTTTCAAACCGAAATGGGATGCAGATCAAACAAAATTAACTTGATATGTGAACAAACAGAAAATGAAGACAATTATAATAATGGGGAACTTTTATACAATATTCTTAGAACGGCTGGCATAACTAACATAAACTCCAGCTTGTTTGTATCCACGGTAAAAAAAATTGGCAGTTACTGCCACATTTGATTCCATACAGCAAATGGTGGGAGATAGAAGAGAGGAAGAGGAAATAGATAATAGAATCACCCAAAATTTCCAGTATTAACACATATACCGAAGATTTGAAGAACCTTCGGGAAATCAAAAATTTCACATTAAATCATAATGATGATGAGTTGTATAGTAAATCAAGTCACATTTTTTTTTCTCGGCGAAAAACATTTACAGCAAAAAAACAAAGCAGCTGCAAATCACTAATTTTCTTATTATATTAAAACAATGATGATTAATTACAATGACTATGTGTATTTCTATTTAAATTTATGCAATTTTGATTTTTTTTTTTAAATGAAACCCCTGAATAACACCCACCTCTTAAGAGCGGTTACTTTTCACCGGCCCCACGGGTAATCGTTATTCAGAGGTTACTCTGTATATCAATGAGGTGTACTACAAGCGCTTACAGTTGTGGTACGCGTTTTAAAATTTAACCATATTTTTGCATATTACTTAGAGTGCATAAATTTTATAGATCATATACAGGGATACACAAAAGATATAGAGTACATTCCTATTTATTGATGGAAATTTCAAACAGTTGCATACGTTTAATTGAATTAAATTTTAGAATACTATGTAGTATTAAAAACCCATTAGTAGATCATATACAGGCATGAACAAAAAATATAATGTTTTTCCAAATATTGACATACATTATTCTGAATGCGTTTGAAAATTGTTCATAATCTATTCTGTTCTGATCATTTATAGCTTTTATTTTTATTTCTTTATGCTTTGAGAATAATAGAATTAGGTGTCTCTAATCGAAAAAGATCGATCCAGGTAATTTAAACGAAACCTGTTTATAAATATTAGCTTCAAAAATATATTATATTTGATTGTTGAAAATGCATTGGTACAAAACATTATAGAATATCTCCATCATATATTAATCTTCATTTTAAATATATAGCAAAATAATAACCAGAAATTCAAACGAGATCTACATAAATTGAAATTTAAACAATAAGATTAAAAAGAAAAGGTCCCAGATCAATTCACATTTTTTTTTTAATAGTATATGATTTATTTTTCAAAACGATACCTACATGAAAAACTAAATTAAGCCTTTAATCGTCGTGGTTTTTATTCAACGGGTAAGTTGCCCGTCAATGTATTGGGCGCACCGATTAAGGATCATACAGCACGATAGTGCTGTATAGTAGAGCTCAGCCGCAACTTTAACGTTTTGAAACATGATGGAAAGACAGCAATTCAATTACAATACAAACCAGTAAACATCCAGTTATAAGTAATAGCTTATTAGAAAGCTTTTAATTTAGCAATGTACTTTTCGAAGGCTGGGTTAAAAAATATCCAATATTAAAGGTATGGCACACTCATTTAAACTTTACATAGTGCTATACCTTCCATAATTTAACAGTGCAGAAATATCTCCTTTTTTAACCCATTGCACTCCGTTGTCGCCACTGTGGCGACATCATCTTTCCTTGCAAAATCTGTTTTTGGCACAAGTAATAAAGGAAAATAAAATTTGCCTTATTTAATCAGAGCATTTTTGAAATTGTTTACTTGAAGGAGACTTCTTTTAAAAAAAGGGTGCCGATCGAATAAAATTTGTGTAAGAAACGCCGGAGTCTAAAGGGTTAATTTTCTAATCCAATCGTTTCTTTCCTGTTGCCACACCCTAAAAATTGGCACAACAATATAAAAAAGTGGTAACACGTGTATTTTGTTTTTACGAACCAATAAAAATTCAAATTTTCTCGCTATATTTTTGCATTTTTGAAATTGACATCATTCTAATTAGAAAATGAAAACTTTTCCTATATATATCTAAAACCTTTAACGAATCCCGTGTTAAAATGACGTAATATCTTCATTTGAATGTTTTTTAAATTAAAAAATCTATTTTAATACTGGAGTTTTAATTTCAAAAAAACAATTTAGGAAAAGATAATAATAATAAAAAAATCGTTTGCTAGGTATGACGTCAATGTCTGTTTAACTGGCATAACTTTGTAATGTTGTTTTATGCTGAAGAGAGACTCCTGATATTAAAAAATTATTCATTATTATTATCATCCATAAAGCGAAGGATTTATTTTTAAGTTATACTAAAGAAATTTCCGGTAAATGCCAGTTCATTTCGTTGTATTTATTGCATTTTCCTGCGTATTGTCAAGGAAATCGCATACTCCTATTGCACGCGCCAAAGAAAACGTGCATTTTAATTTTAAATGCTGAAACACTTTACTATAATTACGTAACTTTAATGCAAAATGAAATTCAATTTCGCGAGTTAAAAAAAAAGTAATATTGCTGGCGCGAAATTAATCAATTAAAGAATATAAATTTTCAAAACTACAGAGTTTCGAGAACTATTTTATGAAATCAATACAAATATACCAAAAGTAAAAGCTCAAATAAATATTAAACAAAATATATTTTTTTCAAAATCGCATTTTAAATTATATACATCAAATTGTAAGCGTATCATAGCATTGCACTAAACATTGCCATTTATGAATCAGAGAAAAATGAAATTAAAACTTAATTTTTCTTAATAGTAAAACATATTTTCAATTAAAAAAACCAGTAAATTATCTTTTTTGCATGGTTACGATTAAATAATAAGCCAAAAGAGATTCGCGTTCAATAAATAGAAAGTCACAATGTTTGGCGCGGTTTGTAAAAAAAAAAAAAAAAATGGCACTTTTCAACCATAGGGCCTAGCGTTTTTTAAAAAAAATATTGGCGCAATTCGGGCGTCAGAACTTTCGATTTGTTGCCAAATGATATAAACAGTTATGAAAACAAACTTGATGGACTTTTTTGTTTAGTTATATATTTATTTTAAATATATGCCTATTATTAATGTTTTTTATATACAAATTACTTCTGTTTGTATATAATAAAATTATATAAATGGCGTCCTTATGTTAAATAAATTGTATTTACACCTTGAAAAAACAAATGATTGTGTATACGAAATGAAAAAGTGAATAGGATGCCAGAAAATATGTTGAAAAATTTACTTCTCCGCCAAGACTTTTTCGCTAATGTCCGTAAAATGGTAAAGTACCAAAAATTCTTTACGCGTACAGGATTGAAATAAATGGCGCATTAGCATACATTTTAGTATAGAGTTGGTATAAAGTAAAAGTAGCGAAAATTCTCCAAAAAACTTTGTCACAAATTACGCCAATTCTCTGTAAATTAGAATGTGGAATACGCTCGCTTTAAAAACACAGAACCAATTTATCCTTTTTTAACGCTTAAGTACACGCCCTGGGGTAAATCTCACCCCACTCACATTTTTTATCGAAAAATATATGATAAATTTCTCGAGGAAACTTCTGACCTTCCTTGTACCTTTCAAGGTCCAGAAAGGTTGTATGCAGGAATGTCTTTCCTTTGTTGGCTAGAAGAGGGGAAATATGCCTTTTTGGATTAAATAATCCTGTGAGTGTAAAAACGTTACATTTTGATAAGTTCATTCGCTACGGGATAACACACACTAAAATAAGCTAACTGTATATTAGGGTGGGTCGAAAAAACCGAAATATTTATAATCGAAATGTAATAGAGTGGAAAAGTTGCCTTTTGTAATAAAGAATAAATTAGTAAAATGTTACATCGATCAGTTAATATCTTTTACCGCCGCAAGGGGCCAAAGTTTCCAAAAATCGCAAAAAAAATGTTTTTTTCAGTATTTTTTTTTAATTATCCAAACGTACGAATACAATCTCTAATAGGACGCAATAGCTACATGAAGATATAAGAAATGTCCCGATAAATATTCATTATGATAAAGTAATATCTTTTACTGCCGCAAAGGGACCATATTTTTAAAAAAAAAGTTGTAAAAATTTCAAATTTTTATTTTTTTCTAAATTTTTATAATTTTTATAATATGTCATGAAGTAAACAAATTTACTTCATATCTGTTAATATGTCGTAAATTTTGTTAACTATTTGTTACAGACTGGAAAAAAAAATGTAATCATTCATTATTCTTGACGACCGCTTCATCTACTGCTGTTTTACTGCATATCAGCAGTTCATATACCAAAAATCACAAAGATGATATAAAATGAACAAAATATTTTAGTATTTTATTAATTACAATACAGAGATGATTAACCGAAACGGATTAAATAAACTTAAAATGAAGAAGTATTTAAAGTAATTGAATTTTATAATATGACTTGCTTCCAATAAATCCATTATTCCTCGAGAGGCCGAAATTGATCATATGTGATCTTCCCTCTGTTTTGTTAGTTTACAGTTTTGCCACTCGACTAAATCCATACAATTTTAAGCTTCAAAGTTCAAGTCTGGAATGACGAAGTGACGGATCGCACTATTCGTGTCCACAGAACTTCGTGATTTGGCAATTTTCTTTATGGCTGGAGTCCTGATGTCCTCGCCTTCATATTCTATCATTCCAATGAGGCTATTTTCATGATTTGCGAAGCAGGCATTTCGTGAAATTACATTAACTATAATCTTTCGTGGATGATATGGCAAGTAACGAGGGTTACTATTTATAGTCCACAGAATCTGAAAAAAAACCAGGATGCAATCATTTTAATTGTGAACCAACTGATGCAGTACACTCTCATTGAGTACATCCTGATCAGCCGACTGCCAAAATTGAAAATTGCAAAAGCACGAAGTTCTGTGGAGACAAATAGTGCCATCCGTCATTTCGTCATTCCAAACTTGAACTTTGAAGCTTAAAATTGTATGGCTTTAGTCGACAGGCCCGTAGCTAGACCATACTTCCAGGTAGGGCAAAGATTTTTCCAGGGGTGGCAGGTTATTTCTTCATTTTTTTTCTATCTCTTATTCGTAGTTCTTCAAAAATATGCATGGCAATTTTAGGGAATTTTTTTTTTTTTTTTTCATTTAAAATATAAGATATTTCTAAAGTCAGTACGAAATTTTTAAAGTTTCTTCAGAGATATAATAAAAATGTATTAAAGTTAAATAAGATATTTGGCATAACCAGGGCCGTAGGAATCGTCTCCCATATCCCTCCCCCCATTTGGGGGGGAGTTGAGCAAAGTCAGGGGCCCAGTAGTAAGTTATTGTACCTTTGAGTCAAATAATGTTTTTTAACTTTTATAATTATTTTTAATGTATTTTTAATAACATTTTAATTTGTTTTATCAAAATTCATTTTTTGTCAAAGATCTTGGTCAGATTTAGAAAACAGATATGCGCTTTCCTTCTATATCCACTATTCTTTATAAAGGTGCCCAGATGGAAGAGCTTTGAAAGCTTAAATTCTATTTAAGAAATATATTGGTATTTTAATTTTTTTTTTTGGTGGGGGGGGCGGGGTCCTATAAATGGGAGAAAAAGATGAAACCAAAAGTTCAAAACTTCATTAATACGATTACTTCCTTCAACCTAAACAGATATGCACTTTCTTTCTACAGCCACCGTTCTTTTTTAAAGGTGCCCAGATGGAAGAAGTTTTGTAGGCTCTAAATTCTTTTTGAATTCTCTTTTTTAGGGCCTTCTATAAAAGTGAGGAAAAGTTGGAATCCAAGATTCAAAACTTTTAGGCCCATATTTTTTATTCAAATGTTTAAAAAATATGCTTTTTAATCTCAATGGGGTCCCAATGAGCTTCAAAACTTCCTTAATACAATTACTTCCTTCAACCAAAACAGATAATGTGCTTCATTTCTAGCCACCATTTTTTTTTTTTAAGGTGCCCAGATGAGAGAAATTTTGCATGCTCTAAATTTTTTTAATCGTTTTTGGGGGGGGGAGGGGGGAGGATGGGCTATGAAAGGAAGGAAAAGTTGGAATCCAGGATTCAAAACTTGTAGCTGTTACTTTTTTATTCAAATGTTTAAAAAATGTGCTTTTTAATCTCGTTGGGGGTCCCAATCATGTTCAAAACTATTACTTTCTATTAAACTATCACTTTCTTCAACCAAAACAGGCATGGTCTTCTTTCTACAGCCACCATTCTTTTTAAAGGTGTCCAGATGAAAGAAATTGTGCAAGTTCTAAATACTTTTAAAAATGTATTTTTTAGGGTCCCTATTAAATAGAGGAAAAGTTGGAACCCAAGATTCAAAACTTTTAAACCTCATTATTGTTATTCAAATGTTTTAAAAAAATGTGCTTTTTAATCTCGTTGGAGTCCCAATAAGCAGGCATTTGTGTGCCATGCCTTTGCCACCTATCCCCTTGCGTTATCTGTTTCTTTTTTAACGTTTCACCTCTCTTCTCTCGATAAATTACTAATGTTAATTATGCATAAATTATATTCCGTAATTATTTAAATCTGCTAGCTGAGCTTCGCTTGCTTTGCCGGTTGGTTTTTCAAAAAAAAGAACCTTTTTTTGGGGGGGGGAGGGCTTGGGAGCCCCACTGCCTTCAACAGTGTAAACCTGTTAGGAATATACCAATCTGATTCTTGAATTGTTGTAATTTTTCTTTCCATAAAAATGATAGTCTCCAGGTAAAAGTTAAATTTTCCAGCATCGTCGTTCATCTTGCTACAGGAGCCAATTTGTTATTTTCCCACCTTCATCTTAATCATGAAAGCAACAAAATCTACTGGATAATTCTTCGGTTCAGAAAAACTTGCCAGAAGGTCTTCGCAAAACGCGATAAAAAAAGGGTATAAATCGCATAAAAAATTGGACAAAAATTCAAAAATTACAGAGAGCAAAATTTGACTATATCGAGCCAAAAGATTTAATGCGGAATTTTAAAAAATACTCTAAAAATCACATAAAAGGTTTGTAAAAAAATCAGAAATTGCAAACGATAAGCTTTCTATATTGAACTAAAGGACTTAACCCTTAAATGCCTGAGTTTTCAAAAATCATTTAAAAAATGTTTCTCGGCTTTCTTTTAAATAAATCATGGGAAAAATACTTTAAAAAAGTCATATTTTGTTTTAAGTATGGTTTACGGCTAAAAACTGTTTGTTACAAATCGGCAATACTGGTGTTTAATTGAAAAAATAATTTTCCTTGATAAAATTCTATAATATTAAACACACAAGAATTTTAAGAACTGTGATAAGAAATGAATTTTACTTGCTCACTGCAGAACAAAACAGGGTATTTCGCAAGCTTCCAAACAAAACAAAAAGAACATGTATCAACAATTGAAAAAATAAATCTATCTTTATTCTTAAACAGCACAAGTGTTGTCATCTAAATGTTGAAAATTGATTTAATAATATTTTCAGATTGTATTTTATTGGCAACATTAGGCATTATAGCTTCACTATTATTCTAATAGTACTTATAAGCCTAAATTGGGTATGTTGCCGAAAGGCAACTTCCGGCATTTAAGAGTTAAACTTGATTCCTTTTAGGAATGTACAAAAGAAAAAAACACCGCGGAAAGCGAATAAAACGCCGCACAGAGCAAAATTACTATATTGGGATAAAAGCTTGAAACCGGATTCCTTTTACATTCTCAAAACAATAAATAAATAAATAAATAAATCAGTGGACTAAAGGTTTTTTTTCCGTTCAAACACACAAAAAATGCTTTGATTTGCCCATTTTTCGCAAAAAATATAGAAAGTCGCCAATCTAACGTAAAAATTACCCAACATCCTTCAATATAAAGATGCAGTTTCATCAAATCAAATCCCAATAGTGTTCCGTCAACTGTGTTGCATTTGCATTGTACTTTTCATAATTAGAAACTGAACTTGAGCATTAATATTTTTTCCTTCATAACACGAAAAAGTCGCGAATAAAGATCAAAATTTCTAGAAATTTTCAAAAGACGAAAATTTCGTCAAATATGAGAAAAATCTCTTCTAATCACAGGAGCTTAAAAACGGGAAGCGTTTAAAATCACATAAAAAGTTTGCAAAAAATTCACAAATTGCAGAGGACAAAATTTTGTACTTGTGGCAAAAGATCGAAACCTGACTCCTTTTACTAATGTCAAAAAATCCCGTCGGAACGCGAAAGAAAGTTAAAAATTACATAAAAGACTTCGTGAAATATTCAAAAATCGCAGAAGACTACTTTACTATATTCGGCTAAAATGGAAAGGTAGATTGAAAATGGATTCCTTTTATGAATGTGGGGGGAAAAGCACAAAACTCGAAAAAACCCTAAAAATAGCATAAAAAATTAAATTTAAAAATTTAATTAAAAAAAAAAACTTATTTCGAGGTGCATAATTTAAGGCATACAGGTATCCTTCCTGTCAAATCTTGTCGTGAACAGAAAAACATCTGGCCAGGCCAAAAAAGAAAAAAAAATGGATAGAAAGACTCTGTATGTCTTTATTATTATCTAGTAAGAAACCCATCTTCGTTGCCCACAGAAAGATACTGTCTATCCGAAGCCTTTCTTTTTCAATTTCTATCCAGAACACTTGGAGGACAATTTTAAATTGGAGAAAACTGAAAAATATGAAAACGACATCCCAAAGGTAATTTTTTTCGAATTAGTAAATCTCTAAATATATATATATTTTTAATAAAAGGCACCGTTCAAAGCAGAAAAAAAGTTATTATAAGTGAGTATTTTCTGCTTAAAAAAATCTGTCTGGGCCATGCGGATGGCATTGTCAAACTCAAAAAAAAAAAAAAAAAAAAAAAAAAAAAAAAAAAAAAAAAAAACAGAGAATACGAAAAGACTTCCTTATTTTTTTATTTATGTGCAATACTTGGGGGTTTTTGTGGCGGTTCATTTGCAAAGGGAATTCAGTTTGAAACTTTTTTTTTTTTTTTCCAAATTCTGTTCTCTGCTATTTTTGAATTTTTCGAGAATTTTTAGCTGTGTTTCTAGTAATTTTTTTAACATTCGTAAATAAAAAATCCGGTTTCAATCTTTTAGCACAATATAGTAAATTTTGCTCGCTATGAACTTCGGAAATATCTTTATCAATTTTTGGCATCCTTTCGCATTTTGCGGGGATTTTTTTAATTTTTTTTTCTAAATGGGGGAATTCTCAATTAAATTTTGCTAGTGCTTTGACTAAATTCATGTTGTAAGAATATTAAATCTGTTCCTGTAACACCATGAACAAAATGTTAAAATTTTTAATTTAATCCGGGTCGAAATAAAAATTTACAATAATTCAAGGTTTGTTTGATTCGAGATCTGAGCCCGCATAGCCCTAATGGGTGTACGCACATTGGCGAAAGCAGTTCAACCCAACTCCAAATTCGTTTAATTTGAGTTTCGTTTAGAAAAAATCAACTAGTAAAGCTCCGCTGGTGTTGTTATAAAATAGAACTCGGATTGCAAAATTAAATATAGACATTTCTCCAAAATCTTAGAGAGGGGGAGATCTGAAAAGAAAGTTTGTGGGTGGCCTCAAAAGACCTTCCTACGGCCCAGACGGCATAACGTAAATAAAATGTATTTCTTTTAATTAGGAATCGGAATCGAATACCGTTTTTCACTTTTCAATAAATGCATTACACTTTAAGTTGTAATTGATTTCTATCTTATGATGGTCTGTATCAGGCTGTCGCCTTGCAAAAATTGGCTTATATTGGCAACTTTGACGACCACTTTGGAAACTGATTTGCTTTTAAGAAAAAGTGCAGAACAGTTTCATTAAACAATGCATTCAGTTTCTTCATTTCTTAATAAAAGCATCTGTAACATTTTTTAATTTAAGAATAAAAATGGCTTTATGAATGTGTCAGTAAGTAATAAATTTGGATTTGTAAAATCGTAAGTAACCTGACATATTGTATTGTTTAAATTTGAAATAATGATTGGTTTATTTTAGAAGCGGCATTTAAAAAAAAAAAAAAAAAAAAAATCAGTGGAATGGGAGACAGTCGAAGAGATGAAGGGACAGACCTTCCATTATCTATTTTGTATTTTCACATAGGGAGGGGGGTGGGGGAGTATCCTTTGGAGTTTGTTGTAATCGGACCCAGTTTCCACGAAAGAAGCATTTAACTGTCATGTACAGCAAATTAAAGTTAAGGAAACAGTATTGTGAGCTGCTTCAAGATTAGTTTCAGAAGCCTTTGGTTTCAACCCCGCCTCCTAAGGATAAATTACTTATGGTGACAATTGTATAAAGAAAGCAAGCTTTAGGGATTTAAGGTAAACCCGATCTGTTGTTGAAGCGGTATAAGATGATTTCTACAAAGCGAAAAAGCGAGGCACACACAATGGAGCAATTTTCGACAGGTCTGTTAAAGAGGGGGAGAAAAAAAAGCTTTATAGATGAAATTTTGCTATTTTTGTTTCCAGTCTAGAAAGGAAATTTAGGGGTAAAGGGCAAGGTCTGGCATGGAAAAATGAAAATTTGATGTTGTATTACATAAATTTTTTTAAAGGGAAATACTGAGTGAAAAAAATGATCAGAATGTCGCGCATCATTCTAGGTTGGACAAGAAGTGGGGAAAAACTGGAAATTTAATGTTTTTATCGGAATGCGCTAGGTCGGGCAAAGCATTTTACAGGTCGGGCTTTGCCCGACCTGGCCCCCACCTGGCTACGGGCCTGTTAGTCGAGCGGCAAAACTGTAAACTAACGAAACCACCTGTTGCGGGTTGTCTATCGACTGACGATCTAACAACGCTGGTGAGTTTAGAATGTTCGATTAAAGATACCAGCTATTATAACTTTCCTTGTCCCACTCAATCAGTAGAAAGATGCGGGAAATTAGTCACTGAAGTGCTGGTAAAGTTTGTGGACCAGGACAGAGTGAGGATCACATACGATCAATTTCAGCCTCTCGAGCAACAATGGCTTTATTTGAAAGCAAGTCATATTATAAATTCATTTACTTTAAATACTTCTTTATTTTAAGTTTATTTAATTCGTTTTGGTTAAACATTTCTGTATTTTAATTAATCAAAATACTAAAAGATTTTGTTCATTTTATAACATTTTTGTGATTTGTGGTATATGAACTGCTTTTATGCAGTAAAGCAGCAGTAGATGAAACGATCTTAAAGAACAATGAATGACTACTTTTTTTATTTTCCAGTCTATGACAAATAGTTAACAAAATTTATGACATATTAATAGATATAAAGTGCATTTATTTACTTCTAGACATATTATAGAAATTATAAAAATGTAGAAAAAATTAAAAATTGAAATTTTTACAATTTGTTTTTTAAATATGGTCCCTTTGCGGCAGTAAAAGATATTATTTTATCATAATGAACATTTACCGGGACATTTCTTATATCTTCATGTAGCTATTGCGTCCTATTAGAAATTGTATTCGTACGTTTGGATAATTAAAAAAAAATATTGAAAAAAGCATGTTTTTTGCGATTTTTTGAAACTTTGACCCCCTTGCGGCGGTAAAAGATATTAACCGATCGGTATAATATTTTACGAATTTATTCTTTATTACAAAAGGCAACTTTTCCGCTCTATTACATTTTGATTGTAAATATTTCGGTTTTTTCGACCCACCCTACTGTATATGTTGATGAAAGTGTATTAAATGTAATTAATGTAACTTTTATAAAATAATACATTTTTTAAGAGGTAAAACAAATCGTTGCATATTTTCTAAGGAAGAAAAACGCCATTTTTCAGAAACTGTTACAAAATTGGAAAATAAATATGAAACACTTGATTATTCCCTAAAAAGAAGTGGTACTAATACATTTTACAATATAGAGTAGTAGACTTGCTTTTAAAACGCATTTAGCCAAAAATACACTGCTCAAAAAAATTAGGGGAGCATGCAAAAAAAGTGAACAGAACAGTGCAAGACAGCCATGTATGGGCATTAAATGGACAGTACACGTGTACCAATGTGCAATACAGAAAAAAAAAAGTTGCAAAAACATTTGTAAGGGAGCTATTTTTCTTTGAAAAGATGGAACGAACATAAAAAGAAGATTTACGGCAACAATTTGGTTACAGGTAAATGATAAAAAAAAGTATTGTTTAGAAATGATGCAAGATTTTTAATATGGCGTGTGGTCTCCTTGAACAGCTAAGACTGCTGCATACGTGTTTTTCATGGATGCGATGAAGTTATCAATAAGACTTTGGGGAATACTGTTCCACTGCTTAAGAATTGCAATCTCCAAGCCCTGGACAGTAAAAGGAGGCTTTGGTCTGGCAGCAATGCGTCATCTGAGTATGTCCCAAACATGCTCATTCGGATTCAGGTCAGGAGATCATGCTGGTCATTCCATACTCTGAATTGTTTCAGCTTCAAGCATGTTTTCCACAAGACCAGCTGTATGAGGTATGACATTATCATGCATGAAAAAAAAAGAAATCACTAATTGCTGCGGCATAAAATAGACATGAGGTCTCAGTATCTCGTCGGTATAACTTCGGACCGTCAAAGTATCATTCCGAATGATATGCAAGCCCCTACGTCCACCTATGCTGATTCAAGCCCATAGCATCAACCCACCTCGTCTGTAATGTGACCTTTCACGAGCGAATGCGGGATTATTTTGCGAACCTCTTTCTGTCCATGCCAAAACACGGCAGTTGTTACATCCAGACTGAATCGGGACTCATCTGTAAACAGAATTTGACTCCAACAACGTTGCCTCCAAACTTGATGTTAAATCGCCCACCTTCTTCAGGCCACACAGTTGCTTGAGATAAACGGAATACAGACCGCTGACTTACGTCCATAGAGACCACTCTTATGAAGACTATTTCGGTCTGTTTGGCTGGACATCATACGTCCTGTGGCCAAGAACAACTGTGTTTGCAGCAGAGTAGCAATGACAATTCCGTCTCGACGATCTGTAAACAGGATATATCGTCATTAGTTTCTATGGTAACACATAGCCGACCTTGCCCTTGTCGATATCTACCATTACGTGTGTCTTGGAATCGATTCCACAGCCTTGCATAGACCCTTCTTGCAATCCCAAAAGCGTCCGCTACACTTCGTTGTGTTTACCCATATTCAACTGTCCTGATAACACGTCAAGCCACGGATTCCATTAAATCACATTATTGCGACATTTTAAAGTCACTTCTTTCTCAAAACACAAGCTGAAAAACTGAATTTTACAACTGAGACAGTGAAACAGACGTTTATGCAAAATCCCGATTTCTGCACTAATCTCCTTTTACTAGTTTTTGACGTCATAAACTTTAATTTGCATGTGAAATTTTTTTTTAATCTGTTTTCTACTACACTTTAAATTATGGATGGTTTATTTTACGTCACTTATCGGTGTAAATATTTGCGTAATTTTGTTAAAAACATGTGCTCCCCTAATTGTTTTAAGGAATGTATAATGGGAGACAAAATGAGACGAGGTTTACCACACACGTGTGGTAACGTTACAAAAATAGGTGGGTGTGCTAATTATGCGATAGTGCTAATTACGTGCTAATTATGCGCTAAGTTTTTTATGCGCTAACCGACGCCCGGTAACATGCGCGCATTGTCTGTAGACTCGATTATGCAATTTATCCGTACCAAATACGCCAGTTGTCACTCAATTACGTAATTTATCTCCTTAATTACTGCATACTTTACAAAGGACACCAACTTTCCAATTTTCCTGATTTTTTTATCAATGGTTACAATTAGATGTAAATCAATACAAAAACCCTTAACGGGTTAAAAGTTTGTGACGCAGCATTTTATCTTATGCTCTAAGAATTTTAAATATGGAACTTAAAAATAATGATATCAAATTTTGAGTGACGCTATGCTATTAATTATAATCTCTCTATATATTATTTATTTCATCTTTTTATTTTTTTACAATCGCATGTGCAAAAATTATGTTCAATTTAAAAAAAAATGTATAAAAGTTTATTCATTGATGCTTTAACATTTACACCTCTCATAAATTCCAAGTATGAGTTTTAAAAGATATGATATCAAAATTTTAGTGACGCTTTGATGTGGCTTTAAACGATTTGTTTTAAAATTAAATTTAAATTATTTTTGTTTTGGCTAAGATATATTCACACATCTAAATAATAGTTTTAATTTTCCAATATACTTTAAATATGTCACTTTCACTGAATTTATATAATGCATTTAAATCTATTTATTTGAATAAATTGATTTATCCTTTGTCCAATGCTATTAAAAATTTAAAATAAGATTTACGTAAATAATTTTTTTGCCTCATAGTATCCATTTGAATACATTTCACTTAGTTTGGATACAATGACGCAAAAAAATTATTTACGTAAATCTTATTTTAAATTTTTAATAGCATTGGACAAAGGATAAATCAATTTATTCAAATAAATAGATTTAAATGCATTATATAAATTCAGTGAAAGTGACATATTTAAAGTATATTGGAAAATTAAAACTATTGTTTAGATGTGTGAATATATCTTAGACAAAACAAAAATAATTTAAATTTAATTTTAAAACAAATCGTTTAAAGCCACATCAAAGCGTCACTAAAATTTTGATATCATATCTTTTAAAACTCATACTTGGAATTTATGAGAGGTGTAAATGTTAAAGCATCAATGAATAAACTTTTATACATTTTTTTTTTAATTGAACATAATTTTTGCACATGCGATTGTAAAAAAATAAAAAGATGAAATAAATAATATATAGAGAGATTATAATTAATAGCATAGCGTCACTCAAAATTTGATATCATTATTTTTAAGTTCCATATTTAAAATTCTTAGAGCATAAGATAAAATGCTGCGTCACAAACTTTTAACCCGTTAAGGGTTTTTGTATTGATATCATTACTTTTTTGAGGTTATTAAAAAAAAAATAATAATAAAATAAAAAAAAAATAAAGACCAATACAAAGAATTCATAGTTCAGGATTTCCATTCACCTTAAATCTCTCCCCCCTCCCTCCCCGCAAAAAAGGATGACCATACTTCAATTTTAAAGAGCACCGTGCAATGAGATTTTTATAAGAACTCTTTGGTAAGATATGGAAGTAATGTACAGCATGCATGTTTAGAGGGTATTTCTGTTGGTTTGTTTCAGAGATATAAAAAGCTATGTTAAATTTTACTATATAAAAAATTTACTTTGTTAAGAAAAATAGCAAGAAATATTACTCTTTAAACCTTATATATATATATATATAACAATCATCGCTCACTTATAAAAGTAATTACATACATTTATATTAAATCCAAAACTACAAATTTCTGCTTCTCCCTATTCTCATTCCTAGTGCAAAAAAATTAAACTTTCTAAATTCTTTAATTTGATATAAAATAATCTTTCACCATCCCTATTTAAAATTCTTTATTAACAATAATAATAAATCATATAAAATAATCCCCAGAGCTCCGAAGATTCCACTTCTGCTTTTGCACCCACCTCTCCAGCTTACCTAAACAATAAAATCTTTCAAAATTAGTTTGAAAAAAAAAAATCTGCAACATTTGTTGCTCACTAACATAAATAAATAAATAAGCACTAACTTCCCTAATGTACAGTCGTGGAAAAAAAAAAAAGTAAACACCCCCTACTAACTCCTCAACAAATTACAGTAGAAGAAATTTACTGGTACCGAACGATTGGAAATAAAGTTTTCTTTTAAATGATGCATATAAAATTTGCTTAAGGGGTCATCTACATATTAAAACGAACCATATTTTTTTTTTTCAATAGCAGTACACAATTCTTACAGCATAAATGAATTCTACACCATTTAATTAGCCTAAAAACAAATTTTTATGCAATTCGTACTATAAGTTTCCGAAAAATTAATTATTTTAAAACGAGTGTATTTTAAGGGCTGTATCCAAATTGAAGTTCGGTACTCGATTGTTAACCGAGAGAGCACCCTTCTTGATCAAGGCACCTTAAGCGTCACTCAAGCAGTCTATGAAGTCTGCTAGATTACAGGATAGCGTATAGTCCAGGCAATAGGGAATTTTACCTAGCAAAATTAATGGTAGTTCTGGAAATCGGCTTACTTTGTGTTTTTGGGTCGTTGAATCCGAATTTGTAACTTCCCACCAAAAATTGTCCCCGGCAACCCCCCAAATTTTGGTAAAAAGCCCCCCCCCCCCTCCCAAAAAAAAGGTTTTTATTAAAAAAATCAATTTTTTTATTGTTTTAGGGGAAAAGTATCTAGAAATTCAGAAAGTAGACAAAATTTGCAACAAATTAGCTATATGACAATATGACTTAGGATGAAGAGGAAGGGGGGATCTGTCTCGGAACATGCGCGCGGTGCTGCGTGGACCAAATTGCGCAGTTCCACTTAACCACTCGCACGTTTACATTCGCCCTCCCATCTCCCCTCCGAACTTTCCTTATAAGGTTTACATCAAGTTTTTTGGGTCGCTGAATCCGAATTTTTAACTTACCCCCCAAATCCCCCCCCGAACACCCCCCCCACAAAATAGTTGTTATTAACTTAAATTTCTTATTGTTTTAGGGGAAAAGCATTACGAAATTCAGAAACTAGACAACATTTGCAACAAATAGGATATATGGCATTATGACGTAGGATAAACGGGGAGAGAGGGGGCTGCCTCGGAACATTCCCCGCGCGCTTTTCTCAAAAACCAAATTTTTTCAAAAAATCAATTTTTTGAGGGGGTTGCCGCGTGAAATTTTGGTGGGAAATTACAAATTTGGATTCAGCGACCCAAAAAACATAAAGTGAGTTGAAATCCAGAACTAGTATTAATTTTTCCATGTAAAATCCCCTATTGCCTGAACTTCATAACTTAGTGCACATAGCGCCGCAGTGTATGTTCAGAGGCAGCCCCCCCCCCCCCCCCGTTCATCCTACTCCATAATGTCATGTATCGTATTTGTGGCAAATTTTGTCTAGTTTCTGAATTTCGTAATGCTTTTCCTCTAAAACTATAAGAAATTTAAGTTAAAAACAACTATTTAGGGGGTGGTTCAGGGGGGGGGGATTTTGGGGGGAAGTTAAAAATTCGGATTCAGCGACCCAAAAAACTTAAAGTAAACCTTATAGAGAAAGTTCAGAGGGGAGATGTGTGGTCGAATGTAAACTTGTAAGTGGTTAAGTGGAATTGCGCAATTTAGTTCACGCAGCACCGCGCGCATGTTCCGAGGCAGATTCCCCCTTCCCCTTCATCCTAAGTCATAATGTCATATATCTAATTTGTTGCAAATTTTGTCTACTTTCTGAATTTCTAGATACTTTTTCCCTAAAAAAATAAAAAAATTGATTTCTTTAATAAAAACCTTTTTTTTGGGGGGGGGGGGGGGGGTGTTGCAGGGGAAAATTTTGGTGGGAAGTTAAAAATTCGGATTCAGCGACCCAAAAAACATATAGTAAGCCTTTTTCCAGAACTACCATGAATTTTGCTAGGTAGAGCCCCTATACGGTCTCTATTGCCTGGACTATGATTAATTTTGTTTTTCTTTTATTGCTACTTTTTTATGTTAGTGTGGTGATCTTTCAAATGCTATTGCACAACTAGGCGATAAACGCGCTACTCTGTAAGTGGCACGGCAACCCTCCAGTGTACAGACTGAATTGATAAAAAGAGTTTTTGTAGTCGGAATATGCGGAATGTTAAAGAATGGTGAATGGTTTAATGAAAGCAGAATAAAAACTTAATATTTAATTTAAGATGCGAGTCAGATTAATATATTAATTGAAATGGTTACTGGGTAAATCACTTTATTAGTTTATACAAAGTCTAATTATCATGACAGCTACAATGCAGCTGCTAATGAAATTTTGTGAAACCAATCTTTTCTAAATAGTAACATGTCCTGAATTGTTCTTATTTACAATAATACTTCATTACCACAAATACCATATAAGGGAGCTGGCTACTTTTATATTTTTTAAAAGTAAATTATTTAAAGCTTTCTTTTAAGCATATTAACTTTAAAATTAAATAAAAACAAGTATCTTACTTTTGCAAAAAGCTGTTTTATCTTATTTATCTATAAACTTTAATTACTAAATAAGAAAAGTATCACGATGAAAATTTTTACTTTTAGGAGCTCAAAACAACCAGTCAGGATAAATGGTTCATTTTGAGCTAATCGTGACAATTTAAGTATATAAAGTAGAATTTTCTATCAGTCAAAAATATGTCCAAGACTGAAATCAGTCCTGAGACTGAAAGTCTTGCAGCACCCATGGCTGTAATCAATTAGCCTAAAAGAAATGCTTCAGGATTTTTTTAGTTTTTATTTTCTTTTGTTACAGAGATAACGACAATAAGAATTTTTCCCCTTTAGGTTTAATTTTATAAAAATAAAATACTACGATGCTTTAATTTTGAAGCTGAAAATAGTTATATATATATAAAAAAAAAAAAAAAAAAAAAAAAAAAAAAAACATATTTCGAAAAAAATGTCATTTTAAGTTACTTTTCGTTTATAATGTTATTAGAAACGATTCGCAAATGAATAATTTTATAAACGGGATAGGAAATCTTAATTTTGATTTCGTCAAACCTTTTATTTAAATTGTGCGTTCTTTAAAAATGAAAGATTTTGTTTAATTTCTTTAAAGAAAACTCAAAACACAAAATTAAATTAGTAATCTATCATTATTACACTCACATATCACAAGAAATACCTATGCCACACATGAACATTATTTTGTAAGGAAAACAGTTATAAGTATTGTTGAAAATAAAAACAATTCAGAACACTATACTAATTAGAAAGGATCGGTTGCAAAGAATGCTGTCTGGATAATTAGAAATTGTACTCACTTTCTCCCCTTGGAATACCATTTCAAGATCTTTGATAGTTCTTATTTCTTCAGTCAACTTCGCGTATCGCGTAGTGATACATGGCGAAGTCTTATGGCGAACGCGATGAATTTTCATTTCGATACGAGAATTTTCGATAAATATCGAATTTCGATACGAGAATTTTTTTAAAAATGTGAAATATTTTCTCCTTAAAAAAATGTTTACTTGCTATGAATAACAATGGAATAAAATACATATAATTACAAAATACTGTTCCATTTTAAAAAATCAGTCTAAGTATTTAAAAGCACATAATAAACTGTTTTTGTAGTTTAAAAAAAGATTTATTGGGAATATTCAGATTTTTAACTGTGACCTAAACCGCGCAAAGCCGATGTGCAACGTTCTGTCTGCTAGCCCATAGAATAACATGTAATCCGCGATCCTAAGAAGTCCAATTTTTCATGCGGATTATATAAAAATTAAAAGTTTTCCTAGATACTAGGTTAGTCTTATCCACTTAATCAAAAACAGATTCATTTTATATATTAATGTTTTTAAAAAAATCTAGACCGTTTCGGAGAAAAAAAAAAGACAAACTTACACCATCGAAATTGCTTTCAAAATGGATTTACAGATCTGAAAATATACTGCACGTAGAATTGTAAAAAATTCAGAATAGGATCAGACTGCAGATATGAGACTGTTTTGAAAAAATCAGAACAATAGGACCTATATTCGCCGAGTTATTTACAGGCGGCTTTTCGCATTTTCTTTGATGTCGAGTTAGCTGTATATATGAGTTCCGCCATCTACGAATTCTACGATACGATACGATTTTAGGCTTAAGGCTGCGTCACTCGGAATACTACCGTCTTCCATGATATGTTAGTCATTTTCGCGGTATTTTAGTTTCACCTACGATATATTATTATAAATATCCAGTATTAGCAACATTTCTGATATTATTTATAGGTGTATTGTATAATATTTTCAATTATTTTTGATCATTTTTCTGCATTCAGTTGTTTTTAGACTCTTTTTTAATTTTAAATTTCCATTAAATCCCAAAAACAGAAATTTTCCCTTTTTATAGTTTTTTCGTAGTTTTATTTAATTTGTTATGACTGTTTCTTACCCTAGCTTTTTGTGTGTTTGGGAGGTCGACCTAAGACACTGCATAGTCCCTTAAACCAGAGAAGCGTAGGTATGTAGTAGAAAAATTCAAGTGACTATATTCAATTCACTATGTATAAAACTTAGTCTAAGGACTAGTCTGGTGGCCAATCCTGAGTAACATATACGTCAATATCCCAATATGGAGGTTAGCAATAAGTATGGGGTCATCAGAGCTCTTGAAATACACTGGTGAACCAATGTTTCTGTTTCTTTTTGGTTGGGGCAATTGGTTGGGTAGGTTGATTGAGGTCATTAGTTGGTTAGTTGTGGCAATTGTTTGGTTAGTTGAAGTTGGTTGATTAATTTCTTAAAGGATCTGAAAAAGGTGTGAAATGATATAAAAAAACTGGTGGAACCAGAGAGAAAAGTAAAGCTCGATCTAAAAAAGTTGCAGAAAAAAATTGCCAAATAGAATTTAGAAAAGTAAGTAGTGCGTAGAAAAGTAACGGAATCTGCAAAGCTCATGAAATTGGCCAACTTTTCGTTCATACCTGAAAATGTGGACTAAGCTTTACTGGTGCCTTATATTCAGAATCATATTATCCACTCAAAAGGAGTACTGAGTATAGTAAACAGAATGTGTATTTATGTGCTAAAAAAAATTCTGTCAGACCCAGAATTGTGGGCATGATTGCATCAAGACAAGCTAAACTTCACATAGCTAAATAATATTTTATGTGTGACATTAATATAGTCAAGTTGTTGAGGAATTGTTGTTATTAAAATTTTTGACATAACACATCTAAAGTAATAATTTTTATTTCATGTAATTGCTGTGAAAAAGGAACCTTAAGCCAATGGTCTTAAGCAAGACAAATAGTTAGCATATGGCTGGATAGTTCATGCTTAGGGCTTTGGGCTCACTTTGGGCTTTGATCTTCCAGGCTTATCTGTGACTCCTGGAAAAAAATTGGTCTATACTTTGTACTGAACAATCTCTCATGTTTTCGCTAATTACAAAATCAACATCTTACCTATTCTTGTGAACCCACATTTTTAAACTGGTTATGAATGATTGGAATTCAGAATGAATTGATGTGCCTTTATAAAATGCCTTTACGTCTCTCATTGATTTTAAGACACCAGTAAAGCTCAGTCCACACTTTCAGCTATGAACATAAATTTGGATAATTTCATGAGCTTTACAGATAATCTGGTTCCGTTACTTACCTACGCACTACTTACTTTTTTAAACTGATACTGTTTGGCAATTTTATTTCTGTAGCATTTTTAGATCGAGCTTTACTTTTCATTCTGGTTCCACCAGTTTTTTATATCATTTAAAAAAACGATAGTACAAATTTTCACTCACCAAGATTGATTGTTTTGTCAATGAGATGTACATTACTGAAAAATGCATAATTAATGCGATTTATATAATATAATCTATTGCAAAATACCGCCTTTTTATCATATTTATGTATCACAGTTTTTTTTATAAATATTTGTGAGAATGACATTTTTCTCATAGATTTTAATATCGCTGAATAGCTTTCAGGTTGTTATAAAATGAGAAGTGGGAATTTTTAAAAGGAAAAAGATATATCATTTGCAGGTAAAACCACAATATCTATATATGTATTATTATATAAGCATTTTCAAATAATAAGAAAACATTAATATTTGTTAGTTGACATAAAAAAATCGATAAATTATTCTTAAAAGTTTGTAACTATCGATTATATGGGTCAGGTATAAGCGAATCCTTGTGAAATTTCATATTATCATTCTATAAAATAGAGGGTTAAATCCTGGATTGAGGGGTTACACAATAGGTGTCCAAACCATTTTATTTTTCAAAACTCTAATGGATTTTCTGTATATTTCGTCAGAAATACTACCTATTGCAATCTCCAGCATGTTGAAATTTCTAAAAAATTCTTGCAGTTCTACGCCGATCATGACCTCTAGAACCTAAAACCACCCCCCCCCCCCCCGCCAGTTCAAAACGTTATATATCTATATATATAACTTTCTTATGGACATGATAACTTCCATAATTCTGCACAAATCTCTTGCAAACTGATACATAAAGTCGAGGGATAGAAAATCACGGTCAAGTTCGTTAATAGACAAAATCGGGCCAAGGGTGTAGAAATAGGCAGAGGTTTTGTGAAAACCGAAAAAAACCGACAACTTCTTCAACGTTCATATAGGG
The DNA here is from genome assembly GCA_963932465.1 of Maratus speciosus. Taxonomy (NCBI): domain Eukaryota; kingdom Metazoa; phylum Arthropoda; class Arachnida; order Araneae; family Salticidae; genus Maratus; species Maratus speciosus. Next base: position 372,786,056 of record OZ010791.1, on the reverse strand, counting down.
AAGTTTTTGATTGGACCAACTCTTACAGCAAAAACGAATTAAACAAAATTGAAGATTGACAAAAAATTATTGTGTTAGTGGTGTACTCAAATCCAAACGGCTTATTTTAAGAGTGATTTTTAAATTCATTTTTGCTCTAAAGCGTATTCAATTGGCAGGTTCTCTTATTCAGAAACTATATAATGTCCTGTATTGATCGATGTTTTGATAAAGGCAGAATATATTTCAAAAAATGATGTCAAAGTGGACATTTTGAACAGAATTTCCCGAAGCGATTGTGCTGAAAACGAAAAAATGGTGAGAAAATAATTGTTTGTAAATCAAGTTCTAATTAACTGAACAAAAAATAAAAACACAAGTCATTTAAAATCTATTTAAAAAATCACGTCAGCAAGTTTCATGTTTTTACTTTTAAATTGAGTCTGAATTTGTGTAAAAAAATTTTGAGTTGTTGAGCGTGGAAAAGTACTTTTTTTAATACCGTCTTAATATGATTCTGATAAAATTAGCTCTTTCAGAAAAACGAAATTAAAAATTCGTCAAAAGCGGCGAGGTAAAATTGTTAAACTAGATTTTATCGCTAATCTTGATTTAGTTTTTGTTTGTGAAATTTGTACTTAACTTCGAAATCTACCTCCGCCTGTAGGCCGAGCAGGCAGGGATTTCTTAAAGACTCCAATGGATTTTTTACAATTACATATATTTTTGAAAACACTAATGGATTTTTTACATTGGCATATTTGTTTGAAGACTAATGGATACTCTACTTTGGTATATGTATTTTCAAAAACTCTAATGGATTATATACATTTCTTTTATATTTCCCAGTAACAACTTTAAAAATTATTTTTATGAGGAAGATATAAATTATGCATTCAATTGAGTTTTGAAATTTGTTAAAATGCATACATTTGTTGTAGCACCTGGTAGGAGTTAATAGCCGAAGAAGACCTTAACAATTTCGAGCTTACAGTAGAATTTTTTATTTTGATATATTTTCAGCGATTATATAGCAGTGAGTTGTGACAATTTGTCATGTATGTATTATTTTATTTATTCATTGAAGAAATTTCGGAAAAAAAAAAACATTCTCGGCCATTTATTTTGTTTTAAGTACAAACGGATTAATTTTCCATAATCAAACTGCACGCTATACGTGGTGTTTAGGAGATGAAAGAAAAAGGAAATTAATTTTAAGACCAATATCACCATGTATATGATGTACACGGTTCACAAGGTAAAGTTTTTGGTTTATAATATAAATTCTCTAATCCAATATATATGAAGGTAACTATATTCAGATCATTTTTTTTCTAAGTTCTAATTTGGGATGTATCGCGTGAAATTAAAAATAAATGTTATTCAACAATCTATTTTAAAGTCTCATATGTAGTACTGGAAAGCGAAAATCTTACGAAATCTTTTCTAACATCCTTTCATATCGCAGAGAAGCCAATCATATATCTAAGCAAACCTGACCTGATAACTAAATGTCTTGTTTTTTTTAGATTATTTTACTAGATAATCTGCCCAGGTCTGTGATAATAGACTTAAATATACCTAAAATAAAACATATCTTAGTCCCACTTTCAGGTAGGGGGATAGGGCACTCTGTTCTGAACAAACCTCTATCCGAACTAAATTCCGCCCCACCAGTGTCCGAGAGGTTCTGATCTCGAAGCTGGTAGACGGAAGGTGCTGTGTTCGATCCCAATCGCGCCCGTCGGCCTAAACGTTCGGAGTTTTCGTGGTTTTCTTCGAACCTTGGTTTTCCAAGCGTTAATACGGGTTAGGTTCTTTTAGAAAGACCCCCACGGAGGGCACTCCCTCCCTTTAGGCCCTATATCCTTCGTGCTGATAATTGGCCGTCATAAACACAACCAACCAACTGAGCTAAATTCCGTTATTCAATTTTTCTGGAGACAAATTAGTGGAGTTAGTGGGAACTCAAATAAGAGAGAAAATCTTTGGATGATCAAACGTGGTGAGGTGCGGAGGGTGATAAGCAAGTACTTTTTGACAAATGGCTAATTAAGAGTACTGGAGTCCCATAAGAAAATTGTGCTAGTACTTGAGCCAGGAAATTAATTAAAGGAATTTGCTGAAATTACTGTTCGGAAAGTGGTAACCGCTACTTCGAAATTATATTTAACGCTCTGAGATGCGTTAATTATGATACTAATGTAAATTGGAATAAGTTTTTAAGAGACATAAGAAAAATAAGTTGTGTTATTATGATAGAGCTCAGTTAAGCAAAAATCTACAAAGAGAGAGAGGGGGGGGGGTGGAGATGCAAAATTTCTTGACAAATGATTAGTTAAGAATACAGCAGTATTTCGTCAAAAATTGCGACTAGCATCTGAACCAGGAATATAATTTTTTCAGAAATTCTTATTCGGAAATAGTGTTTTACCAACTTCTAAATATACTTCACATTCCGAGAGGCGTTAATTAAATTGTCATTTTGCTCCCTTCCTCCCTTCTAATGCACGTGGATTGAAGATAGGATTAATAAATGCATAATACATTTCTTTTTTCATATAAAAAATACTTTTTATTAAAATAAAAAGTTAGCGGTGAATTTTTTTTTGATTTTAGAATTTCTGAAATAGAATATTATTTTGTGTATATATGCCAATTTTCAAATTCCTACTTAAATAGATTTTTAAATTACCATATACTTTATAACTCTTGTCTGCGGTATTAATTATGCCAGTAAGTTGTTGATTTTCTTTTTTTTTCTTTAGTTATCTCCTTCCTTTTCGCAAATTAAATGGGCGATCAAAGATCTCTTTTAAGACAATTTTTTAATGAATAAGGGTCCATTTTTTATATTTTCTCTGATTTTCCATTTGTTGCAGATAGTCTATTGCTAATAAAATGAAAAATGTTAAACAGATTTTCACAATATTGTACACGCATGTTTGAAATATTTTTCAATGTGTGCTCTGGAACTTTCGAGTCAACATCTGGATTAGTTTTCTTAAATTTGACCGATTACTTGATCTGACGTTTCCGCATGCAGATGTTGTCAAACCCGATGCGTTCCTTTTTCTGTTTTTGCAAAAGATCACTACTTCTCGTTCTTATAAATGTGTCTTTTTTTTATTCGTTTTTAAATAATAAATCTGCTAATTATAAAAATGACCGCTCAAGTGCGAGTATTACTCGCGCACAGAGGGTTCAGTGCAATAAAAATATAAATCAGTAACTGGGCATTGCATTACACAAATATATCATTAAAATTTTTATCTACACTGTAAAAAAAATCACTGTAACTTTACAGCAAAAAATGCTGGCAATATGGGTGCCAGCAAATTTTGCGGTAAATTTACAGCAATTTTGTTTATCACGGATAAACAGCAAATGTGTAAATTTACAGCATTTTTTCAGTTAATTTTACAGTAATTTTATTTTTCAGATTTTACAACAAGTCTGTATTATATCAGCAGTTTTTGCTGTTAATTCTACAGCACTCTTAACAAAATAACTGTAAATGTTTAGCCTTTTTTTTCTTTTTGTAGATATGTATTTGCATTTTTACCCCCCCCCCCCCCCGTAATGTTTATTTACATTGATTTTCTCTTTTTTTATATTATGACCATCTTTTAAAGACAAATGGCACTAAGTATTATCTCTATGTCTACTTATATCATTGTTTTAATAGCATTCTTATATAATAAATTTTGTTATACATATGTAAGATACAAACTTCGCACCATAAAGTAAAAGAAGAAATAAAATAAGAAAAGACACAGAAAAAGCTATAAATAGAAAATTTTAAACTATTGTAACTCATTATATAGAACATTCCATATGTCAATTTAAAGTATCCTGTGTATTATAACATACACTGGGGACATTCAAAATACCTAATTTCAGCATCTAGTTGCGGATTATACTTATTATTGTTAGATAATGGACAAAAGCAAAATGCGATTTGCTGCGATAATAGTAAGCAAACTCTTGGAATTTTTTATGGATTAATAAAATAGTGTTTTATATATTACACATAAATGGTTTGAACATTACATATAAAAAAAAATGAAAATAAATGCGCGTAAAAATCTAGCATCTATAAAATCTGAATATCTCTCACGGAAAATAAGATCATTGTTCGTAAAGTTGTCTTTGATAATTTGAAAAACATTACATTAATAATACATTAAATAATTTAAATATTTAAATTACAGAAAGTGAACTTAAAGCTTTTGGAGAATAATGAAAATTATATGATTTATATTATTAGTATTATTATATTTACAATCGGATAAACTGGAATTTTGGAAAATATATAATAAGCAAAACAAAACATATTTAATAATATAATGGGGAATTTTTGTTATCTGGGACTCAGACACAAAAGTATAAATAATAACAAAGTCCTTTAAGAGAAAAATAATTTTAAAAAAATCGGAATTTGAACAATTCTCTTTTGTTATAATTTAAGAGAAAATATTTAATATTTATACAAATGATTCAAAAGCTATTGTTGTTACTCAGCGTTTATATACATGTGGTAAAATACGAAATTTGTATCTTACATTATATAATAGAACTGGCTATCTAATAGTTATTAAATCAATGATACAAATAAACATAAAAATAAAACTTACTATGAATTTTTAAAATATATAGTATCCAGTTTCATGTTTGTGTATCCAAAAGCGCCACTTTGAATTGCAGTAATAAGCACTTATTCAGATTCAGAAAGACGCTAACAATCAAACGAGACTAACGCTATTAATAACCTGCTTTGGTTGACGCTGCCTGTGAATGTCTAGTTTGGAAAGTTGTTTGGGCGGTTTTGGCGGCGTTAAAATAACAGCAGTTTACTGTAAATCAATACTGAAATTACAAAAGCGCTGTATTCTCATGCTAGTGAAGCGATTCACAGCGAAATTGGCTGTGATTTTCCCCGTTTTTTTTTACAGTGTAGGCTTTAAAAAACGGTGGCGCTTAGAGTAAGCCCCAAGTGTCTTTATGCATGTCCAAACCGTCCCTGTCTTTAAGGGTGAATATCGCGGCTAACTACCGACATTTTTCGAAAATGATTATCAACAATCCACCAGCGCTTCATAACTCTCATGCCGAACGCTCGCAAATAGAAATTGTGTAACGGAAAAATGCAATTTTCTCAAAAACTTTTTGAGTTCGGCGTTACGAAATATTTCACAAGATATACAAAGAAAATATTATTTTTCAAGTAAATTAAATAACCCCTCTACAATTTTCAAAAATATATTTTTGAATTGTTTCTAATATATAAATATGTGGGTCAATAGCCTTTATTACTTCGGCCAATTTGAACTTTCCACGGTCCATTGTTTATGAGTAAAAAGGCTGCGACAGACGGACAGACGGACACAGGAATGATCTTATAATAGTTTCTTTTTTGTATGTTAAGTACGACACCTTAAAAATTACAACCTGAATCTCGGGTGAATCAGGATCCGACTTGGACTATACACAATTAAATTTTCAAACTTTAGGTAGTCTAGATTTCTCTAGCCATTGCAGACAGACGAGTGAAACTTTTTTTTTATCAGTATAGATTTAAATAAAGCACTAGCCTTTGCTTTAAAATTTATTAAAAGGAGAAAAAAATACTTTTTGAAATATAGAAACATATTTATAAATTTTAAAAAAAATAGCTTACATTGTTTCGAAAATACAGCTTTAATTCTAAAATGCAATTTTTTTTCGAACAACTGCATCGAAGAAAAGTACTGAAATCTTAGAAAAAAAAAAAACATATATTTCATGTAATTTTCAAAGCCGTACTTTGTAGTGAAAATCTTTTATTGATACAAAGCTTTTATTTTCAGAAGAAATTGAATTCTACAAATAGATTTTTTCAGTACGATTTGTATATTTATACAAGTCGTGTAGATTGCTTTAACGCAGTAAATTTAAAGGATATATATTTTTTAAAAACAAATTGTATATATATATATATATATATATATATATATATATAATTTAATTTTTCAATTAACAAATACTAAACCTATATTTGTTTATATCATTCAGGAAACATTCATGTTATATAACATTATTTAACATTATTTTAATCATTTATCTACATTTTGTGTTCTGTATTTACGAAATACGTGGAAAAGCTTGCGATTTTAGAAGAATTTCAAACTCTCCAACGTCAAACGTGTATATAAAGTATATAAATGTGTTATAAAGTATGTGTTATAAAGTAAATATAGAGCTTTCTCGTGTTAAAACGAATAAAATTTAAAACACACACACACACACATATATATATACATATAATTTATTCCATTAATAGTTTTTAATGGTTTTTAATATATAATAGTTTCTATTTTACTAATAAGTCAATAGATGGCAGCGCCACACTGATTCACCTGAATACATGGAACAGTTCATTCTCAATTTTAAATTATCTATAGAGGGCACAGGTTATATATAATGGGAGTGTGCTTGGCTATGCTGCGTATTATTTATCCTTGGTCCACCACCATATAAAAAACTTTTTTGGCAACATGTGCTGGTGGTCCCCAATGATTATATTTTGTTATTCCTAATGCTAAGACAGTATGATTTCAATTGGGTAATTTGTTTTTTTATTTGTCCTCTATCCTTTTTAATCGTGTTTTATTTTGAACTTAATTTGTGTTCAATGGTTTATTTCTCTTTTTCATGCGTGTGGTTGCATCAAATTAATATTCTTTAGCTAATTTGGGACTAATATGAAGATGAAACCACACATTTTATTTGTGGAACTTTAGGCATTTGGTACCCGACGATTTTGTCTAAGTTCTACAAATTTCCATTATTCCATTTCTGTTATTCAATTTCTGATGTTTTTACTATGTTTTTGGAATCTATGTTACGTGTGTTGGGGGGAACTGTATTTCTGTATTTTAGTCAATTTGTTAATGTCATGTTATTCATAATTTTACAGTTTTTGTTGGTGGTCGGTAATGTTTATTTTATGGTTATATATATATATATATATATATGTGTGTGTGTGTGTGTGTGTGCGTGTATATGTATATCCAGTTTGCTTTGTAGTGAAAGTGTGGGTAGACTTTTTTTTTGTTTTATGTATATAAATATGTACGATAATACGTAACTGCTATAAGTGTATGGATTATTTATTTCAATGCCAGCTGGCAACGTATCCATAAGACTGTATGTAATTTGTATGTTAGTTTATTATTTATCTTACATACAAATACATATTCAGATAAAATAAAGAAACACAAAAATAAAGAAATACAAATATTGAAACGTTGCTGTTGACTGATTGCTGTTCTTTTATCTGCATAGCCTACTTCAATCTAGTATGTCCGTAAGTGCGTTCACACAATCAAACCCAGGCATTCAAGCATGAGTGCTGGGACACTTGGTCCTAATGGGATAAATGTTAAAGTGTATGTACACATGACAACAGTACACATGTGCGACAATGTTGGAATTTGAGACATGTTACGTGGCCACGATAAACACTATTTCAAAAGTATACCGGAAGAACGATCCGTGTATTGTAATAGACAATTTTCCTCGTAATTAAGATATAATAAAACACCAAGCAGTAAAATGTAGACTGTGACTTCTAAGTTGCTTAATCAGCCTTTATGTTGCCAACTATGTTTATATATGAAGGATTTCACTGAAAATTATACTACATGAAGAAGATTGCTTGTGTATAAGTTAGAAAGGCGTTGGATGGAGCTATGACTATTAAGGTGTCTCAGGACTATTAAAGCTTCAATATTTACGAAATTTGAATTGTTAAGATGCTAAACTCCTATTTTTTCTGAACATTCTCATATAATTGTTTCCTTGAAATCCGTATTAGAACAGAAGTTATGGCTTTTAGAATTATACCCACTCAATAGCTGAACAGGCGTTTCCGAAACTTTTAAGTCATTTTTCTCCAAATGACGCTTTTGGGCATAACGCGAAGGATATCTCAAAAACTTCTGAATATTTTTTCATGAAATTTTCAAAATATTTGTTTTATGTTAGTATGTATAAACTGAACCTAAAATTTCTTTTTTATTGTAAAAAAAAAAAAAAAAAAAAAACATTCTTTTTAGGTTGAAATTTTAAAATTTTTCTATTATCTAAATACAAATTTGTATTAAAAGTATAAAAATACTTTAAATACAAATTTATTTAGGTTCAGCGTGCTTATTATAATCTGAAGTAATCTGGCACCAAAATTTTCATTCTAGTTGCAATATTTATTTTGTAATCCTGCGCGTAAACCGTTATACCATTTTTCTGCTCATCAAACGTCTGACAGTTTGGAGACCCAATGATTGCTAATTCTGCATCTTGCAATTTATTAAATACTTGAAATGAAAGAAATACTTATATTTTTCATCCCAATAAAAAATTGTGTTTTAAAATCATATGCATTTTTAGGTATCAAATGTTAAAAATTGTCACTTTTTTTTCCAATTTTAAGAGTCCTGGGACTCCTTAACCTAAAAAATAAATAAATAAATAAATAGATGAAAAAAATATAACCCCAAAAATAAATTAAAAGCCTGAGGTAAAATTTATAGTTTATAATGATACTACTTTTTAGAAAGCACTAAAGAAAGTACTTCAGAAAGTGCATCTTTAGAAACGTTGAATGCATTATGAATAAAATGAAAAATAACATACATGTACGTAAAATTATTTTATGTTTTTTGATATATTGAAAAAATGCAATATACAGTCAATTTAATTTATAACTTCTTCGCATAACATCTTCTTACATCTAATTACTTTTAAAATATTAAACCTCCGCCGTAAAAAGGTTTGTGGCATTTTTTACTTATAAGATTGTATTAGGGAAATGAACTTCCATATTAAATTTTCTTCAGTAATATTCCCGATTTTTGCATCTATGGATATTAGCAATTAATTTTCATCTTAACATATAATAATTTGTTGGAAAAATATTCTGAAGCATGTTTACATATATCTATTAAAATTACCACTTTCTATTTATGGGTACTTGAAATATTTACCTTTTAGAGACACTTTTACTCTTTTAAGATTGTAAGAGGCATAATGAAACTTTAACCTGATAGACCTCGAGTGAATTAATGTTATATTTCATAATTTAGAAACGTTTTTTTTTCATTATTGACGATACTGAAAGGTCACAAAAATACAATTAAGTAAATGTGAATTACTGTAGGTATCTAGTACATGCTGTCAAAACTGTGGAATATATTTAAAGTAAAGTATATTCTTAAGTTGCACCTTCTGTATAATTAAATACAGCTGTCTGAACTGATAGACATTATGTCAATTATATGCAACGTGTCTATCAATTAAAATCCTTTTTAGATTCACTAGCTTCTAAAAGTCAATATCTACAGTTATAAAAACGATCGCGGAATGTAGTAAAGTGTCCATCCGCAATTCGATGAGACTTTTTACATTGCCTCAAACCGGCTAATTCACGTGAGCTCCTCACCAGTCTCTAAATCTATGTGGTATTAAACAAAACTGTCAATTTGAAAGAATAGAAAAATATTGCTTCATAGTTTGCACAGCAGCATCATCTTTTAGTAAGAAATCGTACCTCAAGGAAATTTATGGCCTATAAGGGGCTGTACTTAAATAACGTTATCAAGTTTTTGGTATTTTTGAACCCCTCCCCCCTTTTGATATCATATGCTATTACACATCCCCCATCCCGCCCCCCCCCCCACCCGTAATGTTATCGTTATCAATGTCTAAAAATTATTTTGATTGTTGGAATTTTTTTCTTTTGTTTGGAGTGATAGACAAATATGGTTGAGTTTACTCTTCTCATACTTAATTGATTCAAAATGAAGAGAAGTCAATAAAATGCTATAATAATACATGAAATAATTTTATGTCAAATAGCACGTAAAGAAGCAGTTAGTATTTAAAACAATTAAATAATAGATTTTTGTTACATAACGCACTTAACAGTAAGAATGTCTTCTTGCACTTTCCCCCACACGATGTGTGTGTGGGGGGGGAGGGGGGGGGCACAGACACAAATAGAACTTCTTATCAACAAAACAGGTGGACAAGAGTATTTCATTTTTATTTACTAGTAAACACAAGTATCTTTCAAACATACGTCGCATATGGTTTCTCGAAGAGCGGATTATAGGATTATATATGCATACACATATGACAGAAGAATAGGAATGCCAAACGTTGGGGTATTCCATATTTTGGAATTAAATAATTTATAATCACTTTAATAATTAATATTTAATAATAACTTTGTATTCTGATAAACATAGATAACCGACTAAAAAAGATAATATGTTATTCTGACGTAAAGACCAAGTTACAAATAAAAAAAGAAAATTTTGTTTGGATTAAATATTATAAAGATATCAAAAGACAAATCTCCTCTCCCCCTACCGATATCTTACGATACCTGTGTTAGCCCCCTCCCTCGTAAAATGATAATGTTATACATGCAAAGCCCGTAATATGCGATAATTTCACTTCATTTGAATTTTCAAAACTGTTACATTAGGAAATGTATTTGACACCTTAATGGTCAGTAGAACTGGAACATTCAGTGTCGGTTGTGTTTTGTGGTAATTTTGCAAAATCTTTCTTTTCTATTACGATATTATTTAATACACCTATAAATTATCTAAAATCATAAAATTCTCTAAACAATCATATTTAATATATGAGACAACAATAAATATCACGTAATTTAAGAACGGTATTCCAAGGCAGTATGAGAATTTCACAAATATTTCGCTAAGACCAGTATATAGTGCTCAAAATACAGTATAAGGAATCCCGTGAATAAGAAATTTTGCTTAAATAATCGGCTATATCCAGCTACCAACGGCGGTACTTCAGATGTCTTGCCCTACCATATCCATAGCTGCCAACTTGTACGGATTTTTGCTGCCACTAAAATTTAACAGAAATTTCTGCCTTATTTAATTATCAAAATTCACTGCAATTCAGCGATTGAATTGGGCAAAATTTTCTATTAAATTTTAGTGGTAGCAAAAATCCGTACAAGTTGGCAGCTATGCGTATCCAATAATAACAGTTGACACTAGAGTAACAATTGGTTGAATTCAAAGGACGGGACGGTATATCTTAGAACTTTCTGACGCTCAGCTAGATGAGAACCTGGAAATGAAAATATAGCTTTTAAATGAGCAGCGATGCAACCTTCTCAATGCCTATGGGATAGCGCTTATTTATAGCCTTATGTCCCAGTGCCGAGAGCGGAGAAGAAAGGAGAGTATGAATGAAAATTTAATCAATTAAAGAAATTTAATTTTTTATTTATAAATAAGACATGTGAATTTTTCTTAGGATTTTCCATAGCAGGATGAGAAATAAAGCTTAAAATTAGCAAGTTTCCAGTACATAAATTAAAAAACCTAAACCTTGCCTCTTAGGTACAAAACGTAGTACCATATTTATTTCACTACGAACCATAATCACGTTTTTAAGAAAAAAATACAATTTCTGCAAAGGAATTCGTCCGTGAAGTGGTGGAAGTTAAAGATGTATGTGTTGTGAGTAGAATAAAGGCTATAAAGTGATTTCACCCATTTCAATGAGACAGTTAAGCACGATTCGTAACCACACATCCTGAAGTTTCTCATCCAGGAAATGAAACATGACAAAGTTGAAAGAGTTATTAATCAATGCTGAGTATGGTCTTTAATGCTGTTTTCTTGATATGTGGTACTGTACTACATTTTTCCCAACAAACTATGATTGACAAGACTGGCAAGTGGTAAATGTACTCATAGATTTAAAGAATAAGTAGAAAAGTTATGTGTGTCTATCTTTCATCCTTTCCATATACAACAAAGGCCAGAATATCTGGAAGCTCTGATTTTCCAGGAACCAATAACACCCAAAGTACACGACGAGCCTCACAACTGTTGTAGTATAATATAAAGTAATTGTTATATTTAGTTCATATTTCATCAAAACCCAGCCCTGAAAAAGTTTTCTTTTTCATAAAAATTACTCCGTAATTCAGCCAGCAAATAGAGACTGAGATTTTTCGTTAAAAAAAAAAAAAATCACTCTGTTAGTTTCGTACCATGGTTTTATTTTTTTACAAACTATTTAATAATTTATTCAAGCTCAGAGAGGTATTTTATAAAATGACAATTTTATAAGTCACACATTTTTTCAAAGGCATTTTGAAATGTTCAACTGCAATATATGTAGTTGTCTTGAGTTTTGCTAATTTTCCGAACAAAATGAACAAACTCTTTCTGTTGGTAGTAAGAACTTCGGTCATACTAATGAGTATCCGTTCTTCGGGTACTTTAGAATATTGAAATTTCTCCTTTTTTGTCTTTATTTTTCTTAATATTTAATGTGTTCTTCTATAGGGGTCTTTCCATACAAAATGAGCAAATCAGCTGTGGCAGACCTGTCAGAGATTTTAATGAAAATCATTATACAGTCGAACCTCGTTATCCCGACGCTTTAATAACCAGGAAAAAGTGTCGTCATAAACGGAGTCTCGCTGTAACCGGATTTGGAGAAACATATGTTTATAAACAGTTGAAATTTTAATTAATTTAAGACAATTTTAAATTTATCACACTTCTTTCAGTTTTAAGCAATAAAAAATTACTATTAAACAAAATAAACACAAAAACAAAATTTAAAAGAATAAAAATAAGATTTATGATGACTTTTTTTAATTGTTACATAAAATATTGATGAATAAAAGCTTTCTTAACCCTAGATGTGCTTCTTACAATTCTTTTTTCAATATTATACAATGAATTATAATCAATATCCGTTTTTTCTGAAATGGATGTTAGATAATTTCTGATCATTTCAATGCAATGCAATTGGTTTTAGTCGAATGAAAATCGCCGTGTAACCACAAGAAAGCGCCGCCTGACCAGAACAAAAAATACCACGAGTAGATTGATACGTCTATCTGGAGCTTAAGTGGGTCATTCATAGTTGTCTGGAGCATAAGTAGTCATCTGGTTTATTTATCCAGATAAAGGATTGAAGTAAAAATTCTAGACATTTTTTGTGAAAAGTTTGACTGAGGCATTTTTTACCGCTTAATTTTCATGCTTATAAGATGCATTATGAAAAATGGACAATTTTCCTAAACCGACGGGCTATCCGTAGTTGAAAATTATTCAAAGACGAAAATCCCGTGTTTATTTACATTAAAACCATATACAGAAAATCGGGACTTTGAAAACCTGACATGATAAGCGGAGTGACGAGAAAACCGGTGTCGGGATAACGAGTTCTGACTGTATAAGTAGATCATATCTATTTATGTGTAAATGCAAAATAAACAAATTTCAGGATCGCTTATTTAAGCATTAAAATTTACATTAAAAGTGGATGGAAAATCGAGGTTTTGTCTACATGCTTAAAATTTCAATTTTGATTATTAGCCTTAGGAATCGAAAGAATGTATTAAAAATTATTTATAATTAGGAATGAATAATAAGTAACAGATTGACGTAAGTTTGTAATTGTATTTTTATTCCGTAATGAAAAAAAAATATACAGGGTTAGCGAAATTAAACTTCCGCTACTCAAAGCGCCCTGGAGGCCGTTCTACTTGTCCGAAGAGAAAAATATTTGGACAACGGACACTTCGGAGGATGCGCTCGAGATTTCCGAAATAAAAAAAATAGTTTAAAAAATCGTCACTAGATGGCGCTACGAATTAGCGTGTGAAGGTAGGACAAACTGAGATCCCGAAACTCCAAAGGGCCAGTGGCCTTACACAAAAGGAACACAATAAGCACAATAAGTGTGCACAGAATTTCCATGGCCAGGAATCATCAACCGCCATTCTCGCGAGAAATTGTAGCGTGAATGTTTTGCGAGTGTCCGGATCTTGTCGTTCCAATTGCTGAACCGCTTGAATCTTATACGGGTAGAAGGTCAGAATTCTAAGCATTGTCGGACACTGGAGTAGGGCATATCAATGGTACGTGAAATCGTCGGGACACTGATAGTTCCATGAGGTGAATGAGTGCTTGCTTCCATGACCGCTATAGCAATATCCTCTACAACGGCGGTGGTACACTTTTACTTCCACTTCCCGGCAAATCGCCTAACTGTTCTGTTCGCTCGAATTTCACTATCATGTCTATAGGAGCACGCTCCGATATCGGCCCACGTCGTTGTTTCTTGAGACGGCGGAACTCTCTCACAACTGCCTCTGCATTCTCACCGTTGCGGTAGTACAGTTTGACTAGCATTGCTCTCTCCGGCAACGTCGGCATTTTGGATTGGGGCGCGAGCTTATTCCTTTTATCGTGCGTGACATTTGCATGTGTTGCTGTAATGTGCTGCCCCGCTGCGCCATCTGGCAGCGATTTTTTAAACTAATTTTTTTTTATTTCGGAAATCTCGAGCGCATCCTCCGAAGTGTTTGCTGTCCAAATATTTTTCTCTTCGGAGCAGTAGAACGGCCTACAGGGCCCTTTGAGTAGCGGAAGTTTAATTTCGCTAACCCTGTATTTTTGAAAAATTTTATAGGGAATAATTGCAATATTTTAATTGCTCATTTAAATATGAAGGACAGCTCTGGCAACTTCAAAACTACTTGATGTTATAGCTAAAGGTACATATTTTAAATATCGAAATTTTTATTCTTGCCTTTTTATTCCTTAATGAGAAAAAAAAAATAAGTAATAAAAAAGGTTGGGCGTAAAATGCAATAATTCAATTACTTCTTTGAAACTGAAGGGAAGCTTTTTTAAAACTTTTAAAATATTTGATATTATAGACAAAAGTGTATATTTTAAATAAAGAAACTTGTATTCTTGCTTTATGTTTATTTTTACCTCAGGAATATTTTTAATTAAAGTAGAAAAAATGATTAGGTTAGAAAAAAAAATACATACTAATCCTAAATCCAGATACCAAAAGTAGATGGCAGCCTTATTATTTGCACCTCGAAATCGTGCAATATTTTAAAAAGTGACTGCGAATTTAAAGAGGAAAAGCTCATGGAATGTAACAGATATTACATTTTTGCTATGTTAGGAATCAAAAGGCAATCTTGAATTTTTTTGAGCATATCATGGATTTATTGATCTTTATGTCTGTGCAATATTGTTAATGTCGGGCATTTCCTTTATTTATATTTTTGCAATTACTTAAAAAGAAAAAGTATCATTTTGCGATTTTTTTTAAAGTTTCTAAGTTTTTTTGAAAATGAAGGAAATAAATGGCAACTTTCAGACTTGGAGAATTTGATCTTCATATGTAATACTACATCAGGCATCAATTTCACAGATGTTTTTGAATGCCTTTGATTTTTATAACGCTTCTAATTTTCTCAAAATTCACAAATTTTCAATTTTTACAACCAATTAAAGATAAATCATTGTGTTACCAGATTATTATTACTCAATATATAGGAAGATAATTTTTCAGAGGTTACAATATTATAAAAAAATTCGTTTCTGTTAAATAGTTTTCAAGATGCAGAACTTCAAACTTGCAATTTTGGACAATTGCACACATGTCATTCTTTATCACAAGTTTTTTAAATGTCCAAAACTGCTAAAATAATTTATATTTTGTGGAGATATTTTACAGAGCTCTATTTTAACATGAATTGAACCTGTGTATCAAATTTAATTAAATTCGGTTACTGTGTGGCCACAACTTTTTAAAAAATTGTGCTCAATTTACGTGGAATGACCCATATATAATTCTTCAAAAGTTATTATTATTTTTTAATTTTGCTATCTGAGGAAAACATCTGATATTTTTCATGTTTGAATTAACTACGGAATTGACAAACGTTCCATCAAACAATTCGTTTTAATCGAAACTTACATAAGAAAAAGAAACAACCATAAAGACCATAAAGAGAAAAATCTTTTTAATTTTTCTATCAATAATAAATCTGTGCTGTAGGCCTCTGATTACGTATCGTTTCAATAATATCCAAGGCATTATGTTATGATAGTTATATATATATATATATATATATATATATATATATATATATATATTGCTAAAAAGACTAAAATGTCTTTTAAAATTATGCAACTTTTCCTTAAATCGAACTAATAAATATTTTCAGTTTGTTTTTAGAGATTACTTGTTGTTTGCCATTTCATTATTAATAGTTTTTACTAGAATCCATAAACTTTACTAATAAGCTATAAAAAATATTAAATTATATAATGCTACCTTTTTGTAACTGACACATGAACATTTTAGAACATATAATTAAAGACATGTGATTTTTCCTATAATGGAACGAAAACATATATTATGCTACGGAAAAAAAAACTTTGCAGCATGTTATTTTCTCCTTTATAAATCTAAGAAAATATTTCAAAAAAGCGAATGTTTTGAAATAATAAAAAAGGAAAATAAAAAATGTAAGAGTATATAAATCCTTATTAATATTTTAGTGATGCACGATATTAGTTTTTTATTAAAAGACTTTCAAGATCATTATTTTAAGAATATTTTAGCACATAATGAAGCAGCAAAATTCTCAATTTTTAAGGACGATATTTAGTTCACTACATTTAATTTAATCTACCCTTTTTTCTGTGTATTGACGGTGAAATATAAATGAATAAAATAGACACTTGAAATTTTCTTTCATTTTTTTTTTCTAAATGAAAATATCCTTCAAAAATCAGTATAATAATCCAAAAAGAAATAATTTATGATAAAATGGGATCATTTGTCATCAGATATCCTTAATATCTGAATTTAAAATAAAATATTTTATTTATTAGATTTGTTATTTTTGCTAGTTTTCATACTTCAAGGTAAATGATGCAAGATCGAAAATTATCTGTCTTATAGGTAGTCTGTTTATCGTAAAAGTGTCTAAGGTAAACAAAGCATTCTAATTTTAAATTATGTTTTCTTTGTTTCTTTAAAAAAAACATTGGAAATATAATTTACAAATTATACAATCCTGCAAGTTTCATGATTTTGGGAATTTGGTATGAGGATTGGACTTAGTATTTTCATACATCATTTTCAGCTGTTAATATCTTACTACGTTAATCCAAATAAATTGTTTTACATTGTAAAAGCTAGTTATATAATAAATATTAATATACGCTGTTTCTCCATAGTATAAGACGTTTATAAGTCCGTCAAGGGAGTTTTAAATGTTCATTAAAATGTAGTTTTGAAAAGATTCCGGTGATAATTCAGTTCAATATACTAATTAGCTTGATGAGTTTAGTTTTCATGAGTGGAAACAGTGGGAAATTGTTTACGGGAAGATAGGAGCAGCCATTGTAAAAAGCAATTGCATACATTGGTTCTTTTAAAAAGTCCCCAAAAAGACAAACTAAAGGCGATACAGATAGAAGTTTTAAGAAATTTCTAGAAGTTTAGGCAGTAAGTTTTTAGAAATATCTATTTTATAAAACTACTACAAAATATAGTTTAGTAATCGGTTCTTTGAAAAAGTCCCTAAAAAGACATATTAAAGTTGATACAAAAGGAAATTTAAGATATCTGAAGATATAATAATCAATTGACTGTAAGAATTTTAGGAATGGGTATTTATCTGCTCTGCGTACACACCTAAATAGTTTTGTTACGACTGTTTGAAGAACAGCGTTTATCTTGGAGAAGGTTA
This sequence comes from Maratus speciosus, assembly GCA_963932465.1. Taxonomy (NCBI): domain Eukaryota; kingdom Metazoa; phylum Arthropoda; class Arachnida; order Araneae; family Salticidae; genus Maratus; species Maratus speciosus. The sequence continues at coordinate 372,768,451 of OZ010791.1, read as the reverse complement.
TTTTATTCAGTCACCTAAGAAACAGTTACTGTTGATCCATAACGATATGTGAACATATCGGGACACTGGGCATTGAAAAAGGATTATTTTGAGACCTTTAGAAGCTATTGATGCTGTCGCGAATGATCCATTTATTAACATAACATAAAAATACAGATATGAACTGATACAATTTTTCTTCCTTCGTTTTCTTCCATTTAACATTGATCTACTTATTTATTCTTCCATACTCAAGTGACCGAATTGATGCAGATAATCCACCGGAAGAACATATGGCGAAAACCAGTTAAATTGTTCTACATTTGTAAATATTAATTATATATACCAAAGACCATTTTGACCTTCCTCACATTTTGCAATGAGCTCATATGGATGACGTGGAGGGCGCATTATCAGGTAGGAATGGTGTTGGTGGGACCTGCTGTTGTTAGAACTTATGTAAAGTGGATAAACGGTGGTGAAATCAGCATTAAACGCCATGGTGTTGGATGTCCACGAGCTATCAAGAAAAAGGGACGTTGGAAACTGTCCTGCTTAGTGAAGTAAAATCAAAACTAGACGGTGGCACAGCTGACTGCCAAATACAATGCAGGACCAAGTAGAATTGTTTCGGAGCACACATTTCAGGGGACACTGTATTATAGAGGATTATGCAACAGACGTCCCACTCATGTGCCTTTGTTGAACAATCGTCATTGCCAAATACGCCTACACTGGGTCCGGAAACATCGTGACTGGACCATGGTTCAGTGGAAGAGAGTTCCTGGTCGTATGAATCGCAATTCGTCATTCATCGCGTCGATGGTCGTGTCAAGTAAGTTGTATTCCAGGCGAACAGTTACTCCCCCACCAGGTCATACAAAGTCCGTTGGTCGCGGATTCGATCTATGGGGGATGTTCTCATTTGCATCTCTGGAACCCGTGGTTGTGGTAGAACGCACTATGAAAGTAACGGACACTATAAATATCATGGATCAGTTGCACTCTTACATGGAATGTATCTTACCAACTGCAAATGGAGTCTACCGGCAGGTCAACTCTCGATGTCACAAGGCTCGAATTGTGTTGGAGTTGTTCCAGGAACATCCAGCAGAATCCCAGTTAATGTCCTGGCCAACTAATTCACCGGGCCATAATCCGATAAACCACATTATCGATGTCATGGAACGGCAGCTCAGAGCTCAAAAACATCATAGCGGAATATCCCGTACATGCGTGACCGCGGCTTGAATGTCTGGTGTAATCTGTACCCATCTACCAAGGACTTGTGGCATCCATGTCAATGCAGGTTGCAACTCTTTAGTGAGCCAAAGTTGGGCCAACGCTTTATTAGGTAGGTGGTCATATTTTTTTGGCTCTCCAGTGTATACATCTCATGGAATATGTGTAGGTCTCTGTCAAGCGAACGAAATTTGAGCGTACTGTTAGTTCATTTTATTTATTTTAAGGGCAATTGTTTAGAAACGTTCTATTTGTTGAATATTTATAGAGGAAATACACTTTCGATTACAACACCAAAATTTTCCTTAAAAGTATTAAATATAATTGCCTGTGACCACATGACTAAGACAATGGAAAAGCACCAAAAACAATCAAGATAGAAACTTGGAAGAATCAATTTCAAAAGATCCTTTTCAAAAAAAAATAAGAATTGTTTAATACACTAAATGTTACTTAAAAACAAATTCCGGATGTCTTCATGCAATTCATATAATTGAATTTTAAAGAAATTGGAAAAATGAGGGACATTTCAAAAAATTATGTGAACTTCTGCTTGATTGCAACATGGTGACAGCTATTTTTTGTTTGCTTTTGCAAGAGAAATGAAACGCCTTTTCATTAGGAGAATTTTAAATGACAGACTGTATGGATGCTTCAAATGAAAATCAAATTTCAATGTATATTTTGTATGGATGCGTCTATTTTTACATATCCGTTAATACTGAAACGGAACATTTTGAAATCTCTAACGTAATTTAGTAATATAGTAACTCATAAGACCTTGAGGTCTTAGCCTATGATGATATTTTGTAACTCTTTCATGCAATCAATGGTGAATATTAGAAGCAATGGTAATGAAATTAAACGAAGCACTAAAACGAAAACTTCCAGGATTTGTTGAAAAGCATGATTAACTTATTTTGTAACTTGCCAATGAGCCCGTTTTTTTTTCAAAATAAATCAGGAGATGCCTAGATAGATTTGATGGGATGTATTGCCTCACCAATAGTATTCACTAAATATTGATTCTCATAATTATCACTTGCTTCGCTCTATCAAATTTCCCTCTTAAGAGAGCTGTTTATATCTTGTGTATACATTAAAAAAAAACATGTTCAATTTAAATATGAATGAAATGAAGCAACAAGATGGTTTAGTTGCTGATTTCGTTTCATATCTGATACTTAGGATAATGTTATAGTTTTTGACAAAAATAGCTTTGGTTAATATGTCTTTGATTTTGCGAACAGAAATGGTAGAAATGTATTAAACACTTTTAGGTTGGGGAGACCGGGGCAAGATGAATACGTTAACAATTTTTGTTGTTTATTAATTTATTTTTAAGTATAAAAAAATTAATTTTAAATGAACTGTTAGAGTATTTCTCTGTAGCATTAAATATATTACTGTTGAAAATAATCATAGCATTACATTAAATTCTTATTAATTTCTTTTTGTACAACTATGTTTATTGTGATTGGTTGTTTAATGTAGCTTTCTTTAATGGCCGCCAATTCTCCGCCATGGGCCTTGCAAAATCTATAAATACCTGTAAATTTTCTGTTTTCTTTCAGTATGTTTGTGTAATTGTTCTTGTATCAAATATACTCAATTAGGTCCACACCTTTAGGTCTGCCTTTTTTTTTATTTCAACTGCAGAGCGTGGTTCGAGCAAGTGTTGAAATGAGCTGCGAGACATACTGACGCCGTTATTTTTCTGTTTTTCATTTCTGCTGGGATTCTGAGTGAAAAAGATTTTATCTTACTTTTTATATATTTTATCAATGGATTCTTCAAAAGATGTTTACGGCACCCCTCTTTTTGAAGGTGATGGAAAAGTTTTTTTGGTATGGAAACGAAGAGTAACGGCAATTTTTGCTGCTAAAGAATTGGAAAAATTCCTGGAAAATGAAACGGCTCTAGACAATGCCGCCGATGTCGTGAAAGCAAAAAAGGCTTACGCTTTATTATTATCATTATTAAGTGATAATGTTCTTGCATCACTTCAAGATGAAAATACAGCTCATAAAATTTGGAATAAATTAGAACGCACTTATGATACAAAGCGTGCAGTGAATCAAATTTTAATTCGGAAGAGATTGGCAACGATTAAGAAAGATCCTACAGTTTCTATGAGAAATCACATTGATGAAATAAATAAATTAATTTCGGATCTTAAGCTGTCTGGGGCAGAAGTTAATGAAACGGATACTATTGTTTATATTTTGATGTCATTGCCTCAGGAATTTGAAAATGTTAAGATTGCTTTAGAAAACCAACCGAATTCTGTTTTGACATTAGATTTCGTGACACAAAGATTATTAGATGCTGAAGCACTTCTTTTGGATTCAAAGAAAGAAAAAGTATAACTAAGGCTGCTCTTGATAATACTGCATTTGTGTCGACTCGCAAAGAATTCTTTTGCAAAATTTGCAACTCTAAAGGGCATACAGCGAAATATTGTAGAAAGAAAATTACCTGCCATTCTTGTGGAAAATTCGAACACATAAAACGTAACTGTAAAGCTGTTAAAAATTCAAATAAAGAAAAATTTGCCTCTTCAGCTGTTACTTTCGTTGCTGGAAGTATTAAAAGGAATGAATTTATAGTAGATTCCGGAGAAACTTCCCATATGTGTTCTAATGAGAATTATTTCGCATCCTTAGTACCTTCTTCAGGAACTATTAAATGCGCATGAAAAACAACGAATCTAGAAATCAAAGGTATTGGAAATATTAATGGAAAACTGTCAAATGGAATGGAAATTACTTTAAAGGATGTCCTTTATGTTCCAGACTTAAACGGGCAACTCATTTCCGTTAGGAAAATTGAAAGTGCAAATTATACAGTTATTTTCAAGAATCAAAAAGTATTTATCGAAAAAGGGAGCAACCGTTTTTACTTCGGTGAACGTGATTTGAATGGACAATACTACCTGTACCTGTTTACGAAACCGTTCTTACTTCAAAGAAAAATCATTGTGATATCTGGCATCGCAGACTTGGTCATCCGAGTGAAAAAGTATTGAAAGATATGAAGCTTCCGGTACCTGATTCTTTTTGTGATATTTGTGCTCGGGTAAAACAGAGTGCAACACCAATGGAAAGAGGGCCAAGAAAAAGAGAAACCAAGCCAATGACTTTGATTCATAGTGACATTTGTGGACCTATTTTTCCGACAACCTTTTCTGGCGAGTGCTATTTTATGACTCTTATCGATGATTTTTCTCGTTTTACTGAAGTACGTTTACTGAAACATAAAAGTGAAGTCTCAGAAGAATTAAAAATGTTCTTAAAATCCAACCCTACAGGGAAGAAAATTAGATGTGATAACGGGAAGGAATATTTTTCTAATGATTTAGTGAATTTTACTAGAGATCTTGGTATAGTGATCGATCCGGCTCCTCCATACACGCAATCTTTGAATGGAGTAGCTGAACTCTGCAATAGGTCGCTTCTGAATATAGGACGTGCTTTGATTGCTGAATCAAATTTACCAAAGACTTTTTGGGGTCAAGCTATCCTTTCAGCAGCTTACTTGAAAAACCGAATGCCAAGCAGCACTATTGAGAACAAAACTCCGTACTTCCTGAAATATGGAGAAGAAGCCGATTTAAAGCACATACGTGTTTTTGGATGCAGTGCTTACATGTTAATTCCTTCCGTTCATCGAAAGAATCTTGACGATATGTCTAAACAAATGATCTTCATTGGTTATTCTTCAATGGGATATAGATTACTAGATCCTGAAACGAAACGCATAACTGTATCAAGAAATGTGAAATTCGACGAAGAGAAAAGGAAAATGTTCAGTCGAAACAATACATTCTAGAAAATTCAGAACCAGTCGATAATGAAATTGATCCAGATGTTCTAGAAAATACGAGTGATGAATTAGATGATCCTGAAGAGAAAGAAGACAAAAAAAGAAAACTGAAAGATTTAAAAAGCAACCTGTACGGTATCCAGATCCTGAAGTTTACTAAGCAGTACTTTGCCAACAAGAAACATTAAAGTTTGATGATATCAAATCCCTCCCTAGTGATGAACAACGCTTGTGGAAAGAAGCTATGGACGCGGAGATTGAAAGTATGAAAATCAACGATGTCTGGGATCTTGAAAAATTACCACCTGACAAACGACCTATTTCCTGCAAATGGGTATCTACCATCAAAAGAGATGGTCGACATAAGGCGAGACTCGTAGCTCGTGGATTTATGCAAAAAGAAGGGCTAGACTATAGTGAAACCTTTTCCCCTGTAATAAGTATGCCAGCTTTACGTTTGGTTCTTATTTTGATTTTAAATGAAGACAATTATGCATTTGTGTTAGATGTTAAAACAGCGTTCCTGAATGGTAAGTTAAATGAACTTGTTTTTATGGATCAGCCGCAAGGTTATGATGATAAAAGTGGGCGAAAGTGTAAACTTAAAAGAAGTTTATATGGTCTAAAACAAGCCCCACGACAATGGTTTGAAAGGTTTCATGAATTTATTTCAAAGTAAAATTTTAAATCTTGTGATAATGAACCTTGTATTTTTATTCGGTATAATAATGATCATAAAATAATTATTGCTTTGTATGTAGATGATATGTTAATTGCAGGTTCAGATGTAAATGAAACTAATGTAGTTATTTCCCTATTACAAAACGAGTTTCACATGTCAAAATCGGAAAGTGTTTCAGAATTTCTAGGTATTCAAATGAAATTCAATTCTGATAGTTTAATAATGGATCAAGAGTCTTACATAATTAAATTGTTAAGTAAGTTTAATATGCTAGATTGTAAACCCAGTGACATTCCTATTTCTCCCAAGTCCACCCCATCTGATTTCAAAAATGGTAAACCTTTTAATGGCCCATATCGTGAACTTGTAGGTTGTTTATTATATTTAGCTTATATTTCTCGACCTGATATTTTGTATGCTATTAACTGTTTAAGTCAATTGCAAGAAAATCCTACTGAAATTGCATGGAAAGCACTTAAGAAAATCTTAAGATATTTAAAAGAAACATTGTCTTTAAAACTTGTGTATAAAAAGCAAAATTCTGATCCTAAATTATCCATGTATGTTGATGCTGATTGGGGGTCTAACACAAATGACCACAAATCAGTAACAGGTTATATTTTAATGTTTTGTAACATGCCTGTTCTGTGGTGTTGTAATAAACAAAAATCAGTGGCTTTATCATTAACTGAAGCTGAAGTCATTGCTTTAACTAAAAGTTTGCAAGACTTGTTATGATTTAAAAATATTGCTATTGAAATTGTAAATATTAAGGATTTAGTAAATTTTGAGGATAATCAATCATGTATAAAATGTATGAGAGTAATTATGGTAGAATGAAACACATTGATATCAAATTGAAATTTGTTCGCAATATTATAAAAGAAAATAACATCAAAATTGAATATGTTCCTACGAATATGCAAATTGCTGATTTATTTACAAAGGCATTACCTAAAGTTAAATTTTATGAACTATTATTTCTTTGTTGTTTGTACAAGTAATGTTTAAATTGTGTCATATTATTATTAATGATTGATTTCAAGAAATTTCTTTGTTTTCTGATGTAATGCTAGAATATGGGCGGGTGTTGAAAATAATCATGGCATTACATTAAATTCTTATTAATTTCTTTTTGTACAACTATGTTTATTGTGATTGGTTGTTTAATGTAGCTTTCTTTCACGGCCGCCAATTCTCCGCCATGGGCCTTGCAAAATCTATAAATACCTGTAAATTTTCTGTTTTCTTTCAGTATGTTTGTGTAATTGTTCTTGTATCAAATATACTCAATTCGATCCACACCTTTATGTCTGCCTTTTTTTTATTTATTTCAACAATTACCATTTAATTTTTCAAATAAAAAAAATGAAGGATAATTTTATTTTTTCTTAACATTAACAAATCGTCATCTTGCCCCAGTATTGGGGCAAGATGACTTTGGCCTTGGAGCAATATTACAACACTGAAAAAGGTTGAACATATTTTATCTTTTGAATATGTTACATGGTTTAACAAATGATAACTGTGTTTTTACATCTTGCGAAGTATCAAACTAAGCATAATGCATTGCAACGTAATGTTGAAGTGTTTAGTTGTGCAGCTAACAACAGTCACAAATAAAAATGCCATTTTCATAATTGGAACATTCCTCATGCCATCACTCTTAGCATTTACAGCACTTGATCCATTTTTCTGTTGGTGGGTCACAATTTCCCTCATCACAAGCAGGGCATCTGATTGAAGTCTATCCAACTGGAATCCAACAGAACAGCATCCTTTGAAGTTGATGCAACTGGACTGTTTGGCCTGGATTTAATAGACTTAGGCCTAGAACATGGTTTGGGTTTTTTAACTCCCTTTATATTATCCAACAGATTTTTCCCTTTATCCAACGGAATCCAACAGAACACCATCCTTTGAAGTTGATGCAACTGGACTGCTTGGCCTGGATTTAATAGACTTAGTCCTAGAAATTAGTTTGAGTTTTTTAACTCACTTTTTAACTTCACTAACTTCTTTTCTCTGTTTTTAAACGTTCCTTTTCTTCCTTCAGCTTTTCCCTTTGTTCTGACATTTCTTTCATGGGTGTGCTTGTAAGAATGCTTGAACTCAATGTTTTGATTTTGCTTTTTTTTCTCACATTGTGCTGCCTTAGGCAATGGTTTGAAATCAAAAACACTAACAGGCTTCTTTGGTGCATTGGATCAGCATTTGACATAATTTCTGGTTCTTCTGGAGGGTGTATACGTTGGTTTTCTCCTACCAGGGTGTGAGGATGAAGAGCTCATCATCTTGCCCCGGGCTGCCTGTTTTAAAATATTCGTTTTTATTGCCATGAAGGAAGGCAATTAATTGACATTTATTCATTGTAATAGGTAGTATTTAAACTAAGTTACTCGTAAATATTAAAGAGAAACGATATATCTTAACTGTATCTGTAGCAGAGCTTATTTACACACGCATAAATGTATAACATGTCGGCGGTAAACAATCAAAGCTTCACAACTAACACAAAAATAGCTATTTCAGCGTCTCTTTACTATTGTTTAACGAACAGCCGATAGCAGAGTCAGTAGTGCCAGGTTGATGCTGCTACCTAGTGGAAAACGGAAAAATTAAGACATTTGTCATCTTTTCATCTCGCTCCGGTTTCCTCTACATCAAATTTCATCATATATTTGGCTAAACAATTCGCAATTACTGTATACAAATTTCTGTACAATGTTTCAGTTTTTAAAACTAACTGAAAAGTAAAGAAAATTAATTAAACAGATTATTTCTTATTTTTACTCTTGAGAAACAGATTTATACACCGTGCTTAAAATAATCCGAGAATTTTTCATAACATATGTTTTACAATAAAATAACTCGAATTTTAGTAATTTTATTAAAAATTATTCCTAAATCTGTTTATATTTATACTTACATTTGTAATATTAACGAGATAAATCAGTTTTGGACGGTGTTGGGGTCAAAATGTAGAATGAAATTTCTTATCGTCCAGTGTCCGTGATGTCGATTTTCAAGTTTGAAGTTGTCTGTATAAAATTGTTTCATAAAAAGTATTTCGACGTATTTTTTTTTTCGAAACTGGGACTATTGTTTTATATAGAAATGTAGTAAAAAAATAATCTGCAAACATTTTTACGGTTATTATCATTTTTTGAAGTCTGTCCCTGGATTTTAGAATTTTGCCGGCCCTCATGCTAAAATTGTGCAGAAAATCAATCGACATGCAGCCACCGAATTTTTTAAAGTTTTTACTCATGCGAAAGTATGCTAGAGAAAAAAAATGGCTGTGATTCTTTGACAGAAAATTTACTGTAGAATTTAAATCAGCATTTAAATATCAATTTCAATTATTGTGGCCTTATTGGTAGTCTTACCGTCTATTTATTCCTCAACTTTTAGTGGAAAATTATTTTTTTTACTTGATTACATGTAAAAAACTGTTGCTAAAAATCAATGAACATTTTGGCCATCATTTAGTCTTAACATGACTTGCCTAAAAATATGCGGAAAATTTCCTTACGGCCCCATCCCCATCGTCTCTTCCTTACCAACTCTCTTCTATTTCGCTATCACATGGATGACAAGGGTCTCATTGAGATAGTACAGTATTAAACATGAATGCTGAATTAGAACATCCCGTAAGGCATGGTGACGTCACGGCAACGTCGTTGTCTCTGCGCAGTTTTTTTTTTTTTTTTTTTTTTTTTTTTTTTTTTTTTTTTTTTTTTTTTTTTTAAGCAATGGCAGATTAAGATATTTTTCTTTACAGTTATCGAATTTGAAAATATCGCTTCTGACCGTTAAAGATAAGTCTCTTACACATATAACATAAAACTATTCAACTCATATGTACAAATCAGGAATAAAATATTTAAATTAAATAAAACTTACATATACGTTCCATTAATATCCGTGTATCCTAAAATGGTCATTTCCTTATCTTAAAGTGTTGTAGACGTGGTGAAGGTGATGTTCTAAAAACAGTGAACTATTTATTTCCCGCGTCTTCTCATGTTTATTTTTTTGTGGGCAGACGATTTTCAAGCAGATGGTCTGGTACAGATTATTTGTTTTTGCATGCAAGAGATATGAAACTTGAATGCGCAGTAATTTTCTAAAAGTATGGTTGATTAAAATTTTGTAAACCTTTTCTTTTTATCCTTACCAAATAATTCAAGTTAAAATGTATTGTAAAGTTCCTTTTTTCTAAATAATTATAATAATAATATTCATAATTAGAGTTTATTAGATATACCATTGTTTAAATTTTCAAAAGGTGTAAAAATAAATTTAATGGTAATAACGAGCCCCCCCCCCCCCCTTTTTTTTCTTTTTTTTAAAGTAAAGTTTGTTTTGCACAAATTTTGTATATTTATTTTATTTTCGGAAAATGCTAATTTTATTTAAAAAGTCTGAAAGAAGTAGAATTTATGACTTGAATACAAATTATAAAAATATTCTAAAGCAAGAAATGCATAGATGAGTAAACTCTGAAGACTCTTTCTACGTGCTCATTAAAAGGTGCAGATTTAACTGTAATATAAATTTTTTATTTTGAAACCACAGAAGTGTTTCGAATAATCCTGGTCGGTAAATAAATAAATAAATAAATAAATTTCCTCCCAGCAAACTAAATATGTAAAGTGTATAAATTTAATATTCCTAATTCTAAATATATTATCCAAATACTAGATATAATTGAAATCATGAAAAAGTATACATTCACTATCTTAGATATCAAATTGATAAAATATAGCCTGAAAATTTAGTTTATTAATGCTTGTATCGTGCACTTTACTTATTATGCCCCCCCCCCTCCCCTTTAGTGACAGAATTTACCATTTGCTATCCACTAATATATTTTATTCCTTATGCCATGTAACTCGTGACTGTTTAAAATATTTCTCTTCATTTTCAAAGATTTTTGAAGTTCATATTTTTGTCACACTGTGACTTACAATATGGTGGTTTTTTTGTCACATATGTGACGTGACGTACGTTACATAGCAGTGACATAACAGTGACCTCACAATTTTTTTTAATTGCCAGAAAAACATAATTTTACAGTAAATAACATGTTTTGAAGAATTTTCGTAATTTTTTAAAGTTTTCTAAGAAGTTCACATCTCAGTCACAATGTGACATCACTGAGTGGTGGCATTTTGGTCACAGATGTGACGTGACCACAGTGACTTACAGTGACGTCACAACGACGTCACCGTGACCATGCATGCTATGAGGGATTTTCTAATTATACGAATAAGAACATGGGTTGGGTTGGGTTGATTTTTGACGGCCAATTATCTACACGAGGGATATGGGCCCGGGGGGAGTGCCCTCCGTGGGGGTCTTTCTAAGGGAACCTAATCCGTATTAACGCATGGAAAATCCACGGCTCGAAGAAAACCACGAAAACTCCGAACGATTAGGCCGACGGGCGCGTTTGGGATCGAACCCAGCACCTCCCGTCTACCAGCTTCGAGAGCAGAACCTCTCGGCCACTGGTGGGGCCGAATAAGAACATGAAAATTTAAGACTTGAATTTAAAAAAAATGTTAGTTTTTTAAAGTTGAATTTCACATGTTTCTTACTCATGAAAGTTAAAATTATCGGATAATGCCTCACATGTATTTCGTTATAAATCACCGTTTTATAAACTTTTAAGTATTGAGACCCCAGAAACATTCATAAAAAAGGTAAATAGCCTGTTTTATTATACAGTTTTAACGAAATCTAAGTAACGGATATTTACATTTACTTATTAGACTACATTGCCACCAATACCATTGTGTAATTATGTAATATTTGATTATTATTATTTATTAACAGATATTTCTTGTACATACAGATTTTATTTTTCGGGATTAACTGCAGCCTCTCGTTATCTGTTCTCGACCGACAGTTGAAGAAACAATGTTCTAAATATTTAATTGTAATTACTTGCTTACAATGCTTACAGTTCCTTCTATTACGTTTGTGTTTGCAGCCATGAAACTGTAAAAGATTTTAGAAAACAAAATTTATTAATTTATTCGGAACCCTGATAGATATATATAATGAATTAGCATGTCTTTAACAAGTCTGATACAGGTAAATAATAATAAAATTAAATAATTCAGCATAAAATAATATAAACTGCTAATTTTCAGTCTTTAAGACAATGTTATTCCAAAATTTTGTACTAAAAATACCTCATTGTTATTACTTCTTATTGACATGTTCTATGGGTACTATGCAAATTCATTATAGGTAAAAATTTAGAAGACAATAAAAATTTAGAGAGACAAAATGTAAAGGAGACGGAAGGAAAATTAAGCATGCAAGTTTAATTTTGTTCTTCAGTTAAACAAAATATTATTAAAACTCCTCGCTTCTGACCATTTCTTCTTTATTTTGAATCATTATTATAATAAGTTTAAAATTATATTTTATTAGTTTTATTTGAGCAGATTTTTATTAATGAGAGTCAAAATTATGTGAGGAGGCCTACTATCTCATAAATGCTAATACTATTTCAAAATTAGCTGCCGCAGTACCAAAAGTAAATGGCAGTCTATGTCCTTCATGAGAATTCTACAGATATGAAACTCCGTGCATTAGTTTTCGAGATAGTGCTATTGCGGAAATTGCTAAAAATGCTGCATAGAAGAGCCACCTGAGGGGCAATTTACACCAAAATTGAATCAGCACCCCTCCAAATCAAGGGCTAACAAATTCTGATGTTAGACGAAAATCCCTGCATTATTTCTTGAGATAGAGCTGTTGCCGAACTCGTGAAAAAGGCTTCAAAGCAGCGCCCCCTACTGGGAGATTCCCACCAAAAACTAATCAGTACCATTTTATATAGTGACTAAGTGAATATAAAGTTTTATTAAATTCCGTGCTTTGGTTCTTAAAATTGAGCGCCTACAAAATTTGTGTCACATAGACTCACAGAGAGATATTTTGTAAAAAATAGTTTTTCGGAATCTCTGACCCCTGAAAAATCCGTCGAAAACCAAGCACGAAAATTTTCACGAAACCTATATTTTATTCTTGAAAAGATAGAAGAAAGTAAAAAGTTTTTGATGAGTAAGCGTGGTTTCTGTTTTCATAAGGGTTATCTGCGTATTATAAACGAGCCCAAATTTTGATGATCAAATACCATCTCATATTTGTGTTACATATTAGTATGCCAAAACACATGGGAGTAATACTTTTGTTCAAGTATATCTGTTACAGCTCAGCAGAAAACATTATTAATAAGAATAAAATTTTTATATTGAAATAATATAATGTTTCCTTACATGAAAATTATTAGCTTTTCAATCTGTGTTTTTTTTTTTTTTCGGCACCTAAAAAATCTATAAATAAGAGCGAAAAAATGAAAGCCACCAATGACTAATGCTGCAGGAAATAATCGTATAAAAAGGAAATTGGTTCCAATCGATAAGTATTATATTCCACTTTTAAATGCTATGTATAAATTAGGGTTTTGGAAAACATGCACATAATACAAATCGCACCGACTATTTTTTAAATAATGGTATTACCCACTTATGACACTTTTTTAAATTCTTTAGCTCAAAAGAAGCCGAAACAATTTATAGTTTATATATTTTTCTAAAATATTTTATAGATACAAATTGTCAAAGTTTGAGTATACGAATGTTAAAAGCATGTGACAAACATTAATTTATAATGATTTTTTAAATATTGATGAGACGGAATAAACGAAGATAAAAGAGAAACAAACTTGTTCCATGAAATTTTTCGATTTTAAACATTTGTTTTTGCAAATTATTATTAAAATAATATTAAAAAATATATGAATATATGTTTGATATAAAAAGGACTACAATCTTGAAAAATACGAGTGCACTAGTTAACAGCTTATTCGAGATACAGAGAAGTTTTACGTTTAGTCTGTCTAAGGTTACATTGACAAAGGGATTTAAAAAAAAAAAAAAAAAAAAAAAAAAAAAAAAAAAAAAAAACTTTTCGTATATTTTAAATTTATATAATGTACAGTCGTGGAAAAATGTACCCCTGTCTCCTACGAACTCTACAACAAATTATAGTAGAAGAAAGTTGTTGCTTCCAAACTATTGAAAATAGAGTTTACTTTTAAATGATGTATATAAAATTTGCACAGGGGGCCATCTACAAATCAAAAAACAGACCAAACTTTGTTTTTTCAAAGGCAACACCTGATTTTGACAATATATTTTAAATTTTCTGTTCAAGATAGGCCTAGATACCAAATTCCAAGTCCTTTGGATGATTAGTTTCTTGATTATAAATTTTCAAAATTTAGAGCTTAAAATGTTAAATTACATATTCTCGTTTTTATTAATATCTACTGAAATTATAATCCTAAGGTGATAATTGGGGTGTGGTTATAATACTAAAATATCCAAACATAAATGCATTGCATTTGTAATTTTAAACATTTTATAATATGAATTATGAAATTTGTGATTATATTATTTCTTTAAAGACTATAATGTATTTAAAATTAGAAAATCCGCTTGAGTACCTTGTGTTAGTGAACTTTTTTTTCTAATCTGAGGTGTATATTTTGCTCCACCCCACGCGCAATTATACAAAGAAATTTTCTTATAAGGCTTTTTGAAATATTTTATGTTTTTAATGTATTTATCGTTTTTGTTTAGTTCAGTTTGCTTAATATGAATGTATGTGTCTTTTCCATTTTTGGTGTTCATTTTCGTCCTATACAGTGATATGCAAAATATAAATTTAAAATTAAAAGAAAAATACGCTATAAAGTTAATAGAAGAAAAATATCATATATTTTACAAGAAATTTCTTTCTTTCGAAATATTAGTTTATTGCTCGTGATTTAGCTTGCACCTAACATTATTCTGATTCAACTAAAACTTAATAAAGAAATTCCACATTTTAAATTTATACTTAAATTTTACAGGTACTTTGCAATAAACCTGAAGTGTATTTTGCAGATTGGACAATTCTACAATGTATTACAACAAGCAAGGTTGATAGAAATAGTTATAAAAGGCACTTTGTATCAAGCAAGAGTTCTAAATTAACATATGACTCTTATTATATTAAGTTCATAATAATATTTTCATTTTTAAATGCATTTTTGTCCATCTCTCCAAAGGGTTGAAAGGAACTTTAAAGTTTGAAAATGTACGAATATTCTAATTATAGAATATGAAAGACGTAATATTACAAAATAATTTAAAGCTGAAGGCATAAAATCTACCGTATCTGAAGTTTTTTACTATAGATTAGAGAAGTATGAGGAATAAAAAAATGTACCCTTAAGTAAAAAATAAATAAAATATATGTTAATCTCTATTAAAATTATTATCGTCTTAAAACAATCTGCAAATAATACAGTTTGCTTAGATGGTTTTTTCTTTCAATTACCAATGTACTATTTCAGGCTAATGCTATGTCAAACAATTAGAAATCGCTTCGTCTGTATATACTTTTGTACATCTCTGAGCGGTATATAATAAATATAAAGCATTTATTAATCTTCTTTATCAACCACGCGCCGAAATTAAATCTATCAATTAATCCCTAAATATATATATATTTTTTAAATTTAATCCAAAAATAAATTCTCAACATAATGTTTAGAAGAAATTAAAATTACTGTGAATGTTATTGGTGCATTCACGTTGGGTGTTCGCGCAAAATATATTTGTAAAATAATAATAAAAATAAATATTATATATTATGAGAAAAAAAGGCACGTAAATCAAATCCATTTGTCTTATTTATACCTCAGAATCATTTTCATTCAGAAACCCATTTTGTCATTGTAATGCGATCATGACTCTCATGACGCAATCTGTCTCATATGCGCATCTTATTTATGTTTCTTTACAGGGTGCAAGAAAAAAGTACATCTCTAATATAAAAATAAAGTATTCAATATTCATAGACACACAGGCGTGTAAATTAATTTTGTCAATACAATAATTTCTTATATATTTTTGTTATTAATATTTTAAGTTTCTGCTGCTGTTTTATATATTAGAATTTTTGATAAACGTTCTCTAATTTACTTTTCGCAATGAGACTGCGAAAAACCAAGCTGTTTGTACAAACAGATAATTCTAATTAGCCTTAATTTCTAATAAACTAGATTTTCTAATTAGACTTAAACTGCATAGGCTGATTACAAAAGCAGAAAAATTGCATAGGCTGATTTTTCTGCTGCCGCATGTGTTCATTGCAATAAGCATTATAACTATCATGCTTATTGAGAAACATCTGTTTTCATCCAGTTAGCATGTTGTTTTAAGCCTGAAAAATATCACGCTTATTGAAGTATGGCAGATGGTTTTCCAGATATCCTGGCCCTTCGGAAACAGAACTTTAAAGATTCAGATTTCTCAATCATACTTCAAAACAAATCCTATTGCTCTTTATACATTATCTAGAGTATGAATATATAAGAAAAATAATTCTAACTTTTTTGTTTCTTTATATCCCAGAAATTCAAAAGAATTGCTACAGTATAAGGTTACCATTTGGAACTAATCAGATGTGCCAATCCCAAAACTTCCTTCTGTCCCATGCATATCAATACTTCAAAATTCCCTATCATAGTTCCAAAATAAACTGATAATATATAACCACCGTAATGATTCTGCAGGCATCGATTCGTTGAATTTTGTGCATTTAAAAAGTAAATATAAGGATCGCATTGTTCAATCAAATCATTGAATTTCAGCATCCAACCTCTTACATGTCTGCCAAAGAAATTCACAACCCAAAGGTCATAAAAATGACACCTGTTCTTGTGTATATACACAAGACTAATAAGGATTTATTTACGTGAAAGTGTAATGGAATATGAAGTTTGATTACATCCTTTGCATAAGCTTTTGAGATATAGCTATAGCGAAAATCTTGAAAAATGCAGCATACTAGAAGCACCAGTTATACGATTGACACAAATATTTAGTCAGCACAAACATGTCAATATCAAATACAATATGAAAATTGATGAAATTTCGTACATTAGTTCTAGAGATATGGCTATCGCTAAAATCGTGTAATTCCCGAAAAAAACGTAGCGTAGCAGCACCATCTCTTTGACGATTTGCACCAAAACGTAATCAGCCACAAATTATGTCGACGTCAAACTGAATCTGAAGTTTGATGAAAATCAGTGCATTAATTCTTGAGATAGAGCTATTGCGGAAATTGGAATAAACTGCTTCATAACAGCGCCTCTTGTACGATTTACACCAAAACCTAATCATCAACAACTTATGTGAATTTCTAGTAAAATCTGAATTCTGATTCTCATTAAACGTGTAACTGAATCTGAAGTTTTATGAAAATCCGTGAATTAGTTCTTTAGATTGAGCAATTGTGAAAAATGCATTATATCACTGCCACAGCTTTTGCGATTCACATCAAAGATGTAAATTAGATGTAAAAGCAGCACCAATTTATATTAAAGTCAACCTGAATATAATGTTTTATTAAATTCCTTGCATTAGTTCTTGAGATAGAGCGCACACAACAGATAAACTCACAGACTCACATTTCCTAAACAGACTTAATTTTTTCTAAAACTGACATTTTCTAAATCCTGTCAAATCGTGTTTGGGACCTTCTAAAATGTATAAATACATGGAAAATCAGAAATCAAAAAATTTCACAAATCCTGTACTTTCTTCTTGTAAGTATAGAAGAAAGTATAAGGAAAGTTGGTTTAGTTTTTAATATGTAGATCTAATACTAATGCAAATTGGCATTCTCACAATCTTTTTATTTTATGTCCCTGAATAATAATTTTTATTTTAATAATTTTTTCTGAGTTTCTTTTATTTCATATACTGGGGAACATCCCATTTCATGATTGCATAACAATATTAATGAGATAAATAAGTTTTGGACGATGTTGGAGGTCCAAATACCAGGAACACTCCTATACTGTGCCGTGTCCCTGATGCTGACTTTTAAGTTTGAAGCTGTCTGTATAAAATTGTTTCAATAAAAATATTTCGATGTAATTTTTCTCCAAAACTGAGACAATTGTTTAATATAAATATGTGGCAAATAATTAACCTGCACAATTTTTTTAGGATGATATTATTTTTTTAACTCTGTCACTGGGTTTTTCGTCTTTACCTTCACTCTTGCTAAAATTATACAGAAAATCACCTCAGATGCAACCACAGAATGTTTTTCAAGTTTTGTCTCATGCAGAAGTATGCTCGAGAAAGACTGTCTAAAATTCTTTGACAGGAAATTTACTGCAGAATTTAAATCAATATTTAACTATCAATTTCAAGATCGTGGCATTATTGGTAGTCTTACCGTCACCGAGGTTCATTCCTGCACTTTTCGAGGTAAATTAAAAAAATAATAATAATAATTTAATCGAATGTTAACAGCTGTTTCTAAAAATCAATGAACATTGTGGCTATCACTTAATCTTAACATGATTTACATAAAAATAGGTGGTAATTTTCCTTATCGTTCTATCCTTACCGTCCCTTTTTTACACATTTCGTCCCTTTTTTTCTTTACCGTCCCCTTTTTTTACCCTACCGTCCCTTCTTTAACACCCCTTTAAGACAATGTTACACAAAAAATCTGTATTGAAAGTACTACATTTTTATTATTTCTTATTTGCATGTCGTGTGGGTACTATGCAAAGTCATTACAAGTAAAAATTTAGAAGAAAATAAAAAAGTTATAGTGGTAAAATTGTAAGGAAAATTAAACTCGCAAGTTTAACATAAACCTCAGTTAAATAAAAAATTTTTCGCTGCTGACCATTTTTTCTTTATTTTGAAACATTAAGACATTCGTCTATCAGATTAAAATGTTATTTTAGTAAGTTTATTTTCACCAGATTTTTATTCCCGAAAGTCAAAATATTGTGAGAATGCCCCATATATTTATTTTTAAATTAAATGTTATTACTAATCGATTTGGGCAAATCGCATTGATCTATAGGATGAAAATGAGTTGAATAATTCGGGGGAGGGGTGGGGATATATTTTTTTTCAGGACAATTCACTGTAATGAGGAATTGTTATTAACAAAGTAGTAAGTTCTACATTCATTATAACGCATTAATGTGTCCTGTTATTTGACATGGTTACTGAAAATGATACTAATGTTCTACATTCTGCATATTTTTAACTAGAATATAGCCCGTCAGAATGACGTGTTTGCATTTTCAAAAAAATGATATAGCAATATCGCATTATAAAAAGAATTGTGGAGTAATAAATTTTGTCTTGTCTGACTGATAGGGTGGGGTGGGGTAAAGTAAAAACAGCCCATTTTTCATTTAAACTTGATTTGCAAGAAAATTATTAATTGAATTGGTAAAATACTGACATAAAATATGCAAATGAACTTCACTCACAAAATTTGAAGAAATATTTCACAAAAACATTCAAATTAGTACTAATAATGCTATTTTAAAACATATTGTCAATTAACTATTTTATCTGATGGTATGGGGTAAAATAAAAGACAATTCCAACAGAAAGTTTATTTGTTTTTATTAATTGCCAAAATAATAATTATATAACTTAAATTTTAAAAAGTTGAACAGAGAAAATCCCGATTTTTTTTAAACATGCATAAAAGAAACCTGTAATAAATTTTGATAATTAAAAATCATCTTTTATCACATAAGTAAATTGCAACTCTTAATTACATTAACAATTTGTTTTATCAAATTCTGTTATTAAATTACAAATTTATTTTCCCTACAAAATACAAAATTTTATTTTTTATAATAATGCATTGATATATATACGGCATTATATACTTCTGATATTCTAATTTCATTTTATAAGAAATATTCATTTTCCCCCCAATGTCTTCAGAATTCAAAAAACATTTTAAAAAGAAAATTTCTTTTTTTTTTTGAACTACCGACAGATGGCGCAACAGAGCATATAAACGTTTGTTTTAATATTTTAAAAGTTCAAGACGAATGAATCGTTTGTTTACTTTCATATAGGGATAGATCAATCTAATTTTAACTGAAGTTATCACAGCAGAATATTAGATAATTGAATGTAATCTCTTAAATGTTAATTTATTTTGAATAATCTGTCTAAAAATGTAACTTTTGCCGAAAAGAAAGCACGTTTTACTCAACGTTTTAAGATTGAAAATCAAATCCACATTCACTCGTGATGCCACATGTGCAACACAATTCAAATCCAGAAGCAATGGAATGACTCATTTGAACGAATCATTAAAAAATACGGTTGACATCCGATTTTGCTCTTAAAATATTTGTAAAACCATAATAAAGCCTTTAAATAATTTGAAATACGTTTGTTTTTAGAAAGGAAACGTTAATCCGGTACAAAATAATTCACGGGAATGAATCACAGAATATAGCTATATTCACTGAACACCATGAAGCGTTCTCATTGGTCAGAAAATAGATAGCCTTGAAAAACAGAGGTATTTTTTCGCGATATTTTTAACCGTGTATACTGAATTCAAACTGTAAATAAATGTAAACAAAAGTGAAAAACGCATTTCAAAATATTAATATGCTTTTGCAAAATATTTTAAGAGCATTTAATGAATAGCTGAAAGAGTCATTCATTTGTTTTTGGATTTGTAATTTGTGCTTATGAATGGCAACGGTAATCGCTTGTATACATCGGAACCGTGTTGTTGGTATCTGGTTATTTTTAAATTAGATCTTAAAACGTTATAATTGTATACTTTTTGAAGGTTTGAGAAAAATTGAAGAAGAATATGTTACACAACGATTAGATTTACTTCTTATATAAGGTAGTCGGCGAATACGGAATCGGAATGCTTAAGCCTAACGTGGCCGCGTTTGGATTATCAGAAAAAGGATGAGTTCAACTCCGGAAGCGTTATACACTTAGTGTCATTCTATGTATAATTATGCAGCAGATATCACACATTCACACTTGTTAAAAGACTACTTCTCTAAATGTAATTTGAGCCGATGTAGATTAAATTATTTTTATAAGTTTCAATAAACCACATTACTCTTTGTGAAATTTTATCCAATTTTCCTATTTATATGAAACTGAAATATAAATTTTCTTAAGAAAGAGTTTTAAAAAGTTTAAAAAATTAGTTCGTTTTTATGTAAACGCACTTATGCACGAAAAACTTCTACGCAAACTCTAAAGGAATTGAATTAAGCATTATTTTATTTCGTCAATGCATAACTAAAACTCACCTTATAATTTGTTCTGATATGCAAATTGCTTTTAACGTCTTTTAATAAAGTTAGGTATTTTTTTTTCCAAAATAAAATAAATTATTAATCGGGTATACCTCATACGAATACAAAATCTATAAATAGTTTTTAAAAAATATTACTGGAACGTCCTGAATGCAGTCCATGAAATGTTTAAAGGACTTTTATGCAGCATTTTTGCCGTTAGTATCGAGAAAAATTTCAATTAAATGTTAAGGGGAATATTTTCTAAATTCATAATTTTATCTTATGTGACGCTTACTTTTCGAACTTCATATGACATTTATTTTGTTGTTTGTGTCAAATATATTCATATATAAATACGTTTATCTCAATTTAAATAAAGTATTCAATTAATTTATCTACTAAGAAAGTAAATTTTTACATACAAATGTAAGGTTGTGAAATGCTATCGTTTCAAAAGATAATTAAATAAAAAATAAAAGTCCATTCATTTAATTAAACATATGCAACGGTGAATATTTATTAGAAAAAGATAATTTTCTACATTTCAGAGCAATTTTTCGGCATAGCCGAAGAACACAAATGGCATCGATTTTCTTTATATAAATGTGATATGAACTGTTATCATTAGATAATATTTTAGTAAAAGTGATTAAATAGATTAATTTTACATTTTTTCATCATCAGTAAATTTGCAGGTTGTAAACATGTTTTTAATTCTAGTCTAATTCCTAAATCTGAAAAGTTATCAGCTTTCAAAAGTATTTTCATGCGATACCATAAAATTCTTTTTAAGAAATATTACATTCAGTCGACAGAATGATATATTTGTACAAAACTTTGACGAAATTAATTTATAGTATAAAGTAATTTTCAATCCAATCAATGGTAATTTCTCCATTATGGATATTTATTTAGTTAAATTAAGTTACAGATTTATGTTTATTTATTTTATTTTTTATGGAGAACTATCACGAATGAGTAAATAAATATTTCTAAGCAGTGAATTTTATATACATTTTTCATTACAGAATATCAAAATATAATAAAAGAATCTTATCTTAGAAATAAAAATGTATACTACTGAAATAATTTAAAAAAACTACATTCTTTATATAACTAATCTAAGGTAGACTAAAAAACCAAAACCACACACTGTCATAGGAAACAAAGGTTTGCTGCTTATAGCCCTTAAGGGGGTCCGCGCACATTTTCAAATAATTTTTATTTATTGAAGTAAAATTCTGAATTTTTTTGTGATGGTTAACAATATCATTTGTAAAAAAAATCACATGATAAAACTTCTCATATTTTTTTTTAAATTAAAAATTGAAAATTTAATAATAAAGTGGTTTAATTCAAAATCATTATAACTCGAGATACTATTAATGAATTTATTTTTTTTTTTTTCATTTAAATAAACAGAAATATATAAGTTTAAATTTAGATTGAGCCTTTTTAGAAATATTAATTAAAAAATTTAAAAATATTTAACGAAAAAAAAAATGGCGCAACTTCAAAAAAAAAAAAAAAATCGTATTTTCAAAAGTAGGGTAGACCGGGTCTAGTTGGCCGTAGGGGCTTGTTGGCCCAGTCGTGATATTTTTAAAACATTCCGTTAGATGACATTGTCAGTCCAGCCAAGTATGCGTTGCTTCGCTTTCCTCCTCCAACATCAGCACCATTGAAATTGGAGCGTCCGTTCAAATTTTGCAAAGGTGAGTAAATTTCCTCTCTTATAAATAATCGTTTTTTATTTGTTTGTAGATTACATTATAGATTTTGATATATAATAATTCAGAAAAACAATTGTTCTTAGTTATTGTAGGGCATGTTTTTTTATTGAAATACTTTCAGAATAATTCCTTAGAGTCATGAGAAACAAAAATGGCGATACGTGGTTAGTTGGCCCGCCAGGCCAACATGCCTCGTAAGAATTTGGCTCTGGGGTATTGAAATTTTGATAGTTTTAATGAATTATTTTAATAAACATTTATTATTATTTTAATTAATTTATTATTAGTAGTAAGGAATTATTTTATTAATTGAATTCCAGGTTATTGCAGCCAATCTTTTTAAAAAATGAAGTTATAATGTTGTTTACCTCCTCCCCAAAATAAATCTGCTGCTCCTGTTGTACCAAAACATTTATAACTTTCATAATTATAGAAAAATTCCTGTTGGCTTGTCCTATAGGCGCATATAGATTTCGAAGTTAAATACTAATTTTACCAAGACTTTAACGGATTAAGGGAAATGTGATATTTTTTTTCTTATACAACCCCCCCCCCACACACACACACCCTTTTTTGTTTTTAATTTCTTTTTGCTGTAAGAGTTGCTCATATCAAAAGCTTGTCAATACAAAAGTTGTAGATAATATTAAGAGGATTTATGATAAATTTAAGTGAATTTGATATCTTGTGAATTGACGAAGTTATGAATTTTTTTTTCTGAAAACCATATTTTTGCACTCCTTGAAGCCATTTTTAATGATATCAAAAATCTGCCATGCATAATTTTTTGGCCTTTTTCCAAGAAGTTTTAAAAGCTTTAAACCGATTGGATATGTTATTATGTCTATAGAAAAGTAAAATAAATATATATATAAAGTTTTGAATTGGGGGTAGTTTTGGGCTCAATAGGCCATGATCGGTGTAGACCTGCAAAAGTTTTTCAAAAATTCCAACATGTGGGAGATTGCAATAGGTAGTATTTCTTACGAAATCTACTAAAAATTCGGCCTCCTAGCGTAACATACTACCGCTAAAAGTAACAAATCTAACAATCAAAATCTACCCGACTCTCATATTTCTCAAGTATTAATAAAATCACATTGTTCCCACGTCCAGAGAAGAGTTTGCCACAAATAATGTTTAATAACATCACATTTTATGAAGTGACAACTTCTTTCCTGGGCAATTATTCGTTGAAACCAAATAATCCTTTCTGTCTTCATAATCCATAAAAAGGGCAGTTTCAGGAAACAATTTTTTAATTATCAAAAAATATATTTTCCTTTAAGAGAAATATTATCCCTTCCACAGGCAGAATAGAACTAAACTTCCTGAACCGTTAATAAAGATCAGCAGTTCAAACAAAAAATATAGAAAAATGATATCATCTAACATAATTATATCAAGTACATTGCATCACACAAGCACACAAGCATCCTAACTTATTAGATTATCTAAATCTCACTATACCAATAATAAATCATGAACGTAAACAATAATATATATATTTCATGATAAACAAACTGGGTTTTATTATGCTTGATTAGGAATTAAATAAACGAAAATTATCATTATTTCAAAGAAGCTGGCATTACCCAAAGTATCATGAAGCAATATTACATTTTACTGACAAAAATTTGAAGGGAATTATCGGTTAGAAAAACATAATAAACGAAAGAAAAGAATTATTTCACTTAACAGATGTACAGAGGCCATGATACAATTTATTTATCATCTGGTGTTTATAATAAATCACCTAATATAGGATGAATGATTTCTTAAATTACTGTATAAGATTTACGGTGTTTTAACACCTAGGTGCCTTTATTGAAATTTTTTACTGTTCCATAATGTATTAAAGGCATTTTTTATGAGAAAATAAAATCAACTTTTAAAGCAATTTTTGGTCAAAGTTAAGAATTTGAATAACTCACAGTTTTAATATTTAAAATTTTTATTTTAATTTAGGAGGCTATATTGTGTTTTCGGTCATAAGAAATAAAAATTAAGATTTGGTAAAATTTTGATCATTTCTTACTTCTACACTATACGAACATTAAAAAGTGACGTGGGCCAACTTACCCCGCAATCGGGGCAGGTTGGCCCAAGCGACTTGGTGTCAATTTGAGCTTCTAAACTAATACTTATAGTTAATATTTTCACGTTTTACTATTTTGACTTCTTCCTGAAAATACACTGATAGTGGTAACATAAAAAGAAATTTAAAATGTTGAATTGTAATTAAAAATATATATATATTAGAAGAAGAAGCCTGCCAACTAGCCCCGGTCTACAAATATTTTTTTTCAAATATGCTGAATCAAAATTAAAGTAAAACAATTGAAAAAAGACATGTTCCAAGTTTGAAGCATTTAGGTTCTTGAGTTATAACGATTTAAATACAAGCAATGTTGAAACAAGTCGGAAATTGCTCGTCAAACGTGGCAAATGAGGTGCGTTCGTACTATAACTAGTTTTATAATTATTTTTTGTACCCCATATTGTACTGAATGTATATATTTTTTAACTTCATAAGTGCATATAGCCTATAACATCATTAAAATGCACTTGCAATAATTTTTTTCCCATTCCCCGTAATGTAACGGAACAATTTTGACTGTCCCTGTAATTAAACTATACATCCGATTTTCATAAAATTTGAAATGGCTCGACAAAATTTTGCAACAATTATATATTTAAATTTTCAGACCATTCGGAAGACTGTAACATCATTAAAACGCACTTGCAATATTTTTTTCCCATTGGCCGTAATGTAACGGAAAACTTTTGACTGTCCCTGTAATTAAACTATACATCCGATTTTCCTAAAATTTCAAATGGCTCGACAAAATTTTGAAACAATTATATATTTAAAATTTCAGACCATTCGGAAGGCTGTAACATCATTAAAATGCATTTGCAATAATTTTTTCCCATTGGCCGTAATGTAAAGAAAAACTTTTGACTGTCCCTGTAATTAAACTATGCATCCGATTTTCATAAAATTTGAAATGGCTCGACAAAATTTTGCAACAATCATACATTAAAAATTTCAGACCATTCGGTTGGGTAGTTTTTGCTCTGTTATATGCGGACAGACGGACAGACGGACGGACTGAACGACGACTATAGGTGCTACGTATTTATATAATTACGAACGCACCTAAAAACCCATCATGAATACTAACGCATTTTTACAAGAAGTTGTTCCCACGACAAACATTTCTTGAAAGCTAGATTTTGTAAACAAACCAAAACGAAAAAAAATAATATTTCCTATTCCAATTAAGATAGAAACATGATTTAAACATCATTTTAAGTAGAAAAAACCTTATTAATCATAGGTAATAATAATAAAAAAACTTATAAAAACGTGAAAATTATTTTATGTATATATCATTTGCATTACGATTATTATTTTAATACCTTATTTAATATTTTAGATTCAAACAAAATGTAAAATAATCTTATTCTTTAAATACCTACATTATTTTAGTAAACAGTTGATTAAAAAAAAATATAGCGACTAGAAGGTTAGTGTTAAAAATTCTGAATTCAAGAAGTTGTTTAAAAATTGTCTTTGAAGTCCTTTGTAGTTGCTTAAATATTCTGCAATACATTTTATGTTCCTCAAAAATTTCTGTGATGTAAGATTTTGTAATGGATAATCCTATATTAAGATATATTTTTATTTCAATCCTTAAGGTATTAAACATTCCGTCAACATCATTAAAATGTCAATATTTTAATGATAATAGTAATCTTTAAAATTATAAATTTTAATTCCATGAACTTCATTTTTGTATGGTTCTAGGAAAAATCTTAAAATTATTCCCCATGTAAATCGAGTATCTATGACTTTTAAAGTTGGATATAAAAAAATTAATTTCTTTTTCTGAAAATGCACAGAATGCTCCGAAAATGTATACACAGTTTGGGTAATTAGTTCTGTTTGTATGCACAATTAATATTTAAATTGCAAAGGAATCAACATAAAATGCATAACTTTTTCCGGCTGCTCAAAACTATTAACGTCCTCGTTAATACTCTGCTGATAACAGCGGGCTGTTGATACACAAGCATCAACAAACATTGCATGTGGAATATTGTCGCATCCTCACGTAATTGTGACTTTTAATTCTCACAATGTCGTCGTTTTCCTGGCGTAAACTTTACCTTTAACGTATTCGCACGATAAGGTATTAAGTAAAAGTCCTGTTGTGTCAGGTCTCAGGTACGATATTTGGTTCTAAACAATTTCCCCCTTAAACTGTACATGATGTTCACATTTTTTTCATATACCAATCACACATTGTTTTACTTCTGTGTGATGTAAATTTATATTTACAACGCCCTAACATGCGATGATTTCTTGATGCCAATATCAGGACTTTTTGGTTTTTCAGATTTTTTGGATGTTTCTGGATAAATTTTGAATACTGTTATTTTGTTTGTAAGGCTAATGGAAATTTTTGGTCTTCCGTAGCGTTGTATATGAACGTCCTTAACAGTTCCATTCGTTTCTAACATCTTTTATTCGATTAATTGTAAGTCGTGTAGGTAGCCATGCGATATTGTCTTTGTGCTTGTGCTACAATTTTCATATTTCCAATATAATTAAAAAATAAATTTTATTTTTTTTTAAAGTTAATCTATACAACTCATTATTTCTAATTAATTAACTACAACCTGAAAACGATGAAAAACAGGGAAGTTATGAATTGATAAGCAGTGTATGCATATTTTGGACACCCTCCCAGCAAAGAAAGAAACAGTGGGCCATCAGCTGGAAAAAAGATAGGAGCCAGCACTGCCATCATCGGTAAAGCGCAATGGTGCCATTACTTAAACCTGTAAAAAAGTGTCCGTACGGAATCCAGCAGGCCAATCAGTGATGGCCAACAGCAGGCCAGTATTGGTATACCATCACATCACTTCAATCCGCCACTTTTCCTGCAGTACTAGCACGTATCCCACTGTCATTCCTTTGCTGGCCTAGCACTTTCCCTTACAAAAATTTCTTATAGAATTCTATGAAAAAACGAAGTATTATGGCTCTTTTTCTATAAGCTAGCTTCACCAAGAGCTATAGAAGTGTCTGTCTATAATAGAAATATCTATTGGAGTACTTGAACTTGCAGGGGATTCCACGTGGTCACCCTTCCAAGTACTAACCGCGCTCGATGCTGTTTGGTTTTCGTGATCGGACATGAACAAGTACTCTAAGCGTATGCTACGACCGGTCGTAGTTTTCAAGCTCTCATTACACTATTTCAAGTTTGTTTCTTTTGTGATTTACGTTCCGAATCATTAAACTGATATAGAAATTATTGTTTTGTATAGAAATCCTATATATTTTATACGCTATTTTTTTATTATTGATTCTGAACTGTGTAAATTATGAAAACCGAAATCCTTTGTAACTTAGTAAAATCAAATTTAAGGAGAAAAAAACAGTGCGTTGTAATAAAGAATTTATTTATCTATTTACTTATTTATTTTGTTGGTGGCAGTGGTGCTATATTATTTACAATTAAAAAAAATAGCTTCACAGCTTAAATTGTATTAAAATATTCATTTCAGATTTGTGTTTAAATACTCAATGTCTTTGATATTCGTAACGACACCTAGCGTAAGGGTTTCCAGCAATAATACTGCAAAAGTTCGTGCACTTCCATGTAGTGGTGGGCCAGCGCATGAGATAAAACGGAAGCCCACCAGAATTTTATCTGATGATTTACAACAGCAAAGTTAACTGAAGCTGTCCAGCAGTGGTCATGCAGTGGTAGACCATTAACCAGCACTTCTCCATCATTGCCAGCACCTATCTTGCTGCTGGCCAGCAATTTCTTCTTTGCTGGGCTATATCAACGGAAAATGTTTTTTAATTAAGTCAATAAAGTTTTAATAATTTGTTTTACACTTGTACTTGTATAGGCGTTCTGGAATAAAAACATAATTAAATTATATAGAATGGAACATTATGTATAAGAGCTTGCAAAAATGAATTAAATTTACGATTATGTTAAAAAAAAAAAAAAAAAAAAAAAAAAAAAAAAAAAAAAACTATATTCAAATTGAGTGTGTCAATTCAAGTGAATTGATGTTTCGTTTTCTGCTTTTTAAAATATTTCAATGATATCTTAGAATATTTTAAATACCTTTTAAATGTCATTTATATTCAATAATATATTTTAATATCCAACGAAAATAGCCGATGCGCAAATGAATTTGTGGTAATTTCTTTGATCGAATAAAGCATTTTCAGGATAATTAAAAGAAAATTGATTTTAAAAATAAATAATGAATTTAAAAAATGTTAACTAATTTCAAAAGATTCAAAAATATCATTATCAGATCTTAGCCAATTTGCAGTAGTTAATTAAGAAAACGGAAATATATTGAAATGCGCTCATTTAGGCAGAATAAACTAATCTAGAGACAAGAATTACTTCTGAATCAAGATAATTATATAATTCGTACTATTTTTTAATAAAGCAATTTGTAAATGCACCATTATATATTTTTTAAATAAAATATGAATTAAAAAAAGCAGGGAATATGCTTTTAATAGTGCAATACAGGTAAGTTTAATTAAGTAAGTTACTTTTTTTATTATTTAAGAATATTCTAATGTAAAGGTAAAACATATTCCAAATACATTTGATTAATTACGTCATACTAATTTGAAAGTAATTGTGCATATATTTTCTGTTTGTAAATGAATTATTGGATAACTTAATAATCCTTTAAGAAAGGGTGTAAAACGTGTTTTAATAAGAAAAGAATCTTTAAATAAAATTAAAGCTACAATTACTTTTTAAAATAGTTAGTATAAAAATCTTGGAAAAGCATATATTATATAATTTTTTAGTTCATTATACAATAACAAAATATGCAAGATATAAACTTTGTGCTGATATTATTATTATAGTTATGACACTTTTGATAATCCCACTGACAAAACTTGTTTCCTCGGTCCAATTCTATGTCCCCTATTCATATCTCCTACATCGATATTCGGCATGTAAAATCTTCATCTAATGCGGCTATCTTCAACTCTCATCTATTGTCTAAAATTTCTCTACTATGTATATATAGGTGTATAAAGACATGTAGAAATAAATTGTTAACTATTTTTCCGGGACAGAGAAAATCAGTAGGTATATATTAATATGCACATTTATTTTCAAATAATAAGTCGCTGCGGACCTGACATTTCCGAAAAATATAAGCTTCATCTGAATAATTTCTTTTTTCTCCGGAATGGATTTCATACTGATTTCCAATAACTGCGACGCATACAATAATTATCGTAATATTTTTTCCCTCATCTATTGCTACAAGAATAGGTGGTCCCCGTCATCGACGGTCCGTGACCCCATTTGTCGCTCATATCTATCTATATAGTAAAGCGAGGAGAGTTCGCGCGGTAGGAGAGTTCGCGCACAAAGAGATTCAACGGGAAGGAGTAGAGTGCGCGCCCAGCGACTCCAGGTAGTTGTACAGCAGCATTAGTGCAGTGTCTACATGAATGTGCATATTTATTGTTCCAAGCGTCTTGGATAAAGCAGTGCTATTTTGGTATTTTTTCCAAAGTAAGTGCTTGAATTTTCATAACTGTTCGTCAGAATTTTTATAGAGCGTCAATAATACAAAATATTTTGAACTTAAACAATTTCTTATAAACTACTAACCTGGACTAAGTATGCGAATACCAGAAATTCAATTTAGAAGTGGCCGTATTTAAATAAAAGACCGCGCAATCTCTCCTACTAAAATAGGAGAGTTTGCGCATCTGCTACTTAGGGGAGATGGCGCATTTCCCCATAAGTTTAAGTTCTAGGAGGGATAACACAGCTTATTGATAAATTTGTATGAATTGCAAATTACGCGTAAAACATATGAATGAATCAATTTTGAAATAATTTCGGAAAAAAACATAATTATCAAAACTAAATTTGGCAATAAATTAATTTGATAAAAAAAAAAAAAAAAACTTTTGCAGATAAAAATTTTATTAATAAATTAATAATACAGTTGTTATTAAATAAATTTTATGTAATTATTTTTGTTAATAAATTAATAATCTATTTGTTAATAATTTAATTAAATATATATTTATTTATTTATTTAATTTATGAGAAATTAATTTGCTAATAAATTAATTTTGTTAACTAAAATTAATTTTTTAATACAATGTTTAGGAAAAGCTTTCACCCATTCCATGTAGTGTAATGCCATCGAAATCTAAAGGAAACAGAGTGCAACTAATGTTACTGATCCACAAAATATATACGAAAAAAGATTTAAAAAGGATGCCGCTACAAAAAAAAAAAAAAAATAAAATAAAATAAAATAAAAAATAAATAAAAAAAAAGCTGAAGATAAGGTGCTTTTACAAAAAGTGGGATAAAAAAACTCAAGGGAAAAAAAAACGAATGTCAATGAGGATGAATGCACTGAGTATCAGGGACTGTACCAGGAGACAATTTCGACAACTGACTGGATTCAATGTATTGCTTGTTGCAGGTGATTGCACGAAAGATGCACGTTTTACAATAATAAGTGCATCGATTGTGGACGACGACAACTTCGGTTAGCAAACAAAATACAATTAAACTGTGGAAATCGAAATGAAGTAATTTTCAAGTTAAACATGTTATCTACTAGGTGAATGTTTTTTTGTAATCTTAGTAAGGCTTGCTTTTCCTGATATTTTAAACTTTTTAAATAAAAAATTTTAACTGTTGTTAAAATTATTTGTTTTATTTATTATTTAAACATTTGTTTGAAATATTCACTCCTAATACAAAACTATTTACTCACAAAATGTCAATTAAGTTTAATTATTATTCTTAACAATTTAATTGTAGTTATTATTAATAACAATCTCTTCTACCTATGTGCGCAATCTCTCCTGCCCATGTGCGCGTTCTCTCCTACCTGTAAGGAGAGATTGTGCAAAATAGTTTTCTTGGTTTTATTAATGCTGTTCTATTAATTCACAGTATAACAACAAAATAACAATGGAAATGCATAAAAAACAAATGAAGTCAAAATTATTCATGCATAGTTTTGCAAAATATTAATATTTAGATTTTTTATTATTATTCTTTTGAAAGGTGCGCAGACTCTCCTCGCTTTACTATATACACTTTTGTGATTATACGCGGGCCTTTATAAATCAATAACATTTTTCTCTAAAAAATGTCGTATACATTAATTACTGTGTTGTTATCTTTTCTCTTATTATACAGCCTAATCGTCTGTCGGTAACAAAAGGTTAGAAATTCTGAGCTACTACAACGAACGGCTCTTTTTTAGATGCATGTGGCAATAAATAAATTTTGAACAAATAAATTGATACATTGCATTTTCAGATAGTTCTAATATATTTAACATGTGCTCGGAACTGTATGTACTTGTCACCTTCGATTTTCTGTCTGCAGCCTTATACTGGAATATTCTTTACACATAAAAAAATATTTAAAATATTATTATTACGATTATGCTAGGCATCAAAAGTAACAGTTTAAGAAAAAATAGAAAAAATATTATAAAATTTAATGTGTTAATAATGCTTACCGTCGTTATACAAATAACCTCAAAGTTCAAAAGATTAACTTTCCTGTGAATAGTCTCTCTTTTTTCTTTATGCAATGAAGTTAATTCAGATTTTACATCGCTTAATAGTCAAGATAAGCAAAATCATAAAGTCTGGTCTATTTTTACTTGTTTATGTTCTTCGTATGTATTGCACAACTGTCCTCCGGTTATTAGCAACCTCATGAAACAACTCAATTATGGAGTTTGCAGCTACATCCGCCTATAGTTACATCACAGGCAACAATTCATATGTATAATTTTCTCTTACATGTTAAACGATATTGTATCATATAAACAATACGTTATGTTAAATTTGAAAGTGAATAAATGAACATAATTGAAGTAAAATTTCAGCATAATATAGTATATGCAGTTTATAATAATGACATTACTTTCGTTTAATGCTTTATTTATAAAATATTTATTATAAAAATATTGATCTATAAAATCATTTATGGATCTAGGAAATAAGAATAATGCAGTGTGGTTTTGAATGAATAAAACATCCTTATATGTTAGTGATTTGAAGATGTAAATTTGCATTTTATGTTCAATTAACACCTTACAAAAAAATCTCTGAAATGAAAAAAATATATATAAGAAAAATCTGTCCGATTAACTATACAAAAAGCTTATCCTCGTAATCTTCTTTCAATAAAAACCATTTAATTAAAAGAAAATGGATATGACCGAGCAACATATATTCAATCTGAGCTACAGGTAAATACAAAATTGCTAAAATAACAAAATTCTCTATGTTTTAAATGAGTTCCTCAATAATAGTAGAAAAATTTCTAAATTTTTAATAAAAGAATTAATGAGAGGTTATTTCTCAAAACATTTTATGACATTACGTTCATTTTACTCATGGTATTCATCTCCTTAACCAAAGAAATTTATTTGTTGATACCCCCTTCAATTGTTCTTTTATTTAATGGCCAAAGTCCCTTTGTTTTTTTACAGTGTTTCTAGATAATAATAACATTGTTTCCTTTTCTTAAATCTTACTCATTCGGAGATAAAAATACGAGTTAAAAAGATTTGATTTTTAATATCGTTAAATTCTATGACATTAAAATTACACAAAAAGCGAATGTTATTTATAAATTTAACTTGCATTGCAGCAGGTTTTTTAATTTTCTATAAAACCAATATATCATTTCTTTATTTTAATATATCCGTGAAAAATAAATAAGAATAAAAATTTCGCATATCTGACAAGTTTAAAATTTTTCCGTCTATCCACATGAAATTGCACAGCTAAGCACATTTTTTTTGCACACAAATTATTCACTGAGTTTCAAAAGTAATTTCAAACAATGGCATTAAATATGTTAAAATATCAAATGTGGTATCAAGCATTTTCTATCAACACAGTTTTTGGTAGCTTTCATTACAAAAAGCTACCTATTGCAGCCGCTCGGAGGAAAGCGATTTAAAAAATTTTTGGTATATTTTCATCGATCATGACCCCCAGACCCCGAAACCACCCTCCGTTCAAAAGTTGATATATATATATATATATATATATATATATATATATATATATATCCATATATATATATATCCATATATATATATATATATATATATATCCATATATATATATATATATATATATATATATATATCTGACCTTTGTCATACTGTAACTCTCGAATTTATGTACCGATTTGGATGTAATTCGGTATGTACATAGTACATACCATTGTCTCGACCGAGTTTGTTGGCCAGCTTCATCCGCCATTTTGTTTCAAAATGGCGGCCATTTAAAATTTTCTTAAAAATTTGAAATTTGAAATGTGGTACCAAAGAACTGAAAATGGAAAAATATTTTTTTCTTATATATTTGACCTTTATACAAAGATTCCGGAGCAGTTTTTGTTTCGTCTATATCTTAAAAAATGGCTGAGTTATAGCATTTTGAATTTCTAGTGTGGCTGACATTTTGAAACGTCCTGAATTTTGTCACGCGATAAAAGGCGTATTTATGAACCGATTTGGATGTAACTTCGTTTGTACATAGTACATACCAATGTCTCGACCGAGTTCGTTGGCAAGCGTCATCCGCCATCTTGTTTAAAAATGGCAGCCATTTAAATTTTTAAGAAAAATTTAAATTTGAAATGTGGTACCAAAAAATTGAAAATTGAAAAAATATTTTTTTTTATGTATTTGACCTTGATACAAAGATTCGGGATCAGTTTTTGTTTCGTGTATATCTCAAAAAATGGCTGAGTTATAGCATTTTGAATTTCTAGCGTGGCTGACATTTTGAAACGTCCTGATATTTGTCACGTGATAACAGTCGTATTTATGAACCGATTTGGATGTACTTTGGTGTGTATATAGTACATACAAATATCTCGACCGAGTTCGTTGGCCAGCTTCATCCGCCATCTTGTTTCAAAATGGCGGCTATTTAAAGAAATTTAAAAAATTTAAAATTTAAAATGAGATACTAAAATATTAGAAAATGGAAAAGATTTTTTTTGTATGTGTTTGACCTTAATACAAAGATCCCAGAACAGTTTTTTTTTCGTCTATATCTAAACAAATGGCTGAGTTATAGCGTTTTGAATTTCTATTGTGGCTGACATTTTAAAACGACCTGATTTTTGCCACACGATAACAAGCGTATTTATGAACCGATTTGGATGTTACTTGGTGTGTACATAGTACATACCAATGTCTCGACCGAGTTCGTTGGCCAGCTTTATTCGCCATCTTGTTTCAAAAGTGTTGCCATTTAAAAAAAATTAAATTTAAAATTTAAAATGAGGTATTAAAAAATTGGAAAATGAAAAAGATTTTTTTATGTGTTTGGCTTTGATACAAAGATTCCGGAGCAGATTTTGTTTCTGAAAATTTGTTCTTTTGTTTATATCTTAAAAAATGGTTGAATTATAGCACTCTGAATTTCTAGCATGGCTAACATTTTGAAACGATCT
Source organism: Maratus speciosus (assembly GCA_963932465.1). Lineage (NCBI taxonomy): Eukaryota > Metazoa > Arthropoda > Arachnida > Araneae > Salticidae > Maratus > Maratus speciosus. Next base: position 372,733,225 of record OZ010791.1, on the reverse strand, counting down.
TGTATTTGTCACGCGATAACACACTTACTCGCCTATTTCCATGTGAGAAAGCATGTGGATAGTATACATCAACATCTCAGCCAAATATAAGTTGCTTTAAATAAAAGCAGCTTCGATAAAGCTGACTAATTTCGTAAAATTCTCATTCATAATGATTTAGTATTGATAAAAATTAGTATTGAATCTCCTATATTCGGTTTCCACTAAATTGAGCTTCGTGTGTTTGAATAATATAAGTTGGCTTTTTTCAAATGAGGTATTTGAAAGCTACCTCTATTTTTAATTCCACCCTTAAGGTGACCAACTGGGTTCAAATGTAAATTAAAAAAATCACAATACCTCATAGACCATTGGAAATAAAATATTGAAACATGAGACATGCCTATAGTGTAAATAAAATTAGTAAACACGTGTTTCAGAATTTTTCAATATTTGATCCCAAAGGACTGTCCTACCACGAATTGCCCTCCTTTTTCGAAATACACCGCAATAACACTACTTAAACAAGATTACTCATTTATAGTTTGATTTCCTATGGAGAAGCCGGTATCAGCTTTAACAATGAGCATTTATTGTAAAGTACAAATTGCAAAGGTTACCACAAAAACTCCAAATTTCAGCCAAGTTGGCAAAATATCGCCAAATATCTTAGTGCATTAAAAAAATATTTATTTCTTCGACATTTTAGTGAATTTTAATGAAAGCATGTTAAAAAACATTTATATTTATTTAATGATAATTTTTGCGTGTAAAATGGTATTTTAAATTTGATCCAAACAAGTCACTGTGATAAAGGCATTAAATAAACAATTCCAATAACACACTGTGAAATAAATAGCAGGATGATTCGTCTACCATTGTTTCGCGAAATATACCCGATATCTCTCTCTTGCACCTACTTAATGCGATAGATGACATCCGAACTTACTTATTTAACTCCTTAACGGTCGCATTAAATTACAGTTTAAAAATTCAAACAGATTTCTGCCATCACATTTTTGAAAAAGAAATATTCACCTTATTTAATGACAAGTAAAATGATACCAGAATAAAGCCAATTACACTATTTTATAAAACTGGTGGGAATCAAACAATCTGAATAAAAGACATAGCCCGTGAGTATCACGGGAGCGCGAATTAAGGGGTTAAATGTCGTGGCTTGAACAAAAAGATAATTCTTTAGATTCATATTTTCGTATTTACAAACAAAAAAATGATTTCATAGTAACCCAATACAAAATAAACTAATCGAATTTACATCTTCTGTATGGCGTATGCGTCGATAGCTGTTGTACTTTGGTGAGAGAGGTTTGGAACAACATAATTCAAAATAAGAAAAGAAAAAAATGTGTCTGGGATAGACTGTTTAACATTTTGTCACACATTCAGAATGCTGTAACAAAATTTCACCGTTCAATAAGTTTGAAAAATAACATTTTCAAAACGCATAACACATTTGAAAACCTCAGTTCCGCAATTATCATTTATAGTCTGAAAAATATCCGAGTTCTGTTGTGAAATCCTGTGTATGTTTTACAGATTTCGATGTATTCTACAAAATATGACAAAATGTAGTTCCGTTAGGAAATGCATAACACAGTTGACATTCCCCTTCATTAATGTCTGTGAATAAGCGAAGATGTTCTGAAATTATTTTGTGCATCCTTGTATACGATTTATGTAATTTAAAGTTACCAAGTAATATGCAAAAAATAGATAAATTTTAAAATCTATGCAGTAACTTAAAACAAACTATCGGCATGCTATTACTTATATACAGTACTGAAAAGAAATTATTTTTGGCGACTCTGTAAATGAACGATAAATGCTATTCTTTCACGATTCTATAGTAAACCATTCTCTATTAGTGCGTCTCAGCGATTTATATTAATATTAATATGTTTGAAAAAGTGTACACCATTAAAATACACTGCATACGATTTTTCTAATTAGACCTTAATGTAATGACATTCTTTTGACTGCCCCTGTAAATGAACTACAATCACGGCATACTGGTTTTTCAATAACGATCATGTCATGGTAAATGTCAACAACATAAATAAATTACGTAGCAATTCGATTATATTTATGCGAGTTAGAGCTCGGGCAGACGTACAGATAGACGACCAAACAAACCGAATTCATAAAAAAATTTCATCAATGGTGAAAACTGTTAATAGTTTTTTCATCATACAAGAACGTTTAAAAAAATATAATATAGTTCTTCTGAGTAACCCTTGATTGCGAAATACGTATCGTTATCAAAAACAAACTTAACCTTCAGACTACCAAAAAAAAGTATATGCAAGAACTACCATTCGGGTCCATTGGACCCATATGTAAAATATATAGGATTTCAAAATATACAAAACACCCATTTACCTACAATGAATATATTTGTTATTAATGCACCTTATACAATATATAAAAGTGATATATATAGTAATAGAGTAAGAAAGTAACACATACAGTAAGAAAGTAATATATATAGTATATTATAATGACTACAAAACGTTTTTCATCATAATAAAATTATTCTGTACATGAAGTACAAATAACGACGGAATGTTCTCCGCAAACATTTTTCGTACACTTCTTGCATAATGTTCGTGTTTTTCGATCTTTTTTAGAGGGACAAATATGACATCTTGATTTTTTTCGTGGCGGTTCAAAACTATTTGCGTAAAGTTGTTCTGAAGTAGATGTTGAGACGGCGATACCTCCTTCACCTACTAATTCTTCTGCAAGTTGAATAATGAAATTCCGCCTTTTTTTCATTTTCGGATCACATTCAGCATTCAGTGACAACCATATTATGTATGCATTCATCGCACTTATATCGATCATATTATAAAATACAATCAAAGGCCACCGACGTGTCATGCGTTTCACACTATATGCTCTTACCATTTTGTCCATCGTATCTACTCCGCCTTTGGTTTTATTATAATCTAGGATTATTTGTGGCTTTTTTTCTAAGCTGTTGTCAATATCATAAGTGTTATGCATTGTGCTTAGCAAAGTAACAATTCTACCTTTTCTGGGACAGTAAGAGATGATGGTCGCCTTCTCTTGAAACCCAAATAAAGTAGAATATACAGAACGATGTTTTGGATTTGTGAACACAGCGGGTAATTCAGGTTTATTTTTTCGAATTGTTCCAATAAGAGATAATTTTTTTGAAGTAAGATGTGTTGCTAATGCATATGACGTAAAAAAGTTATCACATGTAATATTACGACCAGAATTTTCAATTTCCTTCGTCAATCTTTTAACTACATTTTCTCCCTGATGAGATTCTCTTACTTCATTTTTGCCTGTATATAGTTCCAGTTTCCAAGCATACGATGTTACGCTGTCACAAATAACCCAGAACTTCAATCCATACTTTCCAGGTTTAGATGGCATATACTGACGGAAAGGACATTTTCCACGAAAAGAAACTAATTGCTCATCGAGAGTCATAGACCAATTAGGAATATAAGGGTCTTGTAAATAGCTATTCCACAATTCAAAGCATTCTCTTATTGGCTCTAATTTATCAGTTGATCTTCTTTTACGCCTCTTAGCAGCATCATCAAATCTTATGACACGTAATATACTTGTGAATCTATTGCGACTCATAATGTCCCGAAATATTTGTCTTCCATTTTTTATGCTCCAAAGTTCGCTTACTGTTTCATTTTTCGATTTATATACTCCAATAAGTAATAAAAGTCCGAATTAATTTTTTAAGTTCTATATTATCTATAGGTTTCCACTCTTTATCGAATACTCTATTGCCTTCCGCGTTTGTCCATTTTACTATAATTTTCGGAAATAGATAAGAAATGAGGATGATATGGAATCCACTTCACGATTTGCAAATCTTGAAGGTCCAGATTTTTCACGTAAAATATTGATTTCAGTACGTCTTCCTTGTGGTCTGGCAACTTCATTCTTATACCAGATCTGTGAATTATTTTTGGAAACAAAAGTAGAATTTGAAGTACTTGTGGTTGTTACATTTACTTCATTGGAATCATTATCAGATTCTGAGTAGGAATCAGAAATTTCATTATGTATTTCAACATAGTCTACTTCACCTTCATCAGACGACAGATTTTCATCATCGGTGTCGAATTCTATATCGTCCGGATTTTCCATAATTTTTTGAATTTCCTCTTGAGTCAATACTTTTTTTCTGTTCATCTTCAATTCAGTTTTTAACAAAAAATAAGTTAGGAAATAAGAAAATGATGAATATTTGTAAAATAACAAAGCACGTACAAACTACACTTATTACTTGTCTTCAAATATCAAGTCCTATTTTCAATGAAAAGACTCAAAAACATCAATAGACACCATTCGCTCACTAACTGTGTCTGTTGATAAATGACTCTCTGAACCAGAAGTAACCTTTTATATATAGAGCACGAAGTTTACTAGATCAGTCTAGAATGTTCTCAAAACTTCATTATAAAGTCGCCAAATTTGGCGAGATTGGCGCTAAAAATCCATCGCCAAATGGGCGATAAACAGCCAATTATGGTAACCCTGTTCCTACTCATGATTTATGGCAACCCTAGAAAAAGAAAGCAACAGTATATTACGTTTGTTTTAATGTTGGGTCCAATGGACCCGCGTGGTAAACAATGAAACAAATTAAAAATAGGTAAAAAATTTCGAACAAAATTTTAATCGCAATTGCATATACATAGAGGAGACAACTGCAGGAAAAGTCATGTAATCGCGAAACTTTGAATGCTATTTTTCATGAGAAAAATTTACATTAAATATTGCTGTCGGGTCCAATGGACCCCTCTGGTAGACGGAAGGTTAAAAAAAAAACAAAAAAGCTCCTTCTAGATTTAGTAAATAATTTCTAAAACAAAATCATCTTTGGTTGGCCGAATACTTCGGAAATGTTATAGTGTTGTTAACTGCTTTTCCAACCCGTTATCAACATAAAACTTTCGTTTACCAAATGCTGCCATTTCTACTTAAACATTTTCTGCTGACTAACTGAATTTGAACATACAAGAACAATTAACTAATATTCATTTTACATTATTTGAACATTTTTACATATTGAAAATTGGAAATTTTTACTCGAGAATTCAAAGCATTCGAAAAACTGATACGACAAGTTAAGAAAACTGATTTTTACACTCAAAAATCTTCTCGGAAATATTTGGAAAAAGTAAGGGATGGAAATCGATATTTTTTAGAAATAAGTTATTTACACAACGGATATTTATTGGTTTCTTGGAATGAAGCAAAGGTTTCCGAAATCTCGAGTAATTTGATAGAAGTTATATCTTCGTATCGTTCATGCTTATCCGCTTTTACGCAACAATGGTAATTAAAACTCACATTAGAAGAAGATATATATTAAAGATTTACATAAGTCCCTCTAAAAAATTTTACAAGTCTCGAGATTTTAAGAAACGTAAATCATTGTTATGCACTTTAACGTTATATCCAACATTCCTTATGCCACGTGGAAAATATTTGCCGACCTTGGAATCTTTACTGTCAAAAAAGACATGTAAAAATCCGCAGGTAAAACATATTAATATTAAATTATGATTTTATAGTAATAAATTCCGGCTGGCTTAACTCTTTCTAAGCACTATTTTTTTTTTGTCTAAAACGATTCTCTTTTGTTGAAATCAATTCATTTTATTGTCGTATAATTGAAATACATAAAAAACCGAGAAGTATCAGTATACATATTTATTTATTTATTTGTTTGCTCTGCGTTTCAATAATTGGAATTGTCATGGAGATTGCGATCGTCCACATTGTCATATATTTCTATATGCAGTTCACTGCTATATTTTTAAATTTATCTGCTGCCTAAATGTTCTGTATTAAAACACACATATGCATATTATACACCATTAAAAATAAGTAGCCAATTCTATAGCCATTCGATGGTTTTTTTAGATAATGATACTTAGCCATAATATCCCAAACAGCAAATAATACATGGCCGAACTTCCGCCGAAAGTCCTAACTCGACTACTCTTCGTCCTAGCGACCTCACTCTTCGGGATCGGCATTTTTGACTCTTTGCCCGCCCGGCAAATCTGTATTCTATCATCGCATCCCGACTGCTATTGAATCAATTATGAAGCCTCTGCGTTTTAGATAATTTGGACACTTGGTAACCTTTTTCCGAGTACATTGCAATATCATTAATCTTTTGCCAATTAGATAATAATATGGAATAGAAAAACTTCTAAGATGCAAATATAGTATTTAAAATGTAAAAAAAAAAGTTATTTTTAATTCAAGTAAAAAAATATTGTTAAATAGAAATAATTACTAGTCTAAGAAGCAAAAATATTTCTACGTCGAGGGTGTAACTAATTGAAGCGTAAGGAATTTCGTTTTGTTTAAAGCCAAAATATTTTTACGATGAAAATGAAAATTTAGTTTACAATTAATTTTCTAATGTAAGATGCAAATAACATTATACTTTAATTTTCAGTATACATATATTTAATGTCAAAATTTGAAACTTTTAAAAAAGTAAATAAAATGAATAAAATAAGACAGACTTGATTCCAGTTAAAAAAAGTAAAAGTTATAAAAAGTTATATTTTAAGTTTATTATGATATATTACATAATTATATTTTAAGTGGTATATTTCAGTGAAAATTTGATACAAAATGGTATTCTTTAAATAACCCACAATTATCTGAATACGCTTTATATCCCTTTATTAACCCCTTGGGGACGAGAGACACGTATACATGTCGCATGAAGCGCTCACAATCCTTGTTTTTCCTCACCAGTAAAATTTTACTGTACAATTTGCCTTATTTAATCAGCGCAATTTCTCGTTTCAAGAAGACACAAATTTCTGTTTTGAAAAAAACGGTGACAAAAGATTAAAAATTTAGTAAACGGCTCCCGTCCCGAAGGGGTTAACAATAACGTTCAGTTTGACGTGCAATAAACGATATACAGGGTGTATGTAAATGAATATCTCAACTTTACATGGGTATTAAAAAAAAAGAAAAAGTAAAACCTCGTTGATAATTAATAATAAAAAATAACAATTGAAAATTTAAATTCAACCAAATTATAAGTGTTCAATGTGAACCCTCCACAAACATGAACGATATCGCGCGGTATGATAACTCATATCACCTTTTGTGAAGCATGCCCGGTTTGGCTCTGTGAATAGCTGCATATATGCGTTGGTTAATTGCAGTAGGAATCCGTATACCTACCATGTTAAATTAATATACCTTTTCCCATAAACTACTTAAGATATGGACTTGAAAAAATGTTTATGTATAAAATAAACAATTCTTAATAATCTGAAGTTAAATTTATAATTAAATAAAGCTTAGATATATATATATATATATATTAAATCTGAAATAGAAACCACATTCAAATTAAAAAAAAAAAAAAAAAAAAAAAAAAAAAAAAAAAAAAAAACATGAAATTTGTTCAAATATAATGATAATAATATAAAAAGTTCTTTTTATGAGTTTAAATAATTCGCCTTAGATTAAATAGGATATGTATAGAATGTTCAAGCAAAATTTCAAAGCATAATGTATAACAGTTTTTTCAAAAATGTACATTGAAGTTAAAAAAAAGCATTTTGAGAAAATCAAGTTTAAGGTAAATAAACACACTACTAGTAAAGCAGATAAACAAACAGAATTATAAAAAAAAAAAAAAAAAAATTCTAACTTCTGGCTGCCGTAGAAACAAAAGTAATATAAGTTGAATAATAAGTTGAAAAATAGCAATTATATCTTTTTGTTACCATTTCCTATTAAAAACAGAAAACAATTAATGAAAATACGTACTATTTTGAGAAAAATATAAATGAATGATTTATGGTAAAAATGGAGCTATTATAAACTATATTTAATTTTAAGTATCTATACTAATGCAAATGATGCCATTTTACAGAAAATAAAAGCGTGTGCTTTAAGTCTTAAAATTGAAATATGTTTTGCACTACAGTAGAGCCCCGATTATGAGAATCCCGCTTAACCGAGTTGTTTTCTTCTGATGGACTGGTGGCTTCTATTATTATGAAACAGCCATTATAAATGAAGCGCTAGGTAAAGATGAATGGTGAAGAAAAAAAATGGCCCCTTTTTTTTCCCATTCTGACCAGAAACTCAGAGTTCTAACTTTTTACGTCTGCTCTTTAACCTTCACATAAACGCTTCATTTATAATGGCTGTTTCATAATAATAGAAACTGCCAGGCCATCAGAACAAAATGAAGTAATGGAAATGCCGGGGGTGACACTAAATTCTGAAAAGGCAGAATTTCTGTTCTGTAGATTTATTTTCTTTTGATAGCCCTGTAAATTTGAGATATTCATTTATGCACACCCTGTGTGTGTCAGTATCTGAAAATTGGACAATTTGCGTCCACTGACAATAATATTTCGTTAGTTATACTAAAACCAAAATTTGAAAAATGTAATATATTGTAACATTTGTTATAACAACCACCAATGATATATGGACATATAATGATGCATAAATAATTAATTATAAGTTTTAAACAAACGAAATCATCAGTTTAGTCCCTGTCTCGAGAAACAAAGTCAAATATTAAATCTAAGCTGCAAAACGTTCTATAAATATTATTAACTTTTGTTATTATATATTTATACCTATTTATATACAGTATGGGAAAATGTAATTATCATTTATTAATGTAGATTGTTGAGTAAAATATTGTAGTACATATATTTGTACCTGAGTTTGATCATCATATCAGTCCCTCTAAACACACATTTAGCTTAACTGATACTAAGTGTTGATGACAGAATTATTTCCATTGCAACATAAGTTCAGAAACTAAAGTTCAACAAGCACCCATGGTTGAAGCTAAGTTGTCTGTTCTTTGTTTCATATTTGGAAATATTTAGTTTTTGTTCTGAATAAGGATGAGTACTTTTTTATAGCATCATCCATGTCCCCATATTTAACCTTTTTTATATAAAAAGAAGCTTATTTCAACTTTATTTATGTAACGTAAAAATGTCATATAGCACATTTAATAAGTTAGATGTGTGCAAAATGATTAAAAAAATGGCTGTACACCTGTCCAGACAAAAACATCACCTCAGTCCCAATTATTAGACTCTAATTATGATGTTAACAGACTTTGTGACATAAAAATTTATCCTACGCATGAAATATACATCCTTGATCTCAAAACACTACAGCAATTAAATGGCAAAATATGTATCATAGTATAAAATTGTATGTGATAGTTGGTACATTAACTTTTAAAAATAAAACTTTTGGAATGAAATTGTCCAGTTTTTAGATATTGACCCGTATATATATTAAAAATTTTCACGCATTCCTGTAAAACACCACATATGTCGCGACGACTATTTCCCAAAGGACACATACTGCAGCATACCTTAAAACCGTATTAAAAATTCTCGAAGATTTGATAAATTTCATGGAAGTGAGAGTCTATAAAAACAAAGAATAATGTGAAAAAACATACACATACATACCATTTCGGATCCTAATGAATTTAAAACGGGGTCTACCAACGCCCCCTAGAAAATTGAGAAAGCCTTGACACGCGTCACGAAAACGTCACAGAAAGCAGGAAAGCAAAGAAACAAAATCCTTCATTGGCCAGTTCATATCCACGAGCCAATGAAAGATTTTCTTTCTTTGTTTTGCCTGCTTTTTGTGTCATTTTCGTGACGCGTGTTAAGGCTTTCTCAATTATCTCGCGGCGTTGGATCTACACCAGAACGTACTGTGTCTTTAAATATAAATATATATATATATATGAAAATTAGACAATCAATTTAAAGCTATGCGTAAAGTCACATTAAAAGAAATTATATGCAAGGGTATTTATTCTATAATCTTTCTCAGGAAAATCAGTTGTAGAATTTTACACGTGGATATTGCCTATGTTACATGATGGTAAATAAAACGACTAAGAATAATTTCAATACTTGGCTACTATGCTTTTGCAACAGAACTGAAATTAGTTGATTCTAGATAAATTTCTTCCACTGATTTATAATAAGCTTTCCGTTTTTATCCGACTGCCAAGAAGGGTTATGTTTTTCACGCGTATCTGGGTATGTGGGTTTCTTTATACTCTCGAAACATCCCAACGGCTGAAATGGTTTTTAATTAATGAGGTCTCTATCGATTTGTCTTAACTGTCCGATGGTTATAGGCTAAGTTTTGTTTTTATAAATTCAAAATGGTAATCGAAAAATACAAAATGGCGGTAGACACGAAACAAAAATTGTACGCACACTATTCAGTGGCATATCATTGGATATGTCTTTCAAAATGAACACATGTTTCATTGACTATTTTACAGTCAGAAGCTCCGTTTAAATATTACACAACCTGGAAGTTGTGTGGGTAGTATCTCTAGCTTTACTGCAACTCTAACCTTCATAGCCATCTTTAGTCGTCATCAAAACAGTGTTTATAGATAGGAACTAACAATTAAACACAACTTAAAAGTCATCAATACAAGTAAATAAAAAAAATAGGTAAGAAATATAAAAAATAGTTTAACATTGATGAGAAAAAAAATAATTAGTTCGCTTTTTACGTAGCCGGGTTTTTTGATTTTTTTAAATTTAATTGTCACTTGTTCTCTATGTGATCCAGTTTTTAAGAAATTTGCATATTTAAGTTCACGCAAACTTAAGTTTTTTTGTACTACTTTATACAAGTTTTGGATACAATAAACGTGAGACTGAACTACCTTTTTTAGATAATGATTATTTGACCATTTGTGTCTGATAAATGCCGCAATCTGCATATTATTAACATTAACTTAAGTTATTAAGCCTAACTTGTTTATTTCTAATGGCGTAGTGTTTACATTAATTTCATTTTTAAAGTAGTTGCCAAAGAATTCACGTAATATTTTTCTATACAAGATTTTTAAGCTGATTTCAAATCTGTAATGCATTTCCTTATATCACGTCTATTTTTTGAGGTCTTACAGGGCTTCCACTGGTGGCTATTTTTTAATTTTATCTTGCACCACTTACTGATAACAAAATTTTTCTCATATGCTTTGACAACATCTGAAAAAGTTTATCCTTTTAAAATAGTGAAAATAATAGTTTATAATAAGAATAGCTAGTGGCAGCCTTGCACAAGTTTGATATAAAATGCTTTTTAAGAGTGTGTACCTCATTGCAAAATAGTGAAAAGTATCGGATTCCTATCAGGAAAATTAGCGCCGAGGGTATAATCGAAAAAAAATATAGAAAAAAAAGAAGTAGAATAGATCCTAACTAACTGAAATAGATCAAAATGTATCACAAAAAGCGTTTTCTGGCTTTTTGGATAAAAAATAAAATTTCACTTTTCTGGAAAGATAGACGTAATAGAAGAAAGCGGATACCATATTTGAAATTAGTGCAAATGGTTGGTTTAGAAACATATTAGCTTATTCATAGTACATAAATATTTCGACGTCAAAAAACGGAGTTAGAAAAACATAAAAAATATGCAAATTTGGCGTAATATTTCACGTCCACATGTCAGTACAATCTTGAACGCAACAGTTTTTTAAGTAAACTGGACAGTAGGGTGTCCCAGAAAAATGAAAGTCGTTTTATTTTTTCGCATACCCTCTAATTTTTTTTCATTTTATATCAATACAATTGTAAATAAAGTTTCATGTAATTTGGACCACGGGATCCCGTGCCGACTTGCCTCTAAATGTCTCAGACAATACTTGTGTACTTAGCGAGCGAACGCTGACACATGTCACCCTATCACGTGTCTGTAGCGGAGTACCCAGCAGCTACAAATGAAAAAGATAAAACAAAATAAAAAAGAAAGGTTTTGGAATGCTTGTGACAATGCGCAATTCATAAGGAAACAGTGCGGATCCTGTGAAACATGTCAGTACCAGTTTACTCAGGACAGCGCCCGTCTATGTGTCAATGTGATTATAATTCCAAGCTAGTATTTTGTTAGTAAATGTCGGAATAGTTTTTAATCAGTGAGCAGAAGATGGCAGTATTATTGCGTAGTTCTACAAATCGCTTCAACATCCTCAGCATCATACGAACCACTGCAAGAATATTCCTCTTCGAATCCTAATGAAAATATGGATAAAGAAGATCTCCCAACCTGATCGAAAGCTCAGAACCTGAGACAAATAAATCAGTAATGAAGAAAGATTTTATTATTACAGTTAGTTGCTGCATTATACAGGTGTCAATTAAGTATGTGAGATTATGAGTTTACTCTTGAAGCTACTATTGGGGGGGGGGGGGGGGGGGCACTTGGTTTAGCATTGACAAATTTCCGTTAAGTAAGTCTTAAATTCAAAGAATCCGAACAGAAACACGGAAGGAACGCGCGGAAAATATATAATTTGAGTTCCAAAATGAGGTACCAGATGTTGTGATCTTATATTAGGATGGCAAACTGTTGCCTGCTTTGACTTCTCGAAAATCGAAAGAAGAACGCTTGCTTATAGTTATTTCATATGAACTTAAAGAACACCTCATTGCTGCGTCGAGACTTTATAATTATACAGGCAAAGAACAGGCGCAGGCAATTTGGAAGGCTATCTTAGATTGGAATCTCAAAAACAGAGTCCATATTCTCTGTTGTGATACTATGGCTTCGAATACAGGTCGTTTTAATGGTGCCTGTGCGCTCCTCGAAAAAAAAAAATGATAGGGAAATGCTTTTCTTTGCTTGCTGCCATCATGTATACTAACTGGTATTAAAGGCTGTATTTGAAGTGAACATTAAACAAGTGACAACAAGTCCCGATATTACACTCTTTAAAAATCACAAAAAGAATTGAAAGAACATCTATCCCACTAAAACACAGTGCTATAGAGAAACAGTGGAAACTAACCCGTATCTGAACTTGGTAATTTGCTTGAATTTTACTGCTCTGAACTTAAAAATGTTATGATCAGAGAGGACTACCGAGAGTTGATCAAACTTTCTGTGACATTTTTAGGTGTAGGGGCAGAAACAAATTTAAATCAGGCCTCTGGGTGCTGTGTCCCAAGCTAGATGGATGGTCCGAGCGGTTTACTCCCTAAATCTCTCGTTATTTAGTTCTCATCTGAAATGAAACACCAAGGATAAGAAATCGCTGCTAAACGTATGCTTGTTTATCGTGACAATCTATGTTAAACATGTCTTCAATACATTTTGGCTGTTAAAGAACGCTAAAAAGATTTGTTCTTTTTGAAATCTTTGAAAGTCTGCGAAAATGTGAATGAAAGTATCTCGGAAGCTGCTTTACAGAAATTTCTTCAGCATTTATGCTATTTGACTGATGAAATAGCAGTATTAGCACTTTTTGATGATGATGATGTTGACAAAGAAACAAAATTAAAAATGATGACAAATTTACATAGAGAAAATTTCTCGACCCGTGAAAAAACATACATTTCACCGAAGATACATCGAAAATGTATGTCGAGTTTCATATATTGATTTTGTAATTGTTTATTTAGTTATACATTTATATCACGTGATTGTTACCTGTTATTTTATTTTTACAGAAAAAAGCATCGATGATCTCATATCTGTTAAAAGCCATTCATTGATTTCTAGACTCAAAATTTATGATAGTTTTGAAGAGTCCCTCTTCATGGGAGAATAATGCTTCGTTTCCCGACGCGAAAAAGACGATCTCAATCATAGACTTCTCATATATATCTTATCATTACTCTGAGATCTCAATGTTCAGAGCAATGAACAATACAGCTGAAACAGCGGTAAAATTGGTGCAGGACTTTCATGATTTAATAACGGTGATGGAGGAACAAAAACAATTTTTGTTATGTTGCGTACAAGGACACAGGAAGGTCTATACCGACTGTAAAAATAAAACAACATTGAAATGAAAATAAGTTCAGTAATGTTTCTTTTACTGTAATATGTTAATAAATATCTTCTTTAAATAAAATAGTGTTTTATATACCAAAGAAACATACATTTTTCAATCTTTCCATAGTATTCCCAATACAAGATTTCATGTTCAAGTTTGACCTAAAGTCGGCACGGGTTACCGTTATCTGATTGCATTAATATTTTTTATTTATGTTTCTGAGGTGAAATAGAAAAAAAAATAGAGTGTATGCGTATTTGATTTTGCAAAAAAATTTTTTTACCTTGTATACTGGGACACCCTACTGGACAGTAATCATAACATAAAATTAAAAATCAGTCTGGTAATGCTTTATGCCTTAAATATGCATATAATTGTACAGAAATTACAAAATTCGCACAAATCTACAGATGCAATTATCTCAAAAATTGGACAAGCTGGAGGAAATCGAAAACTAGTTTCGGACTCATCACAAAAAACTGAATAAGAAACATCTGGTTTCGGTTTTGTGGCAGACCAAAAGTTGAAATTTGTTGACCAGCGTTATTTTAGTATTAAAAAAATATTTGGGTGTTCAGAAAGCTCTGTTTTTTGAAAGTTTATCTTTGGCATTTAATTTATTATCCAAATTCTTTATTTATAGGACATTTTGTATTGAAATACATTAGTTTATTGATTTATAAGGGTTCCGCAATTAAAAAGTAAAAACGGAACCATTATAAGATCACTACTGTGTGTGTCTGCCTGTCTGTCACAGCCATTTTACTCGAAAACTTTGGAATGTGGAAAGTTCCAATTGGGGTTACTATTGATTCACATATTTACAGATTAATAAACATTTACAAATATTTTTAAGAAAAATGTAGAGAGGCTAATTAAGTTACCTGAAAAAAAATCCTTTCTTTGTATATCGTGTGGGGTATCATGTGCAAACTTTCATAATGCTTAACTCAAAAATACACTTCTTTTAATTTTAGGTATTATATTTTCAGAGATATCGTCGAAACTGTAGTGCAAAAATATGTTCACCCATCTATTTCCGAATCTACTGAAACTAAAATTATGCAAAAATTAGAGGTAGTAGAAGTTAATTTAAACCTTGCAGGTAAATTATAACCATTACCCTAGGTCACATAGTTTTTGAGAAAAGCGCAATTTTCCGTAACACACAAATTTCGATTTGCGGACATTCAGCAAAAGTGTTGAGATACTTTGTCGGTAATTATCCGAGATATTAACCCTTAAAGACACGGACGGTTTGGACATACATAATGAAAGTGTCGGCGTTCTCTATGTGCCACCAGCATTTAAATGTTGGAATAACAACTTTTAATGATACATTTGTATAATACAATGCCCAGTACAAATGAAATAAACACAATTTTTTTAAAAACAGACTGATTTAATTAGAATTAATCACATAAATACTATGGGATTCACGACTAGTTAGCATTGTGTGGATATCTCAATACGCCTCCCGTTTCTTTAAAATTTAATTAAAAACCTATCTGGATAACGTGGCATGGAGCAAGACATCGCTGCTCCTTTGAGACCTCTTTTCAATTCGCGCTTAGCAAAGTGCCAAGTTTAAACTTTGAACAGGGTTTTTTTTTAGCTACACCGTAAAAATAAAATATTATTACTATACTCTGAATTTCGTTTTATGAAATGACAAATGAAGTTTAAATATGCACTACTTTTATTGTCAGCGCCGAATTATGTTAATCATAAACAGATTAGAATAAGATTTAAATAAGAGTTGTACAGAATTACAATATTTGATATTATTTAGGCTTCGTATCTTTTTGAACTACTACGGTAAGGTTAGTTGGGGCAACTGGGTCATGATTTTGCATTGTGACTCTGGAGCTTCTGACAATTCAGCTTCAAAAAACTAAGGTACATTTGAATTAAAGACTGACCTTCTGTAAATGTGTTCAATTAGGTTCCTTCTATCAGACAGAAATGCTCAAAATTACATTTTAATATTTAAAAATATACATAATTCATCTTTCTTTCCTCATGGGTCCAGTTGCCACAAAAAATGGGGTAACTGGATCAGGGGGCTCTATGTTCCACACGCGTTCATATTTTTTCATATCGGATATCAGGTCCTGTTTGAAAAAGTGTAAACAACTTAAAAAAATTTAAACCAGGCAGATCATGTAAATTATATGTCAATAAACAGTGTTGTAAGGGAAACCTTTGCTGTCAATGTGTATAAGAAAAGCACTAAAAGTGAAAATATTAGATTTATTTATACCAAAAACATAAAACTTAAGGAAGTACTTATGTACTTTAGTACAGATAATAAGTATAAAAGTCACATGGGTATTTTAAGGGAAAAACAGCAAGGTAAATCTATGAACAAACGGCGGAAGAGACTCAAGGGTGAAAGGTTCCATTCTCCCATTGGTTGAGAAGAAAGAAGAATCTTGCGATTACTTCTCAAGGTTACAAGTCCTGATTATTGAGCAGTGGTGGACACTTCTTCCTAACAAATCAGCGGGCACATCTCATTTCACCACCAAAACAAATCGCCAAGTGTCGCTTGAGATTATTTCGAGTATATATGGTATTTTTAAAAATACCTTTTTTTCCCTGCAAAAAATTGATAAAACTGACTTTCTTTTAAAAAAGTAATCAATTTAAATATTTTAGACTTATTAGTTTTAAATTACACATTACACATTATTCCTTTTGTATATACAGGTGTATGTAAATTTAGACTTAAATTAAAAAAACAAAACAAAAAAAAAACAAAAAAAAAATCATATTTTAAAAGTATAAAATTGATATTTATACGAAAAGTAAAATTAATAGTTTTTAACTTATAACTTTGCATCAGGAGGAGAGAAGCTTAGGGGATTAGACGCCCCCCCCCCCCCCCGAAATAATATCCTGGCTACGCAACTGCATTTAATTACCTATGTGTTTTGACTGTAGTTATATGTGCAAAGCAACAGTAAACTCAAGCACTCCCCCTCCCCTTCCTTCATAGCTGATGTGTTTTTTAAAAATAATAAATATATAAAAAACAATTAATAAAAATACTCAGTCAAATTTTATGCAATTTTTTTTTCATGGCACTTTGTATGCGTAAATATACATAATTAAATGGCCAAACTAGTACTCAAATAATCAAAATTGTCAGAAAGGGATTTAGATCATCTAAATTCTACCTTGCCCTTATAGTAATTTGCAATATTAATATCTATTTATTATTGCTGTAAAATAACAAATAGGACAAAAAAAAAAAAAAAAAAAAATCTAAAAAGTAAAGTGTTTCATAGATAGTGAATGAAAAAGGTCAAGCTAAAATAAATTATAGCTCACACTTATAGTGAAATATAATGAAAAAATAAATTAAATAATAATGACAGATTTTTTTTTTTTTTTCCACACACCCAAAAGGAAAAAAAAGTCTGAACTCAAAACAATAATATCTGAGCAATAACTACCAAAAACTATAAGAAGTTTTTATAATGTATTTTGTTGCATTAAATATTTCTAGTTAATGATTACTTGGACTTATGTCTTTAACTTAGTTTTCAAATATTTAGGGTGGTAAAAGTGAAGGGGAAATTTATAATAATTTTTTAATAAAAATAATTTATGTTTTTAACTGAGTTTTCAAATAATATGTATATAATATATATATTGTTTTGAAAAGTAGTTTATTAGAATTTTTTAATAATAACAATTAAAATTTTTTTAGGAAATTTTAATAAAAAGTATTTAACAAGTATCTATTACAATTTTTAAATAATTAATTACTTATTAAATTAATAATATTATTAATATAAATTCATAAATTAATAAAATTTTACTTTCAAATAAAATAAACTGAATATAGTTATATGTTCATAAGAATTTTTTAATAAAAACAATTAAAAAAATTTTAGCAAATTTTAATAAAAAATATTTAACAATTAACTATTACAAATTGGTTTAAATAATTAATTACTTGCTAAGTTAATAATAATATTAATATAAATTCATAAATTAATAAAATTTTACTTTCAAATAAAATAAACTGAATATAGTTATGTATGCAGATATATTGTTAAATGATATAACATAAAAATAAAAATATTTATATAAGTGTAAGAAATAACATATTTTCAAAAATATTCATTTTAAGAAATTGAAATAAATAGCTTATAAGTAATATGAGTTTTAAAAATTAATGTCATTAACAGTATTTTATACATAATAAAAAATTACAAAGCATTTGATAATAAATGAATAAAGTTTTTCTGTATGAAAAATACTAATTAATTTTAAAAGAAAACTTTGAAAAATTAATTTTGCTAATATAATATTTATCAGATACTAAAGTTATAAGGGAAAAAAACAATGTATGTAAGTTTAGGAGATATTATTATTTAATTACAATAAATGTTCACTTTAATTCATAAAAAAAAATAGCTTATTTGAATTTTGAAATTATTTAAAACTAAATTTTATTTTATTTTATAAAAATTAAATTTCAATTTTATTTAAAACTAAATTTTATTTTATTTAATAACAATTAAAACTTAATTTAATCAAAATTGTATTTAATTATCTAATTGACAGTTTAAAAAATTGGAAATGAACGGATAATAAAAGTCGATAAATCTTTTTTAACTAACTTAATAAAAATCGAAACAAAACACAAATAAAAAATATAAAAGTAACAGGGAGGATCGAACCTGCGTACTTGAGTTTGCTAGACAAGCGCGTTAACCACAGGACAAGTTCGTCCACAAAAAACACTCACCAAAATAGCATGAATTAACTAGGTACGATATTTCTCAAAGTGCTTGCATTTCATCGCCAAATCATACATGAGAAGCAAGCCAAGACCGGTTTCTGATCGACCAATGAGAGAATGGAACCTTTCACTCTTGAGTCCCTTCCCAAACGGCTACGTAAGTACTTAAGTACTTTATCCAGGGGTCGCATTATACAGGGTGTCCGGTCTCAACGGTGTCCAATGGCTAATTCCTAAACCGTTAGTCATAGACGTATAGTTCCAATTACAAAAATGTTTAAAATCAGGTAAAAAAACTTTTTAAAAGCTATTTGGGTCAATAAAAACATTTCTTAAAAAATTACGAAATTTAAATTTTTATACGGTCCCCCGATCCTATAAGTTATTTTTAGTAATTTTTTCCTATTACACTGACAAGTAAGACAAAAAAAGTCCCATTCATATAACGCTAAAATTGAGTGAGTTATGAAACTTTAAATATGCATGACTTATGCTACTTTTCTACTCTGAAAACAAATGAGTTCGGCTTGGCTTTGAGGGATCATATACCAAGTGTTTAAAGTATTCGAAGATCTTACTTCATGTGTATCTGCGCTTTGAAAAAAAAATCCTACAAGTATTATGATTAAGTCTCAAATTGGCTAAAATAACATATGTTTTATTTTGTCAGGATTTGAGACTGTTTCTCTTATGATTTCTTTTAACAAAAATTATGTTTTTTTATAAGTTTGTATGTTACTTCAACAATCGTATGTATGTTTTTCCAGTTCAAAGTTTGTACTCGAACATTAACCCACTTTTAAATATCCGATCGAGATTGCATTTTACATACTGACGCAAATCCGATAACAATCTAATATTATTAAGATTTTCGGTGGTTACCATTTATACTTATTTTACAGGATAACACAAAAAATTTCGGATAGATTTCTGCCAAGGAGTTTAAGAAAAAGTTTTAGATTAGATAATACAAGACTGCGATTAATGGGTTTTTTTAACTTTTAAGTATTTTTTTAGCCCTGAATCCGAAAATTACCTTAATTTTTAACCATCATGTCAGGATATTTCGCAAATCATAATTTTTCAAATTTAAAGAATAACAAAAATGAATACTATAAAGTAGAGGAGATTGTTGTGTTTTTTAACTTTTGATAATTGCTTTTTACGCACTTTTTAGCACTGAATCTGAAAATGACCTTCCTTTTTAACCATTACGTTAGAATTTTTTGCAAATCGCAAACGTGTAAGTTAAAATATAGCGAAAATCTCATACTATAAAACATATGTAAAACATTTTTTATTTTATTTTATTTTATTAAAATATTTATTCGATATTTTTGCTTATCCTGGGATTCTTACAGCTAAACAGCTGAGTGGTCCGATGAGATGGGGGAGGAAATTCAATGTTAACATTGAACTTCTTAACTTTGAAATTTTCAGTTCGCGAAAAATCCTGATATGATAGTTAAAAATGAAGGTCAATTTCGGATTCAGCGGTATAGAATATATAAGAATCAATTATCAAAAGCTAAAAAGCATGACATAACCCAACTTTTGCAGGCTTGTGCAATCTAATAATATTTTTAAATACGTATCATTTTGTAAAGAATTGAGGCTGTTAATTTAGAATCATTTTATTTAACAAAAATTCTGTTTTTTTCTTTCTTCTTAAATGTTTATTACAAATTGTATATTTTCCATTAATATGCCAGAATGATTAAAGATTTCAAATTTTTATTGCAATGTTAATTTTACTCCCAAACATTTTTTATATCTGACGAAATTATATTTCGACTAAATTTGTGAATGACCCCCAATTTGCAGCAAAAAATATGCTCCAACTTTAAGCAGCTATTACTCGGTCAATTTTAATCGTATAATAACGTGACTTTTTTTGTATTACTTGTCAGTGTAAAAGGAAAATTTCACTAAATATAACTTATAGGACCGGGGGACCGTATAAAAGTTTAAATTTCGTAATTTTTTAAGAAATGTTTTTATTTACCCAAATCGCTTTTAAAATATTTCTTTACCTGATTTAAAACATTTTTGTAATTGGAACTATATGTCTATGACTAACGGTTTAGGAATTAGCCATTGGACACCGTTGAGACCGGACACCCTGTATAGGGAAAATTTTACTGTTCCTCCCAGAACCCTTACAGAAAGGTGCGATGAAGATATTATTTTCAAAATAGTGGTAGGAACGATAAAAGATTCCCTATAGAATGCGACCCCTGTGTATAGTACAATTTCAAGGTCTGGCTATCTGGCTTTCAGGGGCAAGGTACTTGCATTCGTGAAATGTTGAAATAACTTAATGACACCAATATGTACAAGAGAATCTATCTGAAAACAAGTAAAAGTATATTTTCGCGTACTTAATAAAGGTGAAATTTTCATTATAAAATTCAGGTTCCAATGTGGCAATTAGGAATTAAAATTCAGTGATGCCATAACGGCATCACCGCCTCTCAAGGGGCCAAGAAATTTGGTTTGATACCACTCAATATGCTTTTTTTAAATTTCATTACATAATTTTAATAAGGTATTCTATCATTTTCTTTATTGTGAACAAAAAACAATGGAGAAATTTACTTCCCGTAGTAACAGAAACACAAAAAGGTATTTATAACTATTGGGGTAACTGGATCCAACATGGTCCAGTTACCCCATTCTTGAAAAAATTATGGGGTAACAGGGACACCGGGCTTACATTTGAAACATGAAGTAAATATGTATAGATACCTAATAATATTAATGTAGTTATATGTCTAATCTTTAAAAAAAAATGAATAAAAGTACTTACAGTATTTTAATAATCAGCCGAGGAAGTTCAACAATATAGACGTTGTTTTTAAAAAAAGAAACGTAAATTTTTGACAACCTATCACAGCAAAGTGAGAGTTATGATTGAGTTGATACACGTTGTTTTAGGAAGTAGAGATTAAAGGGCATTGTTCACAAAAGCTAAAATTAAAAAAAACACCAAGAGTTTTTTTATAAAATAGTCTATGGCCCAGTTATCTCGTGGTTCCAGTTACCCAAACTAACCTTATAACCATTAATACTTTTCTAGCATATATACAGCTATACCAAACCCTACGTTTTATAGATTTTTACAAAGTCTTATTTTCTTTTAGTAACGATTTTTTAATTTTAAAGTTAATAATTCATATATTTATTGTATGGAACCCTCTGAGCGCGAGTAATACTCGCACTTGACCGTTTATTTTTAAAAAATCGTGTTTAAGTGTGTTAAATAAATAAACCATCATCTCACCTGAAGAAATTTAAAACATAATCTTTAATTACAAACTCATTTAAATACGTACCAACAAAAACTCTTTGAAATAAATAAACGTAAAAACAAATGATTCATTTAATTTTATAAATAAAAAAGCTTGTCATTGTATTTCTGTTTTAATAAAACTTATTTATTTATATAACAATGGTTTTAACTGAGAGATTTCTATTCAATCTCAGGCTTCACTTAATAGCCAGAAGCTCTAAATCAACGAAACTCTTTATATTCTTAATGAATTCCCCATTCAAAGATTTATAAGCCTTTAACACAAAACTTAATAAAAATTTGTATTCCGATAGATGATATGACATCCAAGTTCATTGTAATCTTGATATTTTTCTCATTTCAAGACGAAATTCTTTTGTTGATGCATAATTTATTTTTCATGAATTACTTCAGACTACACGAGATATCGTCTTTAATGTACTTTTATTTTTTGAATAATTAAATATCTTTGTCATTTTCTTTGTCAATGTTTATAGATAATTAAATCTTTTTCTTTCTTTTTTTTTAAAGTTAATTTTATATAATTTGGAGAGTTTATCTTTTTATTTGAGAGAAGGAAAACAGAAGCTTTTATTTTTGGTCGATTTGTTTGCATGTAGGCATTTAATTTTCTCAAAAACCACAAAATAAAATTGAATGTAACTTATCATGGTTCATACGGATACCGTTATTTCTCCAGAAATACTACAAGTATCTTTTTATAGAAACAAAAATCTAGGTTAAACATTCAAAATTTTGACTTCTTTTAAGAAAATCTTTTCTATAAGATAATACTGGTGCCTGGAAATTTTTTAGCATGCAAAATTCAAGGATGCGTACGAACCATGCTTTTACACTTCAATTTTTGTGCTCCATTAATTGTTTTATGCTTAAAAGGTTATAATATCGTGCTTAGTGATCTTCGTTCACAGAGGCGTATTTAATATTTTAATATATGAGAGAGTATTGGATTTAAAATTTGAGTGATTTGTTTGCATGTATGCATTTAATTTTCTCAACAATCACAAAACAATATTGAATGTAATTTATACCCTAAAATTTTAGGACACCACTGAAAGTTTTAAGCTAAAAAGGTTTATAATATCGTGCTTAGTAATTTTGGTTCACAGAGACGTATCAAATATATTAAGATATGATTATCCACTAGATTGAAAATCTGAGAGATGAGCAATAGATTTCATTTTTAAAATGTATGTGAAATGGTGTACGGGAAATAAAATTTGATTGTTAAGAAAGATTTTTTCGAAAAACATGAACAACGAGCAATTACAGCAACTTTATAAATAAGGAATTGGTAACTTATGAGAAATTAAATTAAATTAGTCTAGTTGATTATATATGATATCCTAAGCATTGAACACATTTTATATATGAGATATTGGCGACATACGGATGATAACATACGATTGGTGGAAGCATCGTGCACAAACATAATGACAGAATAATGACAGGATTGGCGAGAATTTTGCACAAAAACTTAGTTAGCCTGACATTATTGGCAAACTATCGCCTGCTTCCTTGTCGCCTATTGACATAGTACTCATCCAAAATTGATGGATCAAAAGTTACATCTTCCTAATTATTAAGAGACAGATCAGGATGAATTTCATCAATTTTTTCCGTAACATTTAATACTTTCGTTTCTTTTCTCACAAATTCAGTCTTATCAAACCATTTCCTAATCATTCTCTCACTGACCTTGTCCCATGCTTGCCGGAAGAGTGAAGAATGTTGAGATTCTTAACGTCAAAATCTCCGATTAGGGTAATTCCAAACAATAGATGCCTCTAGAAATGTTTCCGGTTTTTAATGATTCCTTGGTCCATTGGCTGAATTACAGATATCATGTTGGCCGAAAAAAAAATGTCTTTCTCATTTTTTATTTTGGAGATGCTGTTGTGAATTTGTCAATATAAAGGACAATATCTCGTTTTCGTTTTCCAAATTTCTTGTTCATATTTAAAAACCATTCTAAAAAATTCGGAGGTCATCCATGCCTTTTATTTGCATCGTAAAACACAGGCTTAGACATTTTTAAAGCAACGTGGATTGACTGATTTGCCAGTCATTAATAATGGTAGCTTTTCGGTCCCGTCCATATTTGCTCCAACAAACAACGTTTCTCTCTCTTTTCTTAGTATTCTGACACTATACATTTCTCCGTTGAAAGCAAGAGTTTTATTTGGAGTGCACTTATAAGTCTCATCGACATTTAAAATAATTTTTGATTTTGATATATCGAATAATTTCTTTTAAATGTTTTTTTTTTCATTAATCAGCTGCTCGCATATTCACAGCACAACTTTCCATTTAGCCAACCTCTGCTGGCTTTGAAATCCTGATTGCTAATGAAGCGGAAAGCTATTTAACTTTAGCTCTCTTAATAGGGCCACTAATTGGAATGTTCTTATCTTGTGCTTGATTAAACCATTTAAGAACGCAACCGTCCACATCTTGTTTGCCAGGTCCTCTCGTTCTTTTTCTACCTTTTCCAGTGTCATTTTCGCTTCTCAAAATTTTATGTTTGATTTTCAAACATGTCGATAATGTGTTGGATGTAATTACAAATTCCTTGGCGTTTTCAGTTTTCTTTTTAAGGCCTTTTCCCACTTCATTAATCAATGCTGCATTTTGAGCTGATGTTAATGATATATAACGAGTTTTTGCTTTTGAGAATGACATAGTAAGATCACAGAAACAATACTTAAAGCAAAAACGCAAAAACTTACAACCGAATTAAATAAATTCGAGGACATGGAAGCGCCCGTGACTATAATCGAAAGAAATCTAAATTCACTTCTGCAGAAAAGAGGAAGGGGTGAGGGTAAGGGATGAGAATCTACCATTGCAACCTATAAGCTTCAATCCTTTCAACTTGCAGTGAAATATATTTCCCTACTAAAGGAATGTGGCCAAGTCTTGAGATTATGCCAACCAGGATTTTGCTTGTGTCAGAAAACTCCTTGGAAATCCCGACGTTGTGACATTCCAAACCATCGATTTTCTTCTCCTTAGAAAGATAGTTAAAAGAAATGGTTAAAATATTTAGCACCTTACCTGAAAAAAGTCTCTTAAATATTTCTTACCCCAAAATGCTAAAGGCAATCGTACGAAAAATCCTAATTATCCTGAATAAAATTCGAAAAATACACAATTTTTACATCATTTTAATACAGAATTCTAAGTACCGCGCAAAAAAATTGAATTATCCAGAATTTCGGATTAAACAGGTTCGAATTATCCAAGTTTCACTGAATATAATTTCGCTGTCTTTTCATATATTATCTATGAACCTTTGATTTAGAAAGAAAATACGTGGCAACACTAAACAGAAGTAAGTATTTGAAAATATCTAGAATCAGAGCTTAATTCAAATTTATTGTGAACCTTATGGTGTTGCCCTTTGTGCTTTGAAATGTACCACACAAAAGAAAACTTTACTAAATAATGTTTATATATAAATAAAACCTATTTTCAGAGACTTGTACAACATCTGGTTAAGTTTTTATTAAAGTTTATGTAAGATTTTATGTTAAAAAATGATGTTTTTATGAGGGAATTTTTTTTTAATATAAAACGTTCTTTTTTCAATATTTTCTTATTAAATATTAATTTTTAGTACATTTAAATAGTTCGTTGCTTATTAATAAGAACAGTTTGAAATTTATAATAAAAAAATTTAAACTACATATCTCCAAAGTGATTTTTTTTAAATCCTGAAAAGTACCAAATACCCTCAGTCCAGAGGGCGATACGCGTTTGAAATACCTCAGACCTCAAAGTGCAAAATAACTTTGAAACTTGTGAATATTATCCTGATTCAGTTCTTAAATATTTCATGTAAACAAACACGATTTTAAAGCAAACACGCGTTTGAAAGAAAAAACGGAAAAGCAAATAAAGATTTATACTAATTGAAAAACATAGAACTCAAATGAGCTCAGAGTGGAATGAAAAATTCACCTTGCGTTAAAATAACTAAAAATAAACTGTTTACTAAAAAGGTGCATAAAAATTTATTAAAATATACCGTTACAAAATGAACTGGTCTTTAAAAACTTAAAAACCATTGATGTTAAAATCATAATGAAACAGAAAAAAATGATTCCTGAGATCTTTCGATCGCTAACGCGATCATTTTCAAAGGATACTTTCACTGGAATGTCGCATTCACTGAGCTATTTATACACCAGTCTGGGAAAAAAGGGTCAGTCTATTATTTGTTGGGGGTGTCTATGAAGTTGTTTCGTTCCAATGCTGAAGTGTTAGATATTTTCAAAATGTTAAACCAAATTTGAGGTATATCATAAGATAAAACATCGTTACATACATTATTTTCTTTACTTAAAATTTCCAATGATTCTCTGATTCTCAAAGTATAATGATCAGATGTAGGTAAAATAACTCTTGCGTTTCGAAATCTATTTTTAAATTTTGGCGTTGATTTAATCTGGAAAGTGCTGTAGACGGTCGGTTAAACTTGATATCTCTCATGTGCTCTCCCAATCTTTCTTTAAATTTTCGAGTGGTCATACCTATGTAGCTTAACTCCTTCTGATTTTCCGTTTGAAATGGGTAGAATAAACACCTGCAATTTCTTTATTACGTATGGGGTCTATTTTCCTTTCAATTAGAGCTTTTAGTTTTGTAGGAGGTTTGGCTATTAAATTGATATCAAATTTCCTTAAAGCGCATTTTAATCTTTCATATAATCTTGGTACGTAATCGAAGGTACATATTCTAAGTTCTCTCTTGTTTATTCTTTCTTTTTGATTTTTCTGCTTTATTTCATAAATTAATTTATTTATGTGCTGAGGAGAAAATCCGTTTTCTACTGCAATGTATTTAATTGTATTTAATTCATTTTGTAGGTACTTTTCACTGCAAATATAAAAGGCTCGTTTTACGTAAAATCTGTAAGCCGCAATTTTATATTTGAAAGGGGAGTTACAGTCATAAGAGATGGTGTTATTCGAACGGCAATGCTTCATGTATACTCTTCTTTCTATTTTCCCCTTACGGATTACACTTAAATCAGCAATCAATTTAGTGACGCAAAATAATGTATTTATTTTTAATGATAAATATTACAGACAACTGAGGGAGCTCCAATGGGATCGCCCATTTCAGGTTTAATGGCGGAGCTGAAGCTTAGACCTATAGAAAATCAAATAATGGAAAATTTTGAAGTAAAACCAACGCTATGGATCCGTTATGTAGACGATGTGTTTATAGTTTGGGATCATGGCATACAAACCTTAAATGAGTTTTTAGTGAAAGTTAATGAAATAGACACGAACATTAAATTCATCTTGGAAGTAGAAAATGAGGGCGTTTTACCATACCTGGATACAGAACTAATAAGAAATATGGATGAGGGGAAAATAGAAAGAAGAGTATACAGGAAGCATTGCCGTTCGAATAACACCATCTCTTATGGCTGTAACTCCCCTTTCAAATATAAAATTGCGGCTTACAGATTTTACGTAAAACGAGCCTTTGATATTTGTAGTGAAAAGTACCTAGAAAATGAATTAAATACAATTAAGCACATTCCCCTTACGGATTACACTTAAATCAGCAATCAATTTAGTGACGCAAAATAATGTATTTATTTTTAATGATAAATTTTACAGACAAACTGAGGGAGCTCCAATGGGATCGCCCATTTCAGGTTTAATGGCGGAGCTGAAGCTTAGACCTATAGAAAATCAAATAATGGAAAATTTTGCTATGGATCCGTTATGTAGACGATATGTTTATAGTTTGGGATTATGGCATACAAACCTTAAATGAGTTTTTAGTGAAAGTTAATGAAATAGACACGAACATTAAATTCACCTTGGAAGTAGAAAATGAGATGGTTTTACCATACCTGGATACAACTAATAAGAAATATTGATGAGGGGAAAATAGAAAGAAGAGTATACAGGAAGCATTGCCGTTCGAATAACACCATCTCTTATGACTGTAACTCCCCTTTCAAATATAAAATTGCGGCTTACAGATTTTACGTAAAACGAGCCTTTGATATTTGCAGTGAAAAGTACCTAAAAAATGAATTAAATACAATTAAACACATTGCAGTAGAAAATGGATTTTCTCCTCAGCAGATAAATAAATTAATTTATGAAATAAAGCAGAAAAATCAAAAAGAAAGAATAAACAAGAGAGAACTTAGAATCTGTACCTTCGATTACGTACCAAGATTATATGAAAGATTAAAATACGCTTTAAGGAAATTTGATATCAATTTAATAGCCAAACCTCCTACAAAACTAAAAGCTCTAATTGAAAGGAAAATTGACCCCATACCTAATAAAGAAATTGCAGGTGTTTATTCTATCCTATTTCAAACGGAAAATCAGAAGGAGTTAAGCTACATAGGTATGACCACTCGAAAATTTAAAGAAAGATTGGGGGAGCACATGAGAGATATCAAGTTTAACCGATCGTCTACAGCACTTTCCAGATTAAATCAACGCCAAAATTTAAAAATAGATTTCGAAAACGCAAGAGTTATTTTACCTACATCTGATCATTATACTTTGAGAATCAGGGAATCATTGGAAATTTTAAGTAAAGAAAATAATGTATGTAACGATGTTTTATCTTATGATATACCTCAAATTTGGTTTAACATTTTGAAAATATCTAACACTTCAGCATTGGAACGAAACAACTTCATAGACACCACCAACAAATAATAGACTGACCCGTTTTTCCCAGACTGGTGTATAAATAGCTCAGTGAATGCGACATTCCAGTGAAAGTATAGTTTGAAAATGATCGCGTTAGCGATCGAAAGATCTCAGGAATCAAATTTTTCTGTTTCATATGATTTTAGCATCAATGGTTTTTAAGTTTTTTAAGTTTTTAAAGACCAGTTCATTTTGTAACGGTATATTTTAATAAATTTTTATGCAACTTTTTAGTAAACAGTTTATTTTTAGTTATTTTTAGTTAAAGATTTATACTAAAAAATATAAAGTTAACATTCCGGAGTTATTTTATTCATAATAATCAGATAAAAAATTGCAAGAAACTTACTACATGCATTAAATTGCAAATCCATTTCCATGGATAACAATAACATTAACATGTAAAATTACGTAAATATGAAAAGCTTATAAATTATAATATTAATATTTTCAATTTTTTATGGTACGTGAAATTAAAAATATCCCCAAGAATATAAACTCAATACCTGTAACGTAGAAAATTATTCAGAAACATATACGAAACACAACTGCGAAAAATAATGTAAAACATGTAGTTGGAGGGATATTGTTTTTATTCATAGATTTTATACACAGATGATGAGAGTCCTGGAAGTCACGAAACGTGTACGTCAGGGTTTATTCACATGACCTTATGTATTTTATTTTGTGACCTTATATATTTTTTTGGTGTTTAATGTAAAACAAATTATTTAAATTACAGTAGTAATATTTTTCATTATGGTGCATACAAATTACATATTTACATAATAAACTGGTAGCAATCACGTCTTTTCTCTCGTAGATGTTGAAGCAAGACAATCAATATCATTATTCACACTACACTGTGAAAAAACACAGAAGTTTTTTAATCTACAATTTGTTAGATACGCCAATCTCAAATGTTTCTTCGTTATCGTACTTGTTAATATTTCAAAAGGTGTTACACATGTTAATCCTTCACTGTTATTATTTCAACGAGTTTCAACCCTTCGAAATTTGACGAAGTAAAGTGTTTGAAAGGAACTGTCAGATCGAATTTATAATGAACTTACAAAAAAGAAAAAACAAATACAATAAAAAATTCATTTTACATTGGTTGTCTAACACTTAAAACAAATAATATTTTTAACCTAAAATTACCGAAACATTATTTCCACAAACTTTCACTGCTGAAATTATTGAAAAATTAAACTGTATTAGAATACGTAATCAAGATAAGTAATTATGGAGTTATCGATTGAGGGTCTTATTTTTCTTTTTACGGGATGAAAAATCAGTAAAAAGGATTTCGCTTTGTCAAATCATAAAATTTTACCCCATAAAATCTAAACTGTACGTTATTTTCAAATTTTCATAATTTACATACATAACACTCAAATTCACAATCTGAAAGTATTTTAACGCGCAATAGATTATTAATGAATATATTTCCAAAATTAAAGCAACGTTTGTCCGATACAACTTTTCATGCGAACATTCGCACAAAATTTAAGTTCTAATCTCAACAACCGCGAATTTTTTTTTTAGAAATTTGCCTTTAGTTGTCATAGCATTGGCCATTTAGTATTGGTCAAATGTTTAGTTTTATCAAAAAAAAGGATCGTTTTGTTTTAAATATGACATCATTTTTACTCACTGAATCGGTTTGCCTAGCGTCTCAAACTCGGTATCAGCGTAATGTAAAAATATTGAAATGTAACTGATTTATGAAGTAGAATGCGTGTTTTGTTTAATGTCTGATGTCATTTTCTGTTCAAAAATTATAAAAAAAATTACTCTTATTTGTAATGTGAAAATAACATTAAAAAGGATATAATCAATAAAAATAATAAACCATGACTATTTTCTCTTTACTTTCAATATAAATGGAGTACTTCAGTTGCCACGATTACAAAATTTGTATTAAAAACTACAAAAAAAAAATAATAATATCTCAAAAATAAAATGAGATACAGCTTTCAAGCAAATTGTATTTAAAAGCACATTTTTTTCCCTGTACGAAGATGTAAAAATTGAAAGTGTGCGAAGTTTAAAAGTTTAAAAATTTGCAGTAGCGAAAATTGCAAAACCGAAATTTCATTTCAAATTTCAAAGTGTTGCCATTCGCAAAATGACGTATGCGTTACGCACAGATATGTTTGTCCTTTATAATATAGATACTACACCAACTTTGATTTTTATCTTATATAAATGCTTCATTTTACTAATCGAAGTAAAAACGAGTTAATCACGACCATGAAATTTAATAAAATGAACATTTTTCGTTATTCTATTGTACAATCGTGGAAAAAAACTAAACACCCCTTACTAACTCCCCAACAAATTATCGCAGAAGATAGTTACTGGTACTGAACGATTGGAAATAAAATCTACTTTTAAATGGTGTATATAAAATTTGCTTAGGGGGCCATCTACATATTAAAACGAACCATAACTTTGTTTTTTTTTTCACTAGCAGTATACAATTCTGACAGCATAAATGAACGCTACACCCTTCAATTAGCCTAGAAACAATTTTTTTATGCAATTCGTACGATATGTTTCCGATAAATTAATTATTTTAAAACGAGCGTATTTTAAGGGCTGTATCCAAATTGAAGTTCAGTACTCCATTGTTAACCCTTGATCAAAGCCCCTTCCGCTCCTCCCGCGCAGTCAGTGAAGCCTGCTAAATTACAGGACCGCATAAGAAATTTCAAAATATCTAGTCACTTCTATCATAGACGGTCCCTTAAACCATCATTTTGCCGTTTTTAAGCATAATTTGAAAACTACTTGGAAGAAAAATGTGAAATTTTAGATTTCCATATAGCAGGACTTAATAAATCTAAATCCATAAAAAAAAACTGTAGGTAGCAATTCATAATTTTTTCAAATATGAATTTCATAATTCATAATTTATATCATATCACAGAATTATAAAAATTGCAAATTCAGCGTATTCATGTTTGGATATATTAGTATTATTGCTGCACAAAACATTAGCACATTAGGAGCATAATTTCAGGAGATATAAATAAAAATATAAAAATGTAATTTAACATTAGAAGCACTAAATTTTTAATTTTTATAATTCAAAAACTTATCATTGAAATGACTTAAAATTTAGTGTCTAGGCATATTTTGAACCAAAGATTTGAAATATCTCGTTAAAATTGGGTATTGTCATTTTAAAAAAATGAAGTTTGGATACGTTTTAATATGTAGATGGCTCCCTAAGAAATTTTTATATACATCATTTAAAAGTTGACTTTATTTCCAATCGTTCGGTACCAATAACTTTCGTCTACGATAATTTGTTGAGGAGTTCGTAGGGGGTGTTTTTTTTTTTTCCACGACTGTACATCAGCTGCTTGTGAATTTCTGGGTTAGCAAAAAGCGAATTATCCATCATTGCATAAACATCCGATGAAAAATAGAACTAAAAAAATTTAGAAAAATCACTATCGTAGCCCCAAATTCCGGAGGAAAAGAATGATTTTCATCTGAAACCTGCATTCCATAATTAAACACATATATATGAAGTTTGCTATAATTTTACGCATAAATTCGTACACTTTCCATGGTCCAATAATGAAGATGGCTCAAAAGTTCAAATTAAAGTGCCCCTTACGGAGGAATGTGTCCAAATTTACATGGACCTGCTAGCCATAGACAAAAACATAAATTTGGTTGCATTCTTTGCTTAACTTCATACATTTTTCATCATTTGCGAGAACAAACAGTAAGAAAAAAATTGTCTTAAAATTTGAGACAGTATACTCGCTTGAAGGTTAAGAGGCTACTTTAGTCATGCGAAGACGCCTGGAAGCTAATGTTTATCTAATCGCAGTCACATTTTCACATTTCTTGCTTCTACTTCAAGGTTTTTATTGTTTACAATTTTTCAATAGGACAGCTGATGTTAGAATATGCGGTGCAAAGAATAGTTATTAATCATTTACAGGGCCACACAAAAGAGTTCCGTTACATAATGGTATAGGGGGGAATATTTTCGGCGTATTTCAATCATGTTAAATTATTTCATATATAATGAAATAAATGTACATCACTGAGGTTTACTATAAGTTATACCATGTATAATACGAAGTTCATAGCATTTACAGGGACACGCAAAAGATTTGAGACACTATATTGTATCCGAAATATATTAGCTATAACGCCTGGAAATTTATTTTTAATTATGATACACACTTTTAAGTTTTACTATATTTATGCATATATAGTGTGCATAAGTGCTATAGTTCATATACAGGGCTACGCAAAAAAAATCGTAAGGGTTACTGAGTATCTATATATGTAATACGCTACCATACGTAGCACAGAAATCGCGATTATTTGTTAATTGTTTAATGGTATCTACCAAATGGAAGCGCATCTCATTGGTTATTGAACAGCATTTAACGCATCACCATACCTATAAGGGGAGACCAATGTTCTGTCGCCAAATGCCATCAAGGTTGTCGCCCACTTGGCAATACATCGGCATATTTGGCGACCAATATTAGTCGTCAAAAGTGACGCCAACTTCGAGATATCTCTAACATTTCGCCAAATTCCCATAGGCTTACACTGCAAACCAATACGGTTTACTTGCTTACAGAAAATCAACAAATTGAAATATTTTAATGCAACAAAAACTAATATTATCTTAAGGGAATATATTAACTATATTTTAGGGAGTGCAAGTAAATTAAATTATGAAAAAAAGTAACATGATGCAATGCTTAGCATGCTTTCCCAAACATAAAATTTAAGGGAGATCAAACTGGTCAACAAGGGCGGCTAGTGAGCTTAAATTGCTTAAAGGTAGCTTTTGAATGAGTTAAATGCATTTGTACGCTGAACTGCATTTAGTTTACTAAGAAATGTTTGTAGAATTTAGATAAAATGATATACAGTGCCACGCAAAGAATCGGATACAATTTCTATGGAAGTCTATGGAAGATAATTTCTGGAAATGTGACTTCAGTAGTTTTTTGAAATGTTTTGGTTTGAATAAAATTTTAGCTAAAAAGTGGCGTGTAATAAAGGTACTAGGTAAACTACAGGGCTGTACAAAAGTATTCAAGTATGTTCCCCTTTATTAGTATAAATTTCTGAAAGTGAAATTTCAACCTGTTTTGCGTTTCCTTGATGAACAAAATTTCCCCATTATATAGTATATATATCAACCTACACATCAAATACAGGGCTGTTCAAAAGAATTAGAATACATATTTAGCTATGGGGGGTAACTGCTGAAATCAGTTTTTTAAATGTTTTATGCGTTTTCTAAAATGTTTACTTAGTTATCTTATGCACTTTACTTGGACCTTGAAGAACTAGGTCTCGGTGCGCATTTGTGACAACGGTGGTCTTGCGGAAACGCCATGCAGAACTTCCGGAGCCATCGAAGGGTGAGGCTCGAACAGCGCCTGGCATACTTTTCGTATCAGGTGGCTCATTCCGCCGAGATTTTAGTAGCTAAGGTAGCTGTGTGCTGTCCCCTAGGTAGGCGGAAAGAGGAAAGCCCGTTCGTACCAAAGGACGACCGTGGAGGGAGGCCGACGCGTCCCAAAGCTATGTCGTCTTGTCTTTGAAGGGATTCGTCCCGCAGTGGCTGAACAACGCTGCAGTACATTCTCTTTGATCCGTCTTCACAGGGAACCGGGCCTGAGGCTCGCCGACTAAAGCGGTGACGCGTTTAATCTCGGACGAACTCTTGGTCCGACTCATGACCAGCGTGTCTAGACGCTTTCGGAGTTTACCGCGCCCGAAGGTGTGGTCATAGCGCTCTTTAATCATAACTTTCGAACGCAAGACCCAGGGTTCCGGGGCGGGCCTGACTTGGGTCTGGAGGTGGATACCGATCGAGCGGGTCGCGTGCGGTTCGTCCGCCTACTCGCGTTTTCGGTCTATCGCCTCTTGGCCTTTCTTGGGTTGATCTTGGGCCTCGGTACACAATGGACGTCGTTGGCTGGGTCCGCGAACTGTGAGTCAGCTTCGTCGGCCTGTTCGTGCTCGTAGCCCTCGACTGAAGTTGTGTTTCGGTGAACTACCGGGGTAGCGGTCGCTCTTGAACGTGGTCAAGAACACTCGTGCTCAGGTACCTTTGGCGGCCGTGAGGTAAGGATTTATCCCATCTATGAGGAGCTTTCCATGCCCTTCTGGGGCCGCTAACGGCACCTAGTTCGACTGCCGGACTTCCGACGCCGAGCCGCGAGGGGCTCTGTCAAGAGGTGCGGGAGCCGACGAAAACACTGAGCGGGATGCTTTATGCCACGAGGGAAGTTTCCCCATCCCTCCGAGGGTGGCTAGGGACAGACTTCACTTTCATCGGTTGTTCCTCTAAGATGTCTTTACCGGATAATGTTATTTGATCTTGAGGGACTGCCGTAAAGTAATTCCCCGTAGGTATCTTCGATAGTGGCTCATGGGCTCGACTCCTTTATACGAATCCGCGGGTCGTCGGGGTGAACTGCGGAGTGACCAAGAAAAGGAACCATCTAGCTCTTTTACTGATTGGGATTTCTGTTGTTTCGAGCGGACGTCTAATTCTTGGGCGCAGGGTTCGTGGTGCGCAATGGGCGGCGCGTACCCTTGGGCCGCCGGACGCTGGCAGCAGCAGCACGATGAGGAAACTTCTTTAAGGAGGGCTCATTCCGTGTCAGTTGCGCGCTAGTCTGGGCCTCGAGAGGCCTATGTCGCTGAATGAAGGCTCGCAGCTACGATGCGAAAGCTAGTTTTACGTACTTTACTTCTCTAAATAACGAAGTTTTGTTAAAACATTCAGGAAGTGTTCTTTCTTCTTTTATATAAAAAATCAGTTTATTGCAATGTTCCAATCAGATAAAATGATATCACAAGAAATAAATGAACTTTTTTTAAAAAATAAAGAATCAGCTAATTGCAATTCAAATTGCATAATTTTAACTGAATTTTTAAAATATTTCTTCCGAAATTAAACTTTTTATAAAACAATTACGGATATCTTTAATTTTTCAGTTTTCTGATCTCAAGTTCTGCCCTAAATTTCACAAAATATGTTATGGTACTCACCAAGTTTCGGTAAACTGAAATCCTTTTTTTGACTGAAAGAATTGTGCATGCTTCTTTTTAAATGCTTTACGATTTATAAAATATATTATTTTTTTATATAAATCTTGTATTTCTAAAAATCCTTTTTAAAATATTTCAGTAATTTTAGAGTGATGATTTAAAAATGAATAAAAATAAATGTAGTTTACCTTGTTTAGTATGTTTTAATGTGTGCAGATATGTGGTAAGCAAAATTTTCTTGAAAGTACTGGTTTTATCGAGAGGTAACACCATGCGTGTAAAATAGCAATGGGAGATCATATTTTTAAAGCCAATTATATTATTAACTTTCTTTTACTTGTTTTTTTATTAGCTAAGAAGTTTCTTGCATAGTGAACTTGAAATTTATCTTTTGTATATACTTGTAATATATTATGTATTTTGTCATAGAATTTTAAAGTAAAAAGATGGAGGAAATTATAAATGTATGTGTAAAAATAGCGAATATTAATTATATAAAAGAGTGATACGTAGATGTGTACAAAAATACATTTTATAAAACTATCATTAATAATTACATTAAAATATATAGTTTGTTTGTAAAAAACAAATAAATTTCTTTTGACAAAAATTTGATCTGCAAACACCATTTGTATTAATTAAATTAAATGTATCATTGTGCATGCTTCTTTTAAAATGCTTTAAGATTTCTAAAGACATTATTTTTTATATAAATCACGAATTTCTAAAAATCAATTTGCAACAATTATTTATCTTTTTGTTTTATAAAATTTAAATAACGAGAAACAAATTTTTTGACGCGAAAAAAATGTTTAGTGTTCCAGTTATGAAATTCCTATTCCTTCCATATCTTGTAAGTAATGTGATTGTGTTAAGAACATATTTCAAAACTTTTAAAATGAAGCTTTACCACGTGCTTATAAAAAATAAAATAAAAATTTAAATCGTCAAAAGAGTAAAACTGTTTGAAGTGTAAGCAGTCAAAATAAAATATCTATTTTACGAGAAGCATTCTGTACAATTTAAGAAGTTTCAAACTGAATGAAAGAATAATAAATCAAAAATTTATACACATTTTTACGTCTTTTTCGAGTTAAATGGTAATAACATTCACAGATTTATTGTTCTGTTAAAAGGAAGAAAATAATGCCTTTATTAAATCTGGGAAATAACAATGTCAGAGAAACATAGAATACTGCTTTCTAAAAGTATTATTAATGGTTACTTTCTAATATAGAGTTTATTAATTAAAAAATGGATAATGTTTGTCTTAAGAAAATAAATCTAATCTGCAAATCTCTTTTACATTAATTAAATTATATCTGTAACTGTGCATGTTCCTTTTAAAATTCGGTACGATTTATGAAATACGTTATTTATAAAAAATAAATATAGACTTTAAACTTCAAAAAATTAATCTACAACGTTTATTTTCAGATTTTATAACGGTTTAATATTATCGCGATTTTTTTTTTTTTTTTTTTTTTTTTTTTTTTTTTTTGTTGCTAAATCCCCGTTCCTTCCATATATTCTAAATAATCTAAAAGTCTCATAAATATAGTTCAGAACTTTTTAAATGAAGCGTTTACCATGTGTTTGTAAATAATATATTAAACATTTAAATCCTCAAAAGAGTAAAAATGCAGGAGTCATAAAATGAAATGTGTTTTTCACTAGAAGAATTCTGTACAATTTAAGAAGATTCAAACTGAAACAGAGAATATTAAATCAAATGTTTATATATATTTTTACATCTTTTAGAAATTGAATTTTATCGCGTTAAGTTATAAAAACTTTCACAGATTTATTTTTCTCTTAAAAGGAAGAAAATTTTGCCTTTATTAAATCTGCAAACTACAATATAAAAGCACGATCAAATACAGGATAATCGAAGAAGTTTTAGTACGTTTTAAAAAAATCATAACTGAAAAGTAATTTAAAAAATGGTAAAGTTTCTTTCACAAAGTAATATGCAATTTTGCGAGATTTCTTAAATTTAACTTTTTCACAGGCGTGAACTTCATACGATGCGATAAAACTATAAGGTGTTAGAGAGATCTTGGTATGTGTCCCACCTTCTTCGATTTGTGAGTGCTATTTTTAAAACATTAACAAAAAATCATGTATCAAGCATATACTATGAAATATTTTCCGACTCTTCCAGAAGACTTTAAGAAAACTTCACTATTTAATAATGTGAAAGTGGATGTTTATGTGAACAACCTGAAAAATGAGTAAAACATTTGAAATCCCAATTTCAGAAATTACTATCAATAGTCGGAAAAATATACAAATGTTTTTGTGCAACCGTGTTTATGATTTATTGATTTTAATATTTAATACATAGTTTCCTAAAATTTAATTCAGTTAGGAAACTAATAGCAGACATGTAAATTGCCCTTCAGCCGTATATAAACGGAAATGTATTCCATATCTTTGTTCTGCCCTGTATATCATCTATAGAATTTAAACACATCAGGTAATATGCAAAAGACTCGTTTAATTTTAAAGAGCATCTCACAACTTAAAACACACTTTCATCAATTATTGGTCTTAGACAGCACAATAATCGAATTCTTTTGTGTATCCCTGTGAAGGAACGATCAATGCTATGATCACCATACTCTACACTGTTAAAAATTTGCAGCATTCTGGCAGGTTATTTGACTGTTTTTTTTTTCCGAAAACGGTTACACAACCGTGATTTTAATACTATTCTGACCATATTATTGGCCATTTTATGGTCAGAATATAGTTAAATTATGGTTATGAAAACTTTTTTTCAAAAAACGGTCGAATGGCCTGCCAGAATGCTGCAAAATGTTTAACATGTACAGTACAGTAAGTCTCATCTGCAGCTCAATGTTATATATATATACAGTAACCGAATTCTTTCGTGTGCCCCTGTAAAGGAACTACCAATGCTATACTCACCATACTCTACATTAAGTCTCACGTGCAGCTCAATGTTATATATATTTAATTTTCAATATGTTTTAAATAGTGCAGGATTACTAAAATATACCGCAAACCATTTTTCTGTAAAGCGTAATGTAACGAAATTCTTTTGAGTGCCACTATAAATGAACTATTGCGCTACACACATCATTTTCAATACTGAGCATGCTTTAGTACACCTCATCAACATTGTATATCAATTGTATGGAAATCCGAGTATATTAACACGAATTAGAGCAAGGAAACTTGCGACAGACCGACAGGCAGACAAATAAACCGAATTCATGAACACTTTTCAACAGCGTTGTTAAGCGTTAAAAAAGAAATGGTGTTTTAATTTAAAAGTATATACAGATAAAATAGTACGTATCTTTAAAGTAAATTAACCATTAAATGCCGGGTGTTGCTTTTCGGCAACATACCCAATATAGGCTTCTAAAATACTATTAGAATAATATTGAAGCTATAATATACTAATGTTTCCAATAAAATACATTCTGAAAATATTATTAAATCGATTTTCAACATGTAGATGGCAACACCTATTCTGTTTAAGAATGAAGATTTATTTTTTCAATTGTTGCTACATGTTCTTTTTGTTTTGTTTGGAAGCTTGTGAAATACCCTATTTTGTTCTGCAGTGAGCAAGTAAAATTTATTTCTTATTATAGTTCCTAAAATTCTTGTGTGTTTAACATTATAGAATTTTATCACGGTACAATACTTTTTTTAACTAAAGACCAGTATTACCAATTAGTAACAAACAGTTTTTCAGCTGTAAACCATACTTAAAACAAAATATGATTTTTTTAGTATTTTTCCAATGATTTATTTAAAAAATGAAAGCCGAAAAAACTTATTACAATGATTGTTGAAAAATCAGGCATTTAACGGTTAAAGTCAGTGGTGAAAAAAATCTCCCCCTTTACCAAATTTACTACAAAACGTCGAATAAAAACATAACTTCTGAAAAACGAATGTTAATAACGCCTGCTAATTCTTGCAAAATGCCTTCAAGAAAATGTGGCAAATAAATTAAAACATTTTCATAATTATTTAACTTAAACCTTTTTAAATAAATAATTTTGCGGATTTATAGATCATTCACTTGTTTAAAACATTTAATTTTTTTGCGGAAAATTTGGTTATTTATTTTAAAATGATATTTTAGTCCGGAGGGCCATTGCAATTTTTGAAGCTTTCCATGGTGCCTTATTGAAGGATTCCTGTTCCTAACAAGCGAACCACGAAACATGATGTTCACAGATTTTGATGATTTTAAAGTATCTTATAGGTATCAAACCCATAAATATTCTGGTGAAAGGTTATATTCAAATGTGCCTTAGTTTTCAAGAAACTGTGTGTCAAAGTTCAGCAGGTTCCTCAAAAACCCATTAATTTGCTTTCCCGAACATGGAATTGGTAGCGAGGAGGTAACGTGCGAGTGGGCTTTACAGCACATGGCGGGTTCGAAAACAGCTAGCACCCTTTTTAATTTTTTTTTTTTTTTTTTGTTAATATTATATTTTTGATATGTTACAAGTTTCACACTAAATTAAAAATTCGGCAGCTTTGAAATTTTTTATATTTTCCTAACAAATTATATGTACATTTTCGATTTTTACATGAAAATATATATTATTAAGCTAATTTATTTGTGGATATGTCATCATTTTAAAACTTACTGTTATTGTTTACATTTATGTATATTTTGCAATTTATCACTGATATGAAATAATGCATAATATTTTTTCTTTCATTTTACATGTATATAGAAAGTAATGACTTGAAAATAATTAACAAAACAATATATCCATTTAGTATTTCATTTTTTCTAAATATAATGAATGCATAATGTTAACTAATGAAATACAAAAAATGTTTATTATTACAGACATTACCACTATTAATTTAGTAAATATTCAATAAATTGGGTGATACATATCTTAGTCATGTTCAAAACATAAAATAGCATTAAACAATCACTATAAAAACAACTTCTTTGCATGAAACAATTAACCAATATTGGAAGAACGCATAAACCAACATAATATATACTTTTTAGATACTTAATTTTTTAATGTCATTAAATAGCTGAACGAGATGAATAATAGGAAAATTTTATTTATTCTGATATTACCGCGAAAGGACAGCAGACACTTTTTTTTAATATTTTTTATTTATATGATAAATATCTCGCATTATTGCATCACCAGTTGAATATTTAATAATAAAATCAACAATATTTACAAGTGTTAGAATGAAAAAAAAATTTTATTAAGAATAACGTCAACAATATTTAAAGTGTTAGAATGAAAAGATATTTTAATTTAATATGTCCTTTTTATTTGTACAAAATTGATGTTGAGTTCGAACTTTATAGATAAAACACTTTGGAGGGCATTAAAAATTTATACAACTTGTAAAAACTTACATACAGTGGCGGTGAAAAGTTTCCGGCCAATTAGTTTCTTTGAATAATTGTCAGAACGTTTCAACGAAGAAGAAATGCAATTGCTCCAAGAGTTAGGAATAAGCAAATGACCACTGATCACGTGATCAATTTGATTGGATACGGAAGACACTTGATGCAATGGGGAGAAATTCGAAATTCGCACGTGCAAACGTTTCCGGCCATTCGTCATTCGTTAGCTTTTGCTATCGGTAAAGTGCTTGTTTGGCCATGTTTGTTAATCAACGTGAATAACGTAGTTGACATTCAAAAAAGACTAGTTCAACAATTATTGTTCATAAACGAGCGATTTGTTTGTCGCTAAAGGGCTAATCCTTTCGTGAGAATTCGGCAAAGTTGTCGATCGGAAAATCTACTGTGAAACATACTTAAAAAATATATATAAAGATGGTCATGTTTTTCCGGACTTGTCATGGTCCGGGAGACCCCTGAAAACGACTATTCATGCGGACAGAATTATCAGTAGAAAATCATTGATGATCCGAGTAAAAATGCCGCTGCAATATCCCGCGATTTACGGAGTGAATATATTGCTGAAATTAGTCGATCTACCGTGTCCAGACGCTTGCGTGATGTAGTACTTTATGGAAGAGTCGGTGTTAAAGTTCATTTCACAAGTAAAAAAAAAAAAAATCATCGGTCTCGACTGGCGTTTCTCAAGGAACAAAAAGGCTGATCAAGTGAAAACTGCAAAAAATACGATTTTCCGATGAATCGAAGTTCAACGTTTTTGAGAGTAATGGCAGATACTACGCCCGACGATCTAAAAACAAAAGTTATGATTCAAGATACGTTATTTCTACGATAAAACATGACAGAATATACCTTATGTTGTGGGGAGCATTTTCTAAAAAAAGGCGTAGGTCCGTTATTTAAATCCGCGGCAAGATGAATGGCACAATGTATAATAATATCTTGCAAGAGCTTTCGCTATCTTATAGGAGGAAATATGCTGGTCGCAACTATTTGTTTCAGCATGATAACGACCCTAACCATACATACAAGCTCGTCAAGCACAGGCTTTTTCACAGGTATTTTTTCTTCTCTTGAAATAGCCAGTCCAATCACACGATCCGAATGCAATAGAAATCTTTGAAACGAACTTGATAAACGTGTGCGGAATTAAAAATGTTCCATTTGTAGAATGTAGAATTTTTCCAAAGATTGCAAGAAGAGTGGAAAAAACTTACCATAGATGATCTTCAAACGTTCATTGAATCGATGGCACATCGCTGCGCCCCAGCACTTATTGCTAAAGGTATGATTATGAAATGCTATTTGTGAATGTTGTTGATCACTCTTATTTTCTATTATAACACAATTTTTGTCCAAACTTGAGAAGATGGCCAGAAACTTCTGAGAAAATACGTTTTCCTTTGCAATTAATTTTCTCAATTAAATTTATTGATATTTATTTGTTATTCCATAAATAAGTTCCTAACAATAATATCAATAAATTGTATAAGTATCACTTGAAGTTTCCCTTTCATATGGGTATATTTACAAATTAACCAAAAATTTCATGCTTGCCGGAAAACTTTTGACCGTCACTGTATAAGTGTTACTACTTTAACATTTTATTACTCTTTTGTAAACATAATATTCATATTATGTAATTGCAAATATGTTTAAGAGATTTGACATGGAAAATATTTTGTATAAATTATGGACAATGTTACTATTATACATATCTATCTATATATACATACTATCTCCGCTTAAAGTGTATGAATGTAAATAATAATAAATTTAATCAAAACAATTTAACGAACAAATTCTAGACATAAATTAGTTTAAATTCCATCAATAGAAACGTTAGCTTAAAAATTGCAGAAAAATATAAATTTCATAAAAAATTTGAAAAAGTAAATAAACTTTATTAGGAACATATCAAAATGTTCAAACCTGTCTTATTCTTCATTCAGCGTAAAATTTGTACCATGTCAAAAATATAATATTAATAAAAAAGGAGTACAAGCGGGGTTGGAACCCGCCATCTGCGGTATGGCGTTTTCGCACGTTACGTCCAAGCTAACAAGGACATATGATGAAAAGTAATAAATAGGTATTTAAAAAGTATGCTGAACTTAGACCACCAATTTCTCAAAACTAAAGCCCATTTGAAGAAAAAAAATTTCACTGCCGGCCCGGCCTACAGGCGGAGGTAGATTTCGAAGTATACTAATTTAACCATAAAAAACTAAATCAGAGAGATAATCAGGTTAGAGATAAACCCACTTTAACAATTTTATTTGGACGCTTTTCACGAGTTTTAATTTCATTTTTATATAATAGCTGATTTTATCAGAATCATGGCGGTATTAAAAAATATACTTTTCCATGCTCAACAACTCGAAATTTTCTGGCGCATTTTCAGATTCATTTTTAATGGAAAAAATATGAAACCTGCTGACATGATATTTGAAGAGATTTATTAGCGACCTGTGTTTTTATTTTTCGTTCAATTAATTAAAACTTGATTTATAAACAATTATTTTTACAGTAGGATAATATTTTTCGTTTCTAACACAATCGCTTCGGGAAATTCTGTTCAAAATGCGAACTTCGACATCATTTTTTGAAATATATTCTGCCTCTATCAAAAAAAGTCCTTCCGGCCAGTGCCGGGAGGAAAAGGTAGCTTTCATAATCCTTATTTTAAAAAAGCCAACTTATATCATGCAAACACACGAAGCTCAATTTAGTGGAAACCGAATATAGGAGATTCAATACTAATTTTTATCAATATAATGAATGAGAATTTCGCGAAATTAGTCAGCTTTATCCAAGCTGCTTTTCTTTAAAGTAACTTATATTTGGCTGCCAAATTCGGCAATTTCTTAAAGTGCCTGTCATTTTAAGACAACATGGTGGATGAGTCTAAGCAGTGAACTTGGTCGAGACCTTAGTAATTGCTGTGCACATGCTCACTCACATCGGAATCGGTTAATATATAAGAGTGCTGTCGCATGCAAAAAATCAGATTTTTCAAAATGTCACCCACAATAGAAATTGAAACTGCTATATCTGAGCCATTTTTTAAGGTAATGACAAACAAAAAATGCTCCTGAATCCTTATATCAAGATCAAATACTTAAGAAAGAAACCTTTTTCAATTTCTAATTTTTTTGCACCTCACTTTAAATAAATATATTTTTTTAGGTAGCTTTCATTACAAAAAGCTACCTATTGCAGCCGTTCGGGGGAAAGAGATTTCAAAATTTTTTTTTATATTTTCATCGATCATGACCCCCAGATCCCGAAACCACCCTCCGTTCAAAATTGATATATATATATATATATATATATATATATATATATATATATATATATATATATATATATCCATATATATATATATATATATATATCTGACCTATGTCACTCTGTAACTCTCGTATTTATGAACCGATTTGGATGTAATTCGGTGTGTACATAGTACATACCAATGTCTCGACCGAGTTCGTTGGCCAGCTTCATCCGCCATTTTGTTTCAAAATGGCGGCCATTTAAAATTTTTAAAGAAATTTAAAATTTGAAATATGGTACCAAGAAATTGAAAATGGAAAAATATTTTTTTCTTATGTATTTGACCTTTATACAAAGATTCCGGAGCAGTTTTTGTTTCGTCTATATCTTAAAAAATGGCTGAGTTAAGATATAGAGATAGATAGATAGTTAAGATAAAGACATTTAAATTTTTAAGAAAAATTTAAATTTGAAATTTGGTACCAAAAAATTAAAATTTGAAAACATATTTTTTTCTTATGTGTTTGATCTTGATAA
Organism: Maratus speciosus; assembly: GCA_963932465.1. Classification (NCBI taxonomy): domain Eukaryota; kingdom Metazoa; phylum Arthropoda; class Arachnida; order Araneae; family Salticidae; genus Maratus; species Maratus speciosus. Next base: position 372,688,309 of record OZ010791.1, on the reverse strand, counting down.
AAAGATTCGGAAGCAGTTTTTATTTCGTCTATATCTTAAAAAATGGCTGAGTTATAGCATTTTGAATTTCTAGCGTGGCTGACATTTTGAAACGTCCTGAATTTTGTCACGTGATAACAGACGTATTTATGAACCGATTTGGATGTACCTTGGTGTGTACATAGTACATAAAAATATCTCGACCGAGTTCGTTGGCCAGCTTCATCCGCCATCTTGTTTCCTAATGGCGGCCATTTAAAAAATTTTTAAAAATTTAAAATTTAAAATGAGATACCAAAAAATTGAAAAATGAAAAAGATTTTTTTGTATGTGTTTGATCTTAATACAAAGATTCCGGAACAGGTTTTGTTTCGTCTATATCTAAAAAAATGGCTGAGTTATAGCATTTTGAATTTCTATTGTCGCTGACATTAAAAAACGACCTGATTTTTGTCATGTGATAACAGGCGTATTTATGAACCGATTTGGATGTAATTTGGTCTGTACATAGTACATACCAATGTCTCGACCGAGTTCGTTGGCCAGCTTCATTAGCCATCTTGTTTCAAAAGGGTTCCCATTTAAAAAAATGTAATTTAAAATTTAAAAGGAAGTATTAAAAAATTGGAAAATGAAAAAGAATTTTATGTGTTTGGCCTTGATACAAAGATTCAGGAGCAGTTTTTGTTTCTGAAAATTTGTTCTTTTGTTTATATCTTAAAAAATGGTTGAATTATAGCACTTTGAATTTCTAGCATGGCTAACATTTTGAAACGATCTTGTATTTGTCACGTGATAACACACGTATTCGCCTATTTCGATGGAAGAAGGCATGTGGATAGTATAAGCAATACCTCGACCAAGTTCGCTGGCCAGCTTCATCAGCCATCTTGTTTCAAAATGGCGGCCATTAAATTAAAAATATATATTTTTAAAATGAGGTGCAAAAAAATTAGAAACTGAAAAAGATTTCTTTCTTAAGTATTTGACCTTGATATAAGGATTCAGGAGCATTTTTTGTTTGTCTTTATCTAAAAAAATGGCTCAGATATAGCAGTTTCAATTTCTAATGTGGGTGACATTTTGAAAAATCTGATTTCTTGCCTGCGACAGCACTCGTATATATCAACCGATTCCGATGTGAGTGAGCATGTGCACAGCAATTACTAAGGTCTCGACCAAGTTCACTGGTTAGCCTCATCCATCATGTTGTCTTAAAATGGCAGGGACTTTATGAAATCGCCGAATTTTGTAGCCAAATATAAGTTACTTTAAATAAAAGCAGCTTGGATAAAGCTGACTAATTTCGCGAAATTCTCATTCATTATGATTTAGTATTGATAAAAATTAGTATTGCATCTCCTATATTCGGTTTCCACAAAATTCAGCTTCGTGTGTTTGAATAATATAAGTTGGCTTTTTTAAAATAAGGAATATGAAAGCTACCTCTTCCTCCCGGCACTGGCCGGAAGGACTTTTTTATTTAATGGCCGCCATTTTGAAACAAGATGGCTGATGAATCTGGCCAGCGAACTTGGTCGAGGTGTTGATGTATACTATCCACATGCCTTCTTACATCGAAATAGGCGAATACGTGTGTTATCGCGTGACAAATACAAGATCGTTTCAAAATGTTAGCCATGCTAGAAATTCAAAGTGCTATAAATGAACCATTTTTTAAGATATCAACAAAAGAACAAATTTTCAGAAACAAAAACTGCTCCGGAATCTTTGTATCAAGGCCAAACACATAAAAAAAAGTCCTTCCGGCCAGTGCCGGGAGGAAGAGGTAGCTTTCATATTTGTAATTTTAAAAAAGCCAACTTATATTATTCAAACACACGAAGCTCAATTTATTGGAAACCGAATATAGGAGATTCAATACTAATTTTTATCAATACTAAATCATTATGAATGAGAATTTCGCGAAATTAGATATTAATTTCGCGCTTAATTAGTAAGTTTATTCAAGCTGCTTTTATTTAAAGTAATTTATATTTGGCTGCCAAATTCGGCGATTTCTTAAAGTGCCCGCCATTTTAAGACAACATGGTGGATGAGGTTAACCAGTGAACTTGGTCGAGACCTTAGTAATTGCTCCTTAGTAAAATGCTCACTCACATCGGAATCGGTTGATATATACAAGTGCTGTCGCAGGCAAAAAATCAGATTTTTCAAAATGTCACCCACATTAGAAATTGAAACTGCTATATCTGAGCCATTTTTTAAGATAAAGACAAACAAAAAATGCTCCCGAATCCTTATATCAAGGTCAAATACTTAAGAAAGAAACCTTTTTCAATTTCTAATTTTTTTGCACCTCACTTTAAATATAATTTTTTTAAATTTAATGGCCGCCATTTTGAAACAAGATGGCTGATGAAGCTGGCCAGCGAACTTGGTCGAGATATTGATGTATACTATCCACATGCCTTCTTACATCGAAATAGCCGAATGCGTGCGTTATCGCGTGACAAATACAAGATCGTTTCAAAATGTTAGCCATGCTAGAAATTCAAAGTGCTATAATTCAACCACTTTTTAAAATATACACAAAAGAACAAATTTTCAGAAACAAAAACTGCTCCGGAATCAAGGCCAAACACATAAAAAAAATCTTTTTAATTTTCCAATTTTTAATACCTTATTTTAAATTTTAAATTTAATTTTTTTTAATGGCAACCCTTTTGAAACAAGATGGCGAATGAAGCTGGCCAACGAATTCGGTCGAGACATTGGTATGTACTATGTACAGACGAAGTTACATCCAAATCGGTTCATAAATACGCCTGTTATCGCGTGACAAATATCAGGTCGTTTTAAAATGTCAGCCACAATAGAAATTGAAAATGCTATAACTCAGCCATTTTTTTAGATATAGACGAAACAAAAACTGTTCCGAAATCTTTGTATTAATGTCAAACACATACGAAAAAATCTTTTTCATTTTCCAATTTTTTGGTACCTCATTTTAAATTTTAAATTTTTTACTTTTTTTTAAATGGCTGCCATTTTTAAACAAGATGGCGGATGAAGCTGGCCAACGAACTCGGTCGAGACATTGGTATGTACTATGTATAAACGAAGTTACATCCAAATCGGTTGATAAATACGTCTTTTATTGCGTGACAAAATTCAGGACGTTTCAAAATGTCAGCCACGCTAGAAATTCAAAATGCTATAACTCAGCCATTTTTTAAGATATAGACGAAACAAAAAATGCTCCGAAATCTCTGTATAAAGGTCAAATATATAAGGAAAAAGCATTTTTCAATTTTCAATTTTTTGGTACCATATTTCAAATTTAAAATTTTCTTAAAAATTTAAATGGCCGCCATTTTTAAAAAAGATGGAGGATGAAGCTGGCCAACGAACTCGGTCGAGACATTGGTATGTACTATGTATAAACGAAGTTACATCCAAATCGGTTCATAAATACGCCTTTTATCGCGTGACAAATTTCAGGACGTTTCAAAATGTCAGCCACGCTAGAAATTCAAAATGCTATAACTCAGCCATTTTTTAAGATATAGACGAAACAAAAAATGCTCCGGAATCTTTGTATAAAGGTCAAATACGTAAGAAAAAAATATTTTTCTATTTTCAATTTTTTGGTACCACTTTTCAAATTTTAAATTTTTTTTTAAATTTTAAATGGCCACCATTTTGAAACAAAATGGCGGATGAAGCTGGCCAACGAACTCGGTCGAGACATTGGTATGTACTATGTACACACCAAATTACATCGAAATCGGTTCATAAATACGAGAGTTACAGTGTGACATAGGTCAGATATATATATATATATATATATATATATATATATATATATATATATATATATATATATATATGGATATATATATATATATATATATCAATTTTGAACGGAGGGTGGTTTCGGGGTCTGGGGGTCATGATCGATGAAAATATACCAAAATTTTTTGAAATCGCTTTCCTCCGAACGGCTGCAATAGGTAGCTTTTTGTAATGAAAGCTACCTAAAAATCTTTTTCATTTTCCAATTTTTTAATACCTCATTTTGAATTTTAAATTTAATTTTTTTTAATGGCAACCCTTTTGAAACAAGATGGCGAATGAAGCTGGCCAACGAACTCGGTCGAGACATTGGTATGTGCTATGTACAGACCAAGTTACATTCAAATAGGTTCATAAATACGCCTGTTATCGCGTGACAAAAATCAGGTCGTTTTAAAATGTCAGCCACAAGAGAAATTCAAAATGCTATTACTCAGCCATTTTTTTTTTAGATATAGACGAAAGAAAATCTTTTCCGGAATCTTTGTATTAAGGTCAAACACATACAAAAAAAATCTTTTTCATTTTCCAATTTTTTGGTATCTCATTTAATTTTTTTTATTTTTTAATTTTTTTAAATGGCGCCATTTTGAAACAAGATGGCGGATGAAGCCGGCCAACGAACTCGGTCGAGATATTTGTATGTACTATGCACACACCAAGGTACATCCAAGTCGGTTCATAAATACGCCTGTTATTACGTGAGAAAAATCAGGACGTTTCAAAATGTCAGCCACGCTAGAAATTCAAAATGCTATAACTCAGCCATTTCTTAAGATATAGACGAAACAAAAACTGCTCCCGAATCTCTTTATCAAGGTCAAACACATAAGAAGAAAATATTTTTTTCAATTTTCAATTTTTGGTACCACATTTCAAATTTAAATTTTTCTTAAAAATTTAAATGGCCGCCATTTTTAAACAAGATGGCGGGTGAAGCTGGCCAACGAACCCGGTCGAGACATTGGTATGTACTATGTATAAACGAAGTTACATCCAAATCGGTTAATAAATACGCCTTTTATCGCGTGACAAAATTCAGGACGTTTCAAAATGTCAGCCACGCTAGAAATTCAAAATGCTATAACTCAGCCATTTTTTAAGATATAGACGAAACAAAAACTGCTCCGAAATCTTTGTATAAAGGTCAAATACATAAGAAAAAAATATATTTCCATTTGCAATTTTTTGGTACCACATTTCAAATTTTAAATTTAAAAAAAAAATTTAAATGGCCGCCATTTTGAAACAAAGTGGCGGATGAAGCTGGCCAACGAACTCGATCGAGAGATTGGTATGTACTATGTACACACCGAATTACATCCAAATCGGTTCATAAATACGCCTTTTATCGCGTGACAAAATTCAGGACGTTTCAAAATGTCAGCCACTCTAGAAATTCAAAATGCTATAACTCAGCCATTTTTTAAGATATAGACGAAACAAAAACTGCTCTGGAATCTTTGTATAAAGGTCAAATACATAAGAAAAAAATATTTTTCCATTTTTAATTTTTTGGTACCACATTTCAAGTTTTAAATTTTTTTAAAAATTTTAAATGGCCGCCATTTTGAAACAAAATGGCGGATGAAGCTGGCCAACGAACTCGGTCGAGACATTGGTATGTACTATGTACACACCAAATTACATCAAAATCGGTTCATAATTACGGGAGTTACAGTGTGATATAGGTCAGATATATATATATATATATATATATATATATATCAATTTTGAACGGAGGGTGGTTTCGGGGTCTGGGGGTCATGATCGATGAAAACATACCAAATTTTTTTGAAATCGCTTTCCTCCGAACGGCTGCAATAGGTAGCTTTTTTGTAAAGAAAGCTACCTAAAACGATCATTACGGTACATTATATAGTTTCTGAATAAGAAAATCTACCAATTGGATGCGTTTGAGAGAAAAAATGAATTTAATAATGAGTAAGAAAATGAGCAGTTTGAATTTGAATACCCCCTTAATAAGATGATTTTTTTCTTCAACCACTATGAATTTTTTATTTGTTTTTGCTGTAAGTCCTTTGGTCCTATCAAAAAATTGTCTATATAAATGTTGTAGACAATATTGAGAAGATATATGATAAATTCATGAGGATTTTATGTCTTGTGAATTGATGGAGTTAAGGATTTATTTTTCTTTCCGCCCCCCCCCCCTCCTTTTTGTTTTCGTTTTGAATTATTTTACGATACGAATTGGTCTTATCAAAAACTTGAGCGTGTTCAGAGGTGCACTTTGCGCCGCGCGCGCGCTCAGAAGTTTATGTCATGGAGTAGGTCTTATCGAAGAAAGGAATTTTAACATAATTCAATTATTTCATTATTTTTATGGTTCAAAAAAGGTAAAACCAACGACTATATTTCTTCATCCTTCCAAAACATGGTTTTCGTAACAGGAATACATGCCTATGTTCACTCAGATAAAATCTAAAATAGTCGGGAAAAACATCACGTGACCTTCTTTATCTACTTTAGCCCATTTAGCATTTAAAATTAGTTAACCAACCGCACGCAAACTCCGCGCGAGCTGCTCAAAAAAATTGTGTGGGCGATTTGATCACGTGATTGTGCGTTTTCTGCTTATGTGTTATTGGTTGTGCTTTGTTTGGTAGGTTGATTGATACAATTTAAGAATTCAACTGGTGATCTAAAAATTTTAACTTTTTAACAATTTTCTTTTTATTTATTTAAAAATGATTTATCAGTTGATTTATATCTTCTGTGATAAATAGAATGCTGTTAGTAAACCAAGATTCTGATATCAACATATGAAATTTGTTTGTAATCTACTATACTGGATGGATTTCAATGGAATTTGCACTGTTAGTTAGACAGTTTTTCAGAGTAGGTTTTAATATATATATTTCTTATTTTATGATTGCATATTTTAATACCGTGTGGATAACAGACCAAAATACATCATAAAACATGAGAAATAAATGGCATTCAAAATTCTGTTAGTATAAGCAAAATACTTACTTATACTTTCAGTAAAAAAATTATAAACATTCTAATCATACTTTATTCATTACAAACTAGGCAGCAGACCTATATATTTTATCTCTTTAAAAAATATATGTACAGATATTTTTAGTTAAAATAATTTACAACTATTACATTTTATTTTTATAATGTTCAAAGTAGAATATGATTTCTAGCCTAGTCTGGATAAAAATTCACTCGTAAAGTACTCAAAAAAAAAAAAAAAAAAAAAAAAAAAAAAAGGGAATTATTCTACGTGCAAAAGGATATTTTCGCACAATATATATTATTTTTTTCATTTGGATTTGATTAATGTTTATATCATTATACATATACATACTACATATATAATCACTTAGAAACAAAACTTTGAATATTTAAAAGGCGTTCAGATCTAAAACTTTCATCTCGAAATACCTCATTTTCTCACATTTAAATGAGTATTTTATTATTATAATAAAAATACACGTGCCTCTGTATAACAAAAATAAAAAATATATCTTCATCAAAAATATCTTATTCATTATGAAAAATATAAAACAACCAATAAACAAAAAAAAAAAAAAAAAATTGTGACACAATGTGGGACCGGAGGGATTCGAACCCACAATTCCTAATCTCGAGTTCACTGCTTTATCCATTCGACCATCCAGCACACGTTGCTTTTGCAACAAAATATCTTTATAATTAGCACCTTAATTAATCAAATCCATGATCTGTTCCTGAACATACTACGTGTTATTCCATACATGATATGGACCCACTCCATGTTCCTGTCTCCTGAGCTCGCGCGCGTAACGCGCGTGCTTCTTGAACACACTCCTTGTGAATATAAAAGTTGTAGATAATATTAAGGAGATTTATAATAAAATTAATTGGATTTGATATCTTGAGAATTGGTGAAGTTATGAATTTTTTTTTCTCCCCAAAAACCTATTTTTTGCGCTCCTTGAGCCCATTTTTAATTTTATCAAAAATCTGTGATACATATATTTTTGGCCCCACTTTTAAAAGTAATAAAAATTTTAAACTGATTTGATATGTACAAAAATTATGAAGTTGTGGGTTTTTTCCGTTTTCACAAAACCACTCCCTATTTCCATCTCCTTGGTCCGATTTTGCCCATTAACGAACATGGCGAGATTTCATGCCGCTTGATTTTATGTATGAGTATTTTATGTGCAGAATTGTGGAAGTTATCGTATCCAGAAGAAAGTGATATATATATATATATATATATCACTGCAAAAAAATTTCAGAAATTCCAACATAGGAGAGAATGTAATAGGTAGTACGTCATACGAAATCTACCTAAAATGCACGGTAATAGTTAGGTTTGTAAACCCTATTATTGCATATTTTAAAATCATTAAAAACTGTGCGCTTCATGTTTGGCGGTCCCCTTTTAAGAGGTACGTTTTAATTGAAATACATATTAAAAGTTATTGATTAAAATAATTATAGTTCCACATGATTTTTTAATATAGGCGCAGTTAAATTTTCGGTTCTTTCCAGTGCAAAATATTTTGATAGGTCTGTCTCTCAGGAAAATGTATCTCATAATTTACTATGATTTATGCTTTTGTTTTTTGCAATTATTTTTCTTATCGATGCTTTACATAGTAGGGGGCCTTATGACTCATTTTGTGAGGCACTTTTTCATTTTATACATGTTTTCGTATCGTTACTTCCTGCAATATTTACCAGTATAGCCTTTCTATTTTATTCAGAAAGCTCCCACGGTTATTGAAAGGTTAGTCAGGCCTACCCAGTATCAATTTCAGAAACAAAGACAATTTCTTGTCATCTATCGTGTCATTTTGTTTTTGCAAAATCAGTGAGTGTGTATTTCTAGTGTTAGTTTAATTTCAGGTCTCAAAGGTTTAAGAATCTATATATATATTTCCCTTACAGGGGGGCGCCAAAATCAGGCTGGATTCCTTGCTTGCCATTTGGAAACAACGATCCTAAGTGGTTAATTTACGGTCACATGACCTGTCCCATTTATTAAATCAACATTCAGAGAGTATCTCATTTTCTTTTTCATCGATGTAAGGACTGTTTCCTAAAAATCCGCACAAATTTCTCTTTTCTGAAAAACTATGAAAAAATGAGACAAAGAGCACAAATGCGCACTATAAGATAAGTTTAATAATCACATTACTCTGTAGAACTGTTATTGGGTTTGAATTAAACCGTTTTTTCGGGCATTATCGATTTTACTTTTGGTGGCAAATGCTAGACGTTGTACGAAATTTAGGCCTATAATTTTGAGAAAGTACTTGATTCGATTGATCAATTTCTGGATGTTATCTACTTTCCAGCCTTTACACCTTTAACTTGAAATACTCTCGAAACCACTCAGTTGGTTGAATTTCGGAAACGGTAGCTGGGTTGTCGGACTTCTCTATGAAAGTGATGTTTTGCTGACTGAAGTGACTGAGAACGATTTTGCAATAATGACTGCTTGCCAGGTCTGGCCTAGAGACGTAATTACCGCCGTTGTAATTGCTACGAATGTAGGGGAAGAGACAACGCTATATGCACTTGTTCAAAGGTCGTTGTCCATTCACAGTGAATCCAGACTTTCGGAAGAAAGGATGACTCAAGCTTTTTGTACCCATCGCAATCCAAACGGAGATCTTGTCTTCGAATTTCGATTTAGTAGCGAATTTGATGATAGGTTGTGACATTGAGACGTCCTATGTGTAGTAGCTCTACCATTACCGTTAAAAGTGGAGTACGTAAGCGTGATATATGACTCGCCATCTGAGATGAATGTTCGATCAGAAAATTTTCTGAACAAGCGACCATATTTCGTTTTCGCGGCAACCATTTGCTTTCGTTTCGTTTTCGTATGACTCATTTCTTGTGATATTTGATGCTAAGCTTTTTGGTGATTGCCATGTGTAGGTGACCAGATAAACACTGAATTTAGCAATCGTCGTATGGATTAATACTCGGTCGTTTGTGCCAAATAGTAGTTTCAACTGAGGTAACTTTGACTTTGTGAATTTTCAGATCTTCCTCTCCGATCCGGTTGTCTTTTGACCTGGAGTCCCTTCTTGTAATGTTGTGGAATATCTTATATACTTCGTCTGGGGATATTTTCGGCAAAAAAGGGTTATGATGAATATTGCCGCCCTAAAACTTGTATACACGCGTACGCAAACACTCCCCTTTCGACACCATTCTCGTAAAGCACAAATTATGTAATGCACTCTCGGCTAACAGGCGTTCTCTTATATATGATAATGCAACACTTCACCCGCAGGGTTCTCCTGATTCGTATTCCTTTGATACTTTGCGTAACTGTAAAGATTGTGCGGATTTCTAAGAAACATTCCTTATGAATAGCAGTGCGATTGGTTCGTTTTACGATAAGGTATGTATTCACCAAAACAGCTTTCTGATAAGATAGACCATTAGACACAGAAGAAAACGTTTTGTTTACATTTCATTAGCATGTCCGTACTGTTTTTCAAGGGGTTTTAAATAAATCTATGCCGTATAGTGCAATATTATAGGCGAAAAAAATGCATTTTTATTTGCATTTTTAACCAAAGTTTCCTTCATATTTTTATACAATAAAAATGTTTGTAAATTTCATGAAGTAAATCTATTTATAATCCGTCCTGAGCATTTTTATAGGCGAATAAATGCATTTTAATTTGTGTTTGCAACGAAGTTTTCCATTACCTTATTAAACATTAAAAATATGTGTAAATTTCATATACTAAAAGGATTTATGATAATATTCATTCTGGTTAAAGTGAATAAAAATAGTGGTGAGAGAGCGAAGCGGTCCTAATGTAAATTGCGTTGCAATTATGGGTGTTGACGAGCGTTTGTGAGCAGGAGGCTGAGCCCACTAGTGAATTATTTATTTGAAGAAGAATTGTAATAATTTACATGCGTTTGTTTATTTACAATGTGATCATTTTTAAGATTTCAATCATGTTTTATGCATGTTCTTAAAAAAATACACGTCTATGTAAAGAAGATTATTGTAGGAAGTAAAGAATTTTATCACCATGAGAACGTTAAAGGGCTGCGATATATGTTTAAATTTCTTGTATGAAAGTAGGAAAGCACTGCATGTACTTAACGGATTTTCTTGTTCTAGAAGTAATTTTACTTGCTACTATAAACTCAGTGTTATATTTACTATTTTTTAAGTTATTGGAACATAAGAAGAACTTAATGTTAAATTGCTGTATTTTTGTATAATATATATCAACACAAACTCGTATAGTATGTGATTTTCTCATAAAATTGATTTTCTTTTTATATATCGCCTTCGAGACATATAAAAAGAAGTTTTTCTTTGATGTATAAATGATAATTATTTGTATCCCGATCTTTATTTTCAATAAGATCATTTTTAAGATTGCCATCATATTTTATTGATGTTCTTAATAACTATTTATCTATTATATGTAAAGAAGGTATATTTTAGAAATGAAATAGTTTCGTTACGTAGAAAGACTCTTATTAATGAAAACTTATATGATGTCAAAGGAAAGTAACATAAATTTAAATTTCGAGTGTAAACATAGGGAAATACTATATGTACTTAACAGATTTTCTCACAGAAGCATTATTTTTATTTGCTTTTATCATCTCACTGTTATATTTACTTAAAAAATATACAGATTGTCTACTAATTAGTTGGGAAAAATGAATGATTTATTGAATCGAATTGACAGAAAAAAAATAAAGTACATATTGTTGTAAGATAGAACTAGTTGGATGTGTCAATCCCAAAACTTTCATCTATCTTAGACATCTTAATATTTCAAAAAGTAGTTACACATATTCATATTCAAAGCTGGAGCAGCACAGTTGAAGTTTATTCCAACAGAGCGAAAAAGGTCCAGACCAGGGATCGAACCTGGATACTTGGCGGGCCGTGCGATGCCTTACCTGTTAGGCTATCCGGACCGATACCTGGCTGACATAATTCACTATTATTAGTTGGACTTGGCTGCGAACTGCAGCGCTATTTCATTCATCCGAGCTATAACTATAGCATTTACATGATGAAATTTCTTCAACACGGAAACTCCTGTATACCATGTAATTAGGTCATAATGAAGGGAACGAATATATATATTTTTTTCAACTGGATTATATCATATTCAAAGCTGGAGTAGCACAGTTGAAGTTTATTCCAACAGAGCGAAAAAAGTCCAGACCAGGGATCGAACCTGGATACTTGGCGTGCCGTGTTACACATGTTAATACATGTAGTTACACATGTTAATACTTCAATATTATTAGTTCAATACTATACCAACTTTGATTTCTATTTGAAATTTCTGCTTCAGTCAATTAAACGGACTAAAAACGAGTTAATCTATATCATGATATTTGTTGAAATTAATAGTTTTTCCTTATTCTGTTGTTATCAGCTGTTTGCGAATAGCCGACTTGTCAGGAAGCGAGTTACCGCCAACGCACGAGCCGCCGATGGACAAAAGAACTACGAAAAATCAAGAAAAGTACACAAAAATCGCTATCACAGAGCCCCTCTACCGCGCAATATTTCCAAATTCTAGGAGGACCTCTTGGACAAATCCAAAAAAAAATGCACAAATAATTTGCTTCAATTGTATGCATAATTTTATACACTTTTCGATGGTACAATAAAGAAAATGGCACAAATATCGCTATTACAGCGCCCCCCTTCCGGCAGATTTTTTTTAAGATTAAGGGAGGACTTGTTTGCCATAGCCAGAAACATACACAAAAATATTGTTCAATCCTATGCATAACTTCATACACTTGTCGATGGTACAATAATGAAAATGGCACAGACATCGCAATTATAGCGCCCCCTTTTGGCGGAATTTTTTCAAGTTCTGAGATGATCTACTGACCATAGCCTTACACATACACAAAAATTTGGGTTCAATTGTATGCATAATTTTATACAGTTTTCGATGGTACAATAATGAAAATGACACAGACATCGCTATTACAGCGTCCCCTTCCGGCAAATTTTTTTCACATTCAGAGAGAATTTGCTTGCCATAGCCTGAGACATACACCAATTTTTTTTTTAAATTATATGCATAACTTCATACACTTTTCGATGGTAAAATAATGAAAATCGTACAGAAATAGCATTTATAGCACCCCCTACCAGCCGAATTTATCCAAATTCATGGAGGACCTTCGTGTCATGACCAAAAACAAACACAAAAAATTTCGTTCAATCCTATGCATAACTTCATACAAAATCGATGGTACAATATTCAAAATGGCCCCAAAATTGCGCAAAAATCGCTATTACAGCGCTCCCTACAGGCGAATTTTTTTTTCAAATTAAGGAAGGACCTGCTTGCCATAGCCAAGAACTTAAACAAAAAATAGTTCAATTCTATGCATAACTTCTTGCACTTTTTGACGGTACAATATTTAAAATCGCAGAAAAATCGCAATTACAGCGCTCCCTACCAGCGAATTTTTTTCAAATTGAGGGGAGGACCTGCAAGCCTTAGCCAAAAACTTAAAATAAAAATTTGGTTCAATTCTATGCATAACTTCATACAATTTTCGAAGGTACAACATTGAAAATGGCACAAAAATAGCTATTACGCCGTCCCCTACCGGTGATTTTTTCCACATTCATGGAGGACCTGCTTGCCATAGCTAAAAACTTAAAATAAAGTTTGGTTCAATTCAATGCGTAACTTTATAACTTTTCGATGGTACAATATGCAAAATTGCACAAAAATCGTTATTACAGCGCCCCCTACCGGCGAATGTTTTCAAATTCAGGGAGGCCCTGATTGCTATAGCCAAAAACTTAAAATAAAAATTTGCTTCAATTCTATGCATAACTTCATACACTTTTGGATGGAACAATATTCAAAATCGCACAAAAATCGCTATTACAGCGCCCCCTACCGGCGAATGTTTTCCAAATTCAGGGAGGACCTGCCTGCCATAGCCAAAAACTTAAAATAAAAATTTGGCTCAATTCTATGCATAACTTCATAAACTTTTTGATGATACAATGGTGACAGACACACGGACAGACGAACAGACAGACATTTTCTATAAATATGTTTTTTGGTATCTGTGACCCCTAAAACGTGTAAATTTGTCGGAAACCGGAAGTCGAAAAAAAATTCGATTACAATACTTTCTTCTATTTAAGATAGAAGAAAGTAAAAATAGTTCACGTTTACCATGATCACAAATGTTTGATGTGACTTCATTTCGTGACTCTGCAAATGTCCCATAGAAAAATCATTTCTTGCCACAGATTTGTCAGCATATTTCCGTCGATGAAATTAATTGCAGTGGAGATTCATGATTTTAGTTCATTAATGGGTGAAGGAAGTGGCGACTTGTACACTTGATCCTTACAAAGCCCATTACACCGAAATCAAGCGGTGAAAGTTCTTGTGGTCGTGGTGATCATTAAATAACACCCCCTAAGCGATAGCGTCAGTTACGACACCTAACGCCATCTATGAATATACATCGGCAATATTACTACTAGTCTCACTTTCAACTAGTTAATTTCATTTAATATATCGGAAGCTCATAACTTACGAAATTGCCCAACTGATTTGTAGACACCCTGTATATCAGAAGATTAAAAAAAAAGAATGTTAAAGAGATATATTTTTGTATAATAAATATCGAAACTAACTTGCAAAGCAAGAATTTTTCTTCCCAAAATTTATTTTGTTTTTGAATATGCCATTGAGACTTATAGAATGAAGTCTTTCTTTGAAGTTAAAGTGATAATAATTTAATTACGCATATTTACTTAATGAGATCATTTTGAAGATTGCAATAATAATTTTTGCATTTTCTTAAACCCTTGACCGCCGAACAAACGGCAAAATGTAATGTTTATATCTCTGTTATTATTTTTTTTTAAATGCTGAGAAAATATAATTTTTTAACGTGACATAAAAAATTTAATTATCTATAGGAATACGACCCTTTAGATTATTAATCATAACTTAATCTTTCAAAACTGGATTATATCTGTATAATTATATTAATTTAAAAAGATATTCTACTACAGTGAATCTTTCAGCTTAGTGAACGAATGTAATAGTTCACGGCGATGTTAAAGTTTTAATACAATATCTGTCCATAATTCGTAAAGAAATGTTGTATCAGAAATGAAAGCATTTCATTACATAGAAAGATTGTTTATAACGAAAACGTACCTGATGTCAAAGGAATGCTCAGAAATTTAAATTTCTTCAGCAAACATAGGAAACACGATGCGTACTTAACTGATTTTCTTTCTCAAAGAGTACTTTAAAATGCTTCTATAATTTTGGTGTTATATTTACAAATTTTGTTTACTATAAAAATTATCGGAACATAAGATTAACATAATGTTAAAGAGATGTATTTTTGAATAAAAAAGCAAACTAGTGTATCAAGTGATTTAGTTCATAAAATTTATTTTCATTTTATATATCCCTTTGAGACTTAAGAAGAAAGATTTTCTTTGAAGAACATATGATAATAACTTACATTCGTAAGTTTATTTAGAGAGAGATCATTTTTGGGCCCTAAGTCATATTTTATTCATGTTGTTAAAATTATACATCTGTTAGTCGTATAGAAGTAATATTCGTGGAACGAAAACACATCTTCACAAAGAAAGCATATTATTCATGAATACATATGGGATGTTAGAGAAATGTAAAAGAAATTTAATTTCCTTAGGTAAATATAGAAAACGTTTTATGTATTTGAAAGATTTTCCATCTCCAAAAGTATATTCTCTCTAACCTGAATGTGATATATACTCAAAGTATCCAATAGTTTGTTTCAGAGTTTGTTAAATATACGCTGTGACTTTTTAAATAAATTTTGTAAATGAAAAGAAACGTAATGTTAAACAAATATATATATCCGTATAATCGTACCGTCTTTTAATAGTTATTTTTTTATAACTGAGCCCAGGATATTTTGATGTGCATCCTCTTTTTTTTAAATAATTTTGTATTGCCTTAAGTTGTACGAATATTATTTAAGTGATCTCAGGAAATTTAAAATTTAAAAAATGAAAAAAAATGATCATTTTGAACGTTTAATATCTTAAAATTAATTTGATTTTAAGACCCGATTTTAATTGGGATGAAAGATATAAGTATGTTCTTTCATTTCATGTATTTAAAAAATTAGAAGATGCAGAATTAATAATTACAAGGAAATAGAATTGCCAAACATTTGACGAGAAGATAATCGACATAACAGGTTACGAGCAGGATTACAAAATAGATTTTGCAATCGAAGGGGAATTTTGGTGCCTACTTATGCTTCAGATTATAATGATTACCCTAAACCTAAATAAATTTGTGTTTAAAGCATTTTTAAATTCTTAATACAAAGTTGTATTTAGCTAATGCAAAATTTTTAAAAGTTCAACTATATAATCAGCTATAAAAATATTTTTATAAATCATGTTACTCAAACATTTTTAATGTTAATATTTTAGAATCTATTGTATAATTGATTGAAGTTGACCATTCCATTTTTTTTTTTGGGGGGGGGGGGGGCGGGTTACGTTGGAATTATTTGCCATTATGTGCCAAATATTGGCAACGCACTTGTTCTACGAATGTATGTAACCATAAAAACGTCATTCTAGTTTTTGTTTTTGTCTAGCCATGAGGGCACGCAACGAGTCGCATTTTCAAGAATAAAGTAGATACCGTCCTTTTTAAGTTTGTGATTCTATTAAATATGTTAATACGCATCGCTACACCTACTTATACTTCAGATCATAATGATTACCCTAAATCTAAATAAATTTGTATTTAAAGTCTTTTTATATTTTTAATACAAAGTTGTATTTAACTAATGAAAAGTTTGGAAAATTTCAACTATATAATCACCTATAAAAACATTTTTTGAACAATAAAAAAGACATTTTATGTTCAGTTTATACAGACTAACATCAAACATATGTTTTGAAAATTTCATGAAAAAATATTCAGATAATTTTGAGATATCGTGCGTGCTATGCCCAAAAATAGTCATTTGGAGGAAAATGGCTTCAAAGTTTCGTAAACGCCGCTTCAGCTATTGAGCGGGTATAATTCTAAAAGTCATAATTTCTGTTCTAATGTGAATGTAAAGGAAACTATTACATAAAAATGATCAGAAAATATAGGGTTTTAACATAAAAAAATTAAAATTCGAAGATTTTAAAGCTTTTGTGAGCTTTTTAAAGCTTTAAAGAGTCATGAGACCCCTTAAACACAATAGCAACTAAATATAAAGATGACGTGTATTAAAAAAAGTAAAATTAAGACATCATATTGACGAATTTCACTGGTCGACAAAAAAAATCCTCCCTAGAATCAAATGTGTGCACTTTGTCATTTTAACCTTCCGCATTCTACATGTCTCACCAAACTTGCTCCATCATGTACCATTTTTAAGAAAGACAGTTTTTAAATAATACAAATTACAGTATTAAATGAAAAATTAGTATATTCATAAAAATGTTAAAAAACAATAAAACAAATATAAATGAATTTTTCATATTACCTCAGATAAAAATTAATTAAAATCTCTCCTGAAAATTTCAATTTTGTTTATAATTTTCTTTTGTATTTTGCTTGTGGTGTCTTCCATATAAGCGTCCAGCATTATATTTTTATTCTATTTTACTTTGTATCTCTTTTCCATTTCAGCTACATCCTGATGGAACTTCTCTCCATGTTCATCATAAACTTCTCCCAAATTATCTAGAAAAATGTCCACATGAAATTCAGCTTTAAAGTCTTATTGCATTCGAATGTTTTACATGAATTCATATATTCTCAATAACTGCTTCATAATTTTGACACTTTCTCGTTCCTAAAAACTTTTTAGATGCATTTTACAAAGCATTCCATGCTATTTTCTTGAAAGCATTCAGTTTATTTTTGAAAACAGGATCATGGAATAGTCGTTTTATTTGATGTCCAACAAAATCATCGAATGTTTTTTTAGTCTCGCTCATGGATTATTATTTCTGCATCAAGAAATTATTTCACCGTCTTTATTCCTAGCTTTTACAAATTATTTACTAAGCCCGAGCTTTATGTGTAGGGGAAGTAAAAGCACTTTTACTATATAATGAATGCCTGGTGTTCAACATTGTTCGTGCAAGGCATATTGTTTTCTCGCAGTAGCCATTTTTTCACACAAAAGTGCTTGTTCGATTATCCCATTCACATAAAAAACAATTGAATTTCATGAAACTTCGTTATTTGCCCGTGAGCAATTTTATAATCATTAAGTCGGCATATATCTTAAGTAGGCACGGTATTCGCAATGCATTTTGAATTTTCAAGTAAGTTTCTTTCATATGACCTGCATGATCAATAGTTATGAATGCTCCAAATTTCCATTTTCAGGTAAAAGGGATTTTAAAATAAACTTCGATGAATCAACGAAGTGTCCTCAAATGTTCTGGCTTGCATTAAACATGTAACTCTTTCAATAATCCTTGAAATTTATTGCAATGCACCAAGTCGCCATCCATTGTGAAATAGTTTGAAATGCCTCTTTCTATAAAATTATATTTTCACTTCTTTTGAAAGTAAATATCATTGTTGAAGCAGAGCACCAAGTAGCTGAGCCCTTATATAGCAAAGATCTAAGCAACAAACTTCGTCGTTTAATTTAGACTGGAAAATAAGGTGTAGCCCTAGACAACTGGCCAAAGAAAAGTCCTCAGCCACCAAACCAGATGCATACTTGAATTTGCATCTGGTGAAACTATTTTTGATATTGTTTCAATGTCCACAGTATATGTATCTGGTGGTTCTGGACTGAAATACATGAGAAACCGGTCTTAACACTGAAAATATAATGGAAAAAATTATATATATTTGTTTATTTGAGAAGCCGACTATTTTTCTTTTAGAAATGTAACAGTCATCAAAGAGATTCTGAGGTTCACGCTATACCATTGGAACAGAAAAAGATATTGATTTGTGCTTACCTTTTAACAAACCGCTAAGTGACCATGAAATAATAGTTACGGCAAGATTTTGGAGCCTAGATTTTATCTTGAATGCAGATCTTACAGCCAAAGTAAAGTTCATGAACTTTCTGTATAAGCTGTGACAATGTCACCTTTGGCCATTAAATGTCATCTAGCAGCATAGTACCTAACAAAATACGTTTAGGCTGTCTTTACAAAAAGAAGCATTTTCAGTTAATAATAGTGATACACAAAGTAGAATTATATATATATATATATATATATATCAAACGGTCAATTCTATCAATCCACATATTTAGTTTACTTTTGAGTTAAAAACTTATAAAAAAAAAACTTCCTTTCCTTGATGATTTAGCTACCGAATGTGATTCTTTTTACAAAACACGTGTTTGTTGAAACCCTTTTTCTTTCTCTAACACACCCCATGCTCACTCAAATCATCCAATTATCGAGAAAGTAGATGCTTTTTACACGTATGTAAAAAGTGCTTTCAAGATTTGTTCCGATTCTGTATCCCTTAAGGATGAACATAATTACTTAAAAACTGTTGTTGTTAAAAGAGGTTTCAAGCATTCTGTAATCAATAATGCTGTGAAGAAATTCAATTGGCCGTCTAGTAAATATACTCTTTCCAAATCTGTGAAAAGCAAACCTGATAATTTTTATCCTCCTTTATAATTCAAATTAGCTAAAGTTTTAAGATGTTTCAATTTTATCGTTATGTTTAAACGTGTTAATAAATTCAAAATGCCTTCCACCAAATCTCCAGCTCCTAATCTTCAGGAATGGGAAATTTATTATGTTCCTTATAATGGCTGTTGTTTATCTTATATTGGTCAAACTAAAAGAAAACTCGAAATTCGCTTAAAAGAACACTCTCGTTTTTTTTTAAATAATCAAGACATTTCTGAAACTTCTATTGCCAAGCATTCTTGAGATTCCGGGCATAGTTTTAATTTTCAAAATGCTAAAATTATCTTTAATTCCAACAGTATCTCTGAATTGGACTTCCTTGAATATTTAGATATTTATCTTAATCGTGAAGTTATTGTTAATGATAAATCTGACTCCACAATGCTCTCTGCACCTTAGGAAAAAATTTTCAGGTCTACTATATAATAATTTTTTTGTATTAATTAATATTAGTTTGTTATTTTTTTATTATTATTACTCATTTTTCATTTTTATTTTATTGCATGTGTTCCCATATATTTTATATATGTGTCAGTTTTTCTTTTATTATAATTTATTTTTTTTATTTATTATTTTTTTCCAATTTGCTACCCAAATAACCTTCTACTCTGTGTTCTTCAGTTTAGGTTGTGCTCTTCTGTGATTGGCTGTTGTTTTCTGCTTCCCTATTGACTGTTAATTTCTTCTTTCCTATTGGCTTTTTTCTTTAAATTGTTTCCTTTCCCTTAGCTTTCACTTCAGTCTTGCTGCTGCTTTCATAGTAGAATCAAGATTTATTTACGCTTGACGAAGAAAGACAAAGTTCTTTCGAAAGGCCTAGTTTATTAAAAAAAATATGATGTTTTAAGAAGATCTTTTAGTTCATACACAAACTCATTTTACTTAATGCATTCAGTTAATTGCGTGGTGATATAAATTAACTGAAACAAAGCACTCTGCGAGTTTCTCTCAGCAGAAACGCTTCGTAAATTCTCTCTGTGGGTATAAATACAGAGTGTCATTTGAGACTGCGCAGGTGCGAATTCAGGTCATCGGAAGAGGGCAAAAAAAAAAAATGAGAAGAGGTTAGAAGATCTTTTTAGGCGAGAGGAGGTAAAAACAAAGTCCACGTTAATCCAAAAATAACAGAATACCAGGCTTTTAACGCTAATATTTTAGCAAGCGATAACTATTTTAAATTCAAAGACGACCC
Source organism: Maratus speciosus (assembly GCA_963932465.1). NCBI lineage: Eukaryota > Metazoa > Arthropoda > Arachnida > Araneae > Salticidae > Maratus > Maratus speciosus. Next base: position 372,667,634 of record OZ010791.1, on the reverse strand, counting down.
ACCACCAAACAAAATTTGACATTTCCATAGTCATATTTGGATTTAATATCTTTAAATCTGTCAGGAATAATCATTATTTTTACGGGAGGTTTTTGCTACCGACTAGTGTTACTAGAAATATTTAGCTAATAAATATATTAATTTTGCAGAATAGAGCTTTTAAAAGTAGAAAATGTAATAATTTGCATTTGTATGTATACTTAGATATATATATATATATATTTGCTTGTAGTCTTATTTATGCTCCTAAGAATACATGTGATGTTTATTATATGAAAATACGTATAATTTGAAGAAAGAAACAGTTATTTACAGTCAGAAAATGTTTATCAAGAAAACAAGTATTCTGACATACAAATTTAAAAGAAATTTAAATTTCTTCAGGAAACATAGAAAATAGTTTTATTTACATGAAGGATTTTTCTTCTTCAGTAGTAGCTTTATTTTATTCTCTAATTTTAGTGTTATATTTACACAGACTGCACTTATATTTTTGATGTTTCTAGGAAATATCGCCAAATAAGAAAATCTTCAGTGTTAAAAGTGTTTTTTTTTCTTTCTGAAAACATTTTGCAATTCACATGGCAAATAAAGCGACTTTCTAGAGATACGTTTTTTTTTTCACGCATAGACTTTTCATTATTGCAGAAGAAATAAATCTTTACAACCAGAAATGATAATAATTTCCATTCGTATATTTATTTAGAGAGAGATAATTCCTGATATTGGAGCACATTTTGTTCCTTTTCTAAAACATACACATCAACGAGATATAAAGGAGGATTTTTAGCGGACTTTTATTTACTGTAAAAACTGTTTTTCATGCAGGAATATCTAAAATGAGCGGAATCTATTAAAAATTTAATAAATTTTAAACTTAGAAAAATGTTTTATGTACTTGAAAATTTTTTCTTCATACGTAATTTTAAATTGTTCGAGAAATACACTGTTTTTTTTACTAATTATCTTGTTGGTTTTATGAATTTTTAGGTAAATTCTCATAGTATAAGAAGCGTTTCTCAATTAGCTATATTTAAGTATAATCGCAGAAGCACAGGATGTACTCATATTAATTTTTTCATTATTGAACTCAGAGTATTCTGATGCATGTGTGTGTGTGTTTCTAAATGCATATTTATTGACTATTTCTAATTTAAAATAATAAAACGAAAAAAAAAAAAAGAATAAATACAGTTGAGTCTCGATTATGCAAGTCCTGCTTAACCAAGTTTCTGCTTTAACAGGGTTACTGAAGAAAAATGTCCATTTTTTTTTTTTTTTTTTTTACTTTCGGACGATAAAAACATTCTAAATATTTACCTTTTATATTTCTTTTTCACGAGCATTTCGTTGAGTATGACAATTTTTTAATCCTATGATCGAGTATTTTAACTTGATTAGTAAGATAATCAAATTTTAGATCAAAACATACTTTTTGCTACTAAATATCCCTGTGTGACTTCACTGATTCAATTCTATTCACCATTTATAACCATTATATCAAAATATTCTTGAGAACTACAGAAAGAACCTGTTAGGAAAGCTGATTGAAGTCTTTCAGAATAAATAGGAGTTAATATAGGGAGGGGTGTAGTACGGGGTATACCGCTGTATACTTTCTATATATTTTTAATGGACACCGTAAGCCCCCTGTTTGCGAAATAAAGCTATAGAGTATACTCTCTGCCTATATGGTATACACTCTGTTTTTTTTTTTTTTTTTTTTTTTACTAGGGGGCTTTGCCCCCTACGAGCTATGCTCGTCAACCCCCGTTCAGACACCACAGACTCTAACAGCACACTAATTTGATCGCCTTTAAAAAGATTTCGGAAGATTGAATTAGAATTTGAATCTGACAATTCTAATCTGACGTAATTTTCACCAAACTTTTCTTTCTCTTTTTAACATTCACGTCAAAATACTTTTGTTAGAAATGAAATATTATGATCATCTTAATATGTCAAGTAAATGCCTCGCGCAATTTTTAAATTAAAACTGTTTTGCAATATTATTTTTTGTTCATTTTACGTAATAAGTTTAATATGACGTAAATTCTCCTATTTAGGACTTCTAACGCATGTTACTGAATTTATTATTTTACAATATTCTTTCTCATTTAAAATTCACGTGTAACTATAGTTTTTATGACGTAATTTTCAATGAGTTCCTGCTTTTTATATTTTTTGTTTATAATAGTCACGTGTAAAATAAATTTTTAATATGAAGCAAACATTACTGTTTGCGCTTTTTATATTGTTGGCAACAGTTTAAATTAACACAATTTTCTAAAATTTGTAAAAAAAATATCTCTTGAAATGCTGAAAATTTGAATTTAAAATAGAAATAAAACCTCGAAAAATTATTGAAATTAAAAAACTAACTGCAATCTGCATACCGCGAAATTCTGACGCATAAAATGATCTAAAAATGATTAAATTCCTATGTACAGTTTTTGCTCCTATAAAACTTTTTTAATGGAACGATTTTGTCTAACTTTGGCATTAAATATCTCTTAAAATAATTCTTCGATTTGAAAACTGTCTGCATCAGCGTGTTTATCAAACATTTTTCTATAATACTATCGATTTTCATATTTTTGTATGCAACAGTTTTTTTAATATTAACGAAGAAAGACCTCCGGTCACAAAAAATTCAAAACCGGCGGCGGCGGCGGCGGCGGCGGCGGCGGTGACAGCGGTAGTTACTTTTTTTAGAATAGAGAGATAACTACATCACTGGTTATAGAATGCCTGAAAAATACTAAACAGGAGGACATTGCGTATTGCGTTTCTGAATCATAGTGACAAATTAAACAAAAGATGGTACAGAAATCGTGATGGAATACCACGGCACCAGAACAGTCAAATGGGAAAATAAATATTGTTGATGAATCATTAGTAACCATGCCACAAAGACTTCCGTTTCAGAAACTTTTGCTGAAGAATATATTGTTGAGTGGATGAAGGCGAATGAACAGTAAAAAATTACAAACGACATGCTTGCAGACAGGATTTAAAACGGTCCATCAGATAGAAATGGAGCATTTTCAATGTCTGAGTCCAATTGAAATACTATTATTAAGCAAATGTATATTATTTTATTAAATTTATATTAAATTAATATTTATATTCAATATTATTAAGCAAAAGGAAGTTGCTATAAATGGAATTTTGATGAACATTAAAAATATCGCTAGAATCACAAAAAAAAAAAAAAAAAAAAAAGAAAAAAAAGGGGGAAAGAAAAAGAATTATCTTCCACCAAAAAAGAAATAATAATAATAATAATTCAAGATTTCTTCAAATGGGCAATTAAATTCTTCATTTTAATAAAAAGAATTGGAAGAGTACATCATAAGGGCTCTATTTAGTACAATAAAATTTAATGAAACATGTAAAATATTCGATTTATGTGAATTTCGATTATTAGAGTATTTTGCCTATGATAACTGATCTTCTTCCATATTTGTTCAAAAACTCGGGACTCTGCTCTGTGTTATATGATAATTATAATTATTAAAATAAGATATTTATAAATGTTTAAAAAAAGAAATCTGTCTTTGAATTAGAAATTATAATACTTTGCGTTGTATGTTTATGTGGAGAGAAAGGCTTATTTTCTCTTTTCGTGATATTTTATCCATGTTCTTTGTAATAATCGCCTATTACACGCAAAGAAAGAATATTTGAAGGAAAACATTTCTTTACAGACAAAGGTTTCATGAAAACATGCATGATGTCAGAAGCATGAAAAAAACATTTTCTGAAGAAAATATAGATAAACTTTTATCTGTTTGAAAGAGATTTCTTCTTTAGTAACAATTTTAATTTCTTCGTCAATCTGAGTGTTATATTTACTCGATGTTTTATTATCTTTGGCTTCTAAAAGAAACACTTCAAAAATTAGCAGAAACTTAAGGTTAAACAGTCAAATCTCTGATTAACATCACAAAACAGTTACTACATCAATATATTTTCTGTACAATTTTTTAAGGATATATATGTACGAGGAAAAATAAAAAAAATAAGTTACACTTCCAAGTTATGTCATTTTTTAAACCACATATACATAGGCAATACGGCTATGACAGCATGCAATGTAAGTTCACTTTTCCACATAGTCCCCAAGAGACTGTAAAAAATTCTCGAAACGGTAAACCAACTTTTCGATTCCGGATGCGTAGAAATCTCCTCCAGCGCTATATAATAAGCCGGAGACAGCGAAATCCAAGGTGTTCGTGAACAATGGAGAACATACTGCCGTAGGAAATTTTCAGCATTCTGGCACATAGCATCCACGGATATCACGGACGAATATCGCGAAAGCAGGCCCGCAACGTCTAGTAACGTTGCAAATGTTGACCGTGTGGTTACGATCATTAGAGAGAATCGGCAATTAACAGCCCAGAAAATTGCCAGCATGCTGAGCATTTCGTACGGCTGTGTATTCTCCATTTTTCACCAGCACCTTGTACTTCTCTGTCTCCGGGTGGTTACATAGCGCTGGAGGAGATTTCTACGCATCCGGAATCGAAAAGTAGGTTGACCTATCCGAGAAATGTTTAGACTCTTGGGGGCTATCTGGAAAAGTGAACTTACATTGTATATTGTCATAGCCGTGTTGCCTATGTATATGTGGTTTAATAAATGGTCATAACTTGGAGTATAACATTTTTTGGATTTGCCCTCGTACATTAAATTTTTGAAATGAATGATTTTTTTAAAAGTAGAAATGCTTATATGTTGATTTCAAATGTTTATTTAAATAAAGATTTTTTTGCATTGTACTAATATTTTCTTTGAGTTAAAAAGATACACATTTATTGCATGTAAAGATGGAATGTTTTTGAAAAGAACGCACTTTTTTTATAAAGTTATTTCATAAAATCATGCAAACATGCATGATATCTGAGGAATGTAACAAAAATTTAATTTTCCTAAGCAAACACTGAAAAACGATTCATATACTTGAAAGATTTTCTTCTCCAAATGCAATTTTAATTTCTTCTCCGAACTATAGGAACTTCGAAGTGTTATATTTACTCAGAAGTTTCTCATTTTCGTGAAATCTTAAAGAACTATCCCAAAATAAGAGAAATCTAAGGTAAAACTCATATAATTTTTTATAAATCACTACAAGATATCTTGTAAATGAAGCAATTTTATTCATAAAATTATTTTCTGTATATGCCTTTACAACGTTTTCCTTTGAAGTAGAAATAATAATAACTTTCGCCAGTATGTTTATTTAGAGAGATAGTTAATATTTGTAGATTTGTATTTATATTGTATTTACGTTCATAAAATTACTCGTTTATAACGTGTAAATGAGGCATATTTGAGGGAATAAACAATTTAAAGTGGAAAACTGTTATTCCTTCAAAACATGAAATATGTAAGAGGAATTTAAAGGATTTTAAATTATCAAGGCAAACATATAAAAACGTTTGATGTAATCGTAAAAGATTATTCTTGTCCACTTCTGCCTTCAATTTTGTTCAAACTCTCAATCCTATGTTTAGTGAGATTTGTTTCGTTTTTATGAATTCTTCAGGCAATATTATCTCAAACTAAGAAAAAAATTAAATTTTAACAGATATTTGTTTGTATAACATACATCAATAAAGTTCTTATGCTTATTCAAAGGGTGATGATTTTTGTCATATTTTATTCATGTGCATAAAAATAAATGTCCATTACATGTAAATGATGAATATTTGAAGAAAGAAAGCATTTCTTTTCAGTGAAAAACTGTTATGCATAAAAACATGTCTCATTATTAAGAATTTTGATCGCAATATCGAAAGAAGAGAAATTTAGAGTGTTAACAGATGTAAATATATATACAGTATCCTGGTAGGTGGCAACACCAATCGGCATCAACTCACTCTTTTCATGCCCTCACTCATCTAGATTTCCCAAAGAAACTCTTATATTTTCATTGGGTTTTCGCTGCAATCTGCGTTCAGATGTAACGTTTGAAAAATTCGACATGTTTCATAGCCTATACCTAATGATGTTTTCTATCTTTGTGATTTTTTTCTCAAATTAATCAAATTGTTAATATTAATTCAAGTAAATATTTTAGATAACGTAAATTCTGTAATAATTAATAACAGATAACATCTTTCAGAAAATTCTCTAGTGTCTGCGATCTATCAAAATGCAGTCTCAATTCATCTTCAAATTGTGGAGACTACAGCGGACCTGGCAAGTCCGCTCGTTGGAGGTCATTAATAACTCTGATTTAAAGTTTAAACACTCTTATTTAAGCTATAAGGTCAGGAATGCTGCAGAGTCTACTTAAACCTATGTATAGTAGTGAACAAGCAAGATCAATCAATAACTAACTAACATATTGTAAAAAAAAGATCCAACTTACATCAATGTCCTTCGATAATTCAATTCGTTAGCAAGTCAACTTTCCCAAGCCAAGGTGTTGTTCTGAGCTGCAAGGCAACAATTATTCAAATAACCAAAAGTAGTTAATTGACAACCTGTGGTTCTCAACAAAAATTATTTACTATCTATATTTAGTATATTTTATTATTTAGTTTTATTATCCATTATTTACTATCTTTACAGTCTATAAAACAAAAGGTATTTCCAACTGGAAACGATTATACCACAAGCTATGAATTAACTTCTACGTACCGCAACGAACTGCATCTATCCTTTAACTCAAGTCTGGTAATCCACTGAGGCACGGTTCGACTTAAATCCAAAGACAAAAATTTTCGATTCACCTTTTATACGCTGCTGATTGAGAGACGCAGCATAATTTGCATAAAACTACATCAAAATCGCGAAACCATTGGTTCCAATAGATTCACACACACCTCGGAATATTATACTAAAATAATGTATAGTCGTTTCTGTTGCACGCATAGGTTAAATGTTAGACATCACGTTCACATTCAAAATAATGGGGTGTCTTTTTAAGTAAGTTGCTAGTCCACTGCAAGTCCAGTGATAAATTTTAAAAATGGCTATACAAAGTTTAATATTTTTTATAACATATATAAATAAAGCTGGTAAATCAAGCGCATTTATGCATAAATTATAATCTGCATATATGCATTTGACACTCAAAGAAAGATTGAAGTTTGAAGTAGAAATTAAAAGACATTGTATAATTATTTTTATTTAAAGAGCGGTAGTTTTCCTCTTGACGTCCCATTTTCATGATGTTCATAAAAGTATACGTCTACTATAATATGTGAAGGAAGGGAGGCTTTCAGCAAAAGAATGTTATTCTGAAAACATATATAAATGCAATGAAAGTTTAATTTAAATTCTCTAAACATATTAAAACGTTTTATGTAGGTGATTTTTCATCTCCACTAGTGAATTTATTTTTTCTCTAAGCTCAGTATTTATACTTATTCAGAGTTTTCGTATTTTTTATAATTCTTCGGGAAATATTGAAAAGTAAGTGAAACTTAAAGTTAGATATATGTATTATATAAATATTTAAATGGCAAAATCGTTGAAGGTTTAAATGTTGGGATATCTTAATATTTTAAAATAATTTTTTATGTCTTCTGTTATATGGATCTTACTTAAACATACTAGGAACGAAACATATAACTAAAAGAAATTTATTAAAAATTATTAAATAAGGTGACATTTTAATTTCTAGGGTTATATAACTTATATAGGGTTATATAACCCGAATCTTGAAATAGGAAGTTTTTCTTTGAAGTAGAAATAATGTTGTATTATTTAGAAATAGATCATTTATACGGTATTTAGAAATGTTTTATTCATATTCTAAAACGTGCACGCCTAATATATATAAAAAAATTATTAAGTCCAGAAAGAAAATATGCAGGAAAATGTTATTCATGATAACATGATGAACAACAGAGAAACATGAAAAAAATATTTATTTATAAATAAATAAACGCAGAAATACAATTTATCTACTTGAACAAAAAAATTCCAGCAATAATTTTGATTTCCTTTATAAACAGAATGTTATTTTACTTAGATACTTGTTTTTCGTATGATTTTACTCGTTACAGCAGAATCTTTGCACGTTTTTCTAGCGAAAGATAAAATTTCGAAACGTAGTCCTATTTTTTATGTTTTTAAAAATTCACGTTTATTACACATAAAGGACATATATTTTAAGGAAAAAAGCTCTTTTTAACAGTGAAAGTCTATTATCCATAAAAAAAGTACATGTTAGAGAAATATAACAGTAATATAATTTTATTTAGTAAACATGGGAATCGACTTATGTACTTTAAATGTTTATTTCACTAATGCTAATAAACTTGATTTTCCTGTTTACCTTGAACCACGTGCTAGCGTTTACGAAATAAAAAAACCAATTTTATATTATACGAAACACAGTGAAATTTTGTTTATTGTATTATTTTTGTGGTGATATCAACGAGGTTTTCAAATTTATGTTATATATCTACATATTACATGTAAATTTCCAACCGGGTGAAAAAGATTTTTCGCACAGATGGAAATTTACATCTATTATGATTTATTTACCAATTAGAATAATTGTGTTAAAATGAATCTAGTATATAACTACATACCTTTTATAAACTTGATTTAATGAAAATGATCCTTTTTAATTTTAGTTCATTATACAGTGACTCCGCTCTGAATGGTCTCCAATGGCTAATTCCTAAACTGTTAGTCATAGAAGTATAGATCCAATTACAAAAATGTTTTAAATCAGGTAAAGAAATATTTTAAAAGTGATTTGGGTAAGTAAAAACATTTCTTAAAAAATTACGAAATTTAAATTTTTATACGGTCCCCTGTCCTATAAGTTATATTTAGTAAAAGTTTCCTATTACACTGACAAGTAAGACAAAAAAAAGTATCATTCATATAACACTAAATTTGAGCGAGTTATGAAACTTTAAAAATGCATGACTTATCCCACTTTTCTGCTCTGAAATCAAGTGACTTCGGCTTGGCTTTGAGGAGTCACATACAAAGTGCTTAAAGTATTCGAAGATCTTATTTCAGGTGTATCTGCGGTTTGAAAAAAATCGTACAAGTATTACGATTAAGTTAACATTTAATAAGTTTCAGATTGGCTAAAATAACATGTGTTTTATTTTGTCAGAATTTCAGACTGTTTCTTTTATGATTTCCTTTATCAAAACCTATGTTATTTTTTAAAGTTTTTATGTTGCTTCAACGATCGTATGTATGTTATTACAATTCAAGATTTGTACTCGAACTTTAACTCACTTTCAAATATCCGATCGCGATTACATTTTACACACTGGCGCAAGTCCGATAACAATCTAATATTATTATGATATTCGGTGGTTACCATTTATACTTATTTTACAGGATAGCACAAAAAAATTCGGATTGATTACCACCAAGAAGTTTAAGAAGAAGTTTTAGATTAGATACTACAAGACTGCGATTGTTGGGTTTTTTAAATTTTAAGTATTTTTTAGCACTGAATTCGAAAATTACCTTAATTTTTAACCATCATTTAAGGATATTAAAAAATCATAAATTGTCAAAGTTAAAGAATAACAAAAATCGGATTCTATAAAGAAGATGAGATGGCTGTCTTTTTAAACTTTTGATAATTGATTTTTACGTACGTTTTAGCACTGAATCTTAAAATGAACTTCATTTTTAACCATCATGTTAGAATCTTTTTTGCAAATCGTAAATGTGTAAGTTAAACTATAGGGAAAATCTCATACTATAAATTATATGTAAACCTTTTTATTTTATTTTATTTTATTCAATAATTTATTCAATATTTTTGCTTATTCTGGGATTCTTACAGCTAAACAGATGAGTGGGCTGATGAGATGGGGGAGGAGGTTCAATTTTAACTTTGAACTTTTTAACTTTGAAATTTGAAATTTGCGAAAAATACTGATGTGATGTTTAAAAAAGAAGAACATTTTCGAATACAGCAGTAAAAAATACACAAAAACCAATCATTAAAAGTTAAAAACAAAACAATCACATCTATTTTATAGTATCAAATTTTCGCATTTTTTCTTTTTTTTTTAACTTTAAAATTTACGTGAAAATCTTTATATGATGGGAAAAAAATGAAGATCAATTTCGGATTCAGTGATACAGAATACGTAAGAATCAATTATCAAAAGCTGAAAAGCATGACATAACCCAACTTTTGAAGGCTAGTGTAATCTAATAATATTTTAAAATATATATCATTTTGTAATGAATTAAGGCTGTTAATTTACCTTCATTTTATTTAATAAAAATTCAATTTTTACTTTCTTCTTAAATGTTTATTACAATTTGTATATTTTACATTAATATCTCAGAATGATTAAAGATTTCAAATTTATATTCTAATGTTAATTTTACTCTCAACCATTTTTTTTTATATATCTGACGAAATTATATTTCAACTAAATTTGTGAATGACCCCCGATTTGCAGCAAAAAATATGCTCTAACTTTAAACAGCTATTGCTCGGTCAATTTTAATCGTAGAATAACGGAATTTTTTTTTGTACTACTTGTCACTGTAAAACGAAAATTTTACTAAATATAACTTATAAGACCATGGTACCGTATAAAAATTTAGATTCTGTAATTCTTCACTAAATTGTTTTTTCGCTATAAACTTTTTTTTATCTTAACCCTGTGCCTAGGACCGAGGGACCGCCTAAAAATTTAAATTTCGTATTTTTTTAAGAAATGTTTTTATTGACCCAAATTCCTTTTAAAATATTTCTTTGCCTCATTTAAAATATTTTTGTAATTGGAACTATATGCCTATGACTAACGGTATAAGAATTAGCCATTGGACACCGTTCAGAGTGGGCTCCTTGTATAATGTGTCTATGTTTAATGAATATGATTTTTACTCATTAATAAGACTTTGATATAACAGTATAGGTTTATAAAAAGTATGCTCAATTTAAAAAAAATACTTTTGTAGTAAGGATTCAATTTAATATTAAATTTCAACATATTTGCATTCGTATATTTTTACTCTTAAAATTCTATTGAAACCATGTTTTTCAACTGCATCTTCTCGTTCAAAGAAACACACATTTAATGGGTGTCAGTAATTAATACTTTTGTCTGAAACTGGTATGAGCAAACATTTTAGGTAGATTTCTTATGAAATTCTACATATTGCATTCTTCCCCATGGAATTTCTGAAAATAAATTTGCAGATCTGCACCGATCATGACCTCTATGTTTTACCCAAAACCATCTTCAGTAAAAAAAAAAAAAACTTTATATATATATATATATATATATATATATATACATATATCACTTTTTTATTTACACGATAACTTCTACAATTTTGATCAAGTTTCTTCCAAACTGATACATAAAATCAAGTGGCATAGAATCTTGTTCAACTTCGTTAATGGGCAAAAATCGGACGAAGGGGATAGAAATAGGGAGTGGTTTTGTGAAAACCGAAAAAACGCCATAACTTCTTAATTATAATACATGTCGAATCAGTTTAATGTTATTATTACTTCTAGAAAAAGTGTGAGAATTTATATATGACAGATTTTTGATAAAATAAAAAATGGACACAAGTGGTGAAAAAAGTATGATTTTGGGGAGAAAAAAATTCATTACTTAGTCAATTCTCAAGGTATGAAATCCAATTGCATTTATTACAAATCTTCATAGTTTTATCTACAACTTTTACATTATAGTTTTTGATATGACCAATTTTTACTGCAAAAAAATTAAAAACAAAAACAGAAATGGGGTTTGAAGAAGAAAAAAATCCATAAGTTCGTCGACTCACAAGATATAAAATCTGCATGAAATTATATTATATATACTTAATATTATATACAACTTTTAAATTAACAAGTTTTTCATAAGACCAATTCTTATAGCAAAAACAAATTAAAAACACATAGTAATTGAAGAAAAAATCATATTATTAAGGGTGTACTCAAATCCAAACTGGTTATTTACTTTCTCATTTTTAAATTTAGTTTTGCTTTCGAACGCCTCCAATTAGTAGGTTTTCTTATTCAGAAACTATATAATGTACCGTATGTAATGGGCAATTTATTTATACAGGCCGAATATATTTCAAAAAATTATGTCGAATTGGGCATTAAGCCCAATTTCCCGAAGCGATTGTGTTAGAAACGAAAAATATTGTCCTACTGAGAGAATAATTGTTTATAAATCAAGTCTAATTAATTGAACGAAAAATAAAAACACAGGTCGCTTATAAATCTCTTCAAAAATCGCGTCAGTAAGTTTCATGTTTGTTTTCTTTTAAAAATGAATCTGTAAATGTGTTAGAAAATTTCGAGTTGTTGAGCATGAGAAATTCATTATTTTTGAACACCGCCTTAACAAGATTCTGATAAAACCAGCTCTTATATAAAAATAGAAAGAAAAACTCGTCAAAAGCGGCCAGATAAAATTGTTAAAGTGGGTTTACCTCTAATCATGATTTAGTTTTTGTAGTTAAAATTATTACTTATCTTCGAAATCTACCTGCGCCTGTAGGCCGAGACGGCTGGGATTTTTTCAAATAATGAGGTGTGGTCCTTTGATATACTATTAAAGTTAAGCACAAATATTAATGAAATCACGAGATTCTATATTCCGTATCAAGACACTATGTTATAAAAGACACATTTAACTTTGTTTAAAAAATGAGGTGCTAATATGCAATATAGCTACGTAAATGTTCAACGAATTTTATTCTGAAGATTATTGTGTAAGACCACAGGCCAAGTTGCTAAAACACACTGTATACTACATAAACACGAAAAAATTGAAATCAATTTTGACCTCCTGTCTGTCAAAAGATAAGATTTACGATTTTAATTTCCCAGATGTACTGTGGTGTTCATTGTTAATTGATACACCGGGTGATCCCAAATTCAGGACAAACTTTAAAAATGAATAATTCGAAAACGAATCAAGATACAAAGATACAGTTTACACCAAACTTATGGAAAAGAAACCGGATTTTGTGTGGCAACGAAAAAGTAATAGTTCTGCTGGCAACCAATAGATGGCGCTATAGTGTTTTATTGCCCCAAAAGACGATTTACAAATGAAAAAATGTTGACAACTTAACAAGTCAGCTTAGTTACACTTAATTAGTACTACAGTAAATGTTCAATGTGCAGTCGATCACTCAGAAATACAGCTGTGAGGCGAGGCACCACACCAGCATTTAGTAGCATTTCTTGCGGTACGGAAGACACATTTTGGCGAATGGCATCTTTCAGTGTTGCTAGTGATGCCGGTTGGTCGTGGTAGACTTTTGAATTCAAGAATCACATCAGCCAAAACCGCAGTGGGTCCGATAGGGATATCTTGGAGGCTATGCGTGATTAAAGTAGAGACTGATAATTCGATTCCCCCCCCCCAAATGTTGAGTGTAGCAGGCGTTGCAAAGGCAGAGCGATATGAGGTGGTGCTCCACCTTTCATAAAGGTGACTGTTTGTAGTGCCTGTCGCGCTTGTTGTTCATGAATAATGCTATTCTGTAACAGTGCTACATATTGCTGACCAGTGACAGAAACTGTTTTGAAACGCGTCGGTATGACTTCCTAGAAAACAAATGGACCAATTATGAAATCAGCAGGGAAGCCACACCAGACTGTCACTTTCGGCTGTTGCAAGCGTACCCCGAAAAATGTATGTGGATTTTCTGTGGTCCACACTCGACAATTGTGGGTTTTAACAGCGCCAGCAAGTGTGAAATGCGCTTCTTCTGTCCAAAGCACAGTGTGAAGTCAGTCGTGCTGCTCTTCCATTATTTGGAATACCAAATTCGCAAAATCTCGGCGAGAGTCGAAGTCAGGAGGTTTCAGTTCTTGCTTATGTTGCAACTTGTAGAGATACCGTTATTCACAGTGCTCTCCAGACACTTCCGTACGACACTCCTGTCTGCCTTGAAATTTCTCGAGCACTGAACTCCCTATGCGCAGCAACCGCCGACTACGATTGAACCGTCTGCTCCACTGTCATGGCAACAGCAGCGGCTGCTGAAGGACGTCCACTTCTTTGACCTGACGCCAAAGAGCCTGTAGCTTCAAATTTCTTCATTATTTTGTTCAATGCAGAAGACGTTATTGGTCCTTTTCTATCTGGCATACCCTTCATGTAGTGATATACTCGCAATGCCGCAATGACACTCAATTCTTATAATATAGTTTAAGTAAGAGGGCATTCTCAACTATGGACAGCATTTCGATGCATACACGCTTCGACTACGATTACCTGCTGCTGTTGCTCTTTTTTATATCGTTTGTTGCTTTGCATAATCCTACATCAGAAGTCCGACAGCGCCATGTATTGGTCGCCAACAGAACTACGTTTTTCGTTGCCACACAAAACTCGGTTTCTTTTCCATTCGTTTGGTGCAAACCGTACCTTTGTATCATGATTCATTTTCGAATTATTCATTTTAAAGTTCATCCTGACTTTTAGATCACCCGGTATTTAATCGCATTCATTTATCTTTTATAGGGTCTAAGATATTGAACTTTATAGATCGGATAATTTTGCAGCAAACAAAAAAAAAATCATTATAGAAAAACAAATCTTTTCAACAATATCTTAATTACTTCGTAAAGTGTTGTTATACAGGGTTTCCCCGAATTCATGGGCAAAATTGTAAGGAAAGATAGAGTACACATAAAGCAGAAATTTTGGTATAGCAATGTGGGATCGAAGTTAAACGTTTTGACGAAAAACTAGAAATGCGAAGACAAACGAAAATACGAACTTTCTCGAAAATTTGCAGCAACGACTGAAAGTCTTGCCATGATCTCCTCATCAGTGTCAACTGGTGTCTCATACATGAGACATCTGAAACCTTCGAAAAATTACGCTAAAATTTTTTAGATGCTTTCAGAGATACGTATCGATGTTTTTGGTGGCATATTTGAGCACTTAATGTAATTGATATATCAATAAAACGCTTGTTTTCATTTCATCCGTATTTCAATGTTTTTCCAAAATCTTTTCATTTCCGATCTCACATTGCTATACAAAATTGCTTCCTTATGTATACATATATTAGGAGATAGAGAAATTCAAAAGTTTCTTGTTTTGAAAGTCCTACTCATCACAATTACAAATTATTTGATCCAAATCTACCGACTACTGCGACTACTGTCGGTGATGAAAATGAAATAAAATGAAATTTGCGTACATAAAAGGAGTTTTTTTATGTAACCGGGGTAAAAAAAAGAAGAAAAATAAATATTACTTTATTTGTTAAATTCGAAAGTACCTTTTTTATCGGACATCCTGTATTTTATCATTCCGCAGCATTATTGATCAGTCACCTGAAATTTGGAAAATAATGTATATTTTGAACGGCGAAATTTAGCATGTAACTCAGGGAAAATATACTATTTCAAGCTATCTTTCACTATAGTCAGTTCACATCTGTGACCCAGATGCCACAGCTCAAGGACGTCACATTCTAACTAAAATGGAAAAATTTTCGAAAAATTCAAAACTAAAAGAGCACTTCAAAATATATTATTTACCATGAAAATTATTTTTAATGGCAACATTTTAATTTGGATTGATTTCAATTAAATAGACAAAGATTCTTTACAGTTCGTTTTTCGTATTCATTTGGAGAAATTAAAATTCATTGTCAATTTAATTAGAATATGTTTTACGCTAAATCGGAAAATTAGCATTTTTTTTCCCCAGAAGCCATACTTGAATTATTTTATAAATTATGTAAAAGAAATAATTTAAATTTTCCATTCAAATAACTAGTAAACTTAATTTAGAATTATAAACATATATTTAATTCAATATTTTTTTATTCACCTGAATTTGATGTCATATATTTTGTTTAAAATTACAAATAAACATTAAAACACACATACTATAACGCATTAAAACACACATACTACATTATATTAAAACACACATACACACATAAATAACGCCAGAATTCAACTGTTAAAAGTATTTATAACTATTATGCAGACATACATTAAATACAGTTGAATGCAGGCGTTATTTGTGTATGTTTTAATGCATGCTGTAGATCGATGGAAAGATAAAATGTATTCATCGTTGCTCCGTCATCCAAGTTTGTCTGATTGATGGCTGGTGACTTTCACAACATGGATTATTAGCGAAAAATTGCAGACCCAGGTATCGGCCGGAGCAGCTCAGTGGTTAGGGCAACAGCCTTCTATGCTGTGGTCACAGGTTCGATTCCTGGCACTGGATAATTTTTCACTCCAGCTGGGTTTATTGTATGTATGTGTGTATAACACTTATATATACCTGTAAATAACTATTTCGATGGATGATATTTTTGTTAATGGAAATAAAATTATTGATGTCGAATTTTTCTGTTCTTAATGTTGCTTAAAAATATAAGTTAAAAAATAAAAACATTTTACTTTGTCATAATGTTTTCTTTGTAAATAATCTTTCCTATTACAATGAAAAGTTTTACTTATGCTTAATTTAAATAATTATGCTTCCATTAGATAAATAAAATAAAATAAAATTTTAACTAATTATATAATAAAAGTAAGTATCGAAATTAAAATAAATTTAATACATTATTCATTTAAAAAAAAATATAATACTGTGTCTTCCTTTTAAAACTTAAACTTTTTCTGACTTTAAAGGTAACTGGATCTTAAACAATATTTTAATAAAAATACATAGGTTATGTCATAATTGTTAAACAATAGGAAAACATACGCAATGTTTGATTTTATTTATATTACCTTTTTAACTAAGAAAATCATTTTAATATTGATTTAATATTTCACAAATGTAACTTACTTTATTATCTCTATAAAATGCGTTTTAAAGTTTTAACTAGAGTTTTTATTTTTCTACATTACAGAAAATAAACAGTAATATAACTGGCAAATTCAACTTGTAGATAACACGTGCAGCTCTCGACAGTGTTCAAATCGAGACAAATTATTTACTATTAACCCCTTTGCGACGAGAGTCCTTTGCTTAATTTTTTATCCTTTATCACCGTATTTTTAAACAGAAAAAAATTCAGTTGTTGAATCGCGAAAATTTTTATAATTAAATAAGGTAATATTTACAATAAAAAATAAATGATAGGAATAATAAAAGATTCTGCGCAAATTACGTGGCGCATACACCGGTCGTTCGCCCCCAAGGGATTAAGGGAGGTAATGCATCAATCACCACTGCTATCACAGTATTACTCACACAACCACATATAGCTAATTATCGGATCATTACAAGAAATAACCAAGGAAATAAAATTCTCGGATATTCAGGAATTCTTTGAAAAATAAAAAAGAAAGGACAAAAAAAGTAGCTCATTCACGCAAAATTGTTAGAACTCAGGAGCCCACCATCGTACGCTAAATCTCACGACTCCCTCGAATACAGAGTATACCTTTAAAAAGCAGTAACTATGTATTATGCAACAATCATTCTAAAAAAAGATAAGTCGCATTATGGACAATTAATGAAACCAGACAATTCACGAACCGGTAGTTCTTTCTTTACATGAATATAGTTGAAACTTAAATGGCTGTTAAATAGAATTCCCAATATAGAAAAGTACTTTCATAAGTGTACCAGTCTACTTAAAAAAAACATGTTTTTTTTTGTTTTTTTTTTCAAGAAAAGGTGCACAGTTAATGAAAGTATAAAATAGCAAAATAGAAAACACATGAATAGCAAAAGACTGTAAAATAAAACATAATTAGCAAGACTGTACGGACTTGCGGCCGTATTGGTACACTTGACGTGTAAAAAACACAATTTAAATAATATTAAAATATTAATACGTTTACAATCCTTTTGAGCCCCAATGAGCAATAATAATAAACGTACTTTGACAATTCAGTTTAAATTACATTTTCAAACACTTTTAAGATTAAAAATATTTAGAAAGTATAATATTAAATTAAATTTCATTATATAAATGCCTTATATAAATGTGCGATATTTAATTTTCTTTTGTTTTTCTGTACGAGGTTGACCAGATTTTACACTTTGAATATAAAGGAGAACGACAAATCGTCCATCACGGCACAGATTAGGAAACACATTCCATCACTATTGGAATACTGTAAAGAAACTTCTTCCTATCATACTTGGGAATGAGACATCTAAATAAATATTAAAATAATTAAACACATAATGCAAAAAAGAATCCAGTTTCAGCCTTTACTACCTGTAGTCGGTAATATATTTGATTTTTTTCGTGCAGTCCTGTGTATCACCTATACACTTCCTAATACAGTAAGATTAGTTATTATTTTTTTTTAATATACAGGTATATAACATCTGAAAACGTACATCTGACAGTTGGAAATGAGACATATAAATAAATATTAAAATAATTAAACGCATAACGAAAGAAGAATCCAGTTTCAGCCTTTACTACCTATAGTCGTTAAATTATTTAATTTTTTTCGTGCAGTCCTGTATATCACTTACACTCTTCCTAATACAGTAAAATTAGTTAAATTTTTTAATATATAGGTATATAACATCTGAAAACGCACATCTGACAGTTGGAAATGAGACATCTAAATAAATCTCTATATTATAATTCACATTGTAACGCGTCCGGGGTTGTACCCATCTGTCTTACCAGTCTCCGGTAAGCTGGCTCCACGTTAGGCTTAATTACGATTTGAGATGTGTAAGAGAAAACTTATCTGCCTAAATACAAATCTTTTCTACCTGAAATCCCTTCTGTTCAACATAATTTTTTTTTAAAGATTCAAAACTGATGACCGTTCAATGATTTGCGCAGCTGAAAAACAACTTCAAAAATCGAGTTAAAAACATCCATTATCGCAAAATATAAACAAGCGATAGCGAGTCATTCACTTGATTCATTAAATTGAAAAATAAACCATTGAGCTATGGCGCAAATCAAATACGGTGTTCATCTTTCGGCCTTGAAACTTCCCACTCCGCATAAACAGCGCATGTGCTAAGACCGATCTCCAATGGGAGTTCCGTATTATTCCTGTCTGTATACAGATATCGTCACGCGACGCGTATTCATTGATCTCAGCATTACTGAGATTTTGCTGTCTTCTGGGTATAGTTTTTTTAGATTACACATTGTTAGGTATTTTGTTAATTTATTGTTTCTTTTTAAATCTGATTTGTTGTGATTCGATTTTTAACTTTTCTTTTGATTTACTTAGATTTAATGTGTTCTTTGTATTTTCCGCCTATTTAACCTAACAAGTGGAAACTTTAACCCTATTGTTATGTATATATTACGAACCGTTCAATTTTTCTTGATATATATCTTAATATTTTAATATCCAGCATCAGTAATTATTTTTACAGTACCTTATGGCTTCATAGTTGAAAATTTCTGAATACTTTCGGAAAAGAGCAACAGAAATAAATTTTCTGTACTTTTATTTTGTTTACATATCGATTACGATAGAAATATTTTTATATCCAGCAGTAATTATTTTGACAGTGTACCTTATAGCTTCATACTTTAAAATTTCTCTTAAAAAAATTATATGTTAAATTAAGCATGAAAAAATACTTGGAAAGGCTGAGACAAACATAAATTTTTAAAGCAGATATCATACAATGAATATCACAATGTTTTAACTAAAATAACTTTAAATATTAACAAATTTAAACAAAATGAAGTTTTTAATTCATTTTAAGATGATTGATTTTTCGCGAAAAAGGATAAAAAAACTTAAAACTATTTAGCTAGAAAATACTACAATGTTTCTGTTGACAAATAAATGGATTTTTCAATGCTTACATTAAAGTAAATTTAAAATTCAATGTTAAAGTTACAAATTAATTAAATTGCTTATTGTGGGATCCCCATAACTCAAAAAATATTTGAAAATAATTTATCATCGTTTTTTCCAATTTTTGTTGACAGACGATTGCGATTTGTGTTAAAAACCACCAAAATAACATTCTCTATGCCCTATCATATGATACATACCAATAGATTTCTAAACAATTTCCACTTGAAAATCTGAAGACCATTAAGATTACTAAATCAAAAGAAAAGTTCAATGATTAATTCCCAATAAGTCAGAGTGAATAAATTTCAAAACACATAATATGTGTAATCCTATTTTAAAAAGCTTTTTCCAAAAAGGTAGAAATTCATTCACATAACACTGACAATAAAATTATCAGTGTTTCGGTTTGTGGGAAAACATTTAATGTATTTTATCAACGCTGTCCAACGTGGCATGATTTTTTTTTTTTTTGGGGGGGGGGGGTGAGGAGAGCACAATTTAGTGGAGGGCAAAATTTGCAATCCCATGCAGTATTTCATGGATCTTTCCCAAAATAGGAAAGTGCTGCATAATAAAAAATACTGTGTGTTCCGCCTCATTAAATTTTTCTACAGACATAACTCTTACCAATTTCCCCCCCCCCCCCCCCGAGAAAGGGATTTTTATTCTTTTGCGCGATTTTGCAAAATTTTCTGAATTTCTTCGAATGATGGTAGAAAAATATTGTGAATTTTGCCAGTGAGTCACAAATTGAAATGACAAGATTTCCCAATCAACCAGAACGACCAATCGACAGATTTTGCGTTTTTTTTTTCCAACGCCTGTTTGAGGAATTTCCGATAGTTTACATATGAACTTCACAATATTTTAAAGCAACCGATTAAAGGATTTTGAGTTTTTTCCGATGATCAACTGGCAATCTTCACGATTTTTTCTGAAGAATGTTGCAACTTTTCCCCACATTTGATGAATTTTGCAGTACTTTTCTTTTTACTCTACCGATTGGGTAATTTTTGTGGTTCTTTTTTTATGTGACAAATTTCATTTTTCCCTCACAAACAACTGTTGATTTTTCCTTTACCTCTGCGACTGATTGATGAATTTTGTGGTTTTTTAAGCGATAGATTGACAAATTTTGCGATTTTTTTTTTTTTTTTTTTTTGGCATGACCAACTGAAGAATTACTGTAACCGATTGGTGAATTTTTCGATTTTTTTTCCCTTCACAAGAGCGATTTAGAAATTTCTCTACATACATTTATAATCCACAGTGATCATAGACAAAATTCATGCATTTATAAGATTCCTGTTTGCTGAATATTCTGTTCCATTATTTTTTCTTTTTTTTTCATTCCATTAATACAGAACTATATAATAGAGAGAACCTGACTTGAACCTGCAAAATCCATTTTACTGACATGTTACTTTTCTGCGGAATTGTGCTTTTTTGGCACTGAATTTTATTATCCCGTGGATCTATGCAAATATGCATTAAAATTTGTTGACATTTTTATGGGGAAAGGGAGGGGGGAATAACGGAAGAAATACAAGAAAAACGCGAGTACCAACTGTGCCAAATTAAGCGAATTTCTTCAAAGGAACGCGGGAAAAACGCAAATTTTTTTAAGGATCGAAAAAGAAATTACGATAACCGTTTAAGGATCGTGAAAAAAAAGTGTGATTTTCTTTAAAGGATCACGGGAAAACATTGCATTTCCAGATTAAGCTAAATAATGCTATAAAAAGTGATGCAAAATCTTTATTAAGATTGACTATCGTTTCATCGCACAAACGGCGACATTTTCAAAATTTTGAAAATGTCGCCGTTTGTGCGATGAAACGATCGTGAATCTTAATAAAGATATTTTATCACTTTTTTGTAATTTTACAAAAAAAGTATTGTAAATGCTAATAGTGTGTTTATTAGAACATAAAAAAACAAACTTTCTCATCTAAACTCTTACTTGGTGGATGTCTTATACATCTCTGTTAGATGCAATAACGTTTTGAAGAAAATTCTATGTTCGTACTGCTGATCCCCAGTTTCTGTGCGTACTTTTAATATTTATATGTTCAGTAAGTTAAAACTCAAAAAGTTGTGCACATGCTTATTCAGCCGTTAAAAGTTTTGCTAAATCGTTTTTGGTACTTTTCGGCTAGCCGGGCGCCAGTGTTTATATACTCATATATATATTGTATATATATGTATAAATGCATATATTTGTATATATTTATACACACATATGTATATATCCATGCATATATATGTTATATAAACTTAGATGTATATATATGTACATATATATAACACTGGCGCCCGGCTAACCAAAAAGTACCTCTTTTTTTTTTTTTTTTTTTTTTTTTTTTTTTTTTTTTTTTTTTTCAAAAAATACAACACACTTACCAAGATTTGATACCAAACAAATCATCAAAAAATTTTAATAGTTGCAGCAGAATTTGTTAATTATGGGGTTTTATTGCATGTTTCTTAAACTTTTGTTCTAAGAATTCTTAATTTTCTTATGTTATATTAGCCAGAAAGCCTGGTCTACCCAAAAGTATTGTTAATGCTAATAATCTGTTTATTAGAACATAAATAAGCCGAAATTTGCTCATCTACGCGCTTCCATATTGACAGTTATTTTCATCTTTTTTAAAAAATTTTAAATGAAAAACAAAATTTTTACACACCGTCCTAGGACGGGCATTTACACTAGTATTAAAATAATTAAACGCGTAACGAAAAAAGAATCCAGTTTCAGCTTTTACTACATATAGTCGGTAAAATATTTGAATTTTTTCTTGCAGTCCTGTATATCATCTACACACTTCCTAATACAGTAAAATCAGTTAATTTTTTTAATATACAGGTATATAACAGCTGAAAACGCACATCTGATAGTTGTTGCTGATTGTCAGTCCTTAAAAGAATTCTTTGGAGTGCCTCTAGAGAATATACATCAATTTCATTATGTTTGATATGTTGTCACATCATGCAAATAAACTGCTATTGACATTTCCCCATAAATTCTAATTTAATGGAAGTGTTTTGCTCGTCCCTGTAAAAAAACTATCAAAGAACTTACGCTATACTCTATCGAAAGCATGTTGCCAATCACCTTAGAGAAGCATTATTAATTTTACTATGTTTGAATTGTCGTAACACCGCGAAAATTGAGAGCAAAATTTTTTTCCTCTGTGGCGGACTTCTTTGTATGTCCCTGTAAGCGATGTTTAAATCCTACAAACTTCATTTTTATCAGCGATTATGCTATAATGTAAGACATGCAGACATACCTAATATACCTACAGACAGATAGATGTCTAGTCAAATAAAGAAAAAATAGAAAACCCTTTTTTCTAAATATGTTAAAAAGTGTCGAAAAGTGTATATGGGAGATTTTATGTAGTTAGCAAAAACCAAGAATAAAGTTATGAATATATATGTAATGTAGTAAAAGTTTTGTATAATAACAACAGGTATTACAAAAATTGTGTAATAATGTATTTAAAATACATTCTACAGTATATTTATGTAAAATATATAATTTAAAACTCTTTAGATAATTAAAATAAAATTGTCAGCAGTTCAAACGGCTCCAATATGAAAGTTTTCTATAATAATTTATTAAATATCGATAAGTTTAACTGCATCATTGTTAGGTGTTACTGTCTAAGTTTAAAACAATTAGTTATCGACATTTTCCACTTTGAATGCTAATGAGTGAAAACTAATAATGAAACTTTTAAATCATTCTTGACTTGCCTATAATTTTGATTATTTCAGAATACCAAATTTCTGTTGAAAATAAATTTATCAATTTTTATAAAAACAAATGCAATCTATTTTTACAAACTGAAATTTTATTGATTGAAAGCATGTACATGATATTTTTTATGAAACGCTCTTAGCATGTATGAAACATATGAAAAACGATGTTAAATTGAAAATGATTTATGGAATCTTCAATGCAATGTAATATGGTGGAATGCTTCTCCATTTATGCTCTAAATATTACAAAATAATTAAAAAACAAAAATTGTTCGTTTTTATTTGTCATAAATATTTTGATTAAACATTTTGCATTTTACTTATTTATTATTATTATTTGTCATCTTAATATTATTAGTTTGTATAGAAGTGGATTCATGAGACTCAGAAAATATTACCGCGTAGTGAAAGTTCTATAATTTTTCTCCGTAAGAGAAATAAAATTTTGATTTTATATTATTTTATTTATTATAATCAATTATCACCATACATTTTATTTCTAATATCAACTTCCCAATTTTTATCCGCATAAGAAACACATAATAAAGAAAGAGGTATCATGCGGAATATGTTTGAATGGGCTACTGACATATTACACTCACATTTCTGTAAAACACGCTTGGGGATAAAATATCTATAATTAATTACAAAGGAATTAAAATATATATTATCAAATAATCTTAAAATTCACACTAACCTCACACGCATCTAGAAGTCTTAATTATTTTTACATTAAATATTATATTGTTATACATGTGCTGTTCGTAAACTATAAAATTTAACTGATCCTTTAAATTTGATTATATTTTAAGAAAGATAATATCATTAAAATAGACTTTACTCGATTTTCTCAATGGACCATCATCTAATTCATATAATGGATTTATTTTATGCATCCTTGTATATGAGCTATAAATGCTATTTTTCCATACTCCTGAGAAGGTAGTGGAAAGGCCACATTACTGATTCACATGCATTGCTTATGAACATTATGAACATTGATATGTTTGAAATACGATACCATCAATAACATTCACTGCAAACTATTTTTACCCACAGTCCATAATGAAACTTTCTGTGTCCCAATAAACGAAGTATAATTGTTGCATTTATCTTTTTTAATACTGAATGAACAATACTAAAACCCATTAAAAAATAAAAATACCTGGCAATCCCAGTATATTTATGTGAAATAGAGTACGTCCAGAGAAATAGACAAACCGAATACGTAAACATATTTTAACGAATGTGGGAAATGTTAAAAAATACAATCAGTCGTAAAAATTAGTTAATTATATTCCAAAGGCAGTTTTACTAAAATATGTTATTTAATTTTTTATAATCAAGAAAAAAATACTATTAAAAATAATAAAAATAAATTTAATAATATATAAGTGTTGTTAAATCAGACATAGATACATTAAAAATAGCATAATAAAAAAACTAATAAAAATTCTCGATTAAAGAAAGCGAATTGTTTAAAATAAACAACATTTTCTTCCAATTACTTTTCCAGGATGAAAAATGATATATCAGGAAGTTTTTTTAATAAACAGGGCGTTTCTACGATCATGGAACAAACTTTAAGGGAACGTAAAATGCACATAGAAAAACTATTTTGGTATGTGATTAAAGGGTCGGAAATGGAAAGTTTTTGCAAAAAATAATAAATGCGGAGGAAATGAAAATATGTGTTTTATTGACATAACAATTATAGTAAGTGCTTAAATCTACAGTCGTGGGAAAAAAAAGTAAACACCCCTTACTAACTCTGCAAAAAAATTATTTATAGAAGAAAGTTACTGGTACCACACGATTGGTAATAAAGTCTACTTTTGAATTATGTATATAAAATTTGTTTAGGGGGTCATCTATATATTAAAACGAACCATAAATTTGTTTTTTTTTTTTCAATAGCAGTACACAATTCTGACAGCATAAATGAAATCTACACCCTTCAGTTAGCCTAGAAATAGTTTTTTATGCAATTCGTACGATAGGTTTCCGAGAAATGAATTATTTAAAAACGAGGGGATTTTAAGGGCTGTAACCAAATTGAAGTTCAATACTGGATTGTTGACCGACAGAACCCCCTTCTTGATCAAGGCACCTTAAGCGCCACTCAAGCGGTCATGGAAGTCTGCTAGATTACAGGCTAGCATAAATTTCAAAATATCTACTCACTTCTATCATAGACGGCCCCTTAAACCACTGTTTTGCCGTTTTTTAAGCACAATTTGAAAACTACTTGGAAGAAAAAAATTGAAATTTTGGATTTCCATAAAGCAGGACTTAATAAGTCTAAATCCATCAAAAAAATCGTAGGTTGCAATTCATAATTGTTCGAATATTAATTTCGTAATTTATAATTCATATCATAAAATTAGGAAAATTGCAAATTCAACGTGTTCCTGTTTGGGCATTTTAGTATTATTGCTACACAAAAAGTTAGCACATTAGGAGTAAAATTTCAGGAGCTATTAATAAAAATACGAAAATGTAATTTAATATTAGAAGCACTCAATTTTGAATGGTTATAATTCAAAACCTTACCATTCAAATGACTTGAAATTTGTTGTCTAGGCATAGTTTGAACCGAAGATTTCAAAAATATCTTGTTAAAATTGGGTATTGCCATTGAAATAAATAAAGTTTGGGTCCGTTTTAATATGTAGATGGTCCCTAAGCAAATTTTATATACATCATTTAAAAGTAGACTTTATTTACAATCGTTCGGTACTAGTAACTTTTTTCTGTTGAAGAGTTTTTGAAGAGAATAATTTGTTGAAGAGTTAGTAAGAGGTGTTTACTTTTTTTTCCCCACGACTTTACCAACACCAACATCTATACTTACAGGACAGCTTCTTGCGAGTGATTGGCGCATCCTTTCGAATGTTCCAGTCGTCTCATCCATGCGACACCAGTTAATTCTGATGAAGACCTTGTTGCAAGTTTTTCAGTCCTTGCTGTAAACATTCGTAAAATACTTGCAATCTACGAAAAGGAACTCCAATCACTTGCTAGACCCTGTAAATAGCACATTTAAGCACTTACTGTAATTGCTATGGCAATAAAACACACTTTTATATATTCCTCTGCATTTTTTGTTTTTCGCCAAAACTTTTCCTTTCCAACCACACATTACTATATAAAACATGTTTGTTTTTGTCAGCTACACCACACCTCTAAGTTTGTCCCATTGTAGAAATTATTTTTAAGTGCATACTTTTGTTTAAAGAATCTCTAAATAATTTTTCTATTATCTTATATATTTGATTTAGTTAGGAACTTTTTAGAAATGAAACATTTCGTTAAAAATATTTTCTCAGCCCAACATTTCATTTTTTTCAGATGTTTAAAATGCACTGATTTCAGTGCATTTAGGCCTTTAAAACGCTTTCATCAATGCATCTTTTTGCGCATGTAATATCATTTTTCAAGGATTAATATTAACAAAATTGCTATTACCATTATTCTTATTCTTCTTATTATTATTTAAAAAATTGTGATATTTAGAAAAATAAAATTCTATTTAATATTAACCTGTAGCTATATTTTTAAAATGAAATATTATACCACTTTCAAAGTAAATAAAAAAGAATGTTTCATAAAAAAATGAATCATATTTTGAATCAATATTCAGAAATAAAAGTAATTCACTTCTAAATACTCCCATCATAGTAACAATTTTCCTGACAGTCTAATTAAAATCTAAATGCCGTAACATAAACGTTAGATCAATATTTCTGGGATACATTTCGGAGTAACTTTCGTTGAAATGTTGCCATTGAAGGATAAAACAAATTTGAGCACGAAACTTCAACACCGGAAATAGTTTATCTATGTTTATCCGTGAAGCATTAATGAATAAAACTTGATCATTCTCATGTGTAACTCAAAATAATATTAGAATGTGGTGCAATTGATATGATTTCAATACATCTGTAATTAAGAATTAGAGCTTTATTGAAATGAAGTCAATGAGTAGTTAGATTGAATTACGTTTTTTAGCTGTATATTATTGTTTTGTATTTTATGGTGAAAGTTTTAACATCATTGAAGAAATATATTATGAGTTTTTATTATATTAACGATAACTTATTTGAGTTAAAATTCTTCTTAGTACATGTAAGAATTACAAATTATCATTTATAATTTAACTTTACACAAGGCATTCTCTAAAAGTTTGTTATTACATGTCACGAAGGGAAAATGACACATACAGTGTAGTTATAATTAAAATGGCCTTACTCAAATCTACGTGTTTCGTAGAAAATTGGTATACATTATAAAGAACACAAGAGAAAAAAATCCTGTTCAAATTTCGTCTCTTCAATTTAGAAACTACATTATGCGAACAAAGAAATCTCAATTAGTATGCAATTAGTAGTTCCATTAAGTATCCAATGGTGAAAAACCATGCATCACAGCATCTTTTATGAAAACTATATCCAGCTTTACTTGTTAAATTCACTTTATAAATTTATAGAAAGGTCACTCTCAGATCAGGGACAATTTTATGCCTTTGATTAAATATGTGGATTAATGAAGTGTTTTATGAACATTTCTGTTAAAGCACTAATACATTGTGTAATAGTTTTAAAATATTTTCAATATCTAAAAACGTAAAGTTGTAAATGCCATTACCGAGACTTCCCCTAATTTTAAAATTTATTAATTGATACTTTACGCAAAAGAAAGAACATTGCTCTTAATTATGTTTGTTTATAAATTTTCCCTAGTTTTAATTATTATCATTGCAACACTCCAAAGTATCTTTTAATTCATTTTTTCTACTAAATTTTGTTTTGATGTATAAAATTTCTTAGATTGTACCGTTTACGTGTTTCTACGATCCCAAACAGCTATTTCTGATTTTCTATGCAAGAAATACTTTAATTTATGCTTATTGTTCAAACTTACTGTCAGTGTATTTAAAATATGCTATTACTAAGTTACTTATTGCTGAAATTCATCTTCAATGATTTAAGTTTACGTAATGAGTTATAATGAAAGTATAAGAACAAGTACTTTATGAGCTTTCAATTGTGATAGTAAACTATCAATATTGTATATGTGATTGTAACTCTAAAATAGGCTTAACTATTTAAATATCATTGTCATGGTCATTTTTTAGGCGCACTGGATTTTTGATTTCTGGGACATAATAACGACAATTTTAAACGTTTAAAAAATAATTTCAATTCCTTAGCAAAAATTGTCATTATTTTAACATATGACATAATTCGAGCGAAAAATCAAGAAATAAAATAATAGAATTTAAAATTTTATCAAAGCTAAAATTTGCTTTTATCTGAAAATAACACAAAAGTAGTTTCGCTGCAGTGAAATTGAAAATCTTAACACTTTCAAGGGCGGTGGTTAGAGGGTCTAGACACCTAATTTTAATTCCAAAACAGACAAATGGCACCAAGAATATTTTAATAAAATTTTGCTTTTGTAATGAAAGTCAAATATAGCGGGTTTTCATTTTCTAACAAATTCGTTTGGATATTCTGGTGTCAGTCGATTATTTCACCATTTTACGAACAGACTTCTTCTGCCCCTGAAAGGGTAAAAGGTTTTCGAAACGGACCTATACTAAAGAATAGTTTGAGAATCCATTACTAAATTTGAAATTACTGGAGATTTACTGGGAATTTAGGTGTTTTGAAGTGGTGTACCGTGCTATTTCAACCTGGGTTTCCTACAGAAACTATATTAAGAAAGGCCATGCCAATTCCTTATCTTTCATTTTATGCAGCCAAAGTAGGGGTGGGTAGAATTAGGAATCGAAATCTCTAACCAGATAATTTGAAAACTGATAAGACGCACACAAGATCGTTTGTTATAAGATGATTACATGATGTGTAAAAATAAATAACATCGAAATCATTAACGGTCATAAAATAAAATTTTAAAGTAAGTTGAAACAAATATGACACAAAATTCTAAACTTTTCCAGTTACTTCTGATCTATTGATTCTAGACCTAAATAAAACTTATTGTAATGTGTCTTGTCTTTCATTATTTGAATATGAAATATTATAGATTGTCATAAAAATAGAGGTAAAAAAACAGTGTTGATAGTAAAGAAAGTCGTGAATTGGATTATTCTAAGCATTGGAGGTGTATCATGTAGTAAACTGTCATCGAGTTAGTGACATAATCACTTTTAATTCAAAATATGCAGAATCAATTTACACAAAATCTAGAGTGATATTGTTGACCATGTTAATTAACTACTTTGGTTTATCTAATCAAGTAAAATAGAAAATCAAGTGTTTTGATGAAGGCGTTTGATTAATGCGTGTTATTTCAACTAATTAATAACCTTTATTTAATTATTAATTAATAAATTTTTATTTTATATAACTATTTTTTATAGTTAGTTTTCCAATATTTTCACTATTCAGAATTTCTTTGGATGAAGAAATGATGAAAACTCATAGTTTCATCTTATTGCTTTCCATAAATTTCGCTTATTACATAAATTTAACATTCGTTCCTGACCAGACGTCAAATTTTTCTTTCTAATTTAATTTTCTAAAACAGTGGATTTTACAGGAATGTTCATGATCTCAGATATTATGGATCTAAGAACTCCTCAATCAATCTATAATTAATTCATACATATACATAATGTATTATGAAGTAAAAATGGAATATTGGGAAATTTTTTAAAATATTTTTTAAAACTTATTTGTCTATTTACAGTGATCTATGTTATTAAAGAAATCTGATAGAAAACTTGACAAAAAATATTTAGTGTTAATAATAACTCAGTTATGTAACTTAAATCTAAGTTATTTGGATGAGACAATTTCCGGACATGGTACAGTCATGGAAAAAAATAAACACCCTCTATTAACTATGAAACAAATTATTGTAGAAGAAAGTTACTGGTACCAAACGATTGGAAATAATGTCTACTTTTAAAGGATGGATATTGAATTTGCTTAGGGGGCATCAACATATCAAACAAAACCCAAACTTTGCTTTTTTCAATACCAATATCCAAGTTTGACACCATAAATAAATTCTACACACTCCAATTAGTCTAAATCCAAATTTTCATGAAATTTTTATGATTAGTTTCCGAGAAATTAATTATTTTAAAATGAGAATATTTTAGGGTCTGTATCCAAATTAAAGCTCGTTACTCTTTGTTGGAATGCTAAAGAATGACTATGCCATTTCTATTACTGATTATTTTTTACCAATATGAACATCCACTAGCTTAATATGGTTCGACTATTGTTAGTCCAAATATCTCCTTAAAATGGGTAAAATATATATTTTTTTATTTTCTTTATGATTATCTTTGATTTTCTTTTTTGATTTTATTATGATTTTCTGGACATCATAGAAGACCACTTAAACAATCGTTTTGACGTTTTTTACTCATAATTCAAAAACTACATGGAAGAAAATTTTGAAATTTCGAATTTGCCTAAATTAGTGCATAATAACTATATATCTGTCGAAAAAATTGTTGGGTGTAATTCATATATATTTTTTATATTAATTTCATAATTCATAATTACTATAAAAAATTAATTACAAATTCAATGTATTTATCTTTGAGTTTTTTTATTATTATAACAACACACAAAAATTATCACATTAGGCTTATAATTTCAGGAGATATTAAAAAAAATATGAAAATGTAATTTAACATTAGAAGCTCTAAAATTTCAATATTTATAATTCATAAACCTATCATCCAGATGATAAAAATTTCATTTCTAGACACAGTTTGAATCGAAGATTTAAAATATATTGTCAAAAGTGGGTGTTGCCATTGAAGAAAACGAAATTTGGTCTGGTTTTCATTTGTAGATGGCCCACTAAGCAAACTTTATATACATCGTTTAAAAGTATACTTTATTTCCAATCCCTCTCAATTCCCTCTCAATTTTTAATATTGCAATTAGTTGCAGAATTAGTAGGAGTGCTTACTTCTTATTCGACGACTGTACCTACGGCGCACAATACCCTTGTTATAACTTATTATCATCATGCTTTTCACATATTTTTTGTGAGTAGGTTTACAAGTAATATTTTGATATCTCAATATATATATAAGATCTTTTGTTATTTAACATATATGTATAATTTTATTGCGTATACGTCAGATTTGTGATCGCGTAAACTCCTGCGTATAGCATAGATTATGGAACATCTTGAAAGACATCCCAAATACTGTAAATAAATAAATAAATAAATAAATAAAAACTTTACAGTTTATTAGGATGACAATTGATGTCTAAAAAACCCATAACGCTTTTGAAAAACCAATTACCATGAATTGGCGGGAAAATATCGAAACATTTTGTCCCCTCCTGTATAGAAACTATAGATTTATATGTATACTACATAGTATGCTTATGGTTCAATTAAAAGCATAATATAATTGCAAACTCCCATTCAGTAATGTCCGTCAATAAACAGAAATATAATTGAGATCTTCTGTCCATCCCGGTATATGATCTTTAGCATTTCTACACATCAAGAGTATTAAAAAAAATTACATTTTAAAACGCATACCGCACTAAAAATGCACTTTCAGCAACTTTCGTTCATAGGTAGTACTACAGACAATTCATTCGTGTATCCCTGTAAATGATCAATAAATTATATGCGCACCAGATTCTACAGTATATGCTTTGTAGTACACATCAATAATATTATATAAATTTTCATATGTTTAAAATAGTATAATATCATTAAATATACTGTAAACAATTTTTTCCTATAGATATAACGTAACGGAATTATTTTTAGGGTCCCTGTAAAACCACTGTAAATGCTACACACTTCATTTTCAATACGGAACATGCAATAGAAAACATCAATAATTTACGTCAATTTTACGGAAATCTGACTATATTTACACTAGTTCGAGTACGTTCAGACGGTAGACAGACAGTTAGACAATTCGAATTGATAAATACTTTTCAAATAGGTTGGTAAGTAGTAAAAACGTTTAACGAATAGTAAGAACATCTCATGCAACCATTCAAAAACTAAAAGCCTTTTACGCATAAAATATTTGCTTAATTTTTCCAGTGATTAAAAATATCATATCTTTTAGATATTACTGCACTTGCATTAAATGAAGAATTACATTTTATATTTAAATGTAGATTTGCTTTCATTCAAATGGTGTTATTATAAATTACCTAAAAAGCATTCAATGGACAAATAAATTTTATTTAATATTAATAGAAAATTTAAATTATCACATATAACTATTTTGTAGTACATAAAACAAATAAATACGTATACACTTATACACTAAAATACATTGTTTTCTTTTTATTCTTTCCATTTTGTATCGCTTTTATAATTTTAATATTTCATAAATATTTTCTTATGGAATGCCTGATAATAAAATTTAACACATGACAATAGCCATTATACAATAAAATAAACAGATGCATTCCTTAAGCAAAGATTTATACTCAAAGTTCACTTTAGAGAAAGCTTTATACATGTTTTTAACCATAAAAATGAGAAATAAACGGGTTACATGCGACATTAGAAAGATTCGACGGGTAGAATTTATTTTTTATGGTTCAGTCTTTTCATTATATTTTAGCCGCTAGATAAATTTTATGTTGAATTCTAAAGTTCAACATATTAGATCCTTGCATTTTTAATATATATACATATATATATAATGTGTTATCAGATTTTATGCATAGATATATATTTACAAGCGTGATATAAAAATTAATTTTGCAGCAACAATTTTAAGCTTATTTCAAATAAGGGACTAGATGCAGGGAATTAAATAAATCCAGATATTTTTTTATTTATTTCATTAAAGTGGCAATAGTGTCGAAATTGTGAATTTATTCCAAAATAAAATGTGCTTTCTAATCTAAAAAAAAAAAAAAAAATTCCATGATTTCAAAGTAACTTTTCAAAATTAAGAAAATATATTTTTTAAATATTATTTTAAGGATAAACGGCGGTATTGGGTATTAGGGGTGCTAGTGTACATTTTTATTTAATATCCCTTTTACTCCTCAGTAAAAAATTAAAAGTAGTCGGATGCGGCAATCCCAAAACTTTCTTCTGTCTTATACATATTAATACTTCAAAATTCGCTATCACACTGTCAAAATTAAATGAAAATCTCTGCCCATCGTGAGGATTCTAAAATTACGTGCAATAGTTCTTGATACAGGACTGTAGCGGATTATCCGGAAAAATGCTGCATATAAGTGCCACCTGTTGGGCGATTTACACCAAAACATAATCAGTAATAATATTTATCAAGGCATACCTGCACTGTAAAAAAAAATCTGTAGTTCTACAGATGTAAAGTTACATGCTTACCAAACTTTCACCTGTAACTGTACGAAAAAAGCTGCAAATCTACAAAACTAGTTTTTGTAAAGCTACAAAAATCTGTAACTTTACAAATGAATCTCCTAAAATTTCAGTAATCTTACTTAACTTTTATTTGTAACCCTGGCTGCAGTTACATGAAAAGTTCTCGGAATCCCAGTTTCCAAAAAAATTCTTAGTAACCTTACAGATTTTTTGATTTTCGGCGCAAAAGTGTGTCTGTTACATGAAATTTTGTTGTTGCCGTTACATGAAAAGTTCTAGGAATCCCAGTTTCCTAGAAAAACTTTAGTAACTTCACAGATTTTTTTTTTACAGTGTGAATTTGCAGTTTGATGAAAATTCGTACATTAGTTATTGAGGTAGAGCTGTTGCGGGAATCTGGAAAAAATCAGTATAGCAGCTCCACCTGTTGGTTGAATGGCACAAAAACGTAAACAGAACCAATTCATATCAAGCAGTAACTAAATCTGACGTTTCATGAAAATCCGTGCATTAATTCTTGAGGTAGAGGTATTGAGGAATCGCAAAAAATGCAGCATAGCAGCCCCAGCTGTTGACCGATTTACAACAAAATGCAAACAATATCAACCGATGTCAAGTACTAACCGAATCTGAAGTTTGATAAAAATCCATGGCATTAGATCTTGAGAAAGAGCTGTTGCGAAAATCTTAAAGAAGGCAGGATAACAGCGCTACCTGTCCAGCGATTTACACCAAAATCTAATAAGCATCAATTTATATCAGGGATTACTTGAATATAAATTATTATTAAATTCAGTGCATTAGTTCTTGAGATATAGTACAGGGACTTTACCTACAAAATTCATGTTAGTTCTGGATAAAGTATTACTATATGTTCTTTGGGTCGCTAAATCCGAATTTTAAACTTCCCATCAAAATTTACCCCGGCAACCCCCCCCCCCCTCCCACACACACACACACAAATTTTGGTAAAATGCCCGCCAAAAAAGGTTTTTATTAAAACAATCAATTTTTTATTGTGTTAGGGCAAAAATATTTAGAAATTCAGAAAGTAGATAAAATTTGCAACATATAAAATATATGACATTATGACGCAGGATGAATGGAGAGGGGGATCTGCCTCGGAACATGCGCCGCGATGCTGCGTGGACAAAATTGCGCAATTTCACTTAACCACTCACATCGTTCACATTCTCCCTCCCGTCTCCCCTCCGAACTTTCGCTATAAGGTTTACTTTAAGTTTTTTGGGTTTCTGAGTCCGAATTTTTAACTTCCCCCCAAAATTTCCCCACCCCCGCAACCCTCCAAAATAGTTGTTTTTAAATTATTTTTTTTATTTTTTATGTGGTATAATTTATTTTTGTTTGTATAATTTATTTTTTATAATTTATACAAATTTTGTATTGTTTATTTTAAATTCAGAAAGTAGACAGAATTTGCAACAAATAGGATATATGACATTTTGACGTAGGATGAACGGGGATGGGGAGGGCTGCCTCTGAACATGCACTGCGGTACTACGTGCACTAAGTTATGCAAGTCCAGGCAATAGGGGCAATTACCTGGCGAAATTAATACTAGTTCTGGATTTCGACTCACTTTATGTTTTTTGGGTCGCTGAATCCGAATTTGTAACTTCTACCAAAATTTCACCCGGTAACTCCCCAAAAATTGATTTTTTGAAAAAATTTGGTTTTTCAGAACAGCGCGTGAGGAATGTTCCGCGGCAGCCCCAACTCTCCCCGTTTATCCTACGTGATAATATCATATATCCTATTTGTTGCAAATTTTGTCTACTTTCTGAATTTCTACATGCTTTTCACCTAAAACAATAAAAAAATTAATTTAAAAACAACTATTTTTTTGGGGGGGGTGGGGGTGCGGTGGGAGAATTTTTGGGGAAGTTAAAAATTCGGATTCAGCGACCCAAAAAACTTAAAGTAAACCTTATAGGGAAAGTTCGGAAGGGTGACGGGAGGGCGAATGTAAACGATGTGAGTGGTTAAGTGAAATTGCGCAACATAGTCCACGCAGCAGCGCGGTGCATGTTCCGAGGTGGATCCCCCGCCTTCCCATCCCCATTCATCCTACGTCATAATGTCATGTATGTTATTTGTTGAAAATTTTGTCTACTTTCTGAATTTCTAGATACTTTTCCCTAAAAGAATAAAAAATTAATTTTTTTAATAAAAACCTTTTTTGGGGTCATTTTACCAAAATTTGCGTGTGGGGTTGCCGGGGGAAATTTTGGTGGGAAATTACAAATTCTGATACAGCGACCCAAAAAACGTAAGGTAAGCCGATTTCCAGACTTGCCATTAATTTTGCCAGATAAAAGCCCCTATTGCCTGGACTAATAGAGCACCCACAATATTTATGTCACATACAGACAGAGTAACAGAGTCGCAAACTCACAGACAGACATTTTGTATTTTTTTTTAATCTCTGACCCTTAAAACGTATAAATTCGTCAAATACCGGAATTCGAAAATTTTCACGAATCGAATACTTTCTTCTTATAAAGATAGTGGAAAGTAAAAAAAAAAAAAAAAAAAAAAAATGGAATGATAGAAAAAAAGGAAACAATTTTCTTCCCCCCCCCCTCACGCACACAAATACTCTCTATTAAATTAAAGACAATTTATAGTATCTAGTACATAGGCATTCCTTTGACACTATAAGGGCTTAAACAATAAACTACTATAAAAATAAATTTTAAATTGCTGCATAATGCCTTATTAAAAAAAAAAAAATAAATAAATAAATAAAATTTCTTTGGTAAAACCTTTAATTTATATCCCTTTTAAAATTTTTAATATTGCATGATAAATTTATCAATAATATAAAACATAAATGTATAAGAGTTTATTTTTAATGAAATATATTAATGGAAGAAATATTAAAAGTTAGTTAAGATTTTGCTGTTATACTTGAGTTTAAAAACTGATTATATACTTGAGTTAGAAAATATCCATGTTACGTTATGATTATTTTTCAATAACTATTAAAATTACACAAAAATATTAAATTACTTGTAAATTTTCCACTAATACTTTGGTTTGCTATTTTATGCAAATATTAGAACTATCAAAAAATCTATTTCATCCAAGCTGTTTTTCGTTTACATTTCTTTTCGGAATTGCTTTTTTTAATACCTGCATTTGCAAGTCTACTTAATTCAGAATTTATTTAAGATTATAGTCTATTTTAAATGAAGTGGAAAATTTAAGAATAAAAAAAAAACGAAAGCTACATCTGAAAACATTCTTCAAAGTGCTGCCTTGTGTGATGTATTTTTATTTCATATAAATACTTGAAATACGTACTTGTCAAATACCGATGTTCAACATTTTCAGACATATAAAAAGCACATTACTCTTGAACTTTGTAGTGCCATAAACTGTATCATTACCAAAATATTTTTCTTTTGAAAAAAAAAAAAAAACCTGCAGTATAATCTCTGCTACTTTTAAAGAAATAAACTATTTAATAAAAAAAGAGATTTAAGAGCCCAATCCCTGAACTTAACTCAGCGAGATGCAGGATGTTTTTAAATTATTTTCTAAAGTGCTGAGCGATTTTCAAATATGTGGAAAATAAAAATTGGAAAGAGTTTAGAATAGAGCTCAGTAGCAGTCTCTTGTGAGTTTTCTTTCAATTACTCTAATTCTGTATAATATGCAATTTTCTGACATCATTTTTAACAACCGTTGAGGAATTTCGAAATCTCTTTTCACGAACTCCAGAAAAACTTCAGTAAAGTATTTAAATTATACATTTGCATTTTTACCAACACATACACACCTTCATGTATAAATATTACATATTTTTGACGATTATGTTTATCTCATGTGTTATTTTTATATAACAATTGTTAAACTAACTCCCAGTGGAATTAAATTAAACATCAAACATATTTTTCTTTAAATTAAAACACATTAAAATACTATATATATATTAATGTATGTTTATGTCATTAGGATAAGAGTACAGATTTTAATTTCTTCAAGTTGCATTCAATAAACATGTTTCTAAAATGTATCATATCTCGTTTTTTTAAATGCAGTTACAAAGTTATTAAACTTGGGATAATAAGTTTTATTTAATAGTTATCTTCAGTCATCTGACGCTAAATAAAATTTTTTTGGTAAATATTAGAAGTTCTATTATAATACATAATCACAATGAGAATTTCAAAAGTAAGTTTCTTGTGATATTCCGAAATGTATGTCTGTATTTTACAATATAAGATATAAAGCCAAGAGTGTGCAGAAGACAATGTTGTATTAGTATAAGCAATCTCTTGATGCACCGTGCCCATCGAAAAATTTTTGCTTACAGAAATAAAAGAATTATCTGTTGATGCTTTGCTATATATCGCTTAAAAAAAAAGTAACACATATAAATCTACCCTATATATAAAAAATCCTAATGAAACGAATTTATAAAACGGATATATGAAACGACTAAAATGTAAACAAATTATGAAACGTTTCTTTGAAACGACTGATTAAACAACTGATTTTGTTTCGCGGTGATTTCTCCATAATATGGAATACTTTGCGATGAAATTAACACCAAAAATCGGTATTTATCCGCAGATCTCAAAACTGGTATTAGAATTTTAAAATTCGAAATAATTTTCGAAATATTATTATCATTTTTTAATTTTAAATTTTTTTTCTAATGATGGCAACTCAAATTTTAATCATAGCACATATTATTTTTTCATATTTTAGTAAAGGTTGTTATTTTAAACTAATCTGGCGACCAGTTTTGTCTCCTGTAAATGTATGCTAAGAACAATGCTTTTTTTTTTCATTGTCATTTTATTTAATACAATACTTTCATTTAAAACTGAAAAATTTAAAATTAATGGCTTACACATCTTTCTTTTTTTAAACGAAACGAAAAGAAAAATATTATGCGCAAATGTCATATACCGATGTTACACACCGGGATACCTAAATAGCTTTATTTTGTCTGACATGGTAATTTGGCTATTATTGCTTATTTATTAATAAATGTTTATTTACATTTATTTTCTTTTTATTTAAAAAAAATGTTATAAATTATTTTGTTCTATAGCTATTAATTATTTTTTTTATTTATTATTATTTCATTTTAAAAATAATAGAAAATAATTTAAAAATACATATGTAATTGGTATTCGAAAACGAGGTTTTCGCCCTATTGTCTTAAAAAAAATCACGCCAAACCCGGTTAAATAATGCAACAAATTCTGACATTTAATTTCAAATTCTAAGCAACGTTTTAATGGTACTACTTAGTTATACCGTCGAACAATTTTGCCAAATTATATAAATCGCCAAACCACTCACTAAATTATAAAAATTGACGTGATTCTTATTTTAAATAACGAAAGAACAAATAAATTAGTAAAAGACTAATAAAAATACAAATAAAACGTCGAATTAAAAACACTTGATGAAGTAATAAACACGTGTAATTTGTTTAATGTCAAGTGAATGTGAGATTTATGATAATCATATATTCTCATCATTTAATCTTATAGTCAGATGATAGATTTTTGGACGATGGGATAACCAAGTAGGACCGTTTTAATTTACCTCTCGAAAAATAAAAATTGCTAACTGGCGACTTAAAAAAAGCTATTGGCGAGATTTGCACCCGGCTAACATAAAAGTACCAAGAATTCTTTGCGATAATGGCAACTTTTAAGTAGTTTTATTCGAAAAAATAACTTTGATACTTTAATCAAAATGGAAACCTTTCTTATGAAAAGCGAAGGGTTGTAATTGTTTGTGGCAGTTACATGACTTGGACTATTATAATATAAGTGAAACGATGGCGATAGAATAATATTTGGCGACTTATCGCCAGTGGCTGGGTAACATTAAAGTACCAAAATGGCCGCCTGGAATATAAAAAGCGAAGGGATCCTCCCGGAAATGTTGATAATAGTCACATGACTTAGGCTATTATTATGGAGATTGTTTTCAATTTTAAAAACAGCGCAAAGAGTAATATTTCCTAACGATTGAAATTTTATTTACACGTGACTATTAAAAACAGAAAAAAAATCTTTAAAATTACTATTAAATGAGTAAGTGTTAAAAGCAAGAAAATATTGAAAGTTATGTCTTGAAAATTGTATTTACTCGTGGATATTAAAAGAGAAAGAAAACTTTAAAATAATAAATACATTAATATGCGTTTAACCCTTTCAGGGACAATGTTTATCTATTCATAAAATGTTGAAATCAGTGAATGGCACCAGAATTTACAACTTCGAAATACAAAAATGCTTTTTTTCACTTACTTGATCACCCGACCGGAGCACCAACCAAAGAATGGCATAGGATGTAACGCTCCGGTGGAAAATCCCTACAAAAATCACCGATGCCGGACATCGGAACGCATCCAAAATAACAAGGAAAAAGGCACATATTCTGACGTACTTACATCAGTAAATCATTCTTTACTTACTTAATAAAAGGAAAATTTTCATTCCAATATTCTGTTTCCAATGTGGCATTTAAGAATTAAAATTAAGTGGCCCAAAAATAAACCACCGCCCTTGAAGGGTTTAAAGCAGTAAATTGTATTATTTCAATCGTTTTATAACACTGTTAAAAAATACCGGGAGGAAATACTGTTTACTTAATTCATTTTATTTTAGCTTCCTTTCAAATATTTAACTGGTCTTCTTTAATCAAATACGAAACAACCACTGGATGTCTTAACACCAACTGTTTCGGCCTTAAATATTCGCAATCAAAGTACTAGGAGATCGCTATAGTTTTTTTTTTTTCATTATGCTACAATCTTCTCTAATCTTTTTAATACTGATCAAATTAGCGTGCTTTTAGATTCTGCGGTGTTTGAACTGGGGTTGGCGAGTGTAGCTTGCAGGTGTCAGAGCCCCCTAGTAATGTTATAATATAATAAAAAGAAAAAAAATGATTAACATATGTAAAAATTAATTCAGGTAAATAATTATGTTATTCGAGTGTTTAGGGAATATTTATAAGGGAAAAAAAAGAATGTAATATTTTGCAGAATATCATTATATCTGAATTCTACATTATCCCTTCTACATTTAAAATTATTGATATTTATATTCGTTTTACTTTTTTGAGGTTTTACGCAACTTCGTTTACAACCCGTTGACAATTGGTACACTAAACTATATTCTACCTGACACCGAACCCAAAGTAAACCTGAACAGTACATTATTTAATGAGTTAATTAATTGCCCTCCGTGTGATATGTACATTTTATATATACCACAAATGGAACAAATTTAATTCGTCTTTAAATCTGTAAATACAACTGCATTAATTACGCAATGTCCAAAGAAATTGTTATTGATAGAGAATAATGGATCATTTTCTACTAAGGTATATATGAATGGCTTTGCTATTTTGTAGGACCACACTTCCATGAAAAAAAAAAAAAAACATTGTTTGAATTACTTTCATTACATTCATTGTATTGCTATTAAGCTGTTTGCGATCGTTTTTCCATGACAGAAGCTTAGTAGAGAGGTTGTGTTTTTATTTTCTAACAACCGACAATAATTTCAGTAATTTTAATCTTTTTAATGACTTCCAGTATTCTCTTATTTAATGTTTTCGTGGTGTGACTGCGTAGAACACACTTTTAAATTCCAATAAGCAGTGAAAATCATTTGAAACTTGAAGTATTGCTTTTAACATTGGTGAATGAAGGAGTGGAGAAATGATGTGACGTGCGGTTGATAAATATGTCGCAGAAAAATTAATATATCCCGGTAAAAATGAATAAAATTAAAGCGGCGGTTGAACATTAGCAAGTATGACAGCTTTTACACCGCTACTGCTGTTTCAAAAATGGTCAAGTTACTTACAGCGCTGAAACTGTTTTCATTTGTAGCGGGAAAAGTGCGCTCATAACTTCACTCCCGGAATTTATATCTTACAACATATTTGAAGGAAAAGTTACGCATAGATCATTGTGTTGAGATTAAATATTCAATCAGAGTGGAAGTGTGATTGCGTTATATACCAGTTCCATGCGTGAAACGTTCCTGATTTTTTTTTTTCTATTTTTCTATGAATATCGCAATTTTCCATTATCTCATTTCCAGCGTTTTTCAGCAGGAAAGGTTTCAAGCAATGTTTTATGTTTCTCGTGTCTTTACATATGAGATTGGGAATTATCGGATCTGAAATGCTTTGCTTTCGCTGATTGATAAGCATATTTTTTTCAGCTGACTATATATTATGCTGTTTAGCTTACAAGAACATTTTCAAGTTTTACTGCTGCATTTTTAAAATTAAATTTTCAAAATGTAAGTTTATAGAAATTTAAAATTTACCGCATAGTTTTAAAAAAGTTAATAATGTACTTTACATTCTTTCTATCGAATCAATTACATTAATTGTAATATTAAATAGAAGAATAAAAAGATTTTTGAATTTTTAGTGCTCTATTTAATATATTTTAACAATTACTCTGGGTACATGGATTTATTACTTGTTTACATATTTTTTTTTCTTAACAAGTAAATGTAAATAATTTATATATTATTTAACTCCAAAACCTTACCGATTTTCTGTACCACTACTGATAGCAATAGTGTTCTTATTTAATCCCATTTATCTGTTATTATATAAGTCAAATATTCTATTTGAAAATATTAAGATTAAGAAAAAAAAGGACAGTTAGTAGCTATGAAATCAACATTGTAAAAAAAAATCGATCCCAGCGTTTTGTTTAATGCGTTGTTGTACTTTTTGTTGCAATTTTGCACTAAACCCTTGTAATTATAATTTTTTCATTATACATTATAAATATTGACTTACATTGAACAACTGTAAGAAGCTAACTCTATTACAGGTTTTAATGTTTATCAAAAAGACCAAATTAGCTACATTATTTTTCATTATTTTACTTTGAAATTACAATTTCTTGAATGGCAATGGCTGAATATATAAGAACTTTTCTATATTTTTTATTGTTTTTAAATCAGAAGTAGCTCTTCGGAAAGCTTATTAAAACGCTTGTTTCGTGAAAAAAACTCAGTTTTCTTAAGTAAACACAATAAGCCTTTTTATTGTATCTCATTTTTTTCTCTCCTGATAAAACATATTTTTTAACACTGAACGAATATTTTCGTAAGCGTTTTGTAATTGAAATAGTATTTTTATAAAGGTATTTTTAATTTTTTCAGTAATTGAACTTAAAAACCATATTTTCTTACATACGAAACAGATTTTTTTTTATTATTTATAAATATTTATGCTTGCTATGTATTATGAATAATATTAATGTTTCAATTGTATGTTGAAAAGTGGCACAGATTTATTAAAGTCCTTCTATATATATAAAAAAAAAATGTTTTGATTTCGAAATGGACCAATGAAAATCTGCGTAGATATTCCCGGCAGATCGGCATGCAATTTGAATGCTTAAGCATGGCCTTTCTTCCTTAATATTAAAAAAACTGTTGCATACAAAAATATGAAAATCTGTAGTATTATAGAGAAATGTTTGATAAGCACGCTGATGCAGACAGTTTTCAAATCGAAGAATTATTTTAATAGATATTTAATGCCAAAGTTGGACAAAATCGCTCCATTAAAAAAGTTTTATAGGAGCAAAAATTGTACATAGGAATTTAATCATTTTTAGATAATTTTATGCGTCAGAATTACCCAGTGTGCAGACCGTATTTAGTTTTTTAATTTGACTCATTTTTTTAGGTTTTATTTCTATTTTAAATTCAAATTTTAAGCAATTCGAGAGATATTTTTTACATATTTTATATAATTGTATTAATTTAAACTGTTGCCAACTGTATAAACAGCGCAAACAATAATGTTTGCTTAAAATTAAAAAATTACTTTACACGTGACTATTATAAACATAAAATATAAAAAGCAGGAACTCATTGAAAATTAAGTCATAAAAACTATATTTACGCGTTAATTTTAAAAGAGAAAGAATATTGTAAAATAATAAATTCATTAACATGCGTTAGAAGTCTTAAATAGGAGAATTTACGTCACATTACACTTATTATGTAAAATAAACAAAAAATAATACTGCAAAACAGTTTAAATTAAAAAAATTGCGCGAGACATTTATGTGATATTTTAAGATGATCATAATATTTCATTTCTAAGAAAAGTATTTATATG
The DNA here is from genome assembly GCA_963932465.1 of Maratus speciosus. Classification (NCBI taxonomy): domain Eukaryota; kingdom Metazoa; phylum Arthropoda; class Arachnida; order Araneae; family Salticidae; genus Maratus; species Maratus speciosus. The sequence continues at coordinate 372,623,605 of OZ010791.1, read as the reverse complement.
TGAATATTAAAAAGAGAAAGAAAAGTTTGGCGAAAATTACGTCAGATTATAATTGTCAGATTCAAATTATAAGTCAATCTTCCGAAATAATTTTAAAGCCGATCAAATTAGCGTGCTGTTAGAGTGTGCGGTGTCTGAACGAGGGTTGACGAGCGTAGCTTGTAGGGGGTAGGGCCCCCTAGTACAGTAAAAAAAAAACTTACATTTTTAACACACCAGGAGTCTAATCTATTCAAGTTTAATTTTTCTATCTACGAAGATAGATTTTAGTGCTTGCTGTTATACAATAATTTGAACGTTTCCGTTGATCGCAATATCCTCCCAAGTAGCATAAAATGACTGATCTAACGTTGGCTAGTTATTGTTCCCCGTTGTCTCACAGGAAACGAAATCCGACTTATAATAAAATTAGGTTGTTAGGAATTTTTTTGCCAGACACCAATTCCCAACAATTCTCCGACAGCTGTCTAATCCTTTAATACCTGAAGAAGTTTTGTAGAAATGAAAAGGTTCGGTGTTTTACCCTAATTAATATGATCATATTTGATTGATAAAATATTTTAAAAGTACCCGATGTCAGGTTATGAAAATGGTGATGCACGCAATACTGTGTATCCGGACTCGACTTTAAATCGCACAAAAAGAGGTAAATGATTTTTCCTGTCAAATCCTGCTCGGATACGTTTGATATTAGAAGGATCTACAGGATGTCCATAATTAAACGACCCTACTTTAATGTTGTCCACTTACAAAACATGTTCATAAAGTTGTGAAAGTTAGTGAAAGGTATAATAAAGGGGTGGAAATTTGTTTAAGTTAAAAGTATATATATAAATAAAAATAGTTCAAAATTTCACCACCAGACAGGGATTTTAAATAAATTATACATTTAATAATTTAACCTTATTCTAAAGACAACATTTCACGACATGTTTCCTAGCATTTTCCAGAACACATTGCGGTCAACTCTGGAACATTCTATCTACGATTCCAGGTTGTATCAGAAAATGGTGAAAGTCATGCAGAACATGTATAGTTGTAAACAAAATTTGTTAAACTGTCACAAATGTATGCTAAATGTGTAATTCGTTAAACAATAACCTCTTATTTTTTTCGCTCAAACATATTCCCATACATTTATTATGTCCTACAAAAAATTTAACAACATTCTGAACAGTAGTTTCGTCTATAGACAACTTTAAAATAGGGTCGATTAATTATAAACATTCTGTAAATAAAATTTCTAAACTACCTTAATGATAAATGTGTAATTTATTAAAAATCACCCTCTTGTGGCGGAATTTTGAACTATTTTTATTTATATTTTTTTTTTTAGCTTAAACGAATTCCCATCCCTTTATTGGGTTTTTCACAAAATTTCACAACTTTATGAACAATAGTCTTGTCTGTAGAGAAATTTAAAGCAGGGTCGTTTAATTATGAATACCCTGTATGTATCTTCTGCTTAACAGACTTATAATTCTCAACCTTTCCATACCCCAACGACTTTCATAAATTGCCTACGATGTGTCAAAAAACTGGGCTTTTTGGGTTAGGTTTAAAATGTCAGCTATTTAAGGCATAAGTGATTCGGAATGTAATGCGTTACATCCCATTAAATCACCAAAAAATGTATCTGGATAATATTTTTTAGACACTATTTTCATTGATTATTAAACCCTTTAAGCGTCCTAACCGTGTTTTTCCTTCACGTAATCTTTGAATTCAAGGACTGATTTAAAACAAAATTCATATTAATATATTTTTAAACAGTGCATAAAGATAAAAAAATATGCAAGGTAATAATAAACAAATCCTCATATAAATACTTTTCATAGGTATTATTTTGTGAATCATTAAACATAAATGAAAAATTCAACAGGACGCTTAAGGTGTCTATTCAAATACTATATTATTGAAATATATTGGCAGGAGATATCTTGCGTATAGCTCTTAAATATAGATCCATCCTTAAGCCACTATTGAGCTTAAATAATATGCAATTTGTGATTCATGAGTTTTGCTGAATGCTCTGAAGGATGTTCCTGCTGGATGTTCCAATGTACAGTTTTATTCCACAGAGTAATACACTAGCTTGACTAGATGAAATTGCGTGTTCCATTTCGATGTTTGTTCATGAAGGATACACTAAACTAACATGTGCTAAAAAACAATGCTATGTGCAACGTACTCTTAAAAATGCTATTAGTTGCTGAACTGTTTTCCTATTTAAAGCAGAGAATGCCTAAATTAGCATTATAAATAAATTTGCGTGAACTCATCAAATGGCAACAGTAACAGTGGTCGCCGTGCTTCATACTAGGTATATTCTTTGAAGGTTGAATAAAGAAAACATTACACTTTACTAACCGTAAATGTATAATACATTTTCCAATTCTACAGGAGGACTACATGCACAAGAAACACACAGAAAATTATCTATACTGATATTTTAACAATAAATAATACTTATAATTTCGGACACGTACGATACATGAACAGGCACTACAATCTTAAAGTCGTAAATCTTATATGAGGATACTTCATTCCAAGGAATTTTTATTTCAGTTGCGCTTCAAAATGTTTCATTTACTCTTTATCAGTTCATGCGCGAGATTTTCGAGCGAAAAAAGGAATATTATATTCTTTATTATTAATTATGAAATTTTGTTTGAATCTTCATGAGTAGAACATTCATAAACATGGTTATAAAAATAATCATTAATTTAATTAAATTTCATTCAGATTCATTTACTACATATGCAGCATTTCTAAGTCATGAAAGTTTAAACAGTGCTAAACAAATAATTAAATAAAAATTAAAACATAAAATGCTAAATCTCGCCTTGTACATCCATTTATAACATGTTTTGCCTTTTACAGAAATTATGTAAAGAGTAACATAATGAAATCTTTAAATTATTACATCATACAGTTACATAAAAAACTGCAAACGACTTCTTTTTAACACTGATTGGCTCATTTTTGACTAATTTACATTTCACTAACTAAGCATTCGAAATTGATGAAATGTTTCATTTCCAGGTATTGCATGATTAAATTAAGTATTTTTTTTAATATTATTTTGTTTATACTGAATGTTTAAAGGTCCTGCTAAATTTTAATATTTTGATTATCCGCTTTTCACAAAAAAGTCATACTTACACAGACACAAACACACGCACACAAATCTTTACATAGAACCAAAATTATTGCCAGCGTTTTTTTTCCTTTGCTAACCTTATATAAATTAATTAATTTTCTTATAGAAAATCATGTAAAAAGCATAAAATTTGAATTTGAATGTTTCTGGTGATTATTTTTTTAAAGTTTTAAAATCTCTCGAAAATAATCAAATAAATAATCATCGTTTTCAATTAAATCTATTTCTTTTATTAAACTGTATCCGTCCATCAAAATAATAATAATAATAATAATAATACTTACCTAAATAGAAGTTTTTATTAATAACTAGCAGATCCACCCGGCGTTACCTTGGGTTTATAAATAATAACCTTAACAAAACTGAAGATTGTATGATTTTATATCTTTTGAAATTCTTTTAAATGAAGTTAATTTAAATTAGTAATAATAGAAGCACCCATTGCCTTCCGCAGCGTCTAGTATGTTCCCAAAAAACTTCTTTCCGAACGAACCTGTAACCTGTGTGTCCACGCTACCTAAGGCAGCATGTACCGGAAGTACTCCGCACATGCCGGAGATAATTGAAAACCAAGTTGAGTGAGCCAAACCTCGTAGTAATCAAGCCGAAAAAAAGAAATACAAAAAAGAATCCATCATTAATGTTAGAAAATGTTGGTAACTGAAGTCTAAGATAACATTTCATAATACAGAAAGTAGCTGTAGTTGTAATCTAAGTTGAATGAACCAAATCCCGTTGAAATTAGGTCCTTAGAATCAGGTCAAAGTATACGCCCCCAAGCGGTGAAAGATAACCTCTACCCGTGTAAATTTCATGAATTATTTTTAACATTAACACGGTATTTAATAAACTGATGAAATACATTATCTATATTAGGCTTTAAATTAACGCAATTTTTAATTTAAAGCTGTAGTGAGTAAACGTAAGTTGATGCTGAAAAAGGAGTATCTGTTAAAAAAAAAAAAAAAAAGTAGTAGCTGAGGTATAAAGAAAGACCGTGCCCTGGGAGTCAGCGTCCAGACTGGAATGTAGTGAATGTAGTTGGGCATAAGAAAATTTTTTAGTGGTTTTAAAGTAGCTGGTAGACGCTAAAACTATATTAAAGAGAATTGCAATAGAATTGGATAGTTTTTAAAGAAGCTGCAACAAAGGCCCCAAGAAGGCAACTAATGTTCAAAATTGGTGGTAGCTGAAGTCTGAATTTTATTTTGTCGTTCATGCTGTAACTCGAGAACTTAAGAAGTTGTTAGAAAAAAAAAATGTTTGTGGATCGGACCATTTTTAAGGGAGCTATAATAGGAGGCCCAAAGGGGCCCAAATGATTATTGAGAGCAGGGCCCTAGCATAAAAAACATGTTTAAATGTTTTAGTATGTAGCGTTTTAGACCTTCAATTAGTCAAAATTAAGCATATGATATGAAGTACTCAATAGAATAATATTTTAAAGAAATGCGCCAAAAAAGGGGTAAATACTTAAGCCCTACGGCCCCAATAAAAAAAGAGGGTATCAGTCTAAGGAGAAGAATCCAAGACTCAATTTTAAAATTATGCAATCATAAGATGAGCAAAATTAGAGGGTTAAAAATGCGTAGCACACAAAAAGTTATAGGGGCCCTGGATATGACCCTACCGACCTTAGGTTACCCCAGGATTTTAACTGGACTATTTAAATGGAGAATAACTAAATGAAAAAATGGTACCAAATATGAAGATCGGATTAAGAGGGATATTTATTAACATTTTATGGTGCAAAAACTTTACGGGGCCCTGTACCGGGCCGCAAGAGGCCAGGGACGTACGTTGCATGTAGTTTGGTATAAAGATAATTTTAGTAGTTTTTAAAGTAATCAGAGGACGCTAGAGCTATGTTAAAGAAAATTTAAAGCAATTCGGATCATTTTTAATGAAGCTGCACGAAGGGCCCAAAAAGACGATTAATTCAAAATTGGTGGTAACTGAAGATTTACAGGGTGTGGAAAAAGTATTGATAGTAATATCAATCTCTACTACAACAATATATATACAATTATTTCAATAATTGTTATTGAGTAAGTTTTGCAACTAAGTAACAATTGATATTCTATCATTCATTTTCGATTCAGCCTCCTTTTGCTTTGATATACTTGCGGAGAAGGCGCGGGAAGGCATCCACGGCGCGTACAAGTAGTCCGCATCGAGACCGTTCCATTCACGTGTCAGAGCAGCCTTAAAGAAGTGATATTCTCGTGAGGTTTAGCACAGGCTCTTGCTTGCAACACCCCCCCCCCCATATTGAGTAAATCCGGACTAATCTGTGGTCAGTCTTGATAAGAAATGAAATGAGAAGAAATGGGAAATCCCCTTTGGCCTTTGTTGATGCGGATGTCAAGATTAATCAGAACAATTATCTAAACGATATTCTGATAAAGGAGGTCCTTCCATGGCTAAATTCTCATTTTGGAAACAATACATATGTGTTCCAAGAAGATTCAGTACCAGCCCATAAGGCTCGCTAAACGCAACAGTGGTACCAAGCAAATCTTCGCGATTTCATTTCTTCTCAAGATTGGCCACAGAATACTCCGGATTTGAATCCAGTTGATTATTCAGTATGGGGAGTGTTGCAAGCAAGAGCCTGTGCTAAACGTCATAAGATTATCGCTTCTTTAAAAGCTCCTCTGACACGTGAATGGAACGGCTCTATGCGGACTACTTGCGGCGTGTCGTGTATGCCTTCCTGCGCCGTCTCTGCGAGTGGTCAAGGAAAAAGGAGACAGTATCGAAAATGAATGACATAATATCAATTGTTTCTTAGTTGTTAAACTTACTCAATAAAAATTATTGAAATAATTGTAATGGTGTTGTAGTCGAGATTGATTTTAATATCAATACTTTCTCCGCACCCTGTAATTTATTTTTGTCGTTCATGTAATAGTTGGAGGACCTAAGAAGTTACAATAAAAAGATAGTGAATCGGACAATTTTTAAGGTCTCTGTAATAGAGTGCCCAAATATGGGCCAACTGATAGTTAAAAGCAGGGCCATAATATAAAAACATGTTAAAATGTCTTAGTACTTAACGCTTTAGATCTACAATTAGTCAAAATTAAGCATAGGGTATTAATTATTCGTTAGAATAATATTTTAATTAAATACGTAAAAGCTTTAGTAAATTCTTTAAAAAAGGCCCAAGCGCCCTGTTAAAACTAGTATGTTGTGGTCATCACAAAACTTTCTTCTATCTCATACATGTCAATACTTCAAAATTCACTATCTCAGTGCCAAATTAAATGGCAATCTGTGTTCATCATGAGAATTCTAAAAATATGAAATTCCGTGCATTAGTTCTCGAGGTATGACTGTCACTGAAATCGTGTACATCCAGCATAATGCAGCATAGCAGCGCAACCTATTGGGTTATATACACCAGAACCTACCCTCATAGCATGCATGGTCACAGTGACGTCATTGTGACGTCACTGTAAGTCACTGTGGTCACGTCACATCTGTGACCAAAATGCCACCACTCAGTGATGTCACATTGTGACTGAGATGTGAACTTCTTAGAAAACTTTAAAAAATTACAAAAATTATTAAAAACATGTTATTTACTGTAAAATATATTTTTCTGCCGGATTAACAAATTTTTTAAACCATGGTCCAAGTTGCATCTGTGCCTCTAACAAAAACTTTTTATTTTCATAAAACATAAAATGTAATTAATTCATCAGCAACACAAAACGATTTCCTAATTATGAGAATTTCATATTATTAAAAAAATGTTTTAGGTAAGCAAACCTCGACTTATCTTTTATAAAGATTTTTGTAAATGATCATCTGTTATACTAGAAGTTTCTCAAAGAGTAGTCGAAACATTTCTGTCGTTTCAAACTAAAAACTTTCTATTACAGTTAAGGCTGCAGCTTTTAATGAGCACGCAGAAAGCGTCTTCAAAGTTCAGTCATATATGCATTTCTTGCTTTATAATTTGCATTCAAGTCATTTTTTTCCCTCTTAGTGTTTCACTATTTTAAGTATTTTTTTTTTTTATTCTACTTCTTTCAAACGTTTAAAATAGAATTGACATTTTCCGAATATAAAATTAATGTACAAAATTTAGGCAAAGCCCACGACATAATTAATTATTCATGTTTTATTTTTTGTTTTCAAAATATATCTTTAAAAATTATTTTACAAGTTTTATTCTACAGAAAATTAATATTAAGAGAATGACAGATTGACAAAGAAAAACTCATCTCTTCTCGATAATCTTGTTGTATTTTTTAAGAAGATATTTTGTATATATATACAAAATATCTTCTTAAAAAATACAACAAGATTATCGAGAAGAGATGAGTGTGATACAAACTGATACCTGTGATACAAATTTTACTTTAAAAAAAAAGGAGGGAGTCATCATTATTACCAATAAATTAATTTGTATACATTTTGAAAATTTAAGCAATGTTTTATCTAGTAAACTCTAATTATGGATAATATTATTATTATAATTTACGTAAATGAAACTTTACAATTCAATAAAACTGATAAAAATATAAGATAAAATACAATAAAACATTTTCAAACAGGAAATTGAATTAGAGGCAAATTGAAAAAATTAGTACGCATTTAATTTCCTTCCGAAACTGTGGTATAGAAAAACAAATAAAACCAAAAAACATCTGCTTCGAACTTCGAAACTTAAAAATCGTCTGCATCTGCACTATTTCAGTTGTTACCACTCGACCGCAGAATAACGGATAAAAGTAACAGTGAAACTTTTTAGAATAAACGCGGGACACTGGACAGTTCTGTGGACACTGTGGACACTGAAGTTCTGTGGACACTGGACAGCATAGATGTGTTGACACGGATTTAAAAACTGAAACAAGAACGTTCTCAGGATCCAAGTTAGTTCAGCTAACAAAATATAAACCCGAGAAAATTACGGTAGCTTTGACTTGTTGAAGATGATTCAAGTCATTGCTATCGTACTTATAATCGGATTTAATTGGTTCCCCAAAATCAAAGTATCACGTACAACGTCAATGAAATTAGGTATGTAAAAATATTATTTTCCCTGTTTGCTTTTTTTTTTATTTTATTACAACAATTTTAGTTAGTTTCTCATTAACATGCTGTAGAACCTAAATATTTCATTACATTTATTTTTTATTTTGCTGAAATATCTAAAATATTATTTTCCTTGTTTGCTTTTTTTTTTTTTATTACAATGATTTCAGTTATCTTCTAATATACATGTTATAGAACACAAATATTTCATTACATTTATTTTTTATTTTGTTAAAATATCTAACTTCCTTTTCAACAGCTTTGATCAGATTATTAAAATTAGTGATTTAAATTGCATTTTAATCTGGTTTATTTTCTTATTTAAATATTGGGTTAAAACCACATGGTGGCATAAATATAAAAGTATATGGACAAGTATTATCATCAATCATTAACATAATTAATAGACATTTAAAGATAATTAAATTATTTAAAATTTTTGGATGTTATTAACGTTTACCATAGCAAGACCCCTATTTGTAATGAACATGTTGTACATGTTTTGTAGCATGTTATTTCATTTACAGGGACAGTCAATTGTATTCCATTACATTACGGCTTGTGGGAAAAAATCGTTTCAAATGATTTTTAATGATTTTACACGCTTTCAAACAGAATAAAATTGATATGCATTTATGAAGCGCACTAAAATGTGCATTCCATAGAATATGCGATGCAAAGAATAGTTATTGTTCATTTACAGGGCTAAAAAAGGAATTCCAATACATAATGATATAGGGGTGGAGGGAATTGTTTGCGGCGTACTTTATTTATGTTAATCTATTTGATATGTAATGAAATTGATATACGTCGTTGAGGTTTACATACTATGAATTATTTCATGTATAATACGAAGTGTATATAGCATTTACAGGGACACACAAAATATTTCAGATACTATATTGTATCCGAAGTACTGTTCATTAGCGATGATTGCTGGAAATACATTTTTAATTATGATATACACTTTTATGATTCACTACATTTATGCATAGTATATGGTGTATATATATATGCTATAATTCATATACAGGAATATACAAAAGTATTCGAAAGGGTTACTGGGTATTGCTTAAAGGAGGTTTTTAAATACGTTATGCATTTTAACTCTGCACTGTATTTAATTTACTAAGAAATGTTTGTAGTATATAGATAAAATGATATAAAGGGTCACGCAAAGAATTGGATACGTTGCCATCTATGAATTATAATTTCTGGAAATGTAATTTCAGCAGTTTTAAGAGTGTTTTAGCTTGAATAAAATTTTAACTAAATAGTGGCGTGTAATAAAGGTTCTAGGTAAACTACAGGGTTGTACAAAATTATTTAAGTATGTTTCCATATATTAGTATAAATTGCTAAAAGAGAATTTCAACCTGTTATGCGTTTCCTTGATAAACTAAATTTTTCCATTATATAGTATGTATATATCAATCTACAGATCAAATACAGGACTGTTTAAAAGAATTAGAAAACATATTTGGCTGTGGATGGTAGGGTGTCAACGATTTTAATCGGTTGATTTAAATCAGCGATTAAATCTTGATTTTAATCAACCGATTTTTAAAAAAAAATCATTGATTAAAATCAAAAATTTTCTAAATGTTTAAAATGTCAAAAAAAGTATTAAAATCTAACATGAACATAATTTGAAAGTTTCTACAGGTATTTTGACTTATTAATAAATGAAAAAAGAGCTTTAAATAATTGTTTCTAAGCTTAATTCATTAGTATTGTAAAAAAATTAAAAGCATTGTTTTTAAGTTTTTATCCAAATTAAAACAGTTTCATTTAAAAATGATATTTAAATCTAACATAATTTGCAATGTCATAATTTCCTTTAGGTAATCAATTTATGCATTATTTTATATAAAATACACATAGCAAGTATAATTACATTTCTACAAGTAAAATAATAAATAGTAATTAATAGCAATCTCAAGTTAAAGAAGAATGAAAGAATGACATCTGCTCAGCAGCTAAATTGTAAATGAATGCATAAGAGAAAAAGAAATAATTGGTATAAAAATGCTAAGCACAGCAAGAGCTTCTTTGGTATAGGTTGAATAAATGTTTATTATTATTATTATTATTATTTTATTTATTTATTTATTTTTTTTTTTTTTTGTAATTCATATATATTAAAAAATTGAACCATTGAAAGCTAATAGAGGTAATAATGCTGTTACTTAAATATTTTGAGGATTTCAGATATTAGTGGCTAACTTATATTTATTCTATATGAATGGGTTTAACTCATTTTCATTTTTTTCTTTTTGGTTAGCATACACGTACATGTGTGTAAGTATAGATTTTGGTGGTTTACAGAAATTTTCCTAAATACAAATGCAAAATGAGCTGCAAATAATATTTGTTAGTTTTGTTATTTGTGCTACTAACTAATGAATTTTACTTATTTGCAGTTTTTATTAATTCTGTAATTACTTATACTGCTTCTTCTAGGCCATTTTGTTTAATGGTGCCACACCATGCCGCTTTTGAAATTGGCAAAATGCACCCTGCCTTAAAAAAAGAAAAAAAAAGTTGAAATTTACCTGTAGTTGTAGCCAGAGATTTCTTGTAAAAAACTTCCCCATTCAACAGTTTCTAAATTCATGTGGAAAAAATCTTGCAAAAATATAGAACTTTATTTCTTTAGAAAAAACAGGATATTATTAAAATATGTTATTTAATTGTATTTTTCAATTTGTTATTCATAAAATTATTAAAAATTAAGGACACTTTACTTTTAACGCTAAAAAATATTCTTTTTTTTTCTTACATCATTACTAAACACATTACTAATATATTTCCTCATGAAATAGTGCCCGTTTTTTGAACTAGCATCCTGTCCCTTTTTCTTTCTAAAATGAATTATTATCATTTTAATAATTAAGGCTTAAAAATGTATAATATGTTCCTAATTAGAGAGTTGATTGTTTAATAATTAATTTGAAGTAATGTTAGCTATTTAGTATAAAATGCAGTTAATAATTTTCATAAATGTTAAGTATCTCTAGTATTTATAAAGTTTTACATAATTATTACAATATTAATGTATATAACATTATTGTATAATACTACCTAATGAAACTACTAATTTGCAGTTTTTATTTCTGTAATTACAAACTAACAATTATAATTTTATCAATTAAAGTGTAAAAACATAGATTATGTTAGCAATTAGTGGTGTAATTGTTTTGGAAACCTAAAACTCATGATAGCTATTCAGTATTTGAACGCTGGGGAAAAAATCATACAAATCTGATTTAAATAAAAAAAATCTGATTTAAATAAAAAAAAAACGATTTTTTTTATTTATTTTTTTAAATTATGATTTTTTTACACCTTAGTGGATGGTAACTGCGTAAATCAGTTTTTAAATGTTTTACGCGTTTTCATGTTTACTTAGTTATCTTATTTACGTTATTTCCCCCGATGTCTTGATAAAACATTTAGGAAGAGTTGGAAAGTGTTTTATAATCTATGCCTAACGCATGATATATCTTACTTGTTGTTTCTATTTCCCAGATCAGTCTTTTCATATAAAACATACCAAATCTAATTAGCTCATATTCACAAAATACAATATATACGGGAATAAAAAATTTAAATAAATAGGGCTTATCATGTAGTTCTATAAGTAACAGTTGTATTAATGTCCGTTAGACTCCATGTTCGTATTTAAAAAAGCAATGACAAATCATAACACATTAAAAAGCTTACACATTCTTAATATTAAGCTTGAATTCAAGATCAAGCTAACTTAATAAAAAAAGATGTCAGTTAATAAGCATTGTTTTTTAAATGGAAAATTAAAAATATTTTAGAAGAATAGGACTCCAAAATAGCGATATCTTGCTAAAAAGTACGGTAAAAAGATAAAATTTTATATTTCAAACAAAACTTTACTTTAAAATTATCGTAGTTTTTATGACAAGAATCATCACAGTATTAATACTTGGACATTTTTCCAGAGAGAAACATTCGCCTTGCATACAATATTTCAAATGAAAATCAAATTTCAAATAAATTGCTTAAAAGGCGCAAAGGCCAACATAGTGAAAAATATCCACGCCGGGTCTCGATCCCGGGTCATCAGTATAGCGCACTGACATTCTACCGACTAAACCACATGGAACGATACCCAGCCTGGAAATTTTCTCCTTATTACATGTTGGCAAGGCTACAAACGCCGCACAAGATGGAATATTTATCGTGAGCCACGTCATGGGGCAAACACGAAACTTAATTAAACCAGCATCGATTAAATATATATTAATACTTGAAAATTTTTCCAGAGAGAAACATTCGCCTTGCATACAGTATTTCAAATGAAAATCAAATTTCAAATTAAAATTGCCTTTTAAGCTATTAATTTGAAATTTGATTTTCATTTGAAATATTGTATGCAAGGCGAATGGTTCTCTCTGAAAACATTTCCAAGTATTAATATAGTTTCAATCGATGCTGGATTTAAGTTTCGTGCTTGCGCCATGTCGGTGGCTGACGATAAATATTGCATCTTGTGCTGCGTTTGTAGCCTTGCCAACATGTAATAGTGAGAAATTTTCCAGGCTGGGTATCGTTCCATGTGGTTTAGTCGGTAGAACGTAAGTGCGCTATACTGATGGCCCGGGTTCGAGTTCCAGCATGGAATCTTTTTCACTAGTTCGCCTTTGCGCCTTTTAAGCAATTAATTTGAAATTTGATTTTCATTTGAAATCATCACAGAGTTTATGACAAGTTCGTCACAAATGACACATATTTCACAAATTGGTCACAGTGTGACTTCAAAACATTGTCACTTTCGTCACAGGTTCGTCACAAAGTTAATGCCAAAATAGTCACAAATGACACACTTTTCACAAATTAGTCACACCGTGACTTCACAGAGTGGTCACAATGTGACGTCACAAACGACCTCTAAAACGGCCATAACGACCTCACATTCTAGTCACTGTGACGTCACATCCACGTCACGTGACGTCACATCGACGGTCACAAAATCACACTGTGACTTCACAACGACGTCGCCGTGACGTCACCATGCCTTACGGGTAATTATCACCAACTTATGTCAACGTCTAACTGAATATGAAGTTTGAGGAAAATTCGTGTATTAGTTCTTCAGATAGATATATTGCGCAAATCATGACAAATGCAGCACAGAAGCGCCACCTATTGAGTGATTTGCAACAACACATATTCAGCAGCAATATTATTCAAGTTATACTTAAATCTGAAGTTTGATGAAAATTCGTGCATTAGTTCTTGAGATAGAGCTATTAAAAATTAGTTAAAAATGCAGCACAGCAGCGCCACCTATTGAGCGATTTACACCAACACGTAGTCAGCATCATTTCATATGAAGGACTAAATAAATCCGCAGTAAGATGAAAATGTGTGCATTAGTTCTTGAGATTGAGCTACTGCGAAAATAGTGTAAATCCTGCAAAATGCAGCATAGCAGCGCCACCTGCTCAGCGATTTACACCAAAACGTAAACAGCATCCATTCATGTCAAGGACTAATGGAATCTGAAGTTTTATAAAAATCCGTGCATTAGTTCTTGAGATAGAGCTTTTGCGGAAATCCTGCAAAATGCTACATAGCAGCACCACCTGCGGGGCCATTTACACCAAAAACTAATCAGCACTAATATATATCAGGGACTACCTGAATATAAATTTTTATTAAATTCCGTGAATAGTTCTTGAGATAGAGCGCCCACAAAATTTGTGTCACATACAGACAGACAGACAGGCAGACAGACAGACAGACTCACAGACTCACAGACAGACATTTTCTAAAAACATGTTTTTTTTAATCTCTGACCCATAAAACTTGTAAATCCGCTGAAAACTGGAATTCGAAAATTTTCATGAAACCAATACTTTCTTCTTGTAAAGATAGAAGAAAGTAAAATGACGGTGTTGGTCCTAGAAGAAGAGTTCAAGACTCAACTTTAAAATTATGCACTGAGAAAGTGAGAAAATTAGTTTGTGCAATATGCATGGCGCACAAAAATTTCAAAGGCTCTCCACTGTGACCTACAAGATCATAGGGGCCCTAGGGTCTTAACTGGAATGTATAGACGTGAGAATAACTAAATAAAAATAGCCCAAGGAGGCGATTAATATTCAAAATTGGTGGTAGCTGAACTCTGAGGATTTTTTTGTCATTCATTTAGTAGCAGGAGGACATAAACTGTTGTTAGAAAAAAAGTTATTGAATCGGACCATTTTTAAGGGAGCTACAATAGAGGGGCCAAAAGGGGCCAACTGATTGTTAAAAAATACCCTAATATGAAAACATGTTAAAATGTCTTAGTACTTAGCGCATTAGAACTTCAATTAGACAAAAAGCATAGGGTACGAATTTTTCGTTAGAATAATATTTGAAGAAATGCACAAAAGATTGGATAATGTTTAAAAAATGGCCCTAGGGTTCCAGTCAAAATATAAGCCTGTTTGTCTAGGAATAAAAACTCAAGACTTAAATAAAAAGTTATGCACTTAGAAGGTGAGAAAATTAGGGGGTGAAAAATGCTTGGCGCTCAAAAAGATCTAGAGGCCCTGAGATTCTTTAGCCGACCCAGGGAAATGGAATAACATACTGGAATGTAGATACCTGAAAATAACTAAATGGATAAAGTATCCCAAAAATGAAGATCGGATTAAAAGGAAGCAATTTATTAACAATTTATTAGCACAATAACTTCAACGGGCCCTGTATCCGACCCCAATGGTCCAGTGTCATAACTGGAAAGTAGAATTGCGAGAATAACTATATGTTGAAAGCTCCCCCAAAACGAAGGCGATTTGATAAAAAGGGGGAAAATTATTAATAATTTTGCGCATAAAAATTTAAAGTGGCCCTGGCCCTTAAAATAAATAAAATATGAGCCTCAGGTGCATCATGAACTGTCTTGCACTACTCATATCTAAATTTTCAGACTTCTACGTAAAGTAGTTTACGCTAGCCATCGCACACACACACACAGAGCGATTTGTTCTTTCATTAGTATAGATGATAATTTAACAGATTTAATTTTTTAATTATCTTCATATACCAATTTCGAAGTACTAAAAAAATCATACATGCATTAATTTAAAATTTAACTATAATGTGATTCTATATTACTTTAAAACTTTGTGAAAACTTCATTCCTCTTTTCAAATGGTAATGAAGCAAACTAATTACAAAAGCTTTAAAATTTAGTTATCATTTCGATAATTCTGAAATTCTTCAGAAATGACTAAATTTAGTTGAAGAGTGAATTCTATTTCTGGTTCATTTCCCTTAAGTGTTTGTGATTGCTTTTAAACAAATGAAAGATAGTTGATATTTAAATTATATTGCTGACAAAAGTTTTCCTGTTACGTAATACAATTGGAAAACTCGTTTACGTTAAGTGTTATGGTATAACTACTAAAGTGTATTAGTATATTTTTATTCCACATCCAAACAACTGGATTTTCTACTTAAGTAAAAAGTTTGCTGATAAAACTTCACATTCTTCACATATATTAAAAACTTTTATACATACTTATTCTAAAACAAGTTTTGTAGAATAGTTATTTATCTAAAATTTTTGTGATGTTAATAAGGATATAGTTAAAAAAAATCTTGTTGTTATAACATATGCCACTTATAATAAAAGTAATGGTAAAATGAATGATTTAATGTCACTTTACGAAACCGTGCGCTTAAAAATTATTGTCGAGATGTACTTAAAAATATTACTATTTAAGATATTTATTTCATTGTCGTTTAGAATCTTACAGAAAAGTTGTTTTGTTAACAAACATATTGTTTAAATTTCTACTGACATTTAATTTAGTGATTATTGTTTTCAGAAATTTAGAATGACGCAAGATGTTTGAAAATTAATACTGGTTTAAAGAATTAGATAAAATTTTGGCGAGATACCATAAAAAAAGCACTTAACAACGAAACACATTTATACTAAAGATTTCTAACTATATTAATACATGGAAATTTTTCCAGAGATTTTCATTTGAAATATTTCTAACTCTTTGTAGTTGTTGCATACAGTTTTTCAACTTTTCTGTGTGGATTAAAATAAAGTAGAAATAAACTAGTAAACAGTTTATAAAGCGAATCAGAAACTTTTCTAGTTAATCAATACATAATTATAATACTTTTTACAAAAAATATTTTACAATATAAAAAAATCACTGCCGGCACGGCCTACAGGCGGAGGTAGATTTCGAAGTTAAATATATTAATTTCACCAAAAAAAACCTAAATCATTATTAGATATAAATCCACTTTAACAGTTTTATCTGGCCGCTTTTGACGCGTTTTTATTTCATTTTTATATAATAGCTGGTTTTATCAGAATCATGTTAAGGCGGTATTAAAAAAATAACTTTTCCATGCTCAACGACTCGAAATTTTCAGGCACATTTTCAGATTAATTTTTAATAGAAAATATACGAAACTTGCTGACGCGATTTTTGAAAAGATTTATGAGCGACTGTTTTTACTTTTCTTTCAATTAGTCGAAACTTGATTAATAAACAATTATTTTCTCAGTAGGGCAATATTTTTCTTTTCTAACACAATCGCATTGTGAAATTCTGTTCAAAACACCCACTTTGATATCATTTTTTGAAATATATTCTGCCTCTATCAAAAAATGGATCATTACGGTACATTATATAGTTTCTGAATAAGAGAATCTACCAATTGGATGCGTCTGAGAGCAAAAATGAATTAAAAAATGTGTAAGAAAATAAGCAGTTGGTATTTGAATACACACTTAATAAGATGATTTTTTCTTCAACCGATATGTATTTTTAATTCGTTTTTGCTTTAAGAATTGGTCCCATCAAAAACTTGTCTATATAAATGTTGTAGACAATATTAAGAAGATGTATGATAAATTCATGGGGATTTTATATCATGTGAATTAACGGAGTTATGAATTTTTTTCTTCTTCAACCCCCCTTTTTGTTTTTGTTTTTATTTTTTTCGGTACGAATTGGTTCTATAAAAAACTTTTGAATATAAAAGTTGTAGATAATATTAATTAGATGTATAATAAAATTAATTGGATTTGATATCTTGAGAATTGACGAAGTTATGAATTTTTTCTCACAAAAACCCTATTTTTGCGCCCCTTGAGCCCCTTTTTAATTTTATCCAAAATATGTGATACATAAATTTTTGGTCCTATTTTTAGAAGTAATAAAAACTTTAAACTGATTTGATATGTACAAAAATTAAGAAGTTATGGGTTTTTTTTTTGTTTTCACAAAACCCCTCCCTATTTCTATCCCCTTGGTCCGATTTTGCCCATTCACGAACTTGACCGAGATTTTATGCCCCTTGATTTTTTGTATCAGTTTGGAAGAGATTTGTGCAGAATTGTGTCAGTTATCGTGTCCAGAAGAAAGTGATATATATATATATGTATCACTTTGTTATATTGTTTGCCTCTGAAAATGAAAGGTAAATACTAAGCAATCCTTAATGTATAAAAATTATGTTGTAGTGAACCTTAGCGATCCTTATCAATTTCACTATGCTTGAATATAATTTCAAAAGAACTGTTTTAATATTTATGGGATTTAAAAACATATTTTAAGAATCGTGTACACTGTACAACTGCATTCGATCATTTTGTTTAGTACATAAAAAACAATCTGCAGCTTGTTTTTATTTTAACATTTGTATTCCATTCATATACATATGAAAAATATTTTTTTAATTGTAATAATTGGTATTAATATGCATCATCCAGAAAAACATGTTTATGTATAAAGGAGATTCGGGTATAATGGAATAGCATTTACATGTTTATTTGCAAGTCAACATAAAAAAATTTGAGATACATTAAAAATTAGTAAAGAACAAACTTTGACTATTTCTTAACACATTTCGAATGCGGAAGAAAAAAATACATATGAATATTTGGATCTTTAAAGAAGTTTCACTTTTTTTGGTAATGGCAAGTAGTCGGGGAAAAAAAAACACGATTTAAAAGAATAACCAAAATTATGTAATGAGTAAACTTTAGTACATCATCTATAAATAAAAAAATTCTTTGAAAAACTGCATTGATTTTTAGACTCGTCTTGAAACTTTTGTCTGGCAGATTTTCCATATTACCCGAAACACCATCTTCGAAAAGATAAATGATTGACATGTCAACAAATTAAAATAGGGGAAAAGTGAGTAACACAGAAACAAATAGACCTGTTCAACTTTTACTGAACTTGATTAACATCGCTGACAGTGAGATTTTAAAATTTATACAAATTTTATAATATTTATCAACAAAAGACTGAAAACAATGAGAGTTATTAATAATAAGTATTTATTTCACCATATCGCTCCAACAACAGGTATCCAAACAGAACTGAGTACAGTGCCTATTGGGATCACTAGAATACCTAAGGCACATTTACACTTTGCTGCCACATCGTATGAGACAGATATTGGAGTATACCTTATTATTTAAGCATTTAGTAATATCCGATCTTCTTGGATGCATTGTATTTTATAGGGGCTTTTTTCTGGAATATATATATATATATATATGTGTGTGTGTGTGTGTGTAAATTTATGCAACTTTATGCTCGCAAAATTCTGTATGCTTCTTTTAAAACTAGTTCAAATTGAATTTGAAGATATCTCTCAGTGTCTACTTATGTGTGTACAAGTTTTCTCTGACCCTTTCTGAAAATACCTTAATTTCTGAGTGATTTAAATTAATAATTGTTATATACCATATTTTATGACACATTAAAAATAAACTCTATATTTATTTAGTCTGCTACAAGGAAAATAAATAAAACAATCGTAAACTTTAATTTCCGAAAAGTTATACTTTTTAACAAAACATTTGTCTACAAAGAAGGAAAGAGCTTTTTAATGTAATTTTCTACATTATTTGGACATTGAACAATTTCCAATGTTCGGGATCTAAATTCGTTTACAGTTCTAAATAGGTTATGTTTCTCTCTAGCTTATGCAAATTTATACAAATTGTAATTATATTTATAAAATAGTGGATATTTTTTTCTGGATATTTAAAACATGAGATAGTTCTTTGCTTTAATAAGATGAGATTGTTGAAAAACTTAGAAAACGTCAATTCATGATGGCGTTATGAATTAAGCTAAATGGATAACAATAACCCTTACAGTACATTCTGTGGGTCCTTTGAGAGAAAAGTGGAATAATTAAAATATTTTACAATTTGTTGTTCAATTGAATAAAGTAAAGAAAAATAATGAATATTAAGACACATTTAAATAAATTTAAATTTTCTCTATTTTTAACCATAAACATAGAAAGTATCGCATTATTCTCTGGTCGTGATTAATTAAAATACTTTGATTAACTGACGAGGGGAATTCAAAACAATAAATTCCTTTACTCACTGTTGACTTGGAAAAAATATATTGAAGAGACGAATTTTTTCTCCATAATAGCACTGTTTGTTTTTATAAGATCACGATTCCAAAACTTCAAAATCAGCATTTTTAATCGTCCTTATGATACATCTAAACGCTTATCTCATCAGAATAACTCCGAAAGAGTCTTAGCTTCAATGGCTCCAGAAATAATTAGGGAAATTAAATCAAATTTTATAAAAATTAAATCAAAAGATTTTGTTTTTGCTTTGTAAACGGGTAAAGACTGAAATTTAATAAAACTTATAACAAAACGATCGGAGTAAGCATTTTTCAGGTGATGTAATCACAACGCACCTCCACTGAACAATAACGGAATGGAATGCAAAATTACCAATAAAACCACAATAGCGGCAGACCACACCATATACTGTCGTAATGGATAGGGACTAGTGTTGCCAGGTGTCCCGCGTAAATCAGGGCTGCAAATTCCCTAGACCCCACTAATTTCTTACAGTTTATTTCGCCATTTTTACTGGTAAGTAATTATGACATTCGATAAAGCGAAGAACATTATTTTAAAATACTGACGTCCAGAGCATTTGGAGCCTGGCAGCACTAATATGCCCACATCACTCCGGCAAGTTATTTCAACCTTTCCTAGCAAGCTTACCAAAGTCGAAGGGCATACAAAGTAATACGCCAATCGGTAGTAAAATGAATTATGGTATTCTGGCGACTAAAATTGGAATCCACGATATAAGTATAAGCTCGCAATACAGCAGAAATATAATAATTTCAAAAGCTTTTGATATATGGGAACGTCCATTGTTACTCTTGTGACCATTAGAGCAAATTTTCACAAATACTTCCAATTATTTTATTACAAAAAATAATTAAAACAAAAATTGATAAAACCAGTTAAATACAATTATATTCCACTTGCATAAAATATATCTAATTTGTCACAAAAAGCATTTCCCTTCTCGATATAACCAATCAAAATTTTGTTACTCTTGTAACCTGAGTGTCATAAGAGTCATTTAATATATACATAAGTAAAATGCTTTTTGTTACAAATTAGACATATGTTTGTGTGTGGAACACAGTTATATCAATTTTTATCTAAATTACATTTTGTAATAAAATAATTGGAATTATATATGAAACTTTGCTCTAATTATCACAAGAATAATGAATGGACGGCTCCATATACTGTTTTTAAGATGAAAAGAAATCATTAGCCGCACAACCCAGGAAAAGCAAACATTTGATGGAAAGTTTAAAATCTTCAAAAAGTGTTCCATTGATCAGGTTTTCTTATTTTAATTAGAAAGTTTGTAACACATGCACGAAACAATAGTCAACCGAAGTTGATGAAACTTAGTACTACAGAATTAATATGAAGAAACTCACTTTTACTTAAGTAATCTATAAATATTAATGAAGAGGATTTCATTTATGGAGAAAATTCCATTGCAATTTAGCAATAATAAACATATTTAATTTATCTTAATTTGTGTGAAACACATATATATATATATTTTTATTTATAGTTCTCAGTGGAGAATGATTGAACTAATATGACACTTATGATATAAAAGGTTTTTAGTAAGATGTAATCAGTATAGCCGATAAAATAAAGTTTTAAGCACCAGAAATTTTAAATTTACCGCAGACTAGTTTTCGGTAACATTCGCATAGTGTCATCAGTAGAAATGATGATGGAATTTTGACAATATATAGTGAGAGGAATAGAGGATAGGTTTATTAATCAATAAAATTACAGAAAAATACAGGGAACAACCAATAGTTACCTGTATATGGAATGGAACAGGAAATGTGTAAAAAATGTTTGCAGAAAACAAGAGAATGAGGTTTTTATATAATATGTCCAACAAATGAATGGACAGTGGAGTAACAGCGAAATCAGAATTAACAATATTTTTATATTTTTATAGATATGAAATACTTTTAGAAAGTTACGTTTAAGGTCCCTATCCATTCCACTTATACCGGGTGTTTCAGTACCGGGATTACAATCTTTAGGAAGTTGTAGATCACATTATATTAAACAAGTTTTGAATAGGAAACTAACGTCACAATCTATTTATTTACGCAAAAATACAAGGTGCTTCACTTCTATCTGAGCCCAAATTTTCAGTTATAACATTAATGACAATATAGATATTTTAACGATTTTTACAACAGACTTAACTTGCGGTAAGAAAAATGCAATGAAATAACGAAAAGTGCTGCAATCAACAGTAATTCCGTCGTGGACCAATGTACTGTTAACTACATTCCTAAAAATGGATCGTCTAACATAGCGCTAATTGGATGCGGATTTTGGACACTTCCTTTAAATGTTGTAATACTGTATCATTTAAGGCGGTGGAAATGTCAACGGCCAGCCATCATTTAATCAGCACTAAACTAGACGATGTATTTTTCAGAGCATAGTTGACATTGCATACGGTGAACCAATCAAATTACTCTGTAACGCAAACACTTTTTATTATTTCACCGCATTTTGCACACAACAATTATGTGGGGAATATTGCTAAATTATCTTCATTATTATTAATGTTATGACTAAAGACCTGGGATGAAATTGAAGAGAAGCACCATGTATTTTTGGCTAAAAATAATTGATTACGACCATGGTTTCCTATGCAAAAAATATTTGTTGTAGTATACTGTACATCTCCTTTAAGTTTATGAACCTGGTACTGAAATAGCCGAGTATACTTGACGAGTACAACGAGTATACTTGATAACGAGTATACTTGAACTTAACATACTTGAAGCCGTTCAAAGGAAATTAATCAAATTAATGTACATATATTTTGTGCTATAATGTTTTAGACTCTTTTATAAGTTATATTGCAATGATTTTATATCTCAAGGATATTTCTTATTTTTAGTTTCAATAGATTTGGAAATAGGGGTAGGACATACTTTTATAGTACATTATCGACGATATTTCTGAAAATATAATACCTAAAATATATATTTTTTTATAGATCGATGTTATGAGATCTTTCAACGATACCTCACACGATATACAATTTTTTTTTCAAGAAAAATAACTCTTCTATATTTTGGAATAGAACAGGAAATGTGTACAAAATGCTTGTAGAAAACAAGAGAATGAGGTTTCTATATAATATGTCCAACAAGTGAATGGACAATGGAGTAACAGCGAAATCAGAATTAACAATATTTTTATATTTTTTATAGATATGAAATACTTTTAGAAAGTTACGTTTAAAGTCCCTATCCATTCCACTTATACCGGGTGTTTCAGTACCGGGATTACAATCTTTAGGAGGTTGTAGATCACATTATATTAAACAAGTTTTGAATAGGAAACCAGCGTCACAATCTATTTTTTTACGCAAAAATACAAGGTGCTTCACTTCTATCTGAGCCCAAATTTTCAGTTATAACTTTAATGACAATATAGATATTTTAACAATTTTTACAACAGATTTAACTTGCGGTAAGAAAAATGCAATGAAATAACGAAAAGTGCTGTAATCAACAGTAAGTCTGTCGTGGACCAATGTACTGTTAACAACATTTCGAAAAAGGGATCGTCTAACATAGCGCTAATTGGATGCGGATTTCGGACACTTCCTTTACATGTTGTAATACTGTATCATTTAAGGCAGTTGAAATGTCAACGACCGGCATTCATCAGCACTAAACTAGACGATGTATTTTTCAGAGCGTAGTTGACATTGCATACGGTGAACCAAATAATTACTCTGTAACGCAAACACTTTTTATTATTTCACCGCATTTTGCACACAACAATTATGTGGGGAATACTGCTAAATTATCTTCGTTATTATTAATGTTAATGACTAAAGACCTGGGATGAAATTGAAGAGAAGCACCATGTATTTTTGGCTAAAAATAATTGATTACGACCACGGTTTCCTATGCAAAAAATATTTGTTGTAGAATGAACCACTACAACTAATATACTAATAAGCTGTACAACTTCTTTAAGTTTATGAACCTGGTACTGAAATAGCCGAGTATACTTGACGAGTATAACGAGTACACTTGATAACGAGTATACTTGAACTTAACATACTTGAAGCCGTTCAAAGGAAATTGATCAAATTAATGTACATATATTTTGTGCTATAATGCTTTAGACTATTTTATAAATTATATTGCAATGATTTCATATTTCAAGGATATTTCTTGTTTTTAGTTTCAGTAGATTTGGAAATAGGGGTAGGGCATACTTTTATAGTACATTATCGACGATATTTCTGAAAATATAATACCTAAAACATATATATGTATTTTTTTTTAAGTTCGATGTTATGAGATCTTTCAAACGATATCTCACACGATATACAATTTTTTTTCAAGATAAATAACTCTTCTATATTTTCTCTACAAATCTTTGTGAATGGATAATAATCTATAGAAATGGTGGCCAACAGCTTTTATTACTCTGTTAATTTTGAACTTTCCAAGTTACATAGTTTTTGAAAATAAACGACTGTGACACATGAATAGACATATACATAAGTGATGTTATAATATTTCGCTTTTTAAGTACGGAACTCTAAAAATTTTATTAATGTTTAAAGTTATCAAGAAAGGCAATGGAAAATGTATTAATAATATTTTGAAACGGAATTTAGTGAACTTTACACATTCAGAAAAAAAATATTCCATAAGTAATAGTACACGTTTTTGCCTCGTATAGAAATATGTATAAATTTATTTTTTAACATAAAACCAAATACTTATTTCATATATTTTTTGTTTGAAAAACAAAAAAGATTTGAAAAGGGAAAAAAAAAAAACATTTTTGTAACAACGTTGCCAACTACTTCTCAAAATGACGGATACAACGCGCATTCGAGTATTTTCTTTGCTGTAACACAAATTTAAAAAAAAAATGCTCTATGTCTTTATTCTACGAAAAATTGATGAAATCTAAAAGAATGCACATTTACATGGAAAAGAATTTTTCCTGTAGAAACAATGTATCAAATTATTTTTACTCTTCCATACTCGAAAGAAAATGCAAAGGAAATTTCAAGAAAGAACAAAAGAAAGAAAATTTCAAGTTTTTATAAATTTTTGCTATTGAAGAAAATCTGGAATAAATAAAAATCATGGCGATGCATTGCAGATTAAACTTTGAAATATTTTCAAACATATTTTATTTTAGATTTATCAAAAGTTGCTATGCAAATTTAAGACACGTGTAATTTTATGAAACATTGTTTTCGCATTGTTATAAAATATTTCGATTTTAATAAAATTTTAAATTAAGCAAATTTTAAAACAAAATTACTGTTCATTACATCTTGTTATGCAGAAAAAAATATTTACCACTTCAAATACTGAAAACGGTTTAAATAAGAATAATAATTGGATGTAAAAATCAAATTATTATTTTTTTTATTCTTATTTTTTTGCAAAAAAGGGAGAATTTAACATGTTACCACATTCAGTTTTAAAAAGTATATTTAAAACGGTTTACATAATTAAAATTTACATATTTATCCTTACATATTTATGTGATATTTCGAGTGTTTTTTAATTTTTTTTTAATCTAAAACATAATAATTTTAAGCCAAGAAAATCTGTTTTTACCGGTTTTCTTTTCTAAGTAAACATGAGTATAATAAAATACCATAATATTAGTTGCTTCTTTGATCCATAATTTTCTATAGAATTTAAGGGAACCCTGTGTGAAAATTTGCAGTTATCCCTCTAAAAAAATCAGTTGGATTAATATGTTAATATAGGAAATGAAAAAGCTTGGACATTCTATGGAAAAGGGAAATATTTATTTTACAGCTTTAACTTCGGTCCATATTTAACTGAATTTCAATTTAATGTCTAACTATTTTAGTATTTAAAGATCAAATTGTAACGGAATTTAATACAATTCCAGTAATTGCCAAAAGAAAACTTAACCTCTTTATCAGCATGCAAATACACCTATAATCATCCTTTTAGTTCTGACTGCCTTTTATTGAACCACTGTTTGCAAACTTTTCAGTCAATTTTTTTCCAATATCCTGTTTTGTCGATAGTAGGATATTCAGTCTTAGCCCCAGATAATAGAGATCGAGAACAACCCGTAAAAATGCACTTATAAATGCTAGCAGCAGTATAATTGTGGAAAAAAAACACTTACGTAATATGCGACTGACAACAACATAGAAATTTTTCGAAACTTTAAATTTGTTCGTGTTTCATAATTTTAAATAATATCAAATATTTAAAAAAACTGATAATGATAAACTTCGAAACACAGAAAATACAGACTTAGTAGAATCGAATGTCGAAATCACTCCTTATTATTCTTTAGGAAACTTAGTATTTTAACAATTTCTCGTTATAGTTAAGTTTTTTTTTATACATGGATGATAGTTTTTGTACATACCTCCGTTGAAATACTCTTTTTTGTTGCATTGCGATATCATTTGTGTTTTCTTATTGAAAAACAAAAATCTGCGAAATATGGTTTATTGATAATGTTTCATTTCGAAATTAAATTAGTAAATTCTTTTGTTTTATCTCTTAAATAAACAAGGTTGGAGACAGTTAGAGAAATGACAGTTAGAGAAAAAAAAACAGTTTCGTATTTCAGGTTACATTTTGTTTCCGATTCATCTTTTTTTAAATTGTTATAATGTATAATACGCTTTTTGCATTTATTAGAACAAGAAAATTCTAGGAATGTACCAAAGTAATGCAAAAGTTGTACCAAATATTAACTGCAAAATATGACGTCAAACTTGATCTTTACATCCTTCAATTCCAAGTCACTTCGTAGAAAGTTTTGGTAGATATTCGACAAACCATGTACAACCAAAGGCATCCAGTCATAGTTCCTTAACTTTTAGAGGCCATTGTAAATGACAGTTTGCTAAAAATATCTTACCATCTAACTACTTTTATAAAGCAACTTAAATTCAGTTTACTCTATATCCGATATCATTTTTAATTTTAACACTATCACTTGAAATTTTTATATGTGTTGCTCTATATAGATGATTATTAAATTATGGAGAAAAGGTTTTTTATTATCGTGAATGAGCAGTTAAAAATTATTTGATACATATGATCATATTTCACTAAATATTCAATATTCTTATATTCCGAATATAACATGTTGTTTGTACTTGTCGCTTTCAAGTTTGCTGAAAGTAACCAAAAATTTAGTTGAAAAACTGCATTGAAGAAAAAGAGGACATTTCTTGAAATTTCTAACAAAACTTTAATATCTTAAAAAATATGTGTGACATTTTTTCACGAAGGAACACAAATGTTGAACAGGACCTAGATTCTCTTCATTTAGAGAATTTTAATTTTCAGGGAGTTTAAAAATGTTATATTATTTATTCATTTTATTGTTGGTCCCCAATCTGCGTTTATGTCCAAACCTTCACTGAACGGTATGGGTTAAAAATAAGTCTATAAATATTCTTCACTAAAGTCTATAAATATTCTTCAAACCTCTCACTAAAAATTCGACAAAAGGTCTAAAACTGAAAGTGTCCACATTTGGTTAAATATGTCAACAAATGTCTAATCGGCATTATTTCAAAGCAATTCTTTTGTGCCGAAGTTGAACCCAACTCTCGAATCCTCTTTAAATTATTCAAATGTGAACGATTGCACCCATTTCTGCATGGAATCGAATAACACAAGCCTGCGAAGTTTTTAATAAATACAAGAGACGTTTTCGCGTATTCTTATGTTATTTGGTGTGCTGATTTCGAAAATGATCTCCATTTTGTCCCATCACATCAGGTTTTTTTGTAAATCGGTATGGATATTTTTGCTAAAATCCTATTTGAAACGGAATTCTCGCGAAATATTTTGCATCCACTATCTGGCAACAATGGTTCGATTCATGTAAATGCATGTAAAATAATCGCTTATCGGTGAGGCAAATTTATTTTTCGTTAATGGATTACTTTTTAATAGGTTTAAGTGGATGAAAACAACTGTTGCCATATCGTACGATCCGGCTCTGGTCGAGGATAAAACAAAAAGTTCCTTCGAGTTTAAACTTTTTACATCAAATTATGGTGCAGTTTCTAGAAAAATATCATCGACATACTATTTTAATTTGTTTTTATTAAAGCAACGTACATAAAATAGAAAACTGACCAAGAGGAGCAAATATTATGTATGTGTACATGAAAGTTTGAAACAAATTTTAAACTGATCAAAAAACAAAACAAAGAAAACGTTTCTATTTAAGTACGTACTCTTTTTCTATGAAACTTCTTTTTGATATTCTTCTTTTATGTTCAATCTCAGTGTTCAGTCTCAGACCTATCTCGTGTTCGTGTTAACATCCAACGGTAGACAGCGAGCATGATCGTTTCTCATCTTTCTTTTGAGCGCTCCATATCTGTGATGTCTTGATGGAGACTTCCACCTTGTTCTTCGCTGACTATTTTCGGATGAAAAAGTGCACATGTGAGTGAAGAAAATGTATTTTGACACTTATGGAGCAACCCAACGCTTGAAATTTGTCCATCATATTCATTACAATTGGTTTATAGTCAGGATTCTTGTACTTACACAGAAATTTGCTGACGCATCTTTGAAGGTAACCCAAGCTTCTTTTTCCTTTTTTGTCATACTAGTCTCTTTATTCTTTATCCTTCATAAGCTTGTGGATATTCGGTTCAGCAAAGCTATCCTATTTCAACTTGGCTTCGGATAAACCGGAAACTTTTTGCACAGGTATTTGAAACAATGAAAATCATTTGAAAAACTCGCAATCATTTGAAAAAATCGCAATCATTTGAACCCGTACAATTTTTGTCTCATCTAAACTGTTCCGAATCACATTCTTAGTTCCTAGTTTAAGATTTTGTCTTTTCGGCCATTCTTTTTTACCCAATGTTGAGTCTTATCACGGCTGTCCCACTCATAAATGAAACATAGATATTTTGTGTATCCGCCTTGTTGACCAAGAAGCATGGAGGTAAATTTCAAATCAACGCAAACGGTCCAACCGAGGTCGGCATATTTAATTTTGTTGAGGACGTAAGTCAAGTTTTAATAGCGTTCTTTTAAATGCACCGAATATCCAACTGGTACAGATGCATACTGGCTTCCGTGATGAAGAAGGACAGTTTTAAGGCTCCTTTTTCATCGATGCATAAACAGCCTCCATTCATCTTTATCGTATATGACATTAAAATTGCTCATCAATCAAGGAACATCAGAACAATAGGCCAGGTTCTCCCCCTCCTCAAAGTACTACTTAACAAATTCGTTTTATCGATTCCTGTTCTTATAAAAAGCGGTTCCTTTGGCGAATAAAGCCCAGTGGTGTAGTGGTCAGAGCATCTGACTGCCGCACCGCAGGTCGAGAGTTCGACTCCCGACTGGGCAAGGTTCACTCAGCCTTTCATCCCTTTGGGGTTGATAAAGTGAGTACCAAGCTTGCTTGGGAACTAAACACCGAGGGTCTCGCGTTAGGCTGACCACCTGTCCAGGACGCATGCTATATAGCACCTCGGGGCCCAGGGTCAAGAAAACAGAGATGGGCACTGTCGGCCGAGATCCTTCATGGATTATATAGCTACAGAGTTTAGTAGTTTAGTTTGGCCAATCAGTTTCTTTTCTCTCAAACTGGGGCTCAGCAATTGTGCTGCCTCTTTCAAAAGGCCCAGATCTCTAGTCAGATCATTAAGTTCAACCTGAGAGATGAACTGAGGTGAATCGCTTTTAGAGGGCGTATATTCCTTATCGGAGCCTTGAACCTCTGGATTTTCCGATTCTGAAGACCCTGAAAAGATGACTTTGCAATTAAATGGAAGGCAAAGGCACTGACACACAGGTCTATGAGCAATGGGGCGTATAGACGGTAGAATGTTCATAAAAATCCAACTAAAATTGAATTTTTCAAGAAAATGTGACGTGATAGATATTTTCATTATTTGTTTTTAAGTTAGCACTAACAAATACATAAAGATCAGCTATTAATTACCTTCCCTATCAGTTGTATTTTTTTCATCGCAGGCCTGTGTAATTAGCTGAAATGAAAAGGAAGAGTCTTTGAGAAATACGATTTGATGATATTGACGAACTGAAAGTGGCTGTGAAAAGGAGGGTACAACAGTGCGCAACTCAACGTTTTGTCAATTTTGTCAAACCTGGCGCAAATGTATCGTTTGCGGTGGAGGTTACATTGAGTAGTAATTTCGTATTCAGAAAGAATTGCCCTACAAAGATAAGAATTAGAACGACGTATGTGGATTATTAGCAAATGTAAAGCTAACTTTTGCATTACATTTGGTACAATCCTCCTATACTTTTTATACAGGGTGTCCGGTCTCAACGGTGTCCAATGGCTAATTCCTAAACCGTTAGTCATAGACATATAGTTCCAATTACAGAAATGTTTTAAATCAAGTAAAGAGATATTTTAAAAGCGATTTACGTCAATAAAAACATTTCTTAAAAAATTACGAAATTTAAATTTTTATATGGTCCCCCGGTCCTATAATTTATATTTAGTAAAATTTTCCTTTTACACTGACAAGTAAGACAAACAAAGTCCCATTCATATAACACTAAAATTGATCAAGTTATGAAACTTTAAAAATGCATGACTTATGCCACTTTTCTGCTCTGAAAACAAATGAGTTCGGTTTGGCTTTGAGGGATCACATACCAAGTGCTTAAAGTATTCGAAGATCTTATTTCATGTGTATCTGCGCTTTAAAAAAATCGTATAAGTATTATGATTAATTTAACATTTATTAAGTTTTAGATTGGCTAAAATAACATATGTTTTATTTTGTCAGGATTTGAAACTGTTTCTTTTATGATTTCTTTTAACAAAAATTATGTAATTTTAATAAGTTTTTATGTTACTTCAATGATCGTATGTATGTTTTTCCTGTTCAAAATTTGTACTGGAACTTTAACTCACTTTCAAATATGCGACCGAGAATACATTTTACATACTGGCGCAAATCCGATAACAATCTAATATTATAATGATTTTCGGTAGTTACCATTTATACTTATTTTACAGGATAACACAAAAAATTTCGGTTAGATTAGCGCCAAGAAGTTTAAGAAAAAGTTTTAGATTAGATAATGCAAGACTGCGATTGTTGGGTATTTTAGCTTTTATGTATTTTTTAGCACTGAATCCAAAATTACCTTAATTTTTAACCATCATGTAAGGATATTTCGCAAATCATAATTTGTCAAATTTAAAGAATAAAAAAATCGGATACTATAAAGTAGAGGAGATGGTTGTGTTTTTAAACTTTTGATAATTGATTTTTATGTACTTTTTAGCACTGAATCTGAAAATGACTTTCATTTTAACCATTACGTTAGAATTTTTTTGCAAATAGTAAATGCGGAAGTCGAAAATCTCATACTATAAAATATATGTAAAACTTTTTTTATTTTGTTTTATTTTATTTTATTTTATTCAATAATTTATTCGATATTTATGCTTATCCTGGGATTCTTACAGCTAAACAGCTGAGTGGTCCGATGAGATGGGGGAGGAGGTTCAGTTTTAACTTTGAATTTTTTAACTTTGAAATTTACAATTTGCGAAAAATCCTGAGTTGATGGTTAAAAAAGAAAGTCAGTTTCGGATTCAGCGGTACAGAATACATAAGAATCAATTATCAAAAGCTAAAAAACATGACATAACCCAACTTTTGCAGGCTAGTGCAATCTAATAATATTTTAAAATGCGTATCATTTTGTAAAGAATTGAGGCTGTTAATTTAGCATCATTTTATTTAACAACAATTCTGTTTTTTTCTTTCTTCTTAAATGTTTATTACAAATTGTATATTTTGCATTAATATGTCAGAATGATTAAAGATTTCAAATTTATATCACAACGTTAATTTTACTCTCAACCATTTTTTAATATATATGCCGAAATTATATTTCGACTAAATTTGTGAATGACCCCCAATTTGCAGAAAAAATATGCTCCATCTTTAAACAGCTACTACTAGGTCAATTTTAATCGTAGAATAACGGAACTTTTTTTGCATTGCTTGTCAGTGTAAAAGGAAAAATTTACTAAATATAACTTATAGGACCGGGGGACCGTATAAAAATTTAAATTTCGTGATTTTTTAAGAAATGTTTTTATTGACCCAAATCGCTTTTAAAATATTTCTTTACCTGATTTAAAACATTTTTGTAATTGGAACTATATGTCTATGCCTAACGGTTTAGGAATTAGCCATTGGAAACCGTTGAGACCGGACACCCTGTATATTTGACTTTATACATAACGTAAAATTTAAATTTGTTTATTTTATAATTGAAGTTTTAAAACATAGTGTAGTCACTATAGCAAAATTAGAATTGTGAATAATGTTAAACAGCATAAAAATATTTTTAAATTTTCTATTTTATAAATTAGCGTATAATTTATTTTTTCTAAGTTTTTTATTAAGCAGATCGCATATACGGATACGAAATTGTTTTTTCACACACGAATGTATTTGTTGACCAAAACTTCACTTTTTTAATTTTAATTCCTTTTGCTTTCTTTTCAACAAGAAGTATGTACTTATAAAAAACCTTTTATATGTTAGCTATTGCGAACAACAAAGCTAGCATTCTGTTTTAAGTTTATACTTACGTATGATTAATAAACTACTGGCTCTTAAATCTTGATTTTCAATTATGATAATTTATATGATTTTACAATCGTCAAATGTATTTAACTATCTTTATCAAGCTTTTAGTTTTATTTAAATTTTCTTTTTAAATTGACAAAATTATTAATAGATAAATTGTTTTTAAAAAATGTATAATGTTAAACTTACATTTATATTGAATTGGGAAAATGCAGCAATTAAATTTTAAATATTGAATTTCCATTGTCCCAAATAAAATTTATTTCCTCTACATTTTACACATTAGATTCAATATTGTTACAAAGTGAAAACGAACATTTTAGTTCCTCTTATTCTAATTTATTATTTTATTTACATTGTAAATGTTGAATTTCGATTGTGCTATTTGACATTCATCTTTTTGTATGTTTTATACATCAGATACATAGTTGGTAATAAGTGAAATTGATAAAAATCGACTAAAATTAAACCTTCCTTCGTTTTAGTTGAAGAAAGTTTTTCCTAAAATATGCTATAGGACCCGGAGACCGTATAATAATTAAACTATCATAACTTTTACAAAAACAATTATTTTTAGGAGAATTCCTTAAATTATGAAGGTGAAAGAATTTCATTTGATTTTTTTTTTAAATTTTAGTTATATATCTAAAACTGGGATTTTTCATTGGACTACAACAAAATCAGAAATACCGTATAGATACATGTGATTCAAAACAGTACTATAAATTAACTGAAACAATTCTGTACTTCAGGGGTGAATTGAAAATAAAAAATACAAGACTCCCACAAATATTTCAATGGATGCATTAATAGATATAGTATCATTACAGGAAATATAATACCATTTTATTTAATATATATATCAATATATTTGGGTAATTTGTTACAATCGGCGACATGTTTAAAAGTGTAAACGTTAAATCTTTGTTACTAATATTAAATCTTATATTGAATTTTTTAAAAGATATTTTATTCCTACATTGGATATTTGATTAATAAATATTTTAGAAGAGTAAATGGTGTCGGTAAAAATATTTGGATTAAAAAAATCAGAGCAGGCACGACATTATCACAGTCATTTTATAAGAAATATTATGAGTAGCCGCTTAAATGTTTCAATCTTAAAAATTTTCATCGTTGTAGATTTTATTTTTTATTCTCCTTAGTTCTAGACGTTTCATCAATTTATTGTTTCTTACACGAAAATAAAACTTAGAACATTAAAATGTTATTGGGCATCGACATTTTTATCGAATTCGAACTATTATTAATCGGGTATAATCTTTAGCGGATCTGGTCATTAGATTGAGTCGCAAGGGGAAAATCACTGCTTTTTTGCACATATGAAATTGTAAATACCAATGACGAGGTAAATACCACAACGTTTAACTAAGCAGAACAATCAGTATATTATCAAGCTTGTTGCTTAATTTTCCATTTTGTAATTTGTATTAATTCTACAATGACTTTCTAAATGTTGTTTTTAGGGCTCAGTACTTAAAAAGTAAAAACTGAACCATTATAAGATCACTCCTGTGTCTGTCTATAATAGTCCTTTTACTCGTAAAGTATGGAACGTGGAAAGTTCAAATTGGGGGAAGTAATAAAGGGTATTGACTCATATATTTACAGATTAACAAATATTCCTAAATATATTTAGGAAAAATGAGGGGCTAATTAAGTTATTTGAAAAAAAAATCTTGTATATCGTATGGGGTATCGTGTGAAAGCTTTCGTAACTCTGTACTCAAAAATATATTTCATTTAATTTTAGGTATTTTATTTTCAAAGTTCGCAAATTTCGAAACTGTAGTGCGAAAATATGTCCTCCCCTCTAATTAAGAATCTAATGAAACTAAAGTTATGAAAAAAGTAAATGTAGTAGACGTTAATTTAAACCTTGCAGGAAAATTATAGCGATTACCCTAGGTCACATAGTTTTTGAGAAAAACGCATTTTTCCGTTACACACAAATTTCGATTTACGGGCATTCAGCAACAGTGTTGAGCAGCGTTGTAGATATCTATCGTAGTAGAAGTATAAAATCATTGTTGAACATGATTTTCGTAAAAAATCGTCGGTAATTAGCCGAGATATTAATCGTAATAGACACTGACGGTTTGTGCATATATAGTGACAGGGGCGGCGTACTCTATGCTCCATCGGTTTTTAAAGCCTAGATAAGAAATTTTAAGGATATATTTGAATAATGCAATGCCCAGGAGCAGTATAAAATCAATACACAAATTGTTAAAAACAGACTCGTTTAATTAGAATTGATCACATAAATACTATGGTATTCTCGACTAGTTTGCATTGAGTGGCTCTCTCAATACACCTACCGTGTCTTTAAAGTTTAATTAAAAACCTATAGGGAAAAATGCGGCACGGACCAAAGCGGCGTTGCAACTTTACGACGCCCTTTCGATGCGCACTTAGCACAATTTGCTTTAGATAGACTGTAAAAAAAAAGATTAATACTACGCTCAATTTAGGTTTATAAAATGCCAATTGAAGTTTAAATATGCACTATTTTTGTTCTCAACACCGAATTAAGTTAGTTTTAAACAGATTAGGATAAGATTTAAAATAGAGTTATACAGAATAGCTGTATTTGATATTATTTAGTTTTCATATCTCTTTTAACTTTCATGGTATATCCATTTATACTTTTCTAGTATATACAGCTATACCCAGTTTTGCGTGGTATTGTTTTTACAAAGTCCTAGTTTTCTTTTACAAACTTTTTTTTAAAATAATACACATACTAATTCATATATTATTGTACGGTACCTTCGGAGCGCGAGTAATACTGGCACTTACCGTTTATTTAGTACATCATTTGAATTAGCTTAAGAAAAGTCTGTTTTATCATTTACTCTACCTGCGAAATTCCGACAATAACATCTTAATTTGAAGTGTAAGAAAAAAGGCTTAATTTTCGGCAGGTGATACATTTTAATATGTCTTTAAGAGGAAATTGGTAAAACCAACTCCGCATACGCACTAGTTAGTCAAGTTGGCGAAATTGCTCCTTTAAACACAATATCACAACTAATCAGTTTGTTAAAATATCAAATGTAAATTCGCATCCTGTTATAATTTATTATCGCATCTGGTATTTTTATCTCATATTAAAATGATAATATTAATCTTCACATTGCATTTGTTAACCCCTGGGGGACGGGAGCCTTTTACGAAATTTTTAATCTTTTGTCACCGTTTTTTTAAAAACAGAGATTTGTGTCTTCTTGAATCGAGATAATGCGCTGATTAAAAAAGGCAAATTTTACAGTAAAATTTTATTGGTGAGAAAAAACAAAGATTCTGAGCGTTTCATGCGGCACGTATACGTGTCGCTCGTCCCCAAGGGGTTAAAACCCTGCTAAAAAAGTCAGGTAAATGATATTTTGAAACATTCTTTGTTATTGAAAAAGTAAACTGGCATCACTATATGAACTAGCCGAGATTTCATTTCTCTCGAACAACAGTTTTATAAACTTCTTCAATAACAGTTAGCATACACTTTAGATTGGCTTATTTCAAATCTTCTATATAAATGTCTTATTTTTGTATAAAAAAGTAATCTTAGAAAGATTAAATCATGTCTTATGGGAATACGCAATAGTCTATTTCATTAGACAATGTCTTAATGTTTTAGTAATGTCTAACAATATTTTATTTCTCACTTATTCTACAAATGTACTAAATTAAATTTTAAAACTTCAGATAGTGATAAAAGATTTTGTGGTTTAATTTTCTAATTTAGTTTGTCGTTTGTAAACCTTCATGAAACACAAAACAATTTGGATGTGCCCATCCCAAACCTGCCTTCTATCTCATGCATCGTAATGTTCTAAAAACTGGTTACAGATGTTATTACTTCAATGCTATAGCAACTTTGATTTTCCTCTTAAATTTCTTCTTCAATAATCGGAGT
Organism: Maratus speciosus; assembly: GCA_963932465.1. Classification (NCBI taxonomy): domain Eukaryota; kingdom Metazoa; phylum Arthropoda; class Arachnida; order Araneae; family Salticidae; genus Maratus; species Maratus speciosus. The sequence continues at coordinate 372,587,398 of OZ010791.1, read as the reverse complement.
AAAAACGAATTGACATTGATCATGATATTTACTAAAATCAATAGTTTTTCGATAATCTACTGTACATTAGCAGTTGCGAATAACAGAATTAGCAGGATGCGAAGTTCCCGTTGCTGTACAAAATCAGAACTACATGAAACGTCGCTGCATCAGAACTAGAGAATCGAGAATCGATTGTCAAAATCTGCCAATGTGTCAAAAATCAAGAAAAGTATACAAAAATCCCCATTAAAGCTCCCTTTTACAGCAAAATATTTCGAAATTAAAAAATGACCTGCTGGCCCCAGCCAAAGATATACACATAAAATTTAGTTTAATTCTATGCATAACGTCAAACACTTTTCAATGCTAAAACATTGTAAAAAGTACAAAATTGCTATTACAGTGTCCCATTCCCGCGGAATATTTCGAAATTTAAGGAAAAGCCACAGGCCATAGTAAAGAATATACATAAAAATTTCGTTCAATTATTCCATGCATAAATTTATACACTTTTTGATGGTACCCCACTAAAAAATATCTGTAGAAAATATATAGGCAATTGGCCCAAATACGTGTAGGTGATTGGCCCATTTCTGCAGATATTTTTAAGGTAAAGCTAAATCTTCAAATTTCTACAGATTTCTGTAGAATTTTTGGAGAAAGTGGAGATTTCTTCAGATAAACTTAAGATTATTTTTAGTTGGGTACAATACTGAAAATGGCACATAATTTGCTATTACAGCGCCATTTTCCGGCGGAAAGTTTCCAAATTAAAGGATGACCCGACAGCCATAGCCAAATGCATATATAAAATATTTGGTTCAATTGTATGCAGAACCTCATGCATCTTTTTCGACGGTACGATGGATGCACACGGGCAAACGGGCACACGCGCTTTGCATAAATATATATTTTTCGATCTCTGACCACTTAAACGTGTAAATCCGTCAAAAATCGGCAGTAAAAAAAAATCTCGTTTACAATTTTTTTTTTCTATTGAAGACAAAACAAAGTAAAAATGAAGTTAAAAAATTAGCCAAAATGTTTTCATAAAATAATTTTATATGATTTCCAAGATTGTTTATCAGATTATGTATCTTTATTGATGAGAGCTCACAGCTAAAGCTCTAAGTATTTGCGCTTTTTTTAAATCACTATTTTTGAAAAATTACCTTTTATTTCTTTAATCCTAATTTTCGACGTTTAAACAAAACACTTTTTTTTCAAATTTAAAATAGTGTAAAAATCTTATATGTTTGAGTTATGCTTAGAAGTCGTACGAGAACAATTTTTTAGGAATAAACATTAAACTAATGTTAACTATTTTAACCTCTTCAGTTCCCAAGCTAAAACAATAATACAAATTCTTATTCATTGGTTTTTTCAAACAAAATGACATAGAAAATGAAAGAAAAAATATCTTTTCTGAAATTGATCTTTTAGGCGCTTAGTGATTTAGGTTCAAAAATATGGATCTAAAACTACAAACCCCTTAAAAACATCAGTTTAATAACCATTAACCTAAATTAACGCAATCATAAATTTAAGAGCTTTAAACAAGTAAATAATCTGCAAATTCTTAAACTTTTTTATTAAAAAAGATTAAAGTTAAATACTTATGAAAATTTCTCACTTTCTTGGTCGTTCTGTCTTTTGGGCATCTTGCAAACTCAGATGAAAATAATATTTATTTTATGTGGGAATCAGCTTACAAGCTGCCATTAATTCGTTTGCTTTGAACGCAAAAAACATTGAGCTATTAAGAAGGGATGTGAAAATGTTAAAAAAAATGGGACATTTTAGTTTTAATAAGGAAAAGAACAGAGGTCCCCATATGGGGACCCATGGACCGAAGAGGTTAAATTGCTGTTAGGTAGCTTTCATTACAAAAAGCTACCTATTGCAGCCGTTCGGAGGAAAGCGATTTCAAAAATTTTTGGTATATTTTCATCGATCATGACCCCCAGACCTCGAAACCACCCTCCGTTCAAAATTGATATATATATATATATATATATATATCTGACCTATGTCACACTGTAACTCTCGTATTTATCAACCGATTTGGATGTAATTCGGTGTGTACGTAGTACACACCAATGTCTCGACCGAGTTTGTTGGCCAGCTTCATCCGCCATTTTGTTTCAAAATGGCGGCCATTTAAAATTTTTTTAAAAATTTAAAATTTGAAATGTGGTACCAAAAAATTGAAAATGGAAAAATATTTTTTTCTTATGTATTTGACCTTTATACAAAGACTCCGGAGCAATTTTTGTTTCGTCTATATCTTAAAAAATGGCTGAGTTATAGCATTTTGAATTTCTAGCGTGGCTGACATTTTGAAACGTCCTGAATTTTGTCACGCGATAAAAGGCGTATTTATGAACCGATTTGGATGTAACTTCGTTTATACATAGTACATACCAATGTCTCGACCGAGTTCGTTGGCCAGCATCATCCGCCATCTTGTTTAAATATGGCGGCCATTTAAATTTTTAAGCAAAATTTTAATTTGAAATGTGGTACCAAAAAATTGAAAATTGAAAAAAATATTTTTTTCTTATGTGTTTGACCTTGATAAAAAGATTCGGGAGCAGTTTTTGTTTCGTCTATATCTTAAAAAATGGCTGAGTTATAGCATTTTGAATTTCTAGCATGGCTGACATTTTGAAGTGTCCTGATTTTTGTCACGTGATAACAGATGTATTTATGAACCGATTTGGATGTAATTCGGTGTGTACATAGTACACACCAATGTCTCGAAAGAGTTCGTTGGCCAGCTTCATCCGCCATCTTGTTTCAAAATGGCGGCCATTTAAAATTTTTTTAAAATTTAAAATTTAAAATTTAAAATGAGATACCAAAAAATTGGAAAATGAAAAAGATTTTCTTCGTATGTGTTTGACCTTAATACAGAGATTCCGTAACAGGTTTTGTTTCGTCTATATCTAAAAAAATGGCTGAGTTATAGCATTTTGAATTTCTATTGTGGCTGACATTTTAAAACGACCTGATTTTTGTCACGCGATAACAGGCGTATTTATGAACCGATTTGGATGTAACTTGATCTGTACATAGTACATACCAATGTCTTGACCGAGTTCGTTGGCCAGCTTCATTCGCCATCTTGTTTCAAAAGGGTTGCCATTTAAAAAAAATGTAATTTAAAATTTAAAATAAAGTATTAAAAAATTGGAAAATGAAAAAAAAAAATTTGTGTGTTTGGCCTTGATACAAAGATTCTGAAGCAGTTTTTGTTTCTGAAAATTTGTTCTTTTGTTTATATCTTAAAAAATATTGAATTATAGCACTTTAAATTTCTACCATGGCTAACACTTTGAAACGATCTTGTATTTGTCACGCGATAACACACGTATTCGCCTATTTCGATGTAAGAAGGCATGTGGATAGTATACATCAATACCTCGACCAAGTTCGCTGGCCAGATTCATCAGCCATCTTGTTTCAAAATGGCGGCCATTAAATTAAAAATAAATATATATGTATTTAAAGTGAGGTGCAAAAAAAAATAGAAATTGAAAAAGGTTTCTTTCATAAGTATTTGACCTTGATATAAGCATTCACGAGCATTTTTTGTTTGTCTTTATCTTAAAAAATGGCTCAGATATAGCAGTTTCAATTTCTAATGTGAGTGACATTTTGAAAAACTTATTTTTTGCCTGCGACAGCACTCGTATATATCAACCGATTCCGATGTGAGTGAGCATGTGCACAGCCATTACTAAGGTCTCGACCAAGTTCACTGATTAGCCTCATCCACCATGTTGTCTTAAAATGGCAGGCACTTTAAGAAATCGCCGAATTTGGCAGCGAAACATAAGTTACTTTAGATAAAAGCAGCTTGGATAAAGCTGACTAATTTCGCGAAATTCTCATTCATAATGGTTTCTTATATTCTCCTATATTCGGTTTCCACTAAATTGAGCTTCGTGTGTTTGAATAATATAAGTTGGCTTTTTTAAAATAGAGAAAATGAAAGCTACCTCTTCCTCCCGGCACTGGCCGGAAGGACTTTTTTAAAATTGGTTTTTGGTAACAAGATGTAGTAAACCATATATTTAAAATGCTAAGCGTTTTCTTTCGACAGTTAGTTCAAAACTACTGCGTAGAATTGCAGCAATCTTTTTTTAAATGAAAGTTATTTGACCACAGATTTATTAACGTACATTCGTTTGTTCGAATATTTTATTAATTAGGCGTAATTTTAAATTAAAAGTCTGCAGTTGCGCATTCGCAGTATATAAATACAAGACTGCCTTTTGAGTGACGCGCTGCAAATGTGCAAAGATGCTCGCTCAGTTGAACTATCACATCACAGGTAGAAGTTGTTTTAAGTGCATCTGCTTTTCGATCGTACTGTAAACAAGCTTTTCTTTTTTTCACAATTTTAATATTACTTGGCTCTTTCAGCATTATTTACAATTCAAAAAATTATTGTGTCCATATTAAGAGCAAGATACTTTTTTTTGGGGGGGGGCAAAAATTCAGTTAAATCCAGATCTCTAAATGCATTAGGACAGTCCTGAATAATACACTTCCCTACATTTCCAATTATTTTTAAAATTCACTTTTCGGCCTTCGCAATATGGTGATATTTCAGTAACACATGTATTTTTAATTTGCTCAAAACACATTTTTCGCACTGAATTATATGTTTTGCAGTTTACTCTTACATTTTACATTCATTACGTCTCTAATCAATTGGACGTCACTGCGACGTCACTGTACGTAAAATGTGTTTCGTTGTTTCACGCTCTTTTTATGGTATCTCCAGTGATGTGGGAAGGGTAAATTCCCAGTGGGCGGGTATTTAATTTTTGAGCTTATACCCGAGAATTTACCCAATGCCTGGGTAAATATCCCAGAAGTGGGTATTTTCATATTTCGCTGTAAAATATCACAATGTTGAAAAAATTCCTGAAATCATAGGTTAGAATGTTTCAAGTATAATAGCAGTATTCAGTTTAAAGAAAAATATTTGAACGTTGTCCGATTGAATGGTCTCGAAAATCTTTCCCAATCTGTATGTTCTGATATTTTAAGGTATCAGTCAATTAAGCATATTTATTTTTTTAACAAATGCAGTTTATATAGTGAGAACCATCAAACAAAGTTGCTATTTACATACAATGTTCAATCTAATTTTTTAAAAAGGTAAAATAAAGTGAAGTATAACAATCATGTGAAGTAAATACCTTTTCTATAAAGTTTTTAAACAGAAATGAAACAAAAAACTTTTAAGACTAGTAAAATTTTTAAGTATATCTCCTCAATAATTTTTAAGAACACGCTTTCGTTAATTCACATTAAATCTTTAATTTTATAATTACCATTATTATAAGTAGCATATGTTGTCACAACAATATTTTTACTTAATAACTATATAGTAATAAATACCACAAAATTTTAGATAAAATACCTATTCTACAAAATATGTTTAGCAATAAGTATATATAAAATTATTTAATATATGTAACAAATGTAAAGTGTTGTCACGAAACTTTTCATTTAAGAATAAAATGCAGTCGTTTTGATAGTAATGAAGAAAAATGTAGTAATGTACTTTAGCAGTTATACCATAACACTTAACGTAAACGAGTTTTCCAATTATATTACGTATGAGAAGAACTTTTGCCAGCTATATAATTTAAATATCAACTATCTTTCATTTGTTTAAAAACTAATCACAAACACTTAAGGGAAATAAACCAGAAAGAGAATTCACTCTTCAATCAAATTTAGTCATTTCTGAAGTATTGAAAAATTATTGAGATGATAACTATACTTTAAAGCTTTTGTAATTAGTTTGCTCTCATTACCATTTGAAGCGAGGAATAAAAATTATTAGGTTTCACAAAGTTTTAAAGTAATATAGAATCATGATATAGTTAAATTAAAAATTGTAATACATGTAGGAATTTCTTTAAATGCGACTTTTTTCATTAGTTAAAAATTTGTCTATGAAGTTAATTAAATAATTAAATCTGTTAAATGTTTAACATTAATAAAAACTTCAATTTAACTAATTCTTTCTTTTTTAGCTTTATGAAGAGATATCGTTTTATAAATGGAAATAATATTTATTGAACGTAAAAATATTTATTTGATTATTTTCGAGACATTTAAAGAATAACAGTAACCAGAAAATCTCACTGAGAACAATTTCCACGACTTCTATAACAAAAATAATGTATTTTTTAATATATATTCAAAGCCGACTAAGACGCATTTCAAGGGAGTTGGCAAAAGTTGCGTATTAGGCGGGATCGCCTATTAAACATTATTTGTACAATGTTGTAGAAAATGCGCTTATTTACACATCCAATCATCAAAATGAACGTACTACTTGGTTATCCCGTCGACCAAAAATCTATCGCTAAACTATAAAATTAAATGTCAATAATGGTTGTTCGTAAATATCACATCCACTTGACTTTAAACAAGTTACACGTGTTTACGTCATCAAGTGATTTTTATTTCGACGTTTTATTCGTATTTTTGTTAATGCTATAATAATTTATTTGTCCTTTCGTTATTTAAAATAAAAATTATGTCAACTTGTATAATTAGGCGAGTGTTTTGGCAATTTATATAATTTGGAGAAATTGGTTGACGGGATAAATAACAAGGGAACCACTTTGTTGTTGCTCGCACCTAGCATTGAGACCTGGTGCACTTTAAAGCCCCATATTATGAAGTTTGAGAATCAATAAAATATTTCTGTTAAAACAATATTTCTTGATTTTACAGCAGCATAACATGCTGAAAATGCAATTTTCGAGACCACTTATCGAAATATTAACATTGGGGTTTTTTAAAGAAAAGCGTTAAAAAAAAAAAAAAAAATAGTTAATAATAAGTAAAAAATATTGAAAAAAATTAAAAAAAAAATCCTTCAAGAACCCGATAATTTTATTTTGAAAGTAGTTTTTCTTAGTAGTTTACATAACTAGAGTAATAAATAACATGTCGTAATTTAACCTTTTCATTAGTGAAATATATATATTATGTAACTTTTCTCCTTAATGTTATATAGATATTTTTAATTTACCCTTGTTTTTGTTTTTAGGGATCATTATTTAAAAAGTAAAAACGGAACCATTATAACATCACTCCTGTCTCTGTCTTTCTGTCTGTCACAGCCATTTTACTCGTAAACTATGGAACGTGTAAAGTTCAAATTCGGGGAAGTAATAAAGACTATTGACCCACATATTTACAGATTATTAAACAGTCATAAATATATTTTGGAAAAAATGTATAGGTGCTAATTAGGTTACTTGGAAAGAAAATCTTTACTTTTTACATCTTTTGGGGTATCGTGTGAAAGCTACAGTAATGCCGAACTCAAAAAACGTTTCTTTTAAGTTTAGTTATTATATTTTTAGAGATAACGTCGAAAATGTAGTGCAAAAACATGCCCCCCCTCCTCCCCCCGTCTATTTCCTAATCTACTGAAACTAGAATTATGAAAAATTTAGTGGTAGTAGACGTTAATTTAAATCTCGCAAGAAAATTATAGAGATTACCTAAGGTCACATGGTTTTTGAAAAAAAAAGCGCATTCTTCCGTTACACAAAATTTCCATTTGCGGGCATTCAGCAAAGGTGTTGAGGAGTGCTGGAGGTACCTATCGTTGCAGAAGTAAACAAGTTGGAAATTGCACGTCAAACGTGACAAATCAGGTGCGTTCGGACTATAACTAGTTTTAAAAATATTTTTCGCACCGCATATTGTACTGAATGTTTAGTTTAGTGCACTTCATAAGTGCATATCAATTTCATTCTGTTCTAAAGGCTGTAACGTCATTAAAGTGCACATGTAATATTTTTTCCCCATTGGCCGTAGTATAACTGAAAAATTTTGACTGTCCATGTAATTAAATTATACATCCTATTATCACAAAATTTGAAATAACTTAACAATATTTTTCAACAACTATATATTTAAAATTTTAGACCATTCGGTTGAGTAGTTTTTGCTCTGTAATATGCGGACGGACGGACAGACAGACTGACCGAAACGACTATAGGTGTTACGTATTTATATAATTACGAACGCACCTAAAAAGCATTATTGATAATGATTTTCGAAAAAATCGACGGTAACTAACCGAGATATTAACCCTTAAAGATACGGACGGTTTGGACATGCATAATGACAGGGATACAAATACAATTAAAATACTAAACTAAATAAAAATATTGTATCTAATTTAGCTCTTTTAAAAATATATAATACTCTAATAGTGTTATTTTCTTAGTGTTTCTCAATGTAAGTTGATATTTATAATTTTATAATAAAAAAAAAAGATTAAGAAGATATAGTGCAACTGCACATTAAACGAGACACTCGGATCGATTTTTCTTTTATATGATGTTAATAATATCATAGCTAATAACTCTCCTTTTTTAGAGTATTATTTTGTTGGAATAGTATATTTTGGTTATTCATTAACAGAAGAAATACAATTAAATAAGAACACTATTGCTATCAATAGTGGTAGTAAAAAATCAGGATGGTTTTGGAGCTAAGTAATATATAAATGATTTAGATTTACTTGTTAATATAAAACCATTAATTTAAATAAATAAAAAATTCATATTCCCAGATTAATTTCTAAAAGATTTTAAATAAAGCATTATAGAAAATAAACACGTTTTTATTCTTTTATTTACAGTTTAACATTTTTGCAATTAATGAAACATGCCACTAAAGTAATCTATTTAAAAAAAAAGAAAATTAAATCCATTATTAAATTTCTTTAACACTTTATGGTGAATTTATCATTCCTATTTATTTATATCATGAAAACGTTTACTTTTAAAAATGTAGCAACAAACTTGAAAAATATCTTGTACGCCAAATAGCACAATGGACTGGGCATTCAACTGAATGAAATATTCTTATCAAACAGCAGAAGCAAAGCATTTTAGATCCTATACAACCCCCAATCACACATATCATCAAGAACTCTCCAAAACTTAAAGATCACATGAAATTTATGTTGATGAAGAAGTCGGAAATGAAATGATGTAGAATTTTTCAGTTCTTCACAAAAAAAAGTTCCAATAAAAATAGTGAAAATATTCCACGCATAAAACCCATATAGAAGCGCAATCACACTTGGTATCTGAGTGAATATTTAAGTTTAACACGAAGCTAGATGGGTAACTTTTACTAGAATAATATATGAATTTCGAGAGGGAAGTATTACCTGCACTTTTCTCACTGCAAATACAAAAGAAGTTTCAGTGCACTAAAATACGCACTCATATTTCAGAATATGACATACAAACTATCTTATTTTTGAATATTCTCATTGTGATTACGTATTATAATATAATTCCTAATGTTTCCCCAAAACAATTTTTGTACTTAGTGCCTCAGGATTGAAGATATTTATTAAATATAACTTATCCCAAAGGTTATAAGTGTGTAAACTGCAGTAAAAATAATAGATATGATATATTTTTGTAGCATATTTAAAGATTGCAACATAAAAACAAACAGGAAGCAGGAATTCTGCTTTTTCAGAATTAAGTGTCCCACCTGATGAAGACAAATATATAAATATAGATAGTTCAAAACACATTTCAGTTTTAAGCCTTAAAATACATGCTTATGTTTTGTATAAAATGACATCATTTGCATCAGCTGAAGAATTTTGCATTTACGACCCAGTCTTAAACAACATCTATAGAAATGTATGCATATGGCGTCACTATCGCGGGAAAATACACAAACACGGCAAAAAACGAAGTCGTCATTCAAGGAACACGGCAAAAAAAAATCTGGTATCTAATTATTCATATACCTTCATTTGTTTGTAACATTTGTATGGATACTGAAAATTAAATATAGTATATGATATCTCCTCGTTTTATGACAAAACATTCATTTATATGTTTTCAAAATTCGGAAAATATTATTACACACGGATTAATAAAATTAAATTCCTTCAGATTTTTGACTGGAATTAAGTAAATGCGGAGAAATTAGTCACACAAATATTCATTAAAATTAATTTTTATAGCAGACGGCATAATATTGGTATAAAACGTATTTTAATTAATTTTTTTTTGCAGTTGTTATGTGAAAATAGCATAAAAAAGATTTAGTACTGTACTATTTTCCATCTACGTTCAAAAGACATGGAGTACTTCATTTGCCACCATTACAGAAACGGCATTAAAAACTACAAATAATAATATCTCAAAAATGAAATGAGAAGCACTTTAAAACCAACTGCATTTACAGGTACTTTTTTTCCTTCATACTAGTGTGTAAAATTTGAAAATGTGCGATGTTTAGAAGTTAAAAATATTGCAATAGATTATCAGTTTTTAATCGTACAATGATACACTTGCTGCGTTTTACGGGTGGCTTATGGTTAGATGTAACCTTCTTTTTGGTTAGCTGTAATCTTCTTTTTTAGCGACGGCACTTTAATTGCTCTCTGAAAGAAACAGCAATGAGAGCTAAAAAGAAAAACCAGTACTTTTATGCTAATGAGGTAAACATATATTTATATATATATATTAAAAAAAAAGTTTTAACAGTATTTTTTTTTTTTTTGAGACAATAATAATCTGTTTAATGATTAACTTAATGATACTAAAACTGAAATTAATATTTGTTAGATAAAGATAACAAAACAGACAATGATGATCGTCAAAAATATATAATATTTATACATGAATGTGACAGTGTGTGTTAGTAGAAATGCAAATTTAAAATATATACAGTTTTCCTGGAAGCATGGAATATTTCGAAATTTCTCTACAGGTGTTGCAAATAAAACCATAAAGTTATATATATAATGAAAAATCAGAATAAGATATAGTAATTCATACTTTGTAACTGATCTCCATTCAATTTTTTCCCTACATACTTGAACTTTCACTGAATCGTTCTGTATATCGCTGAGTTAAGTTCAGGGACTGGGACGTTGAATCATATTTTTGCATAAAAATCGATTTCTTTAAAAGTTGCGGATAACTAAAGATTTTTACAAAAGAAAAATATTTTAGAAATGATAGTGTTTATGGTGCTACACAGGTCTTGAGTAATGTGCTTTTTATGTGGCTGAAAAAGCTGAACATCTGTATTTGACAAGTACTTATTTCCAGTATTTATATGAAATAAAAATACAGCACAGAAAGCAGTATTTTAAAGCATGTTTTCGGATGATGTTTTTCTAAAATTTTTAAGGGGTCTCGGTACTCTTGAAACTTCAATATTTTCCGAATTTTCATTTTTTTTAGATATTAAACTTCCATCTTTTCTGAACATTTTGATACAATACAATTTAAGATCAAATCACAATCAAATACAATTTAAGATATTAAATGTTGACTATGATCTTTTGTTTAATTTTTTTCCAATTTTAAGAGTCCTGAGACCCCTTAAATATTAGCAATTCGTTTATAAGAAGAGGTTATAAATATTAAATAAATACTGAAGCTAGTAAACATAAAAAATGAATGCATAAAAAAGACAATTTAAAAAAGAAATGTAAAAGTTAAACAGCCTGAATGAAATAGATTTTTATACGGGGTGTCCGGTCTGAACGGTGTCCAATGGCTAATTCCTAAACCGTTAGTCATAGACATATAGTTCCAATTACAAAAATGTTTAAAATCAGGTAAAGAAATATTTAAAAAGCGATTTGGGTGAATAAAAACATTTCTTAAAAATTTACGAAATTTAAATTTTTATACGGTCGCCCGGTCCTATAAGTTATATTTAGTAAAATTTTCCCTTTACACTGACAAGTAATACAAAAAAAGTCCCATTCAAATAACGCTAAAATTGGCCGAGTTATGAAACTTTAAAAATGCATGACTTATGCCACTTTTCTGCTCTGAAAACAAATGAGTTCAGCTTGGCTTTGAGGGGCCACATACCAAGTGCTTAAAGTATTCGAAGATCTTTCTTCATGTGTATTTGCGCTTTGAAAAAAATTGTACAAGTATTACGATTAAGTTAACATTCATTAAGTTTCAGATTGGCTAAAATAACATGTTTTATTTTGTCAGGATTTGAGACTGTTTCTTTTATGATTTCTTTTCACAAAAATTATGTTTTTTTTATAAGTTTTTATGTTTCTTCAACGATTATATGTATGTTTTTCCATTTCAAAATTTGTACTCGAACTTTATCTAAATTTCAAATATCCAATCGAGATTGCATTTTACATACTGGCGCAAATTCGTTAACAATCTAATATTATTATGATTTTCGGTGGTTACCATTTATACTTATTTTACAGGATAACACAAAAAATTGCGGATAGATTACCGCCTAGAAGTTTAAGAAAAAGTTCTAGATTAGGTAATACAAGACTGCGATTGTTGGGTTTTTTAACTTTTATGTATTTTTTAACACTGAATCCAAAAATTACCTTAATTTTTAACCATCATGTCAGGATATTTCGTAAATTATAAATTGTCAAAGTAAAAGAATAACAAAAATCGGATACTATAAAGTAGAGAAGATGGCTGTGTTTTTTAACTTTTGATAATTGATTTTTACATAATTTTTAGCGCTGAATCTGAAAATGACCTTCATATTTAACCATCACGTTAGAATATTTTTGCAAATCGTAAATGTGTAAATTTAAATATAGCGAAAATCTCATACTATAAAACATATGTAAAACTTTTTTTATTTTATTTTATGTTATTTTATTCAATAATTTATTCAATATTTTTGCTGATCCTGGGACTCTTACAGCTATGCATCTGAGTGGTCCGATGAGATGGGGGAGGGGGGGTGAGGTTCAATTTTAACTTTGAAATTTGAAATTGGAGAAAAATCCTGATGTGATGGTTAAAAAAGAAAGCCGATTTCGGATTCAGCGGTACATAATACATAAGAATCAATTATCAAAAGCTAAAAAACATGACATAACCCAACTTTTGCACGCTAGTGCAATCTAATAATATTTTTAAATACTTATCATTTTGTAAAGAATTGAGGCTGTTAATTTTGCATCATTTTATTTAACAAAAATTCTGTTTTTTCTTTCTTCGTAAATGTTTATTACAAATTGTATATTTTGCATAAATATGTCAGCATGATTAAAGATTTCAAATTTATTTTGCAATGTTAATTTTACTCCCAACCTTTTTTTTTTTTTTAATATATCTGACGAAATAATAATTTTGACTAAATTTGTGAATGACCCCCAATTTGCAGCCAAAAATATGCTCCAACTTTAATCAGCTATTACTCGGTTAATTTTAATCGTAGAATAACGGGACTTTTTTTGTATTACTTGTCAGTGTAAAAGGAAAATTTTACTAAATATAACTTATAGGACCTGGGGACCGTATAAAAATTTAAATTTCGTAATTTTTTAAGAAATGTTTTTATTGACCCAAATCGCTTTTAAAATATTTCTTTACATGATTTAAAACATTTTTGTAATTGGAACTATATGTCTACGACTAACGGTTTAGGAATTAGCCATTGGACATCGTTGAGACCGGACACCCTGTATTGTTCTAATATGAACATAAAGGAACAAAACATAGTCTGAATGAGAACTCTACTAATATTTTAATAATGGACCATTCTATGTGAAACGGACAAAATGTCCCGCAAATGACGCTTACATATAAACATGTATCTATTAACTTATAAGTTGCTAAAATATAAACTATACATTAAAATTAACAAAATACCCTATATTTCTTATTACCGTAGTTGTATTAATTGAAGGATACAATATCATTCTTAAAACAGCATTAATTATATTCAAGGCTAGACGCAGTGTTGCCAGATTGAAGATTTTTTTAATTCCGATTACTTGACTGTCATCACTTTTTAAAATAGTATAATTCGCCTTATTTTTTAGAATTTTAATCTATTTTTAAATTGGCCAAAAATGTCTATTTAAAAAAAGCGGTGACAATCAACAATCTGGGGACAAAAAATTCCCCCATCTGGCAACACTGGGCTGTAGTAGCACAGTTGAAGTTTTTTCCAATAAGACGAAAAATGTCCAGACCAGGAATCGAACCAGGATACTTGGCGTGCCGTGTCAATGCTTTACATGTTAAGTGATACGGACGATACCTGGCTGACATAATTTACTACTGTTATTTATTGGACAAATAAATATCCTGAACTATGTCAGCCAGGTATCGCCCGAATAGCTTAACATATAAAGCATAGGCACGGCACGCCAAGTATCCAAGTTCGATTTCCTGTCTGGACATTTTACGCTCTGTTGAAATAAACTCCAACTGTGCTACTCTAGTCTTGTATATAATTTAATCTAGTTGGATTAAATATTCGTTCTCTTCATCAAGAACGGCTTTAATATATGGAAAAGTTGTTCCACATGTGATATGGAAAGGCCTTTAATGTGTTTAAAAATATTCACATTTTAAACCCTAGACCTTAGTAAGCTGTCCATTTTTAATAATAAATAAATAATGAAAATAATAGATAATAAAATCCTCCACATTTTAAATACTGTAACTAAGTAATCTGCCCGTTTCAGAGCCATTCCATGAAAAGCTGACAAACTGTCCTGTGAGAGGCTCTTACATAAATATCTATAGGAGAGGGTAGCACTCAGTGAGATGAAAATTATTATTACTTAACAAATGGCTACGATTTTTATTCTTTTGAAAAAAAAATGCAACATCTTTAAGCTATACAGTTACCCTACACATCAATGTATAAATGGTTTTAAAAAAATTATTTATAAAAGCGCAGAAGCAGTATAACGGGATATCGAAAATTGTCTCACTGTGTACCATTTGTGGTACACAGTGAGACACTGTATATATTTTCATAAATCACACATTTTTATACTCTGTCAATAATTATCTACAGTTTATGATTTCTAATTAATATTTCTCGATTTTCTAAATAGTATTGAAAATATGAGGCTCGAGGGGACAACGGCAGTCCTTGGGCTACCTTCATGCAAATTTTCAGCCTCTTACGTTTTGTAGATTTCTCTAGCCATCTCACGTCCACACACACACACACACACACAGAAAGAGACATAGAGAGAAAAGAACCTTCTTTTATTAATAAATAACAGTTTTACCATCAGAACCACATAGTAGGTATACAATAAGACACGCCTCACTGTGTGCCACAACTGTGTGCCTCACTGCGTACTTTCGTTACGTTGTAACAAAATGGATGCCCTATCTGTTACACCAGTTACATCGCTTTAAAAAGTTTATGTCGTTTTGTCAAAACAATCTAATATTAGATATAGCTAAGTTTGGATAAGTAAATATATGTCATATTGAAGAAAATAAACTCTAAAATAGGCGTTTATGTAACTTTAACTACTACAAAATAAAGGATCATTTACTATTTTGTCGTAAGAGTAAAACTGAAGCCTCTAAGCTACATCCCATTGTTGCATAAGATGGGGTCGTTATGTGTGTGTGTGTCAGCTTGGGGAAAAAGTTACAATGATATTATTCAAATTGGCGGCTGTCTCACTGTGTACCATATTTCACTGTATTCTACTCTCCCCAACCTATTGACTTACAAGTTGTCAAAACATAAACTATACAGTAACAATTACAGAAAACTCTAGATTTTTACATTAGCATAGTTCTTTTATTTTGAGAATGTAATAACATTTATAGAACAGCAGAAATATGTAGAAAAGCTGGCCTATTCGTGACATGAAATGATCCTATTGTCTTTATAAAATTTTAATCGTTATTGTAACACTACGTAACATAGAAATTTTCTAGTTTTTACTCTCTTTTGAACTCTGGTTTTTAATATGATCTTAACTTTATAAGGAATAACTGTCAAATCTTTACGAAGTTTTAATACCCTGCAGTAATCTATTTCATACAAAAAATACTTTTATGATACATTTAAGACACAATATTCAAAATATTCTAAGCGATATAAATTAAAGATATTTATCAAAGAAATTTTATTATGGAAAACAATAAGGCTTTATTCATTATGCAGCGATTTAAGATTTAGTTTACTTTTTCAGCCGTTATATTTTAAACACAATACTGATATATTATTTAGTATAAATATGTCTGTTAGTACAGATCTTGTTTAATTAAAAATAAACTAATAGAGTGACGGAGAGGGGGGGGGGATTTGGTTGCAAGACTTTTCTTTCTACGAAGACCCCGTTTTTTAAAGGAAATATAAACGCAGGGATGACCGCCCTGGGAACCCAGCTTTCGCTTTAGAGTATAAGTGCAATCCCAGGGGGATACTCAAATCCACTGCATATGGTAAGATACATTAACAATGACAAATTTTTAAAACAGTTAATAACATACAGAAAAATAAATTCAGTTTGCTGTTTTTGACTCTGAAACTCACAGGAAGTGGTAAATATAAATTCGTTGTCTTCTAAAAATTTCATACAATCCGCTATACGTTGCAGCAGAACTGGACGGTCGAGCAGGTAAGTTAGCCAGTCAGGCAGTGTCATCTGTTGTGGCTTTTTTACGTGATAATGGGACGTTAATGTGCAATGTAAAATATAGTGTAATGATGTTGATAAGGATCCACAAATGCAAAGAGGTGAGTCTCGTTTATTTATGGTATATAAGTGTTGTTGGAAGGGTCCATGATTTGTGACAAAGAGATACAGGTATCTGTTACAATATAAATGCATGTAGAATTAGCAACATTCATTATCTATACCTAGATTTGTATCTGAAAAGTAAAAAACATATCATCTTTAAAATAACATTAGTGCCCAATTACCTCTAATACCCAATTCCACCATTTACCCTATAAATTAATATTTACAACATATTTCCAGATCACGGATTTTTTTTTCCATTACAAACTATGTTTTATTTGGGAATAAAATCACAATTTCGACACCATTGCATTTTTAATGACATAAATAAAGAAATATTTGGATATATTTATATCCTTGTATCTAGTTCTGCATTGGAAATAATCTTATATTTCTTGTTGCAAAATCAATTTTTATATCATGCTTGAAAATATATCTCTTTGCATAAAATCGGGTAACGCATTTTAAATATATATATATATATATATATATATATATATATATTGTATAGTGCATTTTTAATATATATCTATATTAAATATGCGAGGACGTAATATGGCGTGCTTTAGAATTCAACATAAAATTTATCGAGCGGCTAAAATATAATGAAAACACTGAACCATAAAAACTAAATTCTGCCCGTCGAATATTTTTAATGTCGCATGTAATTCGGTTATTTCTCATTTTTATGGTAGAAAACATGTATAAAACTTTCCCTAAAGTGAACTTTGAGTATAAATCTTTGCTTAAGGAATGCATCTGTTTATTTTACGGTATAATGGTTATTGTTATGTGTTAAATTTTACTATCATGCATGCCATAAGCAAATATTTATGCAATATTAAAATTTAGAAAACAATACAAAGCGCAATGAATTTAAAAGAAATAAATGTATTTTCTTGCATAAATGTACGTATTTATTTGTTTTATGGAAGAAAAAATAATTATTTTCGATGATTTAAAATTTCTTTTAATATTAAACTCATATTTATTTATCCATTGTTTGTTTTTGAATTTTTTTTAATAAAAATTAAAGCAAATTCACATTTCAAAAGAAAATGTAATTCTTCATTTAATGCAAAAGCGATAATATCTTAAAAATATGATAGTTTTAATGATGGGAAAATCATGCAATTGCTTCATATGTAAAATATTTTTAGGTTGTGAATGGTTGCATCAGTTTTCTGTACTATGCATTAGAACCAAACTGTCTGGTTTTAACCCTTACCAATGTATTTGGAAAGTGTTTATGAATTCGCTTTGTCTGTCTGCCTGCCGTTTGTCGATACTCTAATTCGCATAAATTTCAATAAAATTGACGTATACACTGTAATAAAATCCGAGCAGTATTCCAGTAGGAATCGGAAAAATAGTTGCCCTTATCTTACCGGAAATTTTTCCGACCCAGCTGGGAATAAAATCCGTAAAAAAAGGAAACATTCATTAAAACGGTACATTACGGATTTTATTCAAATTTTAAGGATTTTAGGATTTTATTCCGATTATACTGATTTTATTCCGAGCTAGGTCGGAAATTTTTCCGGTACGATAATGGCAACTATTTTTCTGATTCCTAGAGGAAATCTGGTCCTTTTTTTTTTTTTTTTTTTTTTTTTTTTTTTTTTTTTTTACAGTGTACTTTTCGGGTGTATTGTTGCGTGTTCGGCGTTGAAAATGAAGTGTACAGCATTTTCAGTAGTTTTACAGGGACACTCAAAAAATTTCGTTACATTAAAATTGATGGAAATCGCTGAATGGGAATTTCCAACTGCGCTATGCGTTTAATTGAACTATAAGCATACTACGTACTATACATATAAATAAATATATTATATACAGGAGTTCATAAAAATATTTAGATGTTTCTCCGACTACTCATGGTAATTACTAAAAGTGGGTTTTCAAAAGCGTTACGCGTTTTTTAGACATCATAACATTAATAAACTGTAAAGCTTTGTTACAGTATTCCAAATGTGTTGGAAAATGTTCCATAATGTTCCATAATGCTAGACGCAGGATTTTCGTTATTATTTTAACGTTAGACGATTACAAACCTGGCGTATACGTAGTACGAACATAAATATCTGTAAAATAACTAAAGATTCTGGACATCTAAAGAAATATCAAAGTATCGCTTGTAAAACTTTTGACAAATAATTTGAGAAAAGCTTGATAAAAATAAGTAAGCACAACGGTATTTTAAAACTGTGCTTCATTCGTACCTTATCCGGAAATTGTCGTCTCCAGATAACATAGATTTAAGTGAAATAACTGACGTAATATTAACACTAAATTCTAACTAATTTTTCTGCATACTACCTGTTGGGCATGAATTATATAGATCATATATCGGGCTGCATAGACTATCTCAAATACATTTTCGTTTGTTGATGGAAATTGCTGAATCACAGTTTTCAACTGTGATTTCAAATGTGACTGCGTTTAATTGAACTATAAGAATAGTATGTAGTATACATATAAATCTATATATTATATGCAGGAGGTCACATAAATATCTCGATATTTTCCCGACTATTCATGGTAATTGAAGAAATTGTGTTTTCAAAACCGTTACGCGTTTTTTAGAAATCATCTGTCGCCCTTGTTTTGTTACGGTATTATGAATATGTTGGAAAGTATTCCACAATCTGTGCTAGACGCAGTATTTTTTTTTTTAGAAATTACCTGTCGCCCTTGTTTTGTTACGGTATTATGAATATGTTGGAAAGTATTCCACAATCTGTGCTAGACGCAGTATTTTTTTTTTTTTTTTTTTTTTTTTAGGAATCATCTGTCGCCCTTGTTTTGTTACGGTATTATGAATATGTTGGAAAGTATCCCAAAATCTGTGCTAGACGCAGTATTTTTTTTAAATGTTGTTTTACTGTTATATGATCACAAACATGACGTATATGCAACATAAAGATACATATATTTAACCCGGCAGGACGGGCGCGGGGTGCCGAAACACCCCGCGCCAGAAAATATTAGTCTGCTGTCTCTCCCTATAAACCGAAGTAGTCGGGCCCAATAGTACCTGCTTCCAAGGTCCCCTTGCGTGCGTAGCATATGAAAACGGCGAATGCAGACTCTTTTTTGTGTTGTAGAATTAAAGAAATTCGAATAGAAATTGAAGCTATAAGTAAAAACTGCAAAAAATCTAAAGTTTCTGATCCATATACACCCTAATTGTTATGAAAATTCATAAATCATAGCATTTTTATCCACAATGTACAAATAATGTATAATTTTATTATAATAAAAATTGTAAAGAAAAATTTAGTTTTTCGAATAAGGAAAAAAAAAAAGGTGAGTGCTTTTAATTTATTGTTTATTAATTTTTAAAATTAACGATAATTTAACATTGCAGTTATCATATTTCACGAGAAAGAGCGTAATTATTACGAAGTTCACTAATAGATAGAATTCTAAAGATTTTTTTCGTATTTATGCCATTGGATATGTTTGGGGTGTGCTGACACCCCATGCCCGTTCTCGTGTTACATTTCACGGCGCCCGTACTGCGGGGTTAAAATAACAAAAGGTTCCAGATACTTCAAGAAATATCGAAATATCACTTGTAAACCTTCTGACAAACAATATGTGAAACGCTTGAAAATAAAAAGTTATAACAACCGTATTCGCAAAGTATGTTCGGTATATACCTTACCCGGTAAGTGTCGCATCCAGATAACATAGATTTAAGTTACATAACTTACTTAAATTTAACACTAAAGCTTTTTTATCTTTTGTTGTATTAGATTGCTATAACACTGCAAATAGACAAAAAAATTTAAGAAATATTTTTAAATTTCCACATTCACTTCATAATGCATTATGTATAGTAATATGCATAAATTGTAGATTGATCGTGAAGTACTTACATCTATAACAATTGGGATCGTGAATATTCAGGTATTATCCATTGTTTTAGGAAAAAAAAATACATTTGACGTTCAGTCCAGAACGAATATTAAATTTAACTAATATTCGGAATATATGGAATACTATAAAGTGAAACTATGTGTTTTGATCAATTCTTAAACTAAAGAAATGCTGCGTAGTTCATAGGGTGACTGCTCTAGTAGTTGATACCCCTCCAGTAGTTGATCAAATTTTTGAAATATTGCACCATTTCAGGCGGAAATGATTTTTACACCTGGCACTAGACATAATATTTTTGTTTGAATGTTGGAGCACCTGTTGTCACATTGTTGTCAATTGCCAGCTGTAAGAGAAGCTATTTTGTGAATTTTTTTATGAGAAAATGTAAAAATTTAGTTTTTGATTAATAGGAGACCATTACGCTAAGTTAAAATAATAATCCACTTCCATCTTGTTTATTTCAAATGATAGTTTTATATGAATTATTGTTAATCATAGCTTAAGCATGATATCTTAAAGATTAATTTTTGAATTTTTGACTGATTTCTTCGATTGATCAACTACTGGGTAAATGACAATTAAAGAAACTATTTACTTATAATTCTGTTGCTATTTAATTTTAACAAATTTCATTTTTGCCCATTATAGGATATTCATTAAGGGTTGTATAAATCATGTTAGTTTACTTCTAAAATTTAAAAGGAAGGAAATATTATAAAAACCCCGTAGCACCGACCTTATTTGATCAACTACTGGCTCCGTCACCCTATATCTGAAAAAAAATATATATAAAATAGTAAAATAAGAAATTAAACCTTTTTAATTAGTTGAAATAATATATAAACGTCTTAATGAAGGCACCTGATTAAATTGAGCGCCATATACAACAGGAGTTCACAGACGGCGCTGCGGTTAGAAGCATACAATACAAATAAAGTATTCCAGGCAAAGGTAACAAATGGTAACAAATGTCGTATGTAAAAAATGATAACAAATGGTAACAAAAGGTAACAAATGTCGATGCTAGATTTATCCTAATTTATGCTTCTCAAATTAAGCTATACTTATCAAATTAATAAATGAATCTCTAATCATTTAAGGGAATGCGATTAACTTCATTTTCCCCATGAATGTGAACTAAAATTATCATCACTGTATCCTTCGCCGCTGACCGCCGGAAATCCTGTCCGGAAATAGGAAGAAATATCTCATGTTATATATGGACCTCAGTGCCTGTTTGCACCTGATATAGCACGGTACACCACCGTAACACACCTAATTCCGCAGTGTATTCACATTCAGTAATAGCTTTTACAAACTATTCACTAGTGTAGATGTTTTTCGAGATCCTTTCAACCGTCGATAGTTCAGAGCATGTGATCCATCATTTTTGGGTAAATCTCGTAAAAAGGGAAATTTTGAATTAAAAAAAATATTAAATTCTATTATTTTAATTCTTAGTTTTTCACGAAAAATACCTATATATTAAAATAATATGAATGTTCACTAAAGACTGGCAATGATTTTTTATTTTTATGTTTAAAATTGTCATTACTATATCCTTGAAATTATAAATAAGCTACGTCTAGATTATGACCATTGCAATGACATTTTTGAAGTTAAATTTATTTTAGAGCAAAACTATGGCAATTGAAATAATTCGGCACTTATTCCGAAAGCAGTTTTAAAACGTCTTTATAATTGACAGTACATTAACACCGACAGTAACTTTGGAACAAAGGGCACAATTTTAAGTAGTTAGCATAGTTACTTGCATAGATAATCGAAAATAGACATTACCGCTCGTAAAAAATAGTGGAACTGTACAATCAAAGAACGTTTCATATCAAAACTACATCTAGTGGAGAAATGAATGAAAAGTTACTGTGGAGAATGGTAATGACAACTAACCCTTAAACGCATTTTGTAGCATATATGCAGTATGTAAAAAAAAAAAAAAATGTGTTTTTATAATATCTAATGGAAGTTTCTTTAACTAATCTATGTTTTGTATCTGCTACATTATGTTTTCAGAAGAAGTATTGCGCATTTCTCCAATATATTGCAGTAGGGCTGATATTTAATCAATTTTTCCTGGAAGTAACAATGCACATGAGA
The DNA here is from genome assembly GCA_963932465.1 of Maratus speciosus. Taxonomy (NCBI): domain Eukaryota; kingdom Metazoa; phylum Arthropoda; class Arachnida; order Araneae; family Salticidae; genus Maratus; species Maratus speciosus. The sequence continues at coordinate 372,564,840 of OZ010791.1, read as the reverse complement.
TATTCAGAATTCGATTATGTTTTGTACTATTTAATTTGTACTTAAGTTTTACAAAATAAAAAATCACAAAAAATGAGATATGTAGATTCTTTTTACCATGTAGCTTTGGCTTTTGTTGCAGATATGCAAAATAATTGCTTCAATTATTCTAAAGCATTCCAATTTTTTTTAAAATAAGGCCTTCAATTTATAAATATGAAATTTAGGGCAAGACTTAAAAATCCCCTATATCTGAGAATAATCCTTTTCGATATCTTGTAATGCCAATTTGAACAGCAAACTCACGATCTTCTTTCTCTAAAAGCATTTGGTAAAAAATATGTTTTCATCCTTAAATAACGGTATTTTAAAGATTACATAAATTACATAAAAATATTACATAAAAAGATACATAAATTATTTAAAAAAAATAATAAAAAGATTCGCACAAAATAGTCTCTAAATTACAAGAAAAAACAGGTACATGAAACATAATTATTTCCTTGTTGTTTTTTTTTTTTTTTCTTTTCGTATTACAATTTTCTAAAAAACACGTTAACTCGATTTTCCACATACATTTAAATAAGGTTATTTTAATTATAACCACAACGTACATATTATTTACCTCTATTCAGGATATTTGCAATAAACCTTTTTAGAGAATACTGGGTGTTAAGTTAAATTAAAAATATTAATATATATTTCATTCATGTACTAAATGAATTTTAACTAAAATAAATAATCGTGACCATAATAAACATGATGATATATTTTCATCAATGATATAAAAATTTTCACCACACGATATGAAACAATTTTACAGCTAAAAATTGTAATTCAATCTCACAACTCATTGACTCTTTTTCTATAAAGCTTTAATAATGAACTACCGATATTTAACTATTGAACACATATCAAGTACACTACATTCCAATATTATTTTGAATTACGTATATTCACGAGAATGATAAAGTTTTATTCATTAGTGCTTCATGGAAAAACAAAGATTAACTATTTCCGTCACTGAAGTTTCGTGCTGAAATTTGTTTTATCCTTCAATGGCCACATTTCGACGAAAGTTATTCCGAAAATTATCCCAGAAATATTGATATAATGATTAGGTTACGGTATTTTGATTTTTAATTAGACTGTCAGGAAAACTATTATTATGATGTTAATATAGTGAGGAGTGAATTAGTTATCTCCCACCATATATTGAGAACATGATGCGTTTTTTTATGAAGCATTTATTATTAATTTTTTAAATGCCATAATATTTCCCCTTTAAAAATATACCTACTAGTAATAGATTTAATAGATTTTTCATTTTGTAAGTATCATATTTTTTAAATAATGATAATAATGCTAATCCTTTGAAAAATATTATTACGTGCGTAAAATGATGATAATAAGTTAATCATTTTAATTTATTAAATGCATTAAATATGTTATTTTTTCTTGATTATTAACATTTAAGTATCACCCTTTTGTAAAACTGCCTATAATTAACCAATAGTTACAACTGATTCTATTATTAAACGTTTTCGAATATAGTTAAAATGCAGTATATTCAGTTCATCTATATGTCTAGCAATTTTGTTGTACTCTGAGTTTCCTAAATATATTCGGATTTACATGCAGTTTTTAATTTTTATTGAAGTTTAGTATTGCATGTTCTTTATTTTTAAAAAAGTATGTAGCGATTATAACTTGCTTACACTAGCACACAAAAATTTCCGTTACATTATTGTCTATGGGTAAAAATCGTTTGCAGTGGATTGTATTGAATTTATGGTATTTCAAACATTATGAGATTCATATGCATCAATAAGGTGGACTGTAACATACTTAATAATAATTATTATATCTGAGGAGTTTTTAATAATCAGCATTGATAGCTACAGGAATGCAGAAAATAAATTCATTATATTATGATATATTAGGAAAATGGGTTAAAATTCATTTTAATGATATTATGTTACTTCAAGCATAATCAAATTTAACCCTTTATACCCGTATGGTACTTTAAAGTACCTTTAAAATACTTGTTATAAAATTCATTTAATACATCGATTAGTAGTAATACAGTTTAAAATGAGTTATAGATACTTTATTTTATCCTGTTCCAAAAACATTATTGGTTGCACAAAACACAAGTATTTTTTAAAATTATGAATTATTTTGCCTTTGCATCTTTGTAGCTTTCTTGATTTTGAAATAGTGGGGGGAAATAGTGTTAGTTCGGAAACATTTCTCTATTTCTATTGTAAGAACATTATATTTGTACATTTCCTAAATCCAGAAATTCTTAAAAATATTTTAAATAAAACATTTGAGTGGAATTATAAATATTGCACAAAATCAATATAAATTCGAATTTCATTAATTAATTTTAACTGCAAAAATCCTTCTAAAATTTATTAAATGATTGAGTAAATACCCTAATGTAGATAAAAAGAAATGCTAGAAGATGAATGCTTTAGAAGTTGAAATTTAATGACATCTTAATTTAAGACATAAAGGGTTAAAGCATCCTTGTTGCAAACTACAGCATATATCATATAGGTTATGGAGTGGGTGGTATTTATCGATCAGTTACAGAGAGGAACAAAGTAATTCGATTACAGGAAAGGCTTTGATCGATAATTGCTGGAAGTTCATTTTCCGCTGTATTATGCATTTTTAGCCATTAAAATTTTAGTGTATTAAGTTGTGTGTATGAATTCTGAAAACCATGTTTAAGAAGAACAGTAGATACGTTCTTAGTTCAAACGTTCATACGTTCAAAATAGAATTTTACTCAGTAATATGGGGATTTTTTAAATTGTTTATATACATCATTGTATAACAAAAATTTAAATTTCTTAATGATATTTGGTTACTGTCGGAGATTATTTTTATAATATTTGCGTGATACGAAATGACCGTTGTATGTTTTTTCAACTTGTTTCAAATAAAGACAGCTTATTTGAAAAAAAAAAACATCTCGTTAATTATTACAAAAAAAATCATTATTTTTTTTAATTTAGTTGCATTTATTACAAAAAATCATTATGTTATTTTAATCTTTAGTTGCATTAAACAATGTTTAGAAATAATAATTGAAGTTTTCTGAAGACCATATTTCATCGCGTATATATCGTACTGCATCAAAAGGAAGGGGTACCGAAAATTCACAAACGTTTTTGATGAAATTATATTTTCTGACTGGAAAAAATAAAAAAGAGAAATGATTGAATTTCTTAGATTAAGAAGAGAAGTGACTGCCCACAATAACACTATAACATTTGACGCATAAATAATTGAGAAGTGTAGACGCTTGTGAAGTGTTCACAATGAGATCTTAAGAATATTTGCTAATATCTATTTTCATTAATTTTTAATTAACTACAAGTATTTTATCAAAAAGTGTGTTTTGACGAAATGTGAGAGGATTTTGTCAAAGGTCTGATCAAAAATCTTTCGTTTTCACCCTCATTCATCGTTGTGTTTTTTATATTAGCATTAAAAAAGTTTTTGACATCAGAAATAACATATATCAGTAAACCCGTGCCAGACATTTGGTCAGCAATCTTTCAGATTAATTGCTGATTCTTTTTTCTTCAATTTTTAATTAAATGCAGTTTTTATATTAACAACGGGTTTAAAGGAAACGTGAGTTTACCAACCTTTTCAAAAACACTTTATATGATTCTCTAATCTTATGGTTGTTCATAAAAATTTTAAAGTGACATCAGAAATAAAATAGACGATTGTTACACTAAATGAACTGATATTTCCCCATTTCCAATGTTGTACATTCTAAGACTTAAGTTCCTGTAGTTGTATTTTAACAAAATTCGCAATAACAGGATAAAACTGTATTTTCATATGAATATTAATTGTAATAAGGTGTCACCTGCTTTACGTAACTGTGTCTATTCGAAAAAGTCTTGGTTAACACGAAAATGTGTAAAATAAATTTATTTTGACATAATTTAAAAATATGCGGAGTTTGAAAAAAAGAAAAGTAATGAAAATTTAAATTTTTACAGTTAAAATCTATTTTATAAAATACAAATTGAAGAAAAGTGTACCGAGTACGATAAAAGTAAGTCATTTTCAAGTTTTCTCTTCATTTTGTTTGTTGCTGTTTTTGCAGCACATACTTTCATTTGAAAATTCTGCGGATCTTTGTTTTTTTCTATCAACAATAGCTTGTGCAAAATATACGCGCGGAGAAAATTAAGCGACTAAATACGGTTTTACATTTTAAATACATACCATTTTCATCAGCTGACTTAAATGTACATCATCGATGCCTACCATTGATATTGTTATATATATATATATATATATACATATGTATGTGTGTGTAATATAAAAAAATTCGCCATTTTGCCTTAGTTATTTTATTCAAAATTCTTATAATATGTATCTTCTTTACCTGTATTTTAATAATATCTTAAATATCAATTATATTTTAATTCCATGCCTTTAATTCAACGCATTCTTTTATTTCTTATTCTAAAAACCTTAATCTTTTAAAAGCAACACTTCGTAAAAACACCTAATATACATATTTTGGGACAATAAATTCTTATTTCCTTCGAATGTTTATTAATACCATCTTTATCTATAATTAAAATTATTTTTCGATATCCCAAAGTGCCTTGTGAGTATTTGCTGCTATAATATTTTTTACCTTTTAAAATTTCCGCTATATGTAAACAGTTCTGTCATTTCGTCAAGTTTTGACGAAACTACGCATCCCTTTTTAGACGATCGCTAAGCGCTTCCTCACAAAGAGATAAATTTAACATTCTAAAACATTTTAAAATTATACACATGTCAAAAATGCCTTTAAACTTTGATAATTAGTTATCTCCCATTGATATTCAAGGCGAAAACTGTCTTTAAAAAATTGCTATAAACTTAGTCTATAATATATAACAATGATGAATTTAAAATGATTGATATTTAATAAATTAATGTAGAAAATCTTTTTGATGGAGCCGTTTGAATTTTTGACAATCTTACTTTAGTTAACTAAAGTATTTAGAATTATACATTTCACTTAAATTACTTTGAGGACAATTTAAATACATTATTACATTATTTTTGTAATAACTGTTATTATTATTGACAATTAACTCGTTAGACGTTATTCAAAACTTTATTCGTGGTTTTGGTTAGATACATAAAATCCCGCATCAACTGCTTTTATCAATTTTGGACGTAGATGAAAAGATATTTTCTAGTTTGACTGTCCTGGGGTATGTCTGTATGCACGTCTGACTTATTGTAGTATGATCGATATCAAAAAGAACTGTTTACATTTACTGTTCGTTTCCTATGACTCCCAAACAATTCTGCTTCATTTTTGTCAAAGAGGAAAAACTGTTTGTGGAACATTATCATCATACTTCCACAATTCAAACATAATAAATTTAATATGTTTCCGTTAGATGAATTGCAACATGTTTTCTAAATATTAAGTAGTATTTATTGTTACATATTATAAGTAAGAATAAAATATTTTGATTATATTATCATTTGTTTAGAAAAAACATTTGCAGTTCATTTGAATGATTTTACACTGTTTCAAACTTTCTGAAATATATACATATATCATTGAGAAGCACCATATTCTGTTTCAATAGATTATTGGGTATGTAGAATTCATCGTTTGTTTACAAAATCATTCAAAAGAATTCGTTAAAATACTGAAATTGAGTGGTTACTGATAAATGTGCGTTTTCAGGTATATTTCAAATGCTTTTAATTTTCAACGCAAATTACAGTCGGTAGGTTTAGATGACACAGTTTGTGAACACTTAGTAATAGACTTTTAAAACAAGTAACTTTTGAAATACTCTAACTACTAATCTTTACAGGACAAATCTCAGAAAATTAACAAAAGCTTTATAGTAATGATATTATTTGATCAGATAACAAGACTTTTGAACTCCGTACAGTTAGGTGAAAAGCTTTTTTTTTCTTTTTACGAAGCTTTATTTTTCCATTTTACTGTTAAATTATCATACTGTTGAAGTTTTATGTCACAGTCCCAATGAAAGATAAATGTATGCGATTAAAGATGTCGAATAATAATGACGATAACAAAACATTTGCAAAATTATATTCGTATGTCTCTTCTTCTGAGAGACAGGAGATGAAAAATGGGTCGACTGGATTCGTGTAAATATATTATACGGCGCAGTGTTAGTAACTTGACTTGAGTATTGTCACAAACTTTGATGCTTAAAGTAAAATTAGATAAACATTTACGTAGCTATAGTACATATAAACATACTGGCAATTAATATTTGTGAACCAGTTATGTCATGTGTCTTTTATAAAGCACAGTATTCATATAAGGCTTATAATAGCTCGTCGTTTTCTTAAAAGTTGTAGTTAAGTTTAATAATATCGTAAAAAACTTACCACTTTATATGAAAATCGTATGGCTCATATGAATTTCACATAAAAGTAATAAGAAGCGACTTGCAATAAATGAGTGTTTCTTTGTGAACAAGAAGATTAGAATTCTCAGCATGATTTCACTTGAATTTAAAGAGAAGAAAGATATGGTACGGTTTGTTAAAATGTCATATTAAATTGAATCATTACTAAAAAATCAATCGTAAAACTACAGAATACCTTTCAAAAACCAGAGTGATAGGACATAGCGTTATTTATGAGGTAAAAATTATTTTCGTTAAACTCAGATGCATTGTACAATGAACGAGAAAGGAGAATAATAGTTTTCTTTAAATAAAGTTGATAAAATGTATGTATACAGAATAAAGTTGAAATCAGAATAAAAATAATACAATAAACACAGCAGAACTGTGTTTCGGATAGTATTAAATTGGTCCTTTACTAAGCGTAAAACCTAGAAGCACCTGGTTCGAGGCAATCTTTCTAGGAAAAATAAACAGGGAAGTCGAATTTATTAATATTACGGGAAAAAATGTTCCAAGTACATAAAACTATTTTTTTTTTGTTTAGTAAAGAAAAATAAATTACTGTTACATTTCTCTTACATTATAAAGGTTTATAGGCAATATTTTTTCACCGTTAAGAAGAGCTTTTTCTTGTAATATTCCCTCTTTATGCGTAATAAACGTGAATTTTTTTAGAGAATGAAAAATAGGAATACGTGCCGAATGATTATTTCTCTCCAGAAAAAACCTGCAAAGACAAGTAATTATCATTTCTACTTAACAGTAAAATATAATTCGGCAGTGAAGTCCTTATGAAGTTGTACACAGACATATGAAAAGAAACAAATTTGTATAAAAAATTAAGATATATTAAAATAAAAGTATCTTTTTAATCGCAAACTTTCTTTAATTGTGTGATAATTCCAGGTAAAACCATACGAAAATTAAATATCGAACTAAATGTACCATTCAACTTAAAGAAGGAAATATTTATTTTTTATTAGGGATTTTTTTTTTTTCAAATGGATGAATTCTTTTTCAAAGTATATTTATAAAGTAATTAAATAAATATATATTTTTTCTGGTTTTTCTGTTACAGAATTTATGTTGTCATAAACAGCATTTTACTTGCATAAAATACATTTCTGCAACAAAACATTTCCTTTTAACACTTGCACCTTTCAGAATATAAATAAAATATCCCTAACATCCGATACGATATATCTCTAAACAAATGTGCGAAAGCATAATATCCTTATTTCTACTTCAAAGAAAAATTTCATTTTGCAAAATTAACTTTTATTTTAGTAAAATAACTATACAAAATAAAATGATGCCTTATTTATTAGTTTTTAAGAAATTTCTTTTATATAATTTTCGTTTTCCTGTTATGATTTTTAATAACAGAACACTGTAAAAAATATTTTAATATATTAAGATATGCAAACTTTTAAACATTCAGTAATTTCGTGTATATATATATATATATATATATATATATATATATATATATTACATACTTTTCAATATTTACCTAATAATTACAAAAACATGAAAACTTTTATAAACATAACTGTGAGCTATGAGAAGAAAGTGAAATTACTACTGGAAATCAAAAATCTGTTAAATACAAAAAAAAGTTTTTTTTTTTATGTTTACAGAAGTAAAATCCAACTCCTATTGCATTCCTCTGATATATTTTCATGAATAACTATCTTTTATTGAAAATAAAGTCTCTCTTCATTCAAATATTCTAATAGACGTGTATTTTTATAAATATGAATTATATATAAGTACTATTTGAAAAAATATCACTCTTTGAATAAACGTAAGAACAAAAATTATTATAATTTCTCCTGCAAAATAAACTATCTCTTCGAATATCTAATGCGTATATACACAATAATATGTATGCGGAAATTGGCTTGATTTACCAGCTATATTGATATTTGATTTGCAAAAATAAACTTATTAAACTTTACATTTCACTTTTTGTGCGATATTGCTTTAAGAATTTATAATAATCAGATGTTTTCATGAACACAGTCTTTCATTGAAAATAAATGCTTTTCATCTTTTACAGCTAATGAATGTTTATTGTTACGCGCGTGCGTAAATTATGACAACATGCTGAATAATAATCACGTGTATTTTTATGAACATGAATTAAATATAACTACTAGTTGAAAAATCATCACTCTTTGAATAAACGTAAGAACGCAAATTATTATAATTTCTATTTCAAACTAAATTTTCTAGTCAAGATTCAAAGGTATATATGTATATAGAATAAATTTTATGAAAAAAAATTGATTGATTTGGTATCTATATTGAAATCCGATGTACAAACTAATACCTGTTAAAATTTAAATTTCTTTTATTTTGAGATATTGCCTTAAGAATTTATAAAAAAGAGACATATTAAACAAAATATTTAGATTATAGACGAAATTGAAGGCACAACTGGACAAGAAAAATCTATCACGATTATATCAAACGTTTTCGTATGTTTTCATTGAAAATTCAAATTCCCTCAAATTCACTTTACATATTACAAGTTTTGAGGGATAACAGTTTTCTTCTTTAACTGGATTTTTACCTAAAATATTATTTCTTTGCATGTTATAAATTTATAATTTTATGTAAATCAATAAAATATAAATACAAATCTTCAAATATTATCTCTCTCATAAAAAACATACTGGAGAAAATTATTATTATTTCTACTTCAAAGAGAAACACGTGGTAAAATCATACATAGAAAATTATCTTATTAATACAATTGCTTGATTTTCAAACTATATTGAACAAAATTATATGTTTCACATTAGGTTTATCTTATTCTGCGATATTCCCTAATAATTCACGAAAAGAAGAAAACTCTGAGTAAATATCAGACTGAGATTGGAGAAGAAATTAAAATTTCTTTTGGAGAGGAAAAAATATTTCAAGTATATAAAAGGTTTTTTAATGTTTACTTAGGAAATTTAAATTTTTGTTACATTCCTCCGAGTTCATGTATGTTTGCCTATTTTTATGAAAAAAACAGTCTTTATAAAAAACTGCGTTCTTTTCTCAAACATTCTATCTTATGTAATAGATGTGTATTTTTATGAAAACAAATAAAATATTAGTACAATGCGAAAAAAAGCTCTATTTAAGTAAATATTTGAAATCACCTTACAATCATTTCTATTTCCAAACAAATTCCATTCTGCATATATATATATATATATATACAGGGTGTCTATACTTAAACGACCCTACTTTAAAATTGTCTGCAGGCGAAACTATTGGTCAGATTGAAGGAATGAAAATTTGATTAAGCGAAAATAAATTGAGTTCAAAATTTCGCCAACAGATGGTGTTTTCAATGAATTACACATTTAGCATACATTTACGTTACATTAAATATTTTGCAAAACATGTTCCATATGTCGGTTATCATTTTTAGCTAACATCTGGAATCGTAAGGTACCATGTTCGACAGTTGACCGCAATGTGTTCTCGGAAATGCTAAGAACATGCCGTAAAATGCTGTCTTTAAAATCAGGTAAAATGTTTGGATTATTATGACATGCAAAGTGTTTTAAATTCCCAAAGCAAAGAGTCACATGGATTGAGGTCTGGAGATCTGGGAGGCTATAGATTACGAAAGTGGCGGCTGATGATACGCTCTTCTGTGAAGTTATTCTTAAGGACGTCCTTAAAACAGTGTCTAATGTGTGGAGGAACTCCATCTTGCATAAAAATTGTATGTGAAAGGCACTGACGTGCTGGGAGATCCGGAAAAATTTCATTTTCTAACAAGGATGCATATCGTTGTCCGGTGATCAAGCATGCTAATGAACTTCTAGCACTTAATCCCTCGAAGAAATATGGGGCGAGGATAAATGATTCAGAAAACCCGCACCATACCGTTACTTTTGGTGAATCTAATGGAATTTGTAAGATTGAACGCGGATTTTCTGATTCCCAAATTCGGCAGTTGTGAGTGTTCACTTAACCGTCCAAATTAAAATGCGCTCCGTCTGTCCAGAGCATATTCTGAGGCCGTTCTTAATCAACCTAAAAGCGAGCAAGAAACTGAAGTGAGAACCGGTGTGGGTAATCATGTGGTAAATCATGTGGTAGTAACTGATGCACAAGTTGAAAATTGTAAGAATAATACCAAAGGATAATCCGCATGATCTTTTGGACAGTTGAACGAGGCATATCCAATGCTTCTGACACAAGACGGACACTGGTACGAGCCTATACGTTTGAAGTTTTGTCCTCTTCCACCTGAAACGCAACCCTCTCTATTGATTCTTAGGAAACAGGTTTTCTTCCTCTTCCAGAACGAACATTCAACGATCCTGTTTCTTGAAATTTGGCTACCATTAATCAAATATTTTTAACAGTCAATGGACATTTCCGCATCTCCTTCGAAATCCGAAATGTCCGTAGAGCAACTACTGCAGAATTAACGTTTTGGTAAAACAATTTTACTAACAAAGCTCGGTCTGGTAAACGTAAAGACGTTAAAGATTTTCAATAGCAAATACATTGAAAACTTAATTTCCAAGCGAAAGTTTCCAGGTTTTATAACCACTGCAGCATGACGTCGACAGAAACTTATTTGCATTTTTATTTAAATTGTAGGATTACATGCCCTCTGGCGGCGAAATTTTACCAGGCGATACCAGATCACAGTTGTCAGTTTGGCCTTTTCTTAATTCAGAAATTTGGACTTCTAACTGGAAATTCTGAAAGAAATTTTTTTAGTTTAAATAATCACGTAATATCCTAAATTTAGCAAATCAAACATAACTACTAAGATTTACTAGTGTGAATTCGAAATTTTAGACTTAGTAAAAAAAATTCTGTGGAAAAAGTTTAGTTAAAATAAAACTTTTAAACTATACTAAATGTAAGCTAAGTCATCGCTCTCTGAATATTTTCAGCTGCGGTTTGTATCTTTGTCTTATTTAATCTGAAAAAAATAAAGCGTGGAAACTTTTGAAAATATTGGTGTTCGAATTGAACGGACCGTACAATCTAAAAAAAATCCACCTACGACAGCTGCCATATTTTCTCACAGATCAGGCCTAGCATTCAGTGGGGAGTGGCTAAATAGATAAAACATTTTTTTATGTTTACTTCAGTAAATTAAATTTATTTTCATTCCTCTGACATCATGCATGTTCCCGAAACCTTTCTATCAAATATTCCTTATTTATATGTATTAGACTGGTTTTACGAAGAAAATTAATAAACTATCACCAAAAGACGCAAATTATTTATGTCTAAATAAACATACGGATGCAAATTATTAGCATTTCTACTTTAAAGCAAGATTCTTTTTACGGCAAAACCTCGTTATTTATCATTTCTAAATATCTTATTTTTACAATTGTAGTATTTAAAAAGTCCCTTTTTTATTATCATATATAGTAGGGTGGTGCGAAAAAAGTGAAGTTGATATTTCCGAGTCGCTAAAGTGCGGAAAAGTTGCGATTGGTCAATACAAGAAAAACAGAAAAAAATTTCTCGAAATCGGACTTTATCTTCCAATCCCGCAAACGCCTAAAAATTGAAAAAAATTGAAAATTTCCGATTTTTTCAGAATAATAAAATAAAAATTGCGTATACATATTTTTTATCACTATAGTGAAAAATATTTGTAAATTGTAATGCTTAATAACAATTATTATGAACAGTTGCGTTTAAAGAATATCTTCCGATCGTGCAAGCTCAATAAAAATCGGGAAAAATTAAATTTTCAGTTATTTTGATGAATTAAGAAAATAATCACCTGAGGTCAGTTTACATTCCATTTGCATATAAATCGTACATCTCTTTGCTTGTTTAAATATTTGATAATATTTAAACCAGGGTTGGGGTTTTGGACAGGACATGTGGGTTTTACTGTCCAAAACTGTACTAAAGTGTCCAAAACTGTACTAAAGCGTCCAAAACTGTACTAAAGTGTCCAAAATCTTAAAAAAAGCAACATTCCACATGTAACCACTGCACACTTATTAAACATATGAATAAATATAAATATCTCACAATATATTTTACTAACATTGCATTTAATTCTTTGGTAAATGAAAAAAAGTTCATACATTTCTAATATCTATGTAGTATAAAAAATTATGTTTCTGTTAAAATTGAGTTATAATAATAAGAAATTCTTTATAATACCACACATGTAGTATAGGCAGGGGGGATTTGCTTAACACTAGTGCTTTTGTTTAAATTTTTGTGGAAGAAAATGTTACAAAGAAATTTCATTTAAATAATGTTTCATTGTAAATTATCTTTTCTAGATTATAGAGTAATAAAAATATTTCATTTAAAATCTAGATGTTATTTTTTAAAATATGTAGTTTTATTATAAATATGCAAATACAAAATCACTAAATAAAATAAGTGACTTTAATGTGTTGAAAAGTACCACCATTTTTCTAGGGCAGAATGGTGATAAATCAGTGTCAGATCATGTATAGATAACACACCCTCAAAAATAGATTGACCAATGATGTGTAATGTCACATAGTTTCTACTAGAAACTATGTGATTTTAAATATCATTGGTAGAAACTTTCTATAGGCTATAGTTGAAAGGGGGTGGGGTTAGCTCCTGGAGGGTGAAGTGGAAGTCCTGCTTTTCAAATTCAGACATGTGGCTGCAGCCTTGAAAAAGGACATTCTTATCTTATCTGTTCTCTGTCTCTTAATCTTGTAGTTTGTTGTAGCAAAGCAACAGTGTTTTAGCCATTTTGCTGTGTAGTTTTTATTTGCCTAAAAAAAATTACTTATTTTAGTTTAAAAATAATCTGAAAGTTTAAACTGAAAATGAATAAAGGAGGTAGGCCAGCAGATACTGTGTGGGAACTTTTTCTCAGAGTGGGAAATAATGAAAAACCAGGAAATAAATATGCAAAATGTAAACATTGTGGGCATATTCAACTTGGAAAAGTTGAAAGAATGAAAAAACACATTTTGTCGTGTCAATCACAAAAGATATGCAATAATTCAGAAATTGTAGATTGTGATTCAGTCAATACTGAAATAAATAAATGGGAAACTGAAAAGGGATCTATGGTGGTGCCACCAAAAAAGATGAAATTTGAATATCAACAGTGTTTAGATTCCAATATTGTTAAAATAAGCAAGAGTGCTGTAGAAAAATTTAACTTACTTGTTGCAAATTTTTTTTATGCTAATAATATTGCTTTTACAGCAGTAGAACATCATACCTTGAAAGAATTAGTTTCAGCATTGCGCCCAGGATATACTCCACCAAGTCGCAAAGCACTAGAAGGAGAGCTTTTAGATAAAGTGTCAACTGAAGTCATACATCAAACGAAGAAAACGTTGAAAGCAAACAAGTAACTCTTGTAGAAGATGGCTGGAGTAATATTCACAACGATCCAGTTATTGCAACATGTATCCACAGTGAAGGAAAATATTATTTTTGGATTCTGAGGAAGCAGGTACAAATACAAAAAATGCACCTTTTCACAAAAGTATTTTTCAAAAAGCTATTACAAAAGCAAAAGAAGCATTAAATTGTGATGTAACAGCTGTTGTCACTGATAATGCTAGAGTTATGGAGAAAGCAAAGGAACTCCTGTATGAAAGGGATAATGATTTAATAGTATATGTATGCAATGCCCATTACTTAAATCTATTAGGACAAGATATAACACCAACTCAAGTGCTACAGAATATTGTTAAAGTTCAGAAATTTTTCCGCAACCACCATATACCTAGTGCATTATTGAAAGATATTCCAAATTCAGTGAAACCCAGTTACCTGGAGATACAAGATGGAATAGCCAAGTAGCCTGCATTGAAAGTTTTCAGCGCAATAGACAAGCGTATAAAAAATAACTGAAGAAAATGAACAACATGTAGACAGAGATATAGCCAATCTTATAAATAACTTTCATCTGTACAAGCAGTCCAAAGATATAATGTTACAACTTAAACCAATTGCTGAATCATTAAACCGCTTGCAAAGTGAGAATGCTACAATTGATGATGCATGCCATGTATGGCTAACATTGCTTAAAGAAGAGAGTTTAGAGCCTCGCATAACAGAAATTTCAAAAAGAATGGCTCAGGCCTTGCAACCATTTCATTTTCTAGCATATTTTTTTAAATCCCAAATACAAAGGAGAAGGCTTGTCAAATCTACAAAAAGAAAGTGCTCGTTCATGTCTAATTGAGAAATATTCGGACAGCATTTCTCTTTTAATTGCATATGAAGCCGAAGCAGCACCTTTTCCATCTATTTACTTCACAGAATCTAGAAGAAGCATCTGTCCAGTTACATGGTGGACTGCAGTAGGCAAAACACTTGAATTGGAAGAAAAAGGATATTCAAAAGATTGTTTAAAATATATTAAGATGTTATTATCATGTCCTGCAAGTTCAGCATCAATAGAAAGAATCTTCTCAAACTTTGGATTAATACATTCAAAATTCAGAAATCCTCTGGGTGTTAACACAGCAGCTAAACTGGTTATGTGCTATCGGATGCTACGAGGACCAAAAGAACTAGATTATTGATTTATTTATTTATTTATTTATTTATTTTTTTTTACTTAAAAAATAAAAATTAGCTAATAGAATTTTTAATTGCACATTTCTCCAGTTTCTTTCATATGTATATTTCATGTCATATTTTCAGCCAAAGTGTGTAGTATATTTATTAAATTAAATTTCATTTTTAACTTAATCTAATTCTAGTGAATATTCTATTTCTTAAGAGTTAAATAGTGTTGTTATAATCAGAGTTTTACAATATAGACGCACGAGCGAATGCCGTGCGCAGAAAAATTTCCGAAAAATTCGGGACTTTGCAGGAAAAAAAGTTACAAAAAGAAAAATGATTTCGAGAAAGAAAAAAGAAAAACGAGATTCTTTTCAATTATTTTGTCAATGCATTTAGAAACAACCTAATCCTTAATATTGTGATCTCTTTGCACAAAATGTCAGTCACTCTTATAACACTACGAAATTATTCGATTTAACAGCCATTGCTAGGCTAAATTGTCACTGCAGCCGCCAACGGAAAACCAATCGGCGACAAGCTTTAGTCTGAGGAAAATAGAAATAAAAGGGTCTGTGATGTCACAACAATGTTTTGAGTCTTTAAACTTTGAATTGTAGACAAACAAAATGTAAATCGCATATAAAATTGGGGAATATTTTAAATTTTTGGTATTAAAAAAAAATTACAAAAACAATATACGTTTTTCTTTTTGTAACTTTTTAATACCAAAAATTTAAAATATTCCCCAATTTTATATACGATTTACATATTGTTTGTCCACAATTCAAAGTTTAAAGACTCAAAACATTGTTGTGACATCACAGACCCTTTTATTTCTATTTTCCTCAGACTAAAGCTTGTCGCCGATTGGTTTTCCGTTGGCGGTTGCAGTGACAATTTAGCCTAGCAGTGGCTGTTAAATCGAATAATTTCGTAGTGTTATAAGAGTGACTGGCATTTTGTGCAAAGAGATCACAATATTAAGGATTGGGTTGTTTCTAAATGCATTGACAAAATAATTGAAAAGAATTCACCTTCCTATCATTGATTTTTGCTTTATTATTTTTAAATTAAAATAATTATTATTTAATTAATATAAATTATTTTTTAATTTAAATAACAATTATTTTAAACTATGATTTTTAGTTCATTTCGTCAAAATAATATAGCACGTAATTTTATTAAGCATTAAATTAATTTGCGGAAAATGTTTGACCTAATATTTATGTGCGCGGAAAGTTTTTGTTTTTATACTAGTCTGGTTATAATAATAGTCAATATCTAAATATCTCATAATCAAACAAAATCAGTTAATTTTATTTATACCATTTCTTAATATACACATATACATAGTTGCCAGCAGTAAGCTGGTTTAATCAGTATGCTGAACCTGAACTTCATTTATCAATTATTTTCAGTAACAACTCTTGGGTCTTTCTGTAACACAATCAGAATGTATTCTTCATAAAGATCGTTAGTACTTCTATTAATTACTACTATTATTTTAATGAATAACATTAAAATTATTATACATAATTAAATTTAATATCTTTTTAATGTAATTACTTTGTTACGCAGGGCAATTAGGTTGTTACTACTAAATTCTTAGGTAGTATAACTTAGGGTAATTAGGTTGTTAATACTAAATTTTTATCTTTGTATTGCAATCGTTTTGCCATTTTTTTTAATTTTTAGCATTGTTCTGATAAATACAATTTTACTACAAAATATAGTTTTGGACAGTTTAAGACAGTTTTGGACAGAAGGGTTTTGGGCAGTACGGTTTAAACCATGGATTTTACCGTGGTTTTAACCGTTGTGTCCAAAACCTTGCCAACCCTGATTTAAACAACCCAGAACTCACCACGGCAAGGTAGCTGCACTTCGAGTTCAACCCACACCCTTCCCTTCTTGCAACCAACGAGGGTGTTTGCTATTTACATTGCTTAAATACATAATTTGTTATAATAGAGTCAAAACACTGTATTAAAAAACTGGTGTCGTGACAGTATAAGATATACAATTTGTTATTTTATCTGTTTAAGTCTGACTTTTAGACGTAACTTTGAACTGCGATTTGGTGGTAATGTCTGGTAAAATGGACAGTGATTTCAGTGTGGCTCTGATGAATCCATCTATTGATTGGAGCCCACATACCATAAACGATGCTTCTGTTACCAATTTGACGCAGTGCTTGACAGCTTGCGTGTGGTAGGGAAACTTTTTTATCATCCCAGCCTGAGATATCACCTGATTGAACGAAGAAATGTATTTCTTCATTGGTTAATATCCGAAAAAGATGTGGAGATAATAATTTTACTACATTCCAATCAATTAATTGTGTATTGTCTGCCCCATCAAAGTTTAAAGTAGAGTGATAAAGATTCTGATGCCTTTACCCTTTGAAACAGTCTGCCTGGTTTTTAACACTCTTCTTAGCTTTAGCTCTCTTATGTGCTCTCTTATCAAAGTAGCCCTCTTATCAATTTAGCTCTCTTATCAAAGACCGTTGCCATCAGTATGTTTTCCGGGTGAGCAAAGAACGAGTTTCGTGCAATTTCAGGGACTACACTTTCTTCAGGTTGTCACGCAACTATCGATATGTTTCAATTGTTCTGTACAGATAAATAGGCCCGTCTGTAATATACTTACTGCATTTTATTTCAAACCAAACTGGCATGTAAGATTTTAAAATAAATGTCAATATGGCTTTTGAGGCATCCGATGGATTTTCCGCGCTCGCGTAATGTCGAAGGATCTATTAGCACAAGTGAGCCATCTGGCATGTGAAATCGGGCCGGGGTCACACTTTGATATGTCATTTGGAAAGTTGTCACTTTTAATTTCTTTACTTACGTCAAGAAGATATATTTGGTCCTTGCTCAGCAGTTGTCTGTCCACTTCTGGAATTTCACAATCAGTCAATTGAAAATTTATCACCGAGAACTTTTCACAACAATGCAATTCTGCCCAATTGATCTACTAAATGATCTTGGGCCAGTTGTTTCACCATCCAAATGTGGAAAAAGATGGCGAAAAGTTAATTGAACAAAAGGGAATAAACAAACAACCCACTGCAGTGGTCGTCCGAGATGCACTTCAAGCTGTCTGATAGCACCACCATTCCATCCAGTATTGGTATTTGTACCATCACAGCCTACCAAATCTAAGTATTCTAGTAAAAACACTTGTTCAGTAAGACATGATACTATGAAAGCTACAATGTCCTTAACCTACCCGGAGTTTGGAGACACATGGCCTAAATAAACTGAGCCACGTTCTTTTATGATAGAATAGTGTTCATCTTTAATAGTTCGACAAACCCGTTTAGATCCAATCCTTTCTTTAACTAGGGTACCGTACTTTCTTCCGTCAAAACATATGTCATGTAGTTCATCTGAATCCAGTTGACTTTTCTGTAAATTTTATGGAGTTAGGTGAGATTATGTTGGAGCACGTACGCCAACTTCAGCGTTGTTTTGCAACGTGGCTAGCGGCAGTTGGGTGAACTACTAAACTTTTCAGACCTGGAACGAACGCTTCGAGGTAAGTTCTAGGTTGTTTAAAAATTACCTAATATGCTCAATAGTATCAATTAACATTTAAATCTTAACCTAAGACCGCAAACTGACCTCAGTTGATTATATTCTTAAAGCATGAAAATCACTCAAAATTGAGTTTTTGCCGATTTGTATTGAACTTGCGCGATCGTAAGATATTTTCTAAACATAATTTTTATTAATATTATTATTAATCAGTATAATATGCAAATATTTTTTACTATAGCGATAAAAATATATAAACGTAAAAAAAAAAAAAAAAAAAAAAAAAAAAAAAATTTCTGAAAAAGTTGGAAAATTTCATTTTTTTTTTTTTTTTTTTTTTTTTTAGGCGTTTTGCGGGATCGGAAGATAAAGTCCAATTTGAAGAATTTTTTTTTTTGTTGTTTTTCTTGTATTTACCAATCGCAACTTTTCCGCACTATAGTGATTCGGAAATATCAACTTCACTTTTTTCGCACAACCCTAATATATAGAGTAGAGCGTCAATTTTTTTAAAGCTAGTATGGCAGAAGTTCAGCTCGTATAAGCAAAAATCTTGAAACACTGCGGCGCGTCACCCGTACATTCAGGCTGAGTCGCCGCACTCGTACGGTTGTTATGCCGCACTTTTAATAAGAACAGAATGAAGTTATAAATAAAAATATTAAAAAAAATATTCATATATGGACTATAATTAACGATGTAATAACAAAATGAAACTAAGTTAGTACAATGAAACGTAAACGTATTAGTAGATTCAAGTTAATAATTATTGCCTACTTTCACTATTAAAATTATCCACTTTTTTTTTAATTAAATTTTAATTGTTACTTCAGCAACAACGTAACATATTAGAAAGGGAAAAGAATGAAAAGCAAAATTACGTTTATATAATTTATTTGTTAGCCCTTTCGGGATCGGTGGCTTTTACACAATTTTTACTCGGTTGGTACCACTATTTTAAAAGAAGTTACCTTTACTTAAATAATCATGAAAGTGCTCTAATTAAACAAAGCAAATATTACTTTTCTTTTTTACTGGTGCAGAAAAAAAATGTAAGCTCTTTATGAAGGTGCTTATTTGCACCTATGGTACCGAATGGGTTAAAAGAACTGTTTTTTCGACTACTATCTACAGAAAAAGTGTCGAAAAAGTACAGTCTTTATGTAACTACATTTAAACACATGATGCAACGAAGTCAATTACATTCCTCTGTTTTGGAGTAGTTTGCAATGAACGTCTTCGTTACGCGTAATCCAATTTTTCATTATTATCATCTTGACTAGCGTCTTTCTTGCCCTTCTTACTTTTTATTTTCCCCTTTTTCTCCTTTGGTTTTAGTATACTTGATAACATGCCTAACAGGGTTAGCCTGTGCAAAAAGAAAAGGAAAAGTTAATAACACTTAATCATCCCGTACAAAGGAAACTGCAGCATGTATACCGGAATAGCAGTGCGGCATGCATCCCATTTTGCATGGTGTAGGCGTCGGCCATCACAGTTACTTGCCATCGCTAAGGTGAATGGCGCAACCATACACACAGTACTCTATACAAACGCTACACTTAGTTTTGACTTCGAAATCATGCATGCATTTACTAATTAGTGTATGGAAAGTATTTAAACATAACGTGTTTAAAAGTTTGGACAGTGAAATCATGCACTTACGTCAAATTAAGGATTGTACTTCTACAAGTAAATATCGAAATGGGATTCACGCTAGATACTGGTTAAAATAATCTCATTGCGCACCTATACTGTGCGTTTGACGAACATCTATCGATAATTACAAGAAATACAAGGGGTGCGGTATCTATCCCGTATGCGGCGACTCTCTCGGAGTTACCCTATTTCCAATTCTTGAATGAAAATGGTGAATTAAATTGCTCATTTGAAGAAATCCTGATAGAGTTTTGTTTTTTGGATGAAATATTTTTTTGCTATAGTCTTACGCTATTTTTATTGTCATCAGAATTGCTTTTAGCCTCTTCTAATTTCTAATTAATATTGAATAGTGTTTCAATCGAACTTAGGCTCCTGGAATGCCCCATTTCCTTTTGATGGGCATCTTTTTCAATATCATTGCTCTCTTGTTTTCGATTTAAAACAGTGTCTGCAATCATAACTTATCTAATTTCTACTGTTCAATTGCCTTCCTGCACACAGCAAAATCTGATTTAGCAAACGTTTCTGAAACAGAAGTATTTGTGACAGGATTACCAATGATTCATCACCAATAGTTTTATTTCCTCCCTTTGGCTATTCTAATGCCATAATATTCAGACACAATTTCTATACAATCGTTGGATTAATTAGAAAGTAATGCAGCCGATGTATAAGCATCGATCAGTTTTTTTAAAAAATCAGAGAATAAACGATAAAGGCAGAGTATAAAATGTATAGCTTTAATTCAGAGTGTATGCATAGTTCATTAACAGTATCCAGAAGGTATACGGCGTACCACTGTATATCTCTATTCTATCCCTGTCTATAATAACGATTATAGACTAATAATAGAAACTTTAAAGAACGCCTTGTTCTTTAAAGTTTCAGTCATGTTCAGTCAACCTAGCAGGTTATTTCTGTAGTTCCGAAGAAGAATTTGATTTAATGACTGTATTTTTGAAGTCACATTTGGATATTTAGTGACAAAAAATATGCTTTTATCTAACATTTGATTATGTTATTACTGAAGTTCAAATCCTTTAACCAAAGAGTTAGAAACCGTCATTTTCAAATGAAACACTAAGTGAAGATAAAAGCTAATTCGTAAAAATTTTAAACTCTGATTTTTTTGACCGAAAGGGGGAAAAAAAAGGCAATTTTTTTCGGTAACTCTGTTAAAAGCGAAACTTTTTTTAAAGGGGGATAAGGATAATTGGGACTCAACTGTATATATTTATTTATATTTATTATTTTAAAGTACGGTTATCATAACTACAGAAAATAAATATGCATTTAGAAGAAAAAAGACCTACACATCAGATTATTCTGAGTTCAATAATGGAAACGTTAATACATTCTATGATTTTATTTTTTATACTCAAATATGAACACTGTTTCTCATTCTTCTAGAGTTTACCTTAAAAATGCATAAATCTTTAAAAATATTTAGTAAATATAAAAAGAAGTTTATAGAATAATTTAAAATTACGTAGGTAGAAAAATCCTTTGTGGTGACCTCAGATGAGGGCGGTAGCGTGACGTGATCTCCTCAGAGGCGTGATGACAAAGATTTTGGTAAGAAGAAAAATTGTAGGTTTTATTTTCGTAAAACAACAAACACTCTTGGCTAAATATATTGTCAACACTGACACAACAAAATATGTAAGAATTTAGCTTGATTAAAGGAAGATTTAGTAAGGTAGGAGAGTCTGATAAAAGTTCTTGACAGAATAATAAGTCAGAGTCCGGATCAGGCATTTCGAGAGTCTCTGTGAAACACTATGATCCCTTCAAAGTAAAATATGTCCTTTAGAAGTGCAGACTAGCAGTCATCCGTTAGATCAGCTTTCTCCGCTGACAAGAACACAGCTGTGACTCAGCTGTTCGTCTTTGTAAACGTTAAGAGAACGATCTGGTCTCCCCCACGAGCGATCTCCGTAAAAAAGCCTAAAGAGAATCTTTTCTTTCCCCCAGGTTCAAGAACCTCTTATGAGTTTAGATTTTACTAACTCCTCTCAACTAATCATCTGATCTCCTCAGAGATCTCGTATATATGCTTAATTTCTCTCTGGAAAACAATGCGAGTTTCCAACATCCATTGACATTGGTTCGCCTGTCAAAATCCTTTTGACAGCTGACCTCCTAATGGCTAGACGAGGCCCTCCCTACTTTTTGCACACGAAACTCTCCTGTCAGAGTATCCAATGTCGAAAAGCACTTTCTGACATATTTCGGTGTCACAAAGTGGGAACCAGGTGGTCATCCTTTTATCTACGCTGTTACAAAGTGTCACCTTCGTAAGATTGATCATACTGGAGTTATTTACTTTTATGTTACCGGCAAACTCTGAGACTTAGACAAATTTTCTAGTGTCTCTCACGAATACATGGAGTCTCCATAGGCCGTGTTTCTGTATCATTTATGATGGTTTTTACATGTGGAAAACTGTGAAAAGGTTAAGTTTCCACACCTTCAAGTACATAAAATGTTTTTCTATTTTTAAAAGTAATAAAATTTTTTATAGCTTCCTCTGACATCACATATTTCTGATTGAGCCTTTCACTCGAAATAAACGTTTCTTTCCCTCAAATAGTCCTCCTTTAGATCTAATGTTTTTTGATATGAACAAAATATGAATGCAAGCTCAGAAATGATCGCGATCTAAATAAACATATAAATACAAATTATTATCATTTCTATTGTAAAGAAATACGTATTCTATAATATTTAAAACCCCATATGTAAAGAAATGTATATGCTTTAAGTGGATTTATTTACTCATTGACTTGCAAAATGTTATTAAAAAAAAAAAAGAATATTTACACCGAAGTTTTCCTAATTTGTCAATATTTCCTTGAGAAATCGTATATATATATATATATATATATATATAAGCACACACTGAGAGAAATCCTGCATGTAAATAAAAAGAAAATTCTTTGTTTATTCAAGAAATTTAGTTTCTGTTAAATTTATATGACACCATACATCTTTTTGGAAAAACTTTTTTCTACTGTAAATAAATGTTTCTTCCTCCAAATGACTTCTTGAAATGTAATATCTGTGTATCTTTATTATCATAAATAAGATTACAAGTAAATAAATAAATAAATATATATATATATATATATAAACATGAAAATGCAAATTACTATATTTTCTAGTTTTAAAAACTCTATTCTACAAAATTTATATACTTATTAGATAAATATTTCTAGTAGTTATTCAAAATTCTGCCTTACTGTTTAATTTTTAATAAACGTCATTTGTATATTTAGTTACTATTTCGTTTATATACGACTCTTATAACATAAGACAAGAAAAACGTATTAAAAAATGAGGAAGTATTCCAGATCATCCTGGGAACAGTTATGAAAAAAAATTAAGTATTTAAAGATTTTACTATTATATGAATATATAAACCTGCTTAGCGTTACATTTCTCTTCCGTTGTAATATTTATTTAAAAACTCACAGAAATCTGGAAACTCTGAGTAAATATAACATCCAGAACAGATAATATATTCTTTTGGAAACAGAAAACATTTCAAGTACATAAAACGTTTTTCTATGTTTATCTAAGAAAATTAAATTTCTTTTACATTTCTATAACATCTCATATATTTTCCTGAATAACAGTCTTTTTGTGAAGAAGAGATTTTTTCCATAAAATATTACTGCCATACGCGAAACAGATGTGTAATTTTACGAACATGAATAAAATATGACTGAGGGTTGGAAAATGATCTCTCTTTAAATAAACACACGAACGTAAATTAGTATAATTTTTAATTCCAATAAAACCATATCATAATATTAAAATATTTATTTGCTTAAAAGACGTTATAGAAACACATTAAAAGTAAATTAAGAATCTATATTTACATGTTTCAACTCATTTTTTGAGTCGTCGTCAGAATATATAACAGAAAATTACAAATGCATATGAAAAATGGAAAAAAATCATCTTTTCAAATCATCTTTTCGTATCCCGAATTTATGGGTTGAATGGTTGGACAAATTACGGTATCGCGACATAGAGGGAACACGAGCAATCGCGAAAATATATGGCGCGTTATATGATTACTTGTTTATTTTCGATGATTTTTTTCTATTTTTCATATGCATTTGTAATTTTCTGTTATACATTCTGACGACGACTCAGACAATGAGTTGAAACATGTAAATATAGATTCGTAATTTACTTTTGATGTGTTTTTATAACGTCTTTTAACCAAATAAATATTTTAATATTATGATATGATTAGTAATAGACGTAATTTCGACTTACTTCTCGCACTTATTTACATTTGTCCAATGAAACCTTCATTCTATAAGTCTGAAAGGCATATACATGACGAAAATAAATTTTATGAAGAAAATCTCTTAATTTACGATGTTTCTTTGATATATATTATACAAAAATATAACTCGGTATCATTCAGTTACTCTTTCTCTCTCTCTCTCTTTTTTTTTTTTTTTTTTTTTTTTTGATAATTCTGAAAGAAAACAAAACCAAAAAATGTAACACATTGATTACATAAGCATTTAAAATTTATTCTAGAGAAACAAAATCTGTTAAGTACTGACAGTGTTTTCCTATGCCTACAAAATAAATTTAAATTTCTGTTGCATACCTTTGACATAATGTACGTTTTCATAAGTAATAATCTTCCTTTGCTATGAAGTGCTACCATTTTAAAAATAATCCTTCTTTACATAAAATAGACTTTTATTTCATTATAAACATCCATAAAGTACGAGTGCAATCTTAAAAACAATCGCCCTGAAAATAATCACAGGAACGCAAATTATTAACATTTATACTTCATTCTATAAGTCTCAAAAGCTTTCATATAAAAAATACATTTGAAGAAAATCATATGATTGTTCATATGACTTTGTATTGTCATATGTTTCTTTAACATTAAGTTCCTTTCATATTTCGTTAATTTTAATAAAATAGAAAAAAAAATGAGTATATATATAACTGAGATTATAGGAGCAATAAAAAATGTGTACTTGAATAAGAATATCTGTAAAGTACATACAGTATTTCTATATGTTTATTCATGAAATTAAAAAATGTTTTGCATTCCACTGATATGACGTACGTTTTGATAAATATCAGTATTTCTTTGCAATGAAATGCTTTCATTCCTAAACTAATCTTTCTTTATGTATAATAGACATGTATTTTAATAATAAGATGTGTACAATATGACTGCAAAGTTAACTAGTATGTTCTGGTCATCACAAAACTTTCTTCTAGATAATTCACGTCAATTAAATCATTTAAATAGTACAAGAAATTACATCAATTTAGCATCAATCCATATCAAATTATATCTGAATTTGAAGTTTGATGAAAATTCGTGCATTAGTTCTAGAGATGGTGCTATAGCGGAAATACGGAAAATTGTAGCATAGCAGCGCACCTGTTGAGCGATTTACACCAAAACATAAATAACACTAATTGATATCAAGTTATACCTGAATCTGAAGTTTGATGAAAATTCGTGCATTAGTTATTGAGATAGAGCTATGGTGGAAATTCTGAAAAATGCAGCATAGCAGCGCCACCTGTTGAGCGATTTGCACTAAAGCATAGACATCACTAATTCATATCAAGGTCCTACCTGAATCTGAAGTTTGTTGAAAATCCAAGCATTAGTTCTTGAGATAGAGCTATTGCGGAAATTGCAAAAAATGCAATATAGCAGCGCAACCTGTTGAGCGATATACACCAAAATCTATAAAACGTCAATTCATGTCAAGGTATACCTGAATCTGAAGTTTGATGAATGTTCGTGAATTAGTTATAGAGATAGAGCTATGGTGGAAATTCTGAAAAATGCTGCATAGCAGAGCCACCATTTGAACGATTTACACCGAGAACTAAACAGCACTAATTCATTTCTAAGTATACCTGAATCTGAAGTTTGTTGAAAATCCAAGCATTAGTTCTTGAGATAGAGATGTTTCAGAAATTAAAAAAAAAATGCAGCATAGCATTCCACCTGTTGAGCGATTTACACCAAAATGTTAAAAACATCAAGTCATGTCAAGGACTAACTGAATCTGAGGTTTGATGAAAATCCGTGCATTAGTTCTGGAGATT
Organism: Maratus speciosus; assembly: GCA_963932465.1. NCBI lineage: Eukaryota > Metazoa > Arthropoda > Arachnida > Araneae > Salticidae > Maratus > Maratus speciosus. Next base: position 372,538,556 of record OZ010791.1, on the reverse strand, counting down.
GAGCTATTGCAGAAATCGTAAGAAATGCAGCATAGCAGCGCCACCTGTTGAGCGATTTACACCAAAATGCTTAAAACATCAAGTCATGTCAAGGACTAACTGAATCTGAAGTTTGATGAAAATCCGTGCATTAGTTCTGGATATTGAGCTATTGTGAAAATCGTGAAAAATGTTGAATAGCAGCGCCACCAGTTGAGCGATTTACACTAGAAACTAATCAGCACCAATTTATATCAGGGACTAACAGAATATGATTTTTTATTAAATTCCGTGCATCAGTTCTTGAGATACAGCGCCCACAAAATTTGTGTCACATACATACAGACATATACACAGACAGACAGACTCACAGATGCACAGACTCACAGACAGACATTTTGTAAAAACATGTTTTTCGGAATCTCTGACCCCTAAAACGTGTAAATCCGTCGAAAACCGAAAGTCGAAAATTTTCACGAATCCAATACTTTCTTCTTGTAAAGATAGAAGAAAGTAAAAAAGAGCCTTATTGTAAATAAACTTACAGACGCAATTTATTAGCACTTCTAGTTCAACGAAAAACTTCATTATAGGTGTCTCAAAGTAATAAGGAGATGGAGGTACGTGTAAATAGTTCACATAAATATAGCTTATTCTCATAACTGGGTTAATTTCTAAAAACAAAAACTACTCAATATATTAAACACTACTTATTTACACATAGTATTTTTTTAATCACCTTTATAGTTCTTTTTTTTATAGTTTATTAAAATCGAAAAATCTTTCACAAGTAGCCCATGCGGTGTTCTTATGAACACACGTGGAGTGCATGTGAACAAAAGGAAATATATACTTTAACATGCTTTTTATTCTGTTATTCATATGGCATCATAATCAATATTAATAAATTATATTGCCAAAGGTGACTTGCCACTTGCGATTTTTGACGTTTTCTGAAATATTTAGAAAAATACACAAGGAATTATCCAGAAACTCCAGGTGTGTAACAAGAATAGTACATGTCATATATTTCCGAGATGATTTTTTCCCGAAACCCCATAGGGGACTGTCAACAAATTTAAAAATAAACGAACACGTTTTGGACAACCCTGTAAAAACTAATGTAGCAAAAGCTTTCAAACTGTAGATTATGTTTAAGTGCCTTATTGTAATAAATTGTGTTCATTTTTATGAGAATGGCATGTATATTCATAGAGAAATTAAAGTTTTTATAGAAGTAGCCCCAAATTTTGCCGAGTTTTTTGCTTATTATTTGTAGAGTTCTTAATATATAAAAAAAGTTCTTTTCAGAAAATATGACAAATTATACATTGTACACAATACCCTGCAATCAGAATGAAAAAAATAATAAAAAATGTATGAAAATGATCAGTTTTACTAAATAATGATTCACTGCCCATGCCTGAATGTAAACAAAATATAATTTGCACAATGTGTTAGCTAAATATATAAAGCAACGTTTGTGAAAATCTCACAAATATAGTTTGAAAAGTCTGAAAATTATTGTTTATAGAATAACCTTAAAATCCGTTATTCCAAAAAGGAAGAAAAGGATGAGGGGTTGTATCAAAATACAGTAGTACTTGCAATATTGTGTATGCTAAACTGGCACTAATCAATTGATATATGGATACAACCCCTCATCTTTTTGCTTCATTTTGGAAACAACAGATTTTGAGCTTATTTTATGAACGATAATTTTCAGAATTTTCAAACTATGTTTTTGAGAATTTTACAAAAGTTGCTCTATACATTTAGCAAACACATTATGCATATTATATTTTGTTTACATTAGGGGCAAGCGCAATAAATCATTATTTAGTAAAGCTGCTAATTTTTCATACATTTTTTATTATTTTAATTATTATTTAATTTTTATTATTTTATCTCATTCTGATTACAGGGTATTGTGTGCAATGTTATTTGTCATATTTTCTGAAAAGAACTGTTTTTATATTAATAGCTCTACAGATTATATGCAAAAACTTTGCAAAATTTGGGACTCTTTTTATAAAAACTTTAATTTCTCTACGAATATACATGATATTCTCATAAAAATGAACACAATTTATTACAATAAGGCACTTAATCACAATCTACAGTTTGAAAGCTTTTACTACATTAGTTTTCACAGGGTTGTCCAAAAGATATTCGTTAATTTTAAATTTGTTGACGGTTCCCTATGGGACTTCGGGAAAAAATTCTTCACGGAAATATATGACTGTTTACTCACCTGGAGTTTTAGGACAATTACTCATGTATTTTTCTAGATATTTAAGAAAACGTCAAAAATTGCATGTGGCCGGTCACCTTTGGCCATATAGTGAGAACAAAAATCCAAACAAAAACAAAAACAAATGTGAACAAAACCAAATCTAATATCTGTTAAATTCACGATTTAAAAAAAAAAATATTTTTTTTTCTCTAGTTTCTGGGTGATATATTTAAGCAGAAGGTTATAAAATTAAAATGAGTAGATTTTTTTTGAGTGGGGGGGGGGGGGGGGTGGATGCTTATTAAGTATTGTTGCAAGAAAAAAATAAGTAAATAATAATAAAAAGATAATGATTTTTAATTTTGCTTACGGGTTTTTGTATGCGGAAGATTTTAAGCAGGCGGCATTTAGATAATATTTAACGGAAACTGCCAAAATACGAAAGATTCTCACCCGGTATTTATTTCATTTAATTCTAGAGATGACAATAAGCCATCATTGCAAGTTTGCAAGAAATAAAATATAAAAATTTTCAAAGTTGCTTAACACAATATGTTTGTATTAACAATGCATATAAAATCTTTTGTAAACCGTTTAGTAAAATAATACATAACACTGATTGCATTTTAGAAAACTTTCAATTTATTTTAATTACAATTAAAAGCAGAAAAAAGAAAGTTTTCAGAGAAAACCTGTATTTTTTAGGCAGTGTTATATCCGCAGCTGATTATTATTTGTACATAAAAATGCAATATTAATATTTTTAAACTGTGGTCTTCCCCATGTCTGAGAAAAATTCTTAATAATTTAATTCTACATATATTTATTTGTAAATAGTTGTAAAATATAAAAAGAGTCCCTCGATAAGAGCTGAAAATAGACGCATTAGATGACGATTTCACACAGCGAATATCCATATATGAGATAAAAAGAGAAGGCAATAATCCTAATCTATGCTCACAAGGTTTGTCAACGGATCTATTAAAAGTGTCGTACCAATAATACTATTAATATCATACAGTTTATATTTTTCGTATTTCGTTATTTAATACAAAACTATATAATATAATTTTTTCTATGCTTTTTTTAACACTTTTCAACATAGTTGAAAATTGTTTAGGAATGATTTTGTCTGTCCGTGCTCTATTTAGCTTAAATATAGTACGATTGAATGTATGTTATTGGGTTTACTATAGCATGTTCGGTATTGAAAATGATGTGTGTAGCCATTTTCGGTTCATTTATCAGTTCAAAAATTGTTTGTCATTTATTTTAATCATTTTACAGTATTTTAAACATATTGAAATTGATATGCATCATTGAGGTATACTAAAAAGTTCTTACTATAGAATATAGTGAGCATAGAACTAATCGCTTATTTGCAGGGACACATAAAAAAAAGTTGGTTATAGAAGAAAATGAGCAATAATTGAACTATTGAAACCTACGAAAAATAATTGTTCATAGTGTGTTTTCAGTTAAGGTATGCGTTTTTAAATTTAAATATTTTTTAAATATTAATTGGTGTGTATAAATTCTACATATCATATACAGGGTTGCACAAAATTTCTCAACAGCACCTGTATATTATATTGGCGAAAATTACTGAGTGAAAATTTTCAACTGTGCTATGCGTTTAACAGGACTAACATTCAGCATACTATGTAGTATGCCTATATATCTGTAGATCATATACAGAGCTGCAAAAAATCATTTTTTAACGACTATTCATGGTAACAGCAGAAATCTGGTTTTCAAATCGTTATGCGTTTTCCAAATTTTTCATTTAGATGTCTTTTTTCAACATTCTAAACTGTTACTTTTTTTACAGTATTCTGAATGTGTTGTGAAGTGTTTCATAATCTAAGCTGTACACATAAGTTTTTCGTTCTTGTTTTTGTATAGCTGTTTAAAATCATATAAAAATAGCTTTCATATTGCTTAATGTATAATATCCTTTTTATGGATTTTTTTCTGCATTTCATACATAGAATTATTCATTTTTCTAAAAATAAATTTATAACTAGCAAAAGCCATGTTTTGTTTGGATTCGCGAAGCATTATTTAATAAGATAAATATTTGAAAGTAACAATATTTTTTTTATATCATTCTTCCATCTTTATTAAGCAAAAACGTTATTTTATGTTTTAGCGCATTTTAATTTTAGAAATATAAATTCAGCCAAATAACTAAGAATTTCCTCAGATTTTTTTATTTATGATATAAGACTGGTATAAATAAAAATATGTTCGAAGCAAAATTTTACAAAATATTTATATAACGAATTTAACGATTAATTTTATTTTTTTATAATTATTTTGTTTCCACTTAAAAAAAATCATAATATAGCCTTTAAAATGCGTAAGTAACGTGTGCGTAAATGATTTACCATAATAACAATAAGTTGTGTATTTGAATTCTTACACTGAAAAATACTTTTATAATTGAATGTAAATAGTTGAATTTTCTCAAATTTTAATTTATTAAAAATATGCTATAATTTTCATATAAAAAGGTATTTTAAAGGTTTCATAAAAGAAATCGTAACTCCATGATTTATTTTTTCTTCTGAAAATATAGGTGTTTCCTTTTTTATTTGCAAAAATGGAAAAACATGTAAAATAAATTAATTAAAATAATAAATTTTTTAACGTTATTCAGTAAAAAAAAAAAAAAAAAATAAAAATAAAATAAAAAATAAATAAATAAATTAATTAATTAATATTGTGCAAATCTACAGATCATAATTTATTTGTATGTTTAATTTCAAGTCGAAATACTGAATAGTTTTTTTTGTAAAGTGTAGGAACAAATGTAATTTGTGTAGCCTAGTAGAGGATTCGCTTCGCTCATCCTAATATATATATATATATATTTATATGCAGCAATTACTTTCAAATTAAAGCGATGTAATTAACCAAATGTACTTGAAATATGATTTATCTTTGGTTTAGAATAAACGTAAATGATAAAAAAGTAACTTAATTAAACTTACCTATACTGCATCATCAATAGTATACTCTTTAATTTAATTCATATTTGTATTTGAAAAAGATATGAATGGCGCATTTATAAATTGCTTTATTAAATTAAGGATAAAACTAAGAACGAATCATATAATTATCTTGATTCAGAAGTAACTCTTGTCTGTATTATTAGTTTATTCTGCCTAAATGAGCACATTTCAATATATTTCCGTTTTCTTAATTAACTATGGAAAAAATACAAATATCTTCTATTGATATTCCTTACTCTTTTGAAATTAGTCAATATATTTTCATTATTTATATTTTTAAAAATATTCTAATTATCCTCTAAATGTATTATACGATCAAATTAATTGCTACATATTCATTTTTTGTATCGATTATTTTCGTTGAGAATTGAAGAATTTTATTGAATATAATTGACTTTTAAAAGTTCTTTAAAATATTCTAAACAACGTTCAAAGTATTTTAAAGTATAGAAAACGGAACACAAATTCTCTTTAATTATATTTATATATTTCAAAAATAATAACAATTTTAATTCTATTTTCAAGGTCCAATCAACACAGTTTAATTTAAATTTTATTCTATAATTCCTATACATGGAGCAAAACTTTTTTTTTATGAGCAAATACTAGAAGAAAAAGAAAATAAAATTTTTACTGATTCAGCTTTAAAATATATTACGTTAATGAATTTTTGGTCTGAAAGGGGGATTAAATATAGTTTAAAAGCTATATAAAAATGATTTACATATGGAATAATTTTAAGATTTCTCTTAGTACAATAATGAAGTTCATGCAATTAAAATTTATGATTTTAACAATGTTTTCTTATTCTATGATATTCACAAGTTGTAATGATATTGACATAATGTTTAATAGCATAAAGTTTGAAATAAAGATACACTTAATACAGGGATATTCATTGTAAATTCTAAAATATCAGAAAATGTTACAACAACGTAATAAATATGACAGGTTATTTAAGAAAATAACTGCAAAGGACTTCAAAAAAATTGTAAACAACTTTTTTAACTGCAAATTTTTAATACTTAGTTAACGTAGTTATTGTATAAATATTTACCATATTACTATAATTATAATGATATATTAAATATATGAATATTTGATATAGGTTTAAATAAATATATTACACAACGTATTGAAACAACAATCGCATTGTAAATGTCATATACGTAAAATAATTTCCGCGTTTTCGTAGGTAATTGTTTCTTATTACTGCAGATGATTCGCGGCAACACTCAGCAAATCTTTGTTTTCCGTGACAGAGCGTTTTTTTTTTTTTTTTTTTTTTTTTTTTTTTTTTTTTTAATTTTATAATAGTACTTTAGAATAGTTATAAAATCAATACTTTAAAAAGTATTTTTTCAATATTAATTTAAAAAATACGAGACATTTTTGGGTTGACATACATTTTAATATTTAAACAGAATTTTTTATAACAACATGTCATAATAGTTGTTCTTTAAACTACTATTAAATGAAAATATGTTAAATCAACTTGCCTAATTAGATATCAATATTGTAGACATCCGCAATTATATAAAATTTAGATTGAAAATCTCCTGATATAATAATTTCATTTAATAAAAGTTTTGTACAAAAATATCGTTGATTGAAAGTAATAATTCCTAAGAAGTTTGTTATGGTTCATATGAAAAAAAAAACGGATATCGTTTCCGATTCGGTAAAATAGGCAAACGTTAAAAATATATATACAACCTGCAAATTCACTAAGCATGCAAAAATGTATTATTGGTCCATTTAATATATTTTAGTAAAATATTCTGTAGTAATAAATGTTAATAACATCTTTACTCATTCCTATGCATAAAAACAAATGTCATTCATGTTTTTCAGCTATTTAGAAAAACAACTCTGTAATCGAGGAACTTAACTTTATTAATAAATATTTACTTTTAGATATTTCTATTTAAATGAATTCGCTTCTATTTTCGCTTTAGTTATCAAGTGTTATTTCTGAAGTAAACATTTTTGTGCAAATTAGGAATATTCTAATAAAACGATATCATTTCACAAGCATAAGTTTGCACGAAAAATATTCTTGCTGAATAGGTAAAATTTTATATTTAAAGTAGGATAAACATATTTAGATATAGATGTATTTGACATAAAGAACAAAATAAAAGTCACATAAAGGTTGAAAAGTACACTTCAAGTTACACAAACTTATGAATTTAGATCATACTCCATTTGACATGTAATTGAAAAATTTATCCATAATTTCCTGAAAAATGCTACTTAAAAATTCTTTAAACATTTCACAGAATCCATTAAGGATGTTCCAGCGATATATTTTTTAATCTATTATTAAATTTGGTATCCTTATGAGGTATATCCGATTAATATCTTAAGTTATTTATAAAAAAAATATCTAACGTTATTACAAGATGTTAAAAGCAATTTACATATCAGAACAAATTATAAGTGAGAGTTTTAATTATGCGTTAACAAAATAAAATAAGGCTAATGCAATTCTAATAGATTTTACGTGAGAATTTTATCTAAATTATGTGTTTTTAACGAATTTCTCAAGTACTTTTTGCATTTTTATAAAAGTCTGCTTATGAATATCTACATTTCAGTTTCATTTAATTGTAAAAAAATAATTTGAATTACAAAAATAGTAATGTAGTTTATTGAAACTTATTTAAAATTTTTAAGCTGTTTTGACTCAAATTACATTTAAAAAATAATATTTTAACACATGTGAGAAATGGAATCTGCGACATAATTAAAGATATGCAGAATAAAGAACATCTGAATCATTTTTCGTAATCATGTAAAATACTGTCAACATTAGTGCGTATTATTGCATATAGTACTTATTGTTTTATTAATGACAATTTTTTATTACTATGTACAGTCCTATATAAAAAAAAAAGCTGTCTTTACCAACCCATCTAATTTAACCGAAAGTCATTGTATAATGAAATGCTATTTGCACCAGCCGATTAGTAATTATATCCTAACTTTAAATTAAATGCATAGATTAGTGTAAAACCTATATATTAAAATCTGACCAATTTTCTCTTTTCAAATGGTAACGCACACTATTCTTAGAATTATTTTGAATTTCTTGGATGTGTTCTCGTTAAAAGAATATGAAAGTTTCAGTTTACATGATTTTTTCACAAATTTTCATACTTTATAACATGTGATAGGACCGATCCTTTTGTACGCTGATTAAGAAAACCGGCTCATTGCAAAGACCCTGGACTGTTTCATAAAGGGAATTAATGAGAATCAAGTGCCATATTCCAATAAGCTTTATGTTTTACAGGCTTATTGCAAATAACAGGTGACGCATTGGGCTAATTGGATGAAGACCAATTATTTCCAAATCACCTTGATAGTTTTAAGACTTATTGCATTGAGCACATGCAGCAGCAGACAAATCGGACTATGCAATTTGAGAAAATATATGAACCGTTTTAGTATAGAAATTAACAGCAAGAACTTAAAATGTTTTTTAAAAACGTATTAGCAAAATATCTCATTGGTAAATTTAATTTACACGTCTGCATCTCTATGAATATTGAACACTTTATTTTTAAATTAGAATCATAATGTGTGCTGACACCCCGTGTAGAAGTATGAATAAAATCTGCAGATGAGACGGATTTATTTATAGCGTTTTCCTATAATTACGAAGAAAAAATGGATAGCTGATTCAAAAAATATATATATATATATATATATCAGATAGAATATTTAAGTACCTGTTCCCTTTTTTGCATTAATATTATGGAAAAAACATTCACTAACTACAACATTGGGCATAGTGCACCACTTCTTGATAAATTTAGGCTATTAAGGCTGTTACTATCTATATTTACATGTATGCATATATATGCGGGTGTACGTTTCATAGTGTTTAAACACTGCTTTTATTGCTTCTATATTAAACATAATTTAAAATTTAGATGTTTTCGTTACCTTGGACACTTTGATGTTAACCTATAGACATTAGACTTAGACATTACCATTTATGTCCTTGAATCATTTACATGGAAGTATGATAGCTAACAAAAATAAATAATCTGATTAAGAAAATATTTAAACTTCTAATATTTAGGATATCCGATGATACATGGACCAATTTTATTAGTAGATTATTTCCCTTTCAGATTATTATAATAATTTTTGAAAGATATTTTTTCTTTTGAAAAAAAAAAAAAGAATCCAAGTCCCTATTTTTAGTCATTTATATTCCACAGTCATGAAACAGTGAAAATAGTGTATTAAATTAAATACACTGCACAAAATATCGTCTTTAAATATTGATGTTTTGTTCCTCCTTACTTGCTAAAGGTAATGATCTAGAAAAATGTTTAAGGAAAAACTAATATCGTACATCACTAAAATATTAATAAGGATTTATATACACTTATTTTTTTTTCTCTTTTTCTTAATTTAAAAGATTGGATTTTTTGAAAAATATTTGCTCAGATTTATAATGGAAAATAATAGAAATGTCTAGAACGCTGTATTTTTTATCGTAGCATAATATGTGTTCTCGTTCATTATAGGATAAATCACATGTATCTATTTATGTGTTCTAAAATGCTCATGTGTCAGTAACAAAAAGACAGCGACAGATAATTAAATATCTTTTATCCCTGGAAATGGTAAACAAATCAGTAACAGTTTGGTATAGTAATCCGTAAGAACGTACTAAAAATCTTTATTAGTATGATTTAAGGAAACGTTAAATAAAATTTAAAAGGTATTATACTTTTTAGCAATATATATATACATATGTATATATGCATATTTAGTTAACTTATGTCACGACATCTGATAATTCTGAATTCAGTTCTATAAATAAAAGAAAGTTTGTAAATAGATAGTTTCTTCTGTGTTTGGTAGAAAAATTGTTAATTTAAAAAAAATGACATAAAATAACAACATTCTAGAAAACTAACAGAACACAGTGGTTTGGAGATTCTTCAAAAAGATAAATAATAAAAGACATACAGCAGCGCTTATTTTTAATCGATTAATTAATTTAAAAAAATAATAAGATTTTTAATACGCATTTTGCTTCATTATTCTTATATCGGTTTCGATTAAAACGAATTATTTAATGGATTGTTAGTCAATTTTGTTGTTAATTCAAACATGACACATATCAAACGTTTTCTTCAGATTGTAAAATGCAAAAAATTAATAGATTTTGATGAATTATAAATAAAATAATGCATTAAATATTAATAAAATCTAAGACAAAAGAAAAAAATAAGGCAAAATTTAAATATTCCAAGGTATGTGAAGAACGGATTCTCATTAATATGACAGAAGATGTTACTGCCAACAAAAAGAGCATAAAAATTTTGTTGGGGAAAGTAGTGAAATTCTAGTCAACTTAACACAGTCTAGTTGAATATTCAAAATGCCTTTGAAAAAATATGTGACGTGTAAAATTTCCAATTTAAAAGGTTCATTATTTTCAGCTTGAATAAATTATTAAATAATTTTAAAAGAAATGTATTATCATGGGGCTTAACTAATCTATTTCGTTTATAAACGAAAAAAAAAGTCTATCTCTGCTTGCTGACTGTATTCTGGATATATATTCATGAAAAAGAGTATGTTTCTAACAAAATGGTCTCTAAATCTTGAGGGCTGAATTTGGGTGAAAAAAAAATAGGTAACCATTACTTTATATTAAAGTAGAACAATTGCTGAAATGTATGTTTATGCGTTATCACTATATCCTAATAGAGACTCTTCATGTATTTGCGGAACTTTTTGTTCCAGGAGGATCATCCTCTACATATTCTGCCATTTGGTGTATATGGAAAGAAAGAAGAATAGAAACACTGGACTTTGCTAATTATTTTTTAAAGCTATAACCACATATATATCAGTGGTCAAACTAGTCAGTTATTCATGTTGGCATGTCAGTTGGCATTCATGTATCAACTTGTGCCGTAGCACAATTCATTAAAACTGCATTAAAGGTCATACTCAGCATTTATTAATAATTCTTTCAACGTTTGTCATGTTACATTCCCTCAAGGGTGTACGTTTATTTTTTAACATGCTATACAATAACTGTCGGGTGAAATCACGTTTCAACACTATTCTAAACATAGCACATTCTACGGCCTAATTCATTTGCAGAAACTGTTTTCATCGATAAAAACTGAATTATGGTACGCAGCGTAATAAATATGCAACTATCAGGAACTACTTTTTGTACCTAGGAGGCAAATTCTGGGTATTGAAAATTATGAACTGGTACCTTGCTTATTTTCTCCCTTAATTCTCATTCTGTTACGGAAAATGCTAAGAAAACTTCACATTGCTCCTTTATAAATGAAATTTTAAAATATTTTTTTTATCTCATGTTCTTTGATAAAATCGCTTTTTCATATAACACTTTCTCATATTTTGAATAAAATGCCAGACACTTTATGTCAGTTTGATGCTATAATTTCAGGTATTTAGTTATCAGTTATTTTAATTTCTTATCCTAATAACTGAGGTTTAAAAAGGATGAAAATCTTGCCATTTTGGCATACTCATAGTATAAGTTTCTTATTTGATGAATTAAATTCATGTTTTATTTATAATAATTTTGTTAAGTAGAAGAAATAAAATACTTTGAGGTCATTATGCAGGAATAAAATTACATATCTTTTGTTAAATATAATATAATTTTGAGAAAAGAAAAAAAATATTTAAGTCTCGTGTTTTTATATTTTCTATTAAATTAAGTATGGAGAATTTCTTAAAGTTGCTATCTATGTGCGCATAATGGATGACGCATCATTTTCTAATGTCACAACGTTGTTATTATTAAATGTTATATTTAGATTAAATTAAAAATTTATGTTACACAAAATTAAACGTCTTAGTAATAATATGAATGCAAACGTATTTACTCTATATTTACGCAGTTAAACGTCACTAAAAAAAATGTACTTCGCATATTTTACAATATTATGTTAAGTTTCGATAAAATTATATTTTTTACTTTCTTCAGCAACTTGAAATGATATATTCGTTTACTAATCTGTAAGTTTCACTGTATTAGGATCATTATTTAAATTAATAAAATTCTGCAGAAACAAAGCAATGTTGAGAACATTGAGTAATAATTAATACTCTCAAGGTTTATATTCGTACACGTAATTAAGCTTTTTATATCAAGTTGAAAAAATTATCTTATTTCAGCAATTTTAAAAACATCACAGAGGAAACAACATTACAATTTAGACTTTTTGCTCTCAGGTTAGCAGGAACTGTTGAAAACTCTGATAATGGAAAAAGAGAGAAATTCTTTTTTTTAGGAAGTTTACAACAAATAAATATTTCTTTAATTAAGACAGATCTTTTCTACTTTAATAAGCTTAGTTTCATCCAGCCTGTAGTTGTTCCTAATCCTCTTTCTTAAAGTATGCGTATTTCATTTTTTACATAAAAATGAATGAGAATACCTATAAATTATATGTTTTTTCCTTTATAAAATAAAGAGGTATTTTTATTTTGTTCTTTAAAGAATTTTTATAATCATTTCATAATATCGTTAGATGTTCACTAATCCACCAATTTATACTTTTTATCGCAAACATTCTAGCTGATTATGATATGGAACATAACAAAAACATTTTGTTATATCTAATTTAAGTAGTTTAATTGGAAAAATAACACAAAAAACATGCAGTTATTTCAAATTAATTAGGAGTCTTATTAATTAGGAGAATTATTAATTATGAGTCTTAAATGTAAAAAAAAGTAATGGAACAAATAAGTTGCAAATTTGTTTAAAATTGACAAATGTATTCCAATGTAACTTATTTTATAGTAAGATAAATGTTTTAATATTGCTGATTTAATGGCTCTTGCCACTAAAACAAATTAGCACAGAGCGCGCAAAAAAATCCTGGACAAAAATTAAAACAAAATATTTATTTTTTATTGTTTAATGTTTTTGTTGATGTTGATGTTGATATAACTGGAAAAAATTCTGTAACCGACGATGAAAAAAAAAAATACATATATGATTTAGGTATGTTTATGTTAAATTAGCTGTCATTACCAGCTACCACTTTCTAGAACGAGTTTAAGATGCTAATTTGAAGAGAGGTAACTTCTCCAGAGATTCGTGATTAAGTAATATCAAAGAAAGATTTTGTTTAAGTAAAATCAGAAATAAAATAAAATGTCTTTACAAAAATAATAAAGTACATGTTTTGGATACTTTCTCTTATAATCAGATAGCTCTAATTCACATTTCAAATGCAGTGTCATGTCACTGAAAACTTAAGACTTCCAAAGTTTCTGAGTGAAATGAATATAATCGTTCGCTGGTATGGTGCTTCGATTGAGCCTATACGCATTACCAGGCTGTCAACGTCTATTGAGTCACTGGAGTTCAGGGAGACCTCTTGTATGCTCCTCCGACCTGAATGCTTCTGCTTCGGGGAGCAAACATTGCTGGATAGCTAAAGACAGTCTACACTAGGGCTGGGCGATGTCTAAAATGAAATATCGTGATAAATCGGCAGCTTTATATCACGATATTCCGATATATCGATATTGCGACATATGAACAAAAAATATATGTACATTTATAATATATGTATAACTTCAATATAATTATATATTTTATTAAGGATTAAAATTAATATATATATATATATATATATATATATATATATATCATTCTCAAATAGATTAATAAAAAACTATGTATAAATAAGCAAATCTAAATAAATAAATGCTAAAAGAAACTAGTAGGATGTGTTAATGGCAAAAATTTCTTCTATTTCTACGTGTTATTACTTCAAAATTCGCTATCACAAAGGCAAAATTAAGTAACAATCTATGCCCATCATGAATATTCTAAAGATATAGGTGCACTAAATTATATGCAGTTAAAAGGAAATATAAGCATCGCATCTTTCAAACAAATCATTGAATGTCAGCACCAACCTTATTAGATGTCTGTATCCAAAATTCCTAATCTAAAAATCATAAAAGCAATACCTGTTGTACAGTATACACCCAAGCCTAAGAAGGATCTACTTATGTGAAACCGTAACAGAATAAGGTGTTTGATTAAAATTCGTGCATTAGTTTTTGAGATACAGATATCGCTAAAATTGTGGAAAATGCAGCATAGCAGCGCCACCTATTGGACGATTAACACTAACACTTAATCAGCAACAAGTTATGTCAACGTCTGTCTGAATTTGAAATGTTATGAAAATACGTGCGATAATTCTTGAGAAAAAGCTATAGCGGAAATTTTGAAAAATACAGCATAACAGCGCCACTTATGGGCTATAAACACCAAACACTAATCAGTAAAATTTATGTCTACGTCTAAGTCTAACTGAATCTGAAGTTTGATAAATATCAGCGCATTAGTTCTTCAGACAGAGCTATTGCGAAAATCGTGAAAACTCAGCATAGTAGCTCCGCCTGTTGGGCCATTTACACCAAGAACTAATCAGCACCAATTTACAAGGTATAACTGAATTTGAAATCTGACAAAAATCCGTGCATTAGTTTTTGAGATAAAGTTATTGCGGATATTGTAAAAAATGCACCTACCTGTCAAGTAATTTACACTAATTTATAACGAGATATAAAAGAATCTAAAATTTTGTTAAATTGCGTGCATTCGTTCTTGAGATAGAGCGCCTACAAAATTTGTGTTACTAAGAGACAGACAAAGCTTTTTAAAAATAGTCAAATCGTGTTCAAGGCTTTCTAAACATATAAATCGGTCGAAACCCGGATGACAAAATTACCATGAATCCAATACTTTCTTCTTGTAAAGATAGTAGAAAGTAAAAGAACTTAAAAAAAAAATAAAAAAAAATCGTTATCAGAGAGAGAAAAATAATAGTTTGGTTAAAGTCAATTTTTGAATTGTTTATATTTTATAATTGTTAAATAATATCTATATTGCTGTTGTGCTGTTAGGCTTAAAATTGTCTTACTATGCGTCGGCGTCCCCGACAAAAACTCTTAGTTTATTTTATTTCATTTTTATATTCTCCATTTTTTTAAAGAAAAATAAAACTCTGCGTGATCTGCGAATCATAATCAAATGTGTTTCAAAATTTACCTTCCCCTTAATTTCGTTTTTCCATCGTCCAAGTATGCTGTGTACATGAACCGCAATAATTAACTTTTTGGACTCCGGCGTCTCTTACACAAATTTTATTTGGTCGGCACCACTTTTATAAAAGAAGTTTCCTTCAAGTACACAATTTCAAAAATGCTAAGATTAAGCAAGGAAATTTTATTATCCTTTATTACAGGCGCCAAAAACAAATTTTGAAAGGAAAGATGGTGTCGCCACAGCGGTGACAACGGAGTGCAAAGGGTTAAATAACTTTATGTAATAGCGGATAAGGATTTTAATGAGATACTGTCACTTTCAAATAATTTCTTCCTATTACATTTCAAAAATCCGTGAATGTGCTAGAAATTTTTGCGTGAAATAATATTTTTTTGAGAACAGCCCTAAGAGTTTAAACTTAAAAATTCTGAATTAAAAAATATTTTTTTTCTTAACCTTTAAGACTATCTCTTATGCTTGTTCTACCGGGGAACTTGGATTAAGATCTGCTGCGTTTCGATCAATGTCCGCTAAATGAAGAAAAAAAACTACCCCCCCACCCCCCCCCCCCCCCCACACACACACACCGAACAATTTACGTCTTTCCTCTTTTGATTGTCAGTACACAAACTTTAACTGCTTAATTTTTCTGCCCTGTTTGTTATTTTGAATTCTAGTGACATTAAATAAATATTGACATCTAAATATTTCCCCCATTCCCCACAAACAAACAATGACAGAGGCAGTAAATACCAAATACTCACATATGTCAATTTTTAAAAGAAACTACCAGGAGAAAAAAAACGAGCTTCAGAGAAGTAAAAATATCTGCATAAAAAAAGAACATGGAATAAACATTAATATATATTGCTATGGAAGTATTATTTCATTTGTCCAATTAAATCCACTGTTGCAAATAAAATGCAATATTTCATTTATTTATCTCCCTGACTCACATATTGTTCATTAACAACGAACAAATATTCATTCAAAACCGCTGAACCAGATTGAATATAAAACAAAACAAACAATATCATTTGCTGTCGGCAACTACATGAGAAAAAACAGCTGTATCATATTTATCGCCCGTCATCTGAACCTGAACACCGAAACTATCCCTTTTTCCCCTTTTGAAAAACCATTTACGCTGAGAGAAATCACAGCGTAATACCATGGTAATACCATGATAATACCATGATAGTATCATGCTTATCGAAAACTGAGGGTTCGGTTAATATCACGGTTGAAGCTGGGAGAATCTTGAGGAGTGATCATGGTTTAGGGTGAGACGTATCATGATGATCGAAACCGATTATTCGGTATTTAATGTCATCATGGTTTAGGCAGGAATCATCATGGTTTAGGCAGGGATAAAATACTCCATTAGTATCATGGTCATCGTAATAACCTGCGGTTTAGAATGGTAGAATTTTGAGTACTCGAAGTTGAAAAAGCGCCGATTGCAGTTTAATGAAAAAGTATGATAATCGTGGTTTGCATCACGATTATCATAATCGCGGTTTACACCACGATTATGATAATCGTGGTTTACATCACGATTACGATAATCGCGGTTTACATCACGATTACGAGAATCGTGATGTACCGTTGTATAGGATTTTTTGATATCGTCATCGCGATTTATAATTTATATCGATTTTATCGGTTTTATCGATGTATCGCCCATCCCTAGTCTACACTATGGGATCGTTATGATCACTGAAGAATTACATCTTAACTGATATTCCCTCAGTTCAAGCACTAAAATTATTTATCTCAATGTAAATGATTCTCCCTTTAAATATCTGTTCATCAACTTATATAACATCCGTTTTGGTTGCGAAGATAATAGGCTCCTTTATTCGCCAATGAGAGCACTGGTACATGAGGTCATAAAAAAATCCCACTCCAATAGGCCGGGAAGAGGTTGCGTCGTTGCTCGTTTAAAATATATTGATTCATTTCCGTGTTCTCGTCTAGTTGACTTTCGTAGAGTTCTAAGGAATATCGTCCCGCGTAATGAACATCGTTTGGGTGTCCAACCAAGTGTCAATGTAGTTAGTGTCAACAGTAATGACTGGTGATGCATAGCAAAACATTTGAAGTACCGCTGCTGGGAGCGGATTTTTTGAGCAGAAATTATTATGCATGTGATTTTCTATACAGGATTCCAAGCTCTATCTAATGGTCTATGTGAGATAGTGGTGAAATTGTCACGCTGCCTTAAAATACCGTTCTTAACTCACGTCAGATTTAATATTTCCTCATATACTAAGTATCATGATTTAAAGAATTTTGTGATATTATATAGTTTTTCTACTTATAAGTGTATTAACATCGCAATGGAAAAGAAACAATTTTCAAAATTACCACAATTCACAACCCACACTGGGTGTTCCATTACAGTAACAATTAAGTTGCTACATTCCAATACATTTTGTAATCGAAAAATTTTAAAAATAGCAAAAGAGCATTTAATGCATATTATTCTAGACATAATTTTTGCTTAATGTATGTTTTTTTTACTAATAAATCGATGTTGCTGTATAATCGATGGTGCAGTATTTGTTCTATCATTTGTGCGACTAATTGGCGTTGTTCTTTAATCTAGTTTAAATCTCGGGACTGGTGAGTAGTTTATTATTATTTGCCATTTCGAAGCATTGTAAACAGACTCTTCGAATGGTGCATGGACATTTTACTGCATTTATATATATATATATATATATATATATGTGTGTGTGTGTGTGTGTATAAATGTAGATAATGGCTTTTAGAATGCAACGGAGAAAAAATTATCTTACTGGACAGATTCGCTGTGTATATTTAACATAATGTCTATCAGTGTTGACTGCTGTATTTAACTATACATAAAATACATATTAAGGGGGTCCGGGACACATTTTCAAAAAAATTTATTTATTGAGTTAAAATTTTTTTGTGATGGTTAACCATAAATCAAATGATAAAACTTCTCATAGCTTTTAAAAAAAAAATTAAATTTAAAATTTATGAAAAAAGTGGTAATTTAAAATCGTCATTACTCGAAATATTATTTGTAGAATTTAAATTGTTTTCCATTTAAATAAACAGATATATATTTTTTTAATTTAGAGCCAGTATTTTAAAAAATATTAATTTTTTAAAAAATTAAAAATATTCAACGAAAAAATTCAAAAAAAGTGGTGCAACTTTAAAAAAAAAAATCATATTTTCAAAAGTAAATACTTTTTTCAAATATGCTGGATCTAAAGTAAAGTAAAATAATTGAAAAAGATATGTTCCGAGTTTCAACCCTGTATCATTAACGGTTCTCGAGTTATACAAATTTAAATCTGAGAAATGGTGAAAAAACCTATCATGAAGTAAAACGCAATTTCACAAGAACTCGTTTCCTTGACAACCATAGCTTGAAAGGCAGATTTTGAAAACAAATTAAAACGAAAAAAAATAATATTTCCTGTTCTAATTAAGATAGAAACATGATTTAAACATCATTTTAAGCAGAAAACGGCAGAGAAATTTTTGATCCAATAATAATAATAAAAAAAAGAATGAAAATTTGAAGATTTTTGTGTCCCGGACCCCCTTAAGAATATTTTAAACTTAATATATTCCATAGTTTTGACAGCAAGTACGAGATATCTACCATAATTCACAATTAAATATATTTTCTGCACTTTCAATATTGTCAAGAATTAAAAAAAAATTTCACAATTCTTAAATATAAAATTAATTTACTTGAGGTCTTTCAGATTAGAATTTCATTATACCTCATGTAATCTTAATAGAATAAATGTGCCTGTAAATGTAAAACTTTTCAAGTATCCATAATTTAATAATGGTATTTTTTTATAAATAGAAATTTATATGGTGCAGAATATTTTTTCCAACTAATGATTATATGATAATATCATAATTAGTTGCTAATATCCCTAGATGCGAAAATGAGAAATATTAATGAAGAAAAAAAATACTGAAGTTCATTTCCCTAATGCAGTCTTGTAAGTTAAAAATGCTACACGTCTCTTTTTCGCGGAGGTTTAATATTTTAAACGTAATTAGATGTAAGGAGATGTAATACGAAGACGTTCTAAATTAAATTTACGGTATATTGCATTATTTTCAATATATCAAAAACTAAAATTAAGTTTACGTTCATCTTTATTATATTTCAGTTTTATCCCATGCACTCAATGTTTCTGAAGATGCACTTTATCAAGCATATTTTATAGTGCTTTGTAAAAAGAAACATTACTATAAACTGTAAATTTTACTTTAATTTTATTTACTGATTTAATTTATGTTTGGAGTATTTTTTTTTTTTTTTTTAAGTTCGAAGTTGTTTATAAAGTTCAGCTTAAACTAAAATAAAGCTGATGCCCTAGAAAGATTTGATATTATTGCGAATGTGTAACAAATGTATATGCGGAAATTGAAAATCTTTTGAAAATTATGCAGGACTATTTATTTTTTTTTATTTCAGAATTAATACATATGTGGTCACACATATTATAATTATAATTAATAGATATGTGTAACACAATGTAGTCATAATTAAAGTGATAATACTTAACGTGTTCTGTAGCGCGATCTGATTACAAGAACGAAGCCAAATTTTGTAGGATAATTATACAAAATCTGGGAATAGGGATTCCATTGAAAAGAAACAGCATCACATATGCCCTAGCGATGAGTGTTGGAACTATTAATTTCGCAGAATCCTTCATCCCTCGTATTTTTTGATAATCTTATGAAATTTCTTTCCATTCTCCCAATTCGATTGCGTCTCAGAACATGCTGAGTTACTGTCACTTTTATTGTGGCCTTACATTAACATGGAATTAATAATAAAACTAATTCTACTTCAGGCAATTAATAAATCATCAGGCATTCTTCATCAGGCAATTTAAAATAATTCTTTAATCGGGCATAATTCAGGGATGACGGTCTGGAGAACTCAGCTTACGTTTTCGAGTTGAAGTGCATTCCCGAAGGGAAGGATTCCAAATTCAGAAAGGTAAACTTCGGTTCTAAATGTTTACGCTTTGTCTTTAGCTTGTGTTGAATTCAGGGTGTGGCCCGGGGGGGTGGGGGGGGGGGGGGGTTCCGCCTATGAAAAATGAGATGTCCCCGGAAGAAAATGTGCTTTAATGGTCAAAAGTGAAATCGACACCCCCCCCCCCCCGGAGCTCTCTATAATGTCTAATCTATCTGCAAACTCTTTTCGTCAAACATTTTAAAATCTTGATGCATGAGAACAAATCACCGTAGATGTATAAGAGTTTTTGAATCTGATAAAGATCTCAAGCATGAAACATTATTTGACGAGGATGTATTTAAGACTGTAAATGATTTTGTTCAAGACGAAGATGATCGTGATGATGATCCAGTTGATGTTTACACTGCTAAAATCCCTCATAGGGAAGGGGTAGGGGTAAAAACATTAGAGTTGGTGCTACGCTATGTTGAGCAGCGGCTAACAGCTCCCTTGGTTAAGCATATGATGATAAGAAATAGAGAGATTATGCTGCAAAATGTCGAGCATCTTGTCTTCAACAGAAGAAAGTCACTGATTTCTTTATGGTTGATTAACTTAAATATACATAATGTAGAACGATTTCAACTTCTTATAAAGGAGTGTGACACGATTTTCAACAAATTAATTTGAGTTATATACTTTTCATTATTTGTTAGCAGTGATATTTTTCTTTCAATTCATTTAATTATATCTAGTATTCATTTCACAAAATATAGAAAATATGTCCTTTTTTTAAACTGTACAAATTGAAAAACGAAATGCATCGTAGGGTTTAATTAATTAAATTATGTAGATACATATTAATTTGTTTTTACTTCTCCACTTTAACCGGGTTTTCTCTTAACCGGCTGACACTTGGTCCCGTTTAGGCCGGTTAGGCAGAAGGCTATTGTATATTTATGTTATAAATGTTAAGATTGTGGTTTAGGATTTATTTGTCAGCAACGCTTTTGTCAGGATGATAAAAAAAAAAGTATATGCTTCAAACACACACGCGCACGAGAAAAAATGTTATATTTCATTGTTAAATGAAAAAAATATTTTCTGGCTTAAATTTAATGAAAATATTGCAAATAAATACCACTATTTTACTTATCAAAAATAATTACAAGAATTAAATTCGATATATTATACTGGGAAACATTAACTTTTGTAGCAGAACGTTTTGTATGAATATCACTATAAATTTTCTGTAATTTCTCTCATCTTTAACATCATCAAAATAACACAGTTTATTATTATTTATTACTCGCAAAAAACGACGAGTCAGAGCACACCGAAAAATTTCTCTTGAAAACACACTGTTTATAAAATCAATTACCTTCAAAAATATTGAACAAACTTATACGACATACAAGTAAATGCAAAAAACATCGTAATGCGCCATAAAAATTAAGAGATCCGCAAGACATTTCAGAAAAAAGGTTTTCTTTTTCGTCAGACACAAATTTGACGCAGTACTGTATTGAAAGCAGGAGCAAGGCACGTTTTCCCACTGATTTCAATGCTGTAGCACGTCTTCATTATGCCTGACGAGAAAAGACAAATTTATATAGAAAAGACATGCTCATCTCTAAAATGTATGATGTAATTTAGGAACTTTTGTCATTATAAATTTTATGATACAAAATATCATGAACAAATTTAATTGCATGAAAGGGGGAAAAAATGTTACATTTTTCAAATGGTACAATATTACTGACTAGGATGGTTCAATGATGAATAGAATAAAGTATTTGTACTTTTTTATGATTCGATTCTACGTGGATTACCATAAAGAAATTATTTTAATAATACATAAAAGGCATACATATTTGCCAATAGTCTGGCCATGCACATTCTTATAATTTAATTTTTCTCCTACCTTAATCATTGTAACGGAACATCATTGAAAAAAATGCAATATGTTGACTTAAAAACCGTACATGATAAGTCAACACATCCACAGAGAACCATGTCAAATTTTCCTTGCGTATTTCAGAAAGTTTGTTTTTTAATAAAGTATTTGTATTTATTTTAATGTTTAGGTTCTATGTGGATAACCATAAAGAACTAATATATATAATGCACGAAAGTGACGATCTATTCGCCAATAGGTTACCCATGCACATTCTTATCATATAATTGTTCTCCTATCTTAATCCTGATAACGGAACATCAGTGAAATATATGCAATATGTTGACTTAAAGCTTGTAGACTGGGCCTGTATGTCTACAGATGGTATGGGCCACATTCAAGTGGTTCATAGCATTCTGAATACAAAAAAAAAATAATAATACATCGAAACTCTCCTGGAACCAAAATTGATACCTTCCATCAGGGATCTCTTCCCCAATAAAGCACGATTTATCTTTCAGCAGGATTCAGATCTTCTTGCCATACGAATAAAATATGCAAAAAATTGTTTAAAAATAAAAGCATACAATTATTACCCTGGCCATGAAACAGCCCTGATCTGAATCCGATAGAAAATTTGTGTCGATTTTTGAAAATGATTGTACAAAAAATACGTCCATCTAATAAAACGCAAATGATTGAAGCTGTAATTAATTCTTGACATCATGTGATTAAAAAAGATGAACTCCAAACACTAGTTCTCTCAATGGAAAGACGCTGTGAAGCTGTAATAAAAAAGAAATGTTATCCTACTAAATATTGAATGTGTAAATGTAACTTTAATATACAATGAAATCTAAGATATATCTTAATTTTTGTGAGCGTAACTTATTTTGTAATGCAGATATTTCAATTATGTTTTTTTATTAAATTTTAAATGAAACTTCCTTGAACTTGATAGATAAACATTTGCATTTAAATGAAATTTATTATATTCTTCAAGCACACAAATTTATAAAACATGAAAATTTCAAAAAATGTCCACAATTTTGGCCACCACTGTATATGCAATATAATGACTTAAAACCACACATGATCCGTCAACACATTCATAGAGTACCATGTCAAATTTTCCTTGGGTATTTCAGAAAGATTGTTTTTATAGAGCAGATAGCAAAGGATTGATTTCAATTGCCCATACAAGTCAAATGAATACATTTGTTCTAAGATTATCTGGTCACCTGTTTTGCATTCGTTTAAATTTGTTTCTTTATCTTTGAAAATATATATCATCAAGGTTTTTCATGATGTATCTCCTAACATCATGTCGGAAATGGATAACAGGACGGAATTATTTTCTGTAGCATGCCTACATTTCTAAATCAACACTGCTGTTTTTGTACGTGAATCACAAAGCTGAAATTTTCATCTCATTTCTAGAATGGCCATATTAACAAAAACAATAATACAGTTTCCCACGCCTACATCACTCCGCAGTAATATTCATAAGCTAAACTACGAAAAAACTGACTATATATGAACTTCTGACAAGGTAATAAAATTATAAGTAGTATGTAAATATGTAGGTATTTTTAAAAGATGCAATTTGGGATAAGGATACATATTCCGATGTATATATATTTATAATGATTTTAACAATCATTGGCATCAAAGGACAACAATATATTTAAATGTTTATGTAAGGAACCTCTAAAAAATATTTTTTAAATTTCACTTTATGAAATTAATTTTCTTAAAGAAATAGCAATCTTCTTAAATTTCTGGTTTAAATATTTTCTTTAAGTGATATACACCTTTTAACTTGAACCATCCTATTTTCCATGTAACATTCTTCGTAAAATGTATATTTCATTTTATGCCTGTTTACACTATACTCTTTTTAAGGCTTTTCACGTTTCAAAAGTTCACTTTATTATTTATAAAAGCAAGGTAAAAGTTTCATTTTAAACTTCTGGAATAGAACAAAATGAATAGATGCGAAGAAAATGAATGGAGTGAAATGAATTTCAATCGAATTTTACGGCATAAACACTAGATTTGCTTTCTTTCTTTCTTTTTGTTTTTTTTTAAAGAAAAATAATAATTTATTTATTCGCTAGAAATTGAGAAGATAAACAAAATAATGCATTAAAATTTTATAAAATCAAGATTTATATAAAAGACTTTTATAAAAATTTACTAAAATGATATTAAAAGGCTTTTCATTAATTAAAAGGAGATGTAAAAAAGGCATACATATAATATATACTATTTCTGTTGTCAACATTCGTTTTCTATGCATTTACAAAAAGCACAACGTATCATTCGAAAAGTGTTTTGAACCAGCATTACGCATAGTACCTTCACAATTCGTTAAAACATGTTTTATGATTAAAAAGGCCAATTAATTAGAAATATTTTTTATAAATCATTGTTGCTACAAAAATAGCATATTTCATTATAACATGCTTAGCCATAATTATAAAAAAATAAATATTACAAACGATAAAGCATGCATGTCCCCATACTGTTTTCTTTTTTTTTTTATTAAGAATAAGAACCACAATTGAAATTAAAACGTTTAGAAGAATAATACACCATTTATCAATCTAAGATGTCGTATTTCACATGTAGCCTAAAAGGCATGCTTCGTTATTTTAGGTTAAATTGTATTTTATGTGTTGAATTTATTTTTCTTTATCCTATGCCTTCCTTAAGCGGATGAAGTCAGCTTCTAATGCATTTAAAATGCGATTGTTATTATTATTATTATTTTATATCGGGCGTTCCTTTTGCTATCGTTGATTAGTTTTTACTGTAAATTCGATTGAATAAAGGATATAATATACTAATTTAACTAATTCTATTTTGCAGATGTTTTTAGCATAATGTTTCTTCAGAAGTTTAAACTCGCATATATATATTAGAGATTGGTAAAAAGTGTTAGGCTGCAGTTCGAGATTTTTACATGGGTCCATTGGTTTATTACTCACAGTTTTTATCAATTTATATGTCCGTATTTACTCTGCTTGCCAAATTCTTTATAAAAATTGGTGAAAGACACTAATAAAAAATACACTCCAAGTAAGTTTTGCTAAGAGACAAAGATTAAAACAGAGACTTAGTAAAATAATCTCAAATATAATAAATAATTGGGACCAATACATCATCCAAACTTTACTGTAAACTTTAAGAAAAAAGTACAATATTACTACCCTTGTTAAACGGAAGCATGGATCCAACTTCTGGGACCCGTCGAGTCGGGGTTTATGCGATGACTATTGATATGAAAAATTGTACCAGAATATTGCACATTGGTTTTCAGAAGAGAAAGTTTGCGGTTTGTTTAAAATAACACAAAAGACACATATAAGGGGAAATTAAAAAAGTTGACAGAATTTTGTTGTAACACTTTAATAGCAAAAGATAATTAATTTATTTGTTTACTACGACTATATTTTGGACACTTAATGACACACAGCCATCTTCTCATCGACCAATGAAATCACGTCATGTTATATCTAAAACAAAAGTTATACTCCTTGCATTTTTCGACAACAAACGTGTGATGCACCATAAATTTGTACTAGCTGGACAAACTGTTAACGGCCCTTTGTATGTGCAACCTTTGATCAGTCTGTGGGAAACAATCCGAAAAAAACGTACCGCAAAAGGGCAAGGACATTGGTGACTGCATCACGACAATACTCACTCCCACAGATTGATCCTTGTTCAGACAAGGTTCGCAGAAAAGTACATTACTCTCCTTCAGCAGCTTCTCTAATCCCTTGATTTTTCACCATCGGCGCGGGACTCTTCCCCAAGTCTCAACGGTAACCGTTTTGATAGAGTAGAAATCATCAATACCAACTCGACGTCTGAACTTGAAAAGATACCAAAACAGGACATTTATCGTTGTTTCCAGCAATGGCAGGAGTGGTGGAGTAAATGTGCGTGTTATCACTGATCCCACTTTGAAGCCAAATACGTGAATGTGAACCTACAATGTAGTAATAAATATTTACAACGAAATACCGGGTACTTTTTGTATTTTTTTGTTTTACCCTCGTATTACAGTGTCGACCGACTGCAGCCATTTATAGATTATATTTGGGTAATCCTGAAAATTACATTCACTTTGCAAATGTCAGAATAACCCTTTCCTGTAGTTGTAGTATCGAAAGTATCCAGAGGAGATAAAGTTTGTAGATATTATTTCAGCAATCCCTAAATTTTGGATGTGCATTTTAAAATGGTCGCACGTTGCAGAAGTTTTGTTCATTTTATACTTTCAAGTTTCAGGCAATATTCAATTATGTACGTGTTTCAAACGGCGCTTGATTTTTACTTTCCTCGATTATTTAATTCAATTCTGTATTTTGATTTTATCTGGTAAATGTCAGCAATGCAAGCTCTGAAATTAATTTGATTTAGCATTGTATTATGTTTTCATCCACTTTATGCCGCCACTGGAGACTCTGAACATGTGATTCGTTAAACCCAAGGGGTATTGTGGGCCTCCCGAACAATTCGGTTCAATGCAGATAATTTACTCTGTTAATTCAGACTTTAGTGTAATGCAACATTATAATCCTGGTGTTGATAGTAGATGTATACCTAAACGTTTATTTTAAGATTTTTAACGTAATTTTAACATTTGTATAAGTTAATAAAAATTAAATTTCAAAAATAAAAAAACCCGATTGCGTAAAAAGCGAACTAATTAATTATTTCTCATCAATGTGAAACTATTTTTTTTATATTACATACCTGTTTTTTATTTACTTTTATTGATATCTTTTAAGTTGCGTTTAATTGTTAGTTCCTATCTATAAGCACTGTTTGATGAGGCCTATAGTATATGTTTATGAAGGTTAGAGTTGCAGTAAAGCTAGAGATCCTACCTACACAACTTCCAGGTTGTTTAATATTTAAACGGAGCTTCTGACTGTAAAATAGTCAGTGAAACCTCGTCTTCATTTTGAAAGACCTATCCAATGATATGCCACTCAATAGCGTGCGTAAATTTTTTTTCGTCTCTACCGCCATTTTGAATTTATAAAAACAAAACCTAGCCTATACCAATCGGGCGATTAAGACGAATCCATAGAGACCTCATACATTAAAATCCATCGAGCCGTTGGGATGTTCCGAGGATATAAAGAAATCCACATACCCAGATACACATGAAACACATAACCCTTCTTTTCAGTCGGGTAAATTGCGAAATCAAACTTTTTACAAACAGCCTGGCAAATTGGAGAATATTTTTCCTTCTCCCAATCGGCCTGATATTTTTCAGGCTTATTACAAACCGTCTAAGCAGCTTTACGCTAATTTGAAAACGACCATTTTTTTCTCAATCAAACTAAATTTTTAAAAGCTTATTGCAAAAGGCCTGTAGAGAGTTGGGCAAATTGGATATTTTACATTTATTTTTCATTCAACCTGATTTTTTTTTTTTTCAAACACATTGAAATGGATAAATGCAATATTAGACTAATTAGAGAATGATCACGTATTTGTTCAAACAGCCTAGTTTAAAGGTTTATTGCAATATACTCCTGGTAGTGAAGGTTTATGCATACTTTCAGTTTTAAAAAGAAAGAAAAGAATTTGAAATGCTTTTAAAATTATATATAAAAAAGTGTGTCATTGACAGATATCATTAGCGCGACTGATTGTCTAAAGTTAGTGAATACCTTAATTTCTGGCGTATAAGTAGTGGCTCAAATAACTTTGTTTTCTATCAGAAATTTTGATTAATAAAATGTAAGTTATTTATACACGGTGCTTATTTGACTTCATATATTTAATAAAATTTCTGATTTGTCAAAGACTTATTTTAATCGTGGCTTCTACGCTAGAAATTACTGTACTTCATTTTTATTTTAGGGGTATATTTTTTGGTAAAAACCCGTGCAGATGTATAAAAGATATCCTGGTGAGATATATATTTAAAGTTTACTAAGCAAGACGTAGAGAAAAATGGAAGTAGAATTACGATAATTATAAGACTTATATAAAACGAATTACTGTGTGAATGAAATCTGCAGGTGGTGCAGATTTTTAACGTTTTTACAACATTAAATAGAAAAAATGGGTTTTTAGTGAAAATAATTCGAAAAAATATGTATGAAAATTTCTGAAACAATGAAATCTGGGAATGAGGTAAATTTTTAATGTTTTCACAGTATTACACAGACAGACCGCCGCCGAATGTAATTTAGTATAAAAAATAATCTTGGAAATTTCTGTATTAATGAAATCTACCAATAAATCAGATTTTTTGTGTATTCTCAGAGTTATGTATATTTGATGGTTTTCTAACGAAAATATTTATTAAAAATACATTAAAAAATAAGAAATCTGCAAATGCAACGAATTATTAATATTTCCCAGCATTATTTGAAGCATTGCATAGGGTTGCAATAAAAGGGGTAAACATAAAGATTGCTAAATTAAAATTATTATAAAAAATAAGTGGAAAACAGCTTTATTAACAAATTTCATTTTTCCACTTTCTTGATTATAAAGGTAAATAAACACTGTACTTTTTTGATAAAATTTGGCCTTCTCCCTAAAAATAATTTATTTTTATTATAGCAAAAAAATTATCATATACTTTTTTATAATTATTTTCATTAGTAACACATATTCTCAACACAATGTTGTGAGAAAACTAATAATCGCATTATCTGCAGATTTTATTGATAAGGTAATTTTTCTTATGCGTATGTTATATTTATCTTCACGTACACAACACGTTGACAACGTAATGGTGAGAGGACTTTAAAAATCTGACTAATCTGCAATTTTTTTTACACATCTGCGTGGGATTTTAGTGAAAAATAAACACTTAAAATAAAAAGGCTATATTCTCTGAACGTATACGCATACTCGCGTTCATTAAATCTATCCATAAGACAGTTTTCGTATAGGTTTTTCTAAGTATTTTTTGTTCCTGCTCCTATTTGTTTATACTTAAAGTATACATAAACATACGTCACCTTATACACATTCCAATAAACCTCGTAAAACTGCCAATGCTTGCTACAACGTGTCAAAAAAAAAAATCTGTCTGACTCAGAAATAAATGTACAATTTCCAATTAGCCCAATTATCCGCAGGCTTTTTGTAATAAGACGAAAAATTTCAGACTAATTGAAAAACAAATGATCGTTTTCCATTTACCCCAAAACTACTTAGGCTCTTTGAATAAGACTGAACAATATCAGGCCGATTGGAAAAATGATTCTATAATTAGATTCTACAATAGATGTTTCTACAATTCCGGGTTCATTGCAAACAGTCGAATTTCGCAATTACCCTACGGCATATACATCATATAGTAATACTGCGCTTTGTTTTCCTCATAAAGTTTACAGTAATCTGAAATAATTTCTCAAATGGTAATATTGTATTAGATAATATAGCGGTTATAAATGCATTGGATTGCCTTTCTATACACTAATGTATTTTTCGAAAAAAAAAAAAAAATTAAATCACAGACCAATTGCATAATTGTTAGATGTGTGTAAAACGAAAAGACTAAAAAAATTATAATATTTAGTAAATGCAGCGAAAGTAATTGAAATATTAATTTTGTTTTAAAAGTGAATTTTTAGGAAACACATATGGACACTTGCTAAGATATATTTATTTCAAATAAATTAACTTAAAGCGTAAATTATTACAAACACAATATTAATAACTATTGTATGGAAATTGTTCCAGAAGATTTTATATATATATTTAATAACAGTTAAACGTGATTACTCGATTTTCCTTCTCAAAGTGTGACAGTGAAAAATCTACGTTTACGGATTTCGTTAATGTATTTTTTTTTATTTTTTCATAATTGTTAGATCTGTGTAAAACGAAAAGCCTAAAAAAATTATAATATTTAGTAAATGCAGCGAAAGTAATTGAAATATTAATTTTGTTTTAAAAGTGAATTTTAGGAAACACATATCGACACTTGCTAAGATATATTTATTTCAAATAAATTAACTTAAAGCGGGAATTATTACAAACACAATATTAATAACTATTGTATGGAAAATGTTCCAGAAGAGTTGATATATATATATAATAAAAGTTAAACGTGATTACACGATTTTCCTTCTCAAAGTGTGACAGTGAAAAATCTACGTTTACGGATTTCGTTAATGTATTTTTTTTTTAGAATTATTACAAACACAATATTAATAACTATTGTATGGAAATTGTTCCAGAAGAGTTGATATATATATTTAATAACAGTTAAACGTGATTACTCGATTTTCCTTCTCAAAGTGTGACAGTGAAAAATCTACGTTTACGGATTTCGTTAATGTATTTTTTTTTCTTTTTTTTAGAATTAAAAATAATAAATAAAACATTATATTTTGATTCATACTTCTAAGATCAAATGAATGAAAAATTAACGACAAACTGCTCTGGCATATGATTTCATAAGTTAAACAAGGTCATAAATACTTAAAATGATGTCACCTTTTGTATACATAAAAAGACTTCAAGTTTTTATAACCCCCCCCCCCCCTAGATTGAGAGTTTATAAGACAGAAAAAGCTATACAGGACGTCATTTCTGACCACATTGTAAAAAAAAAAAAAAAAAAAAAAAAAAAAAAAAAAAAAGACAGACGTTTCACAATCAAGGAAATATAACCACGAACAAAATTTTGCAACAACATCTTCCAAATTAATAACGGTTCTGAAAAGGGTGCTTTTGGAATATTTAGAAATATTAGAAAACTACGTAATTTTGTGATTAAATGATGCGTTAAGAATAACAGTTTCTTTTGCTGCTACTGATTTTCGAAATGTTTTCCGTGTAGTTTTTATAGTGTATTAATTAGATTTCTGAAACATGAATAAAGGGTTTTAGAATATCATCAATACTCAAGTATACATTTTTATGTTCTACAGACTGGTTTTAGAAGTAAACATGATAATTTAACAGGTTCAATTTAGAATTGATATTAACATTAATAGTGATACTAATTTATAACCCTTGTATGTCTATCTTCAATTAATCAACAGAAAATGTTTTAGTGATTATTAATAATATCCGAAAAACTGATACTCCGGTTTGAAAAAACTGACTAATGGGCTATAAATTATATTGAAAAACAATAAATTAAGATTCCGTAAAAGTTGTTGAAATTATAGAGCATTCTCACAATCTCTTGACTTTTAATTCCCTGAAGAATAATTTTTATTTTAGTACATATTCTTGTGTTTTTTTTAATTTCATATACTGGGGAACATCTCATTACATAATTGCATAACAATATTAACGAGATAAATAAGTTTTGGATGATGTTGGGGGTTCAAACACCTGGAAAACTCCTACACAGTCCCGTGTCCCTGATGCTGATTTTTAAGTTTGGAGCTGTCTGGATAAAATTGTTTCAATAAAAATAATTCGATGTAATTTTTTTTTGAAAGTGGGACAATTGTTTTATATAAATATGTAGCAAAAAATTAACCTGCACACACTTTTACAGTTGATAATATTTTTTGAATCCTGTCTCTGGGTTTTAGATTCTTTACCATCCCTCTTGCTAAACTTAACAAAAAATCACTTCAAATGCAGCCACAGAATTTTTTTTTCAAGTTTTTTCTTATGCAGAAGTATGCTAGAGAAAGGATGCCTAAAATTCTTTGACGGAAAATTTACTGCTGAATTTAAATCAGCATTTAAATATCAATTTCAAGCATCGTGTCTTTATTGGTAGTCTGACCGTCCCCATGGTTTATTCTTGCACTTCTCGAGGTAATTTTTTTTTTTTTAACACAATGTAAATACCTGTTTCTAAAAATCAATGAACATTGTGTTTATCACTTAGTCCTAACATGATTTGCGTAAAAATAGTGGTAATTTTCCTTAACTTCCCATCCTTCCCATCCCTTTTTTTACCGTTACCGTCCCTTTTTTCCTATAGCATCCTCCTTTTATTCCTCCCGTCCCTTCTTTAGCACCAATTTAAGACAATGTTATACTAAAATTTTGTGCTAAAAATACTACATTGTTATTATTTCTTATTCGAATCTCCTGTGGGTACTATGAAAATTCATTATAAGTAAAAATTTAGAATAAAATAGAAAGTTATAGTGGTAAAATGGTAAGGAAAATTAAACTCGCAAGTTTAACTTAAACCTGAGTTAAACAAAAAAAAAGATTTCGCTGGTGACCATTTTTTCTTTATTTTGGATCATTAAGGCATGTGTCTATCAGATTAAAATGTTATTTTGGCAAGTTTGATTTCAGCAGATTTTTCTTCCCGAAAGTCAAAAGATTATGAGAATGACCCTTATATGGACAAAGATAATTATGATTTTAATAAATCTGATAAAGATGTGAATTACTTTATGCAATTCCTTAAATTGCAATGATGTTAATTATTCTTTTGTCTTTAAATATAAGATCTTAGATTTAGAATTTATAAAAAATATTAATTTAGCTACATATTTAATGTTTTAAAATAAATATATCCTGCCTTTTTATTAACAACTCTAACCTTTTTTTATTCTCGTAAGATTAAAATATCCATGTGGTTTATATATCCGGTGAAGTAAATCAGGATGATTTAAACTTTTATTAATAATTCTTTATAAATAAAAATGTTTTTAACTAATCATAAAAATAAATTATATTAAGGGAAAAATATAAGTGCATTGTTTGTACAATCAGATACGAAAAATTCTACTGAAAATTTTAGTTTAAAGAAGCAAGTAACTATAAGCTATGAAATATTTTTCCTATGCATTTTTATATAATTTTAGTAGTATAAAATTTAAAATTATTAAAAAGAAATAAACATGAATTTACATCATAGGCTTCGAATAAGTAAGCTTTTTGAAAATAAACAATGCTTTAATTATCTGTAAACGTTGTCGAAGAAAATGACAAAGGTATTTAATTATCCATAAAAAGGTAAATTAAAGAAGTTATCACATAAAATCAGAGGAGATTTATCAAGAGAAAAAAAACTTCAACAATAGAGTATTTTACGTGTAAGGGTATAAATCTCGCCAGTACAATGAACTGGATGTCATATTATCTTTTGAAAAACTAATTTTTATTATTAAAAACTTTGAAAGCTTTCAATGAGTAATTCATTTAGAATAATGCGGTTTTCGTTACTTTAGTGATTTTGGTAATTAACTGAATCATCGTGTTCAATACAAGTTGCTGCGTTACATTGTTTTCTAATTTAATGGCTTTTACTGAAAGAAATTTATTAAGACATGTTTTTTATACAATTAATCGGACTGATTTTTCTCCTCTATTTATTTATTTCATATATTTTTTATTTGTGGGAATATAACTTAGCATATAAAATAAAGATTATATTTCAAAATTAGTTTACGTGAAATGACGTTTTATTTATTGATTGACGCACTCAGTGGATTCTTTTTTCATAATTCAGTAATTTAAGTATCTCCATAAATAGTACATTTCACATAAAGCATTCAAAAATAAATGAAATAACAGATCACTTATACGTTTTGTAGTAAAATAAATATTCTTAGAAATTTAATTTACCATCTGTTAACAATGTTAATGTCAACTTTTAATATTCCACAACAGATTTTCAGGAATGGTTATTGTTATATAATACATTTGCATGTGCTTCATTTTTATTTGTCTAAACGTATAGCCTTTTAAAAGATCCTTCGATTTTTATAACTCTATTTATGTTGGACTGAGTAAATTCTTTGGGCTCACTTCATTCAAATGTTTTAGGATACAAAAATAGTTTGTTTGCATTTCTTGTTTCGTCGCCTCAGACAAGCAATAGGACATCTAATAATAATTTAAAAAAAAAAACGAGATGGCTGACTTACTGCTATGAATACTGTATTTTATTCAAGTGGAACAACTGCGGAAACGCAAAGTCTGGTTTAATACTATATCTCAGATATGTTTTACAAAAATTTCCCACTGTTTCACTAGATGTCCTACTGTTGTTGTGAAGCGACGATTTGCTTGCATGTATTCTTTAATTTTAAAGACTATAACTTTAGACAATTGCCACGAATTTGCAATTTAAGAGCCAAAATTGGTGTGGTGAAATATATAAATGGTTTTCTAAAATTGAAAACACTAAATGTTGTATGTAAAAAGCACATTTGGCTGAACTTAAGCCAATGTCAAGGAGGAAACAAATCTCGATGTCCTTTCAAGGCGAGGCGATGTTGATGAGTCAAAAATGGGTTTTTCTCCATTAGTTTTTCTCTTTGACAATGGCATATGTTTAGCCGAAAGCTCTTGGAGTGATTTTTATATATACTTTTAACAAATATTGATTTTTTTATTTTTTAAAACCATTTGTATATTTCATCACACCTATTTTAGTACTGTATTTTAGAGAATCATTTTTGAATGATTTTTTATATTTTTTCATGCAGGAGAAGCAAAAGCTTCTGCTGTTAACGAAATATTGAATATGTAGGGTTTATCGAGAAAGTAAATTGTATGAGTCTTGATATAACCTTTGTTAATACCGGATTATCAAGAGAAACTTGTGCTCCTCTGGAACAGTATATGAAAAAAGAAATGATTAGGATTGACATCATCACATCGTTGAAAAACTGTTTTTGTTCTTTATCTTTTGTATGAAGTTTATTGTATTCCTCCATGAGTGCTACCCGACTTTCGGCTACATCTTTAACAACTTTGACTTTAAGTCGCTAGTGCCTTACATATCTTGTAGGATTCATTTTCATTCCAATTAGTCACATATGTTTTGAAAACTTCTGAAGGTAAATACATAATTAAAAAAAACATCAAAGGGCTGCTTGTTAGAAAACCTCGCAAGTCATTTTGTAGAATCACATCACGATCAGCACGTGTACGTTTCAAGGGTTCATAATTTTCTTCATTTTCCAAAGCATACACCATTTTTATTTTACTTTCAAAAAAGACATTATCATCGAAGAATGCAACAGCAATTTGCTCTTCTGTGAAGTACAAAAATGTCCCAGGAACTTCTTCAAAGCACACAAAGAAATGATTTCACTTACATTTTCGTCTTTTTTCAAGCCCTTCAGGAGCAGTAAATCATTGGGCCTGATACCAGCTGTGAATGTAGATTTTCACCACAAACGAGCAAACTTGATGAACTCCAGATTCTTCCTGCTTAGAGAGTTTAAACGGATCTCTAAATAAATAAATATTGAGAGAGTATATGTCCTTCACCATTCATGGAACCCGATGCTATCCACCTGGGGCTGTAATATAAACAACTATTTCGAGTACTCTACCTAAGAAAATGAACGCAAGCTCTATCAGTTCCTCGTAATCGTCCCTTGGTTGAAAAATCATTAAGATGATGTTGAGCAAATTTTGTAATTTCTGACGCATTATGTGTTAATTTTTTCATTGATTAAATTGTCAGTTATGGGAGTCTGAAATATGCCATAATCGACAGACATCCACGGAATTTTAAATCGTTTGAATAACAGTGTGTCTGGTCCGCTTGAAACTCCGAGAGACTTAACAGCAACTTCCTCAAGCATAATTTCAAGAATGTGATGATGGCAACCCAAATCATTTCTTTGTTCACATTCTAATCCAGAAGAGCTCAAACATCTCCTGATAATCCGGTATTAACAAAAGTTATATCAAATGTCATACATTTTACTGGGTCAATCCATTTCAAGTGGTCCAGAAAATGTCATATTCGTTGCTCGACCATTTTTAAAAAATCTGAATTTTTTTGTACAACAACCCTAACATGATGGAAGTTTAAAATGACTATTATTTTAATTTTATTAATTTTTGTTTGTGCATGGCTGCCATCTTTGTTTCATCGTCTGCAGCAATTTTCTCACAAGAAGGGTTTACGGAATTGTAAATAATTCATCGGTTATTTATCCAATTCAAGTGCGGATTAAAGCAATTTGTGCAGAATACATTGGGCTAAAAATCTGGTAATGGAGTAGTTTCCGAAACTAACTGCTTATTTGTAAAATTTAAGCATAAATTTTCAGTTTTTTTCCAAAATTTGTCCGTTTACAAGAGGAAATTTTTCTAGCAAGGAAAGCTGTCAATATGACATAATTTTTTTACAAATAGGCCAAAAGTACTTGTACTCACACGCCGAGTTCCAGATCTGGGACTTGCTTTCTCTTTGCTAAAAAAAATCCCAAATTTTTCAAAAATGACAAAAATCGCACTTTTCAGGCTTTAATATCTCTGGTGGGGCACGAGATAAAAATCTGATTCTTTTTTTTTTATAAGAGTATTGTATGGTAGTGTTATGCACAAGAAATTTCAGGATGGAGATTTGACTACAAGCTGAGATGTGGCAAGGGCAACATGTCAAAATAATACTGCCAAAATAATGTTTTGTTGTAGTCACAGCTAAGTATTTATCTCAGAGTATCATTTAAATTTATTTTTTAGATTATCTTTAAATAATAGTAACAGAAAATAAATCTTTTGCAATTAATTTAAAAAATAATTATGCCTAAGGCTTACATTTTGTATGGTTTCAGTAATTTTTGTTGTAATTTTAGTAACTGAAAGAAACCTCAACACTTTTACATATACATATAATATATATACAAGACCTGGGACAAAAACAGAATAAGGAAAGAGAAAAGCTGTTAATGTTGGCATACTTGTTGAGACATGATCAAACGTGTCAAAACACATTCCTGCTTGTTGGCTTAAAAGCCACAATTTTAATGCTGCTTGCCAGTCCCTAAAACATGTTCCTACCATAAGTATGTTCCTGTAAATGAAACATTATGCGATGTTACCATGCATCAGCCTCAAATAATTTTCAGAAAGTAAAGATACCCAAAGCCTTTTCAAAATTTATACTGCAGAAAAATCAAATTTTTTCATAAGAGGTACGCTAGGAATTATTAATGAATTGAGACTTGCACATAGTGATTTCAAAATGTATTTCTGTGAGCCAGCACGGCCAAGATCTTAAATCAAGTTATCAAGAGATGACAAGACTTGGTTCCTACAAATAAAATTTTGAGAAAGATCAAAGTTGTGTTTTTTGAACCAAAAAGCAAGAATGTGTTTTGACACGTTTGATCATGTCTCAACAAGTATGACAACATTATCAGCTTTTCTTTTTCCCTATGTTGTTTTTGTCTCAGGTCTTGTATAAAAATATTTTTTTTTTCTTTATGTAAAAGTGCTGAGGTTTCTTTTAGTTACTAAAATTACTTACAACAAAAATTACTGAAACCATACAAAATGTATGGCCTTAGGCATAATTACTTTTTTTATTAATTGCTAAGCTTTGCAAAGGGCTTTATTTTCTGTCACTATTATTTAAAAATAATAAAAAACATAAATTTAAATGACACTCTGGGTTAAATACTTAGCTGTAACTACAACAAAACAATAGTTTGGCAGTATTGTTTTGGCATGTTGCCCTTGTCATGTTGCCTTTGTCATATCTCAGCTTGTAGTCAAATCTCCATCTTGAAATTTATTGTGCATAACTCTACCATACAATACTCTTACAAAAAAAAATTTCAGATTTTTATCTCGTGCCCCACCAGAAATATCAAAGCCTGAAAAGTGCGATTTTTGTCATTTTTGAAAAATTTGGGAATTTTTTTTAGCGAAGAGAAAGCAAGTCCCAGATCTGGAACTCGGCGTGTGAGTACAAGTACTTTCGGCCTATTTGTAAAAAGAATTATGTCATCTTGGCATTATTCCTTGCTAGAAAAATTTTCTCTTGTAAACGGACAAATTTTGGAAAAAAACAGAAACTTTATGCTTAAATTTTTCCAATAAGAAATTAGTTTCGGAAACTACTCCATTACCAGATTTTTAGCCCAATGTATTCTGTAAAAATTGCTTTAATCTGCACTTGAATTGGATAAATAAACGATGAATTATTTACAATTCCGTAAACCTTTCTTGTGAGAAAATTGCTGCAGACGATGAAACAAAGATGGCCGCCATGCACAAACAAAAATTAATAAAATTAAATAATAGTCATTTTGAACTTCCATCATGTTAGGGTTGTTGTACAAGAAATTTCAGGTTTTTTAAAAATGGTCGAGCAACCAGTGCTGGACCACTTGAAATGGATTGAACCTACTAACTTGCAATCCCCACAACTCCAATGTTTCGTTAACAGCATAAGCTATTGCGTCTCCTTTTCCTGATTGAGGTTTTGGAACAGCTAGTTAATGGTCAGTACCTTTACCTAAAACAATAATGGGTAATCTGTCTACAGTTTCAGATCCTGAAATGTCTTCTAAAATTTTGCAATCCTACTGAACAGTCAAAGGAACGCTTTTCGAAAACTCTTTTTTTAAGTTTTGTGCTCTGCTATTGATATGAATATGGCCATTTAGTACGACATTTTACGAATATAAAAAAATCAAATTCTATAATTTATAAACATTACCTTATAAATTCCTATGCATTTTAGCTATTTAAAATAAAAACGAATAACGAAGAACTATTTTTCAAGGCAGAATGTTAGATTCTCTACCTTTCACAATGCTGCCAAGTTGAGGTGAAATAGAGTGCAGACATGAAATACTTCTGCCTGTATTTGGACAATAAACTGCGTAAATATGTTGAAACTTGAAACAAGTGACATTCTTTACAGTCTAATATCATAGCATGACTCAATTTGGCAATGACTATGGATTTGTATTAATAATTTATTATTCGATTACAAAATATGTCAATTTTTATTTTTTTTAAATATTCAAACCTTGGTAGCGACCCTTTAAATATGTTTTAAAATTTTGAAATTTTTGTGGATGTCTTTAATTTATACATAGAACAAAATAGGAGGGTGCACCATAAAAATTTTAAAAGTTATTTTTTAAGGACCACGCTAATATATATATGTATATATATATATATATATATATATATATGTGTGTGTGTGTGTGTGTGTGTGTGTATACTGTTTTCGTAAATATAACAATTCAAAAATGTATAAAATTGTAGGAAAATAATGGGTGTCTCGTCACATATTCTGGAACTCACTAATATTTTTTTTCTAAATCTCTAAAAATTCGCGGGCCCCAACAGTTGCCGAGAGGTTCTGGACGGGAGGTGCTGGGTTCGATCCCAATCGCGCCCGTCGGCCTAATCGTTCGGAGTTTTCGTGGTTTTCTTCGAACCTTGGTTTTCCAAGCGTTAATACGGGTTAGA
Source organism: Maratus speciosus (assembly GCA_963932465.1). Classification (NCBI taxonomy): domain Eukaryota; kingdom Metazoa; phylum Arthropoda; class Arachnida; order Araneae; family Salticidae; genus Maratus; species Maratus speciosus. The sequence continues at coordinate 372,499,175 of OZ010791.1, read as the reverse complement.
TTCCCTTAGAAAGATCTCCACGGAAGGCAGTCCCCCCTTTGGGCCTATATCCCACGTGCAGATAATTGGCCGACATAAATACAGCAACCAACCAACTAAAATGCGCGGTTCTCTTTTTAAGATGACAAGGTAGAATTAAACTATTTTCCTAATTTTGAATAATACTGTAAAATCTGTGTTGGCAATAAATTTAAAAATAAAAGGCAAATATAATTTAAAAAAAAAACTTGTAGGACAGCGCAATTAAATAAATTTATTTTTCTAAGAATAATTTAACTTTTTAAAAATTCCTACTTCTTTTCTAAATATGAATATTTCTGCTTCAATTTTTTGGGGCATTCCTTAGAATTACTGCATAAAGCTCATGGATTTTTAGTTCATGGATTTTTAGATGTATTAGGTTCAACATCTAATATGGATTTTTCTCTTGTATATAGTAAATTATCAAAGAAAATTGCACCAAGTGAAAATATAAATATTAAAAAAAACTGTAAACTGGAATGTTAAATCCATGCACAAAATATGAAATACACCATAGAAAGAAAGTAAAAAAGATATAAACCTGCTTTTAAATTAGGAAAAAAGCCTTATAAGTTAATGAACAAGCAAGTTATGAAAATATGAAAATGGAGAAAACGTATTTAAAACTTTCATTTCTACAAATAACATGTTTTAACTTCTAACTTGTGGGAAGTTCATGTACAATTTATCAAACATATAAATTCAAGTCTATATAAACTCTTGCATATAATTTAGTTACATATAGTAAGTAAGGTGATAATTTAAAATCATTAATGCTCGAAAAATTAAAAAAATGAGCCAATTGTCTCATTTGTCGTTATTTATATAAAACATTAATTACTAATAATATGTATCAAGCGAGAACATGAATAAGTTTCATGTACATTTAGAATAAAAATTTAAAAACAGCCAGCCATATATGTAAACTTTTCAATTTTTCAGGCATTTCTACGTCTGCGAGGAGGCCTCATTTTTTCAATTCCTACTGTTAGTTCACACTCTCCCTATATTTATTTATTTATTTATTTATTTACATATATATCTTGTTCAAATTTTCAATCGTTAATAAAATACTTATTATTCATCCCATCAAGTTGAAATATTTTTTAAAAATTGTACTGGATGACAATTGATGTTAATACAGTTTTTTTCAAAAATTAATTCATTAATTCAATTTTAATTAATCAATTTTAGTTTTACATGGGAGACAAAATGGCGGCCATTGATTATTGAAGCATTTAATGCATCTTCATATCTATAAGGGGGATTACCATAGGTTGACCCTGTTCTGTGGCCAAATGCCGCCAAGTTTGTCGCCAACTTGGAGATATATCGCCAAATTTGGCGGCCAAAATGAGTCGCCAAAAGTGACACCAACTTGGCGATATCTTTAATATTTCGCCAAATTCCTATAGACTTCCATTGTAAACCTATTTGCTCATAGAAAATCAACAAATTGAGATATTTTAATGCAACAAAAACTAATATTAGCTTAAGGGATTATATTAATTTTTTTTTCTTTGATGACCCAAGTAGGAATTGACTTTAAAAACAAAATTTTTATATTACTTGTTCCGTGGTAATTTACACACTGTATTTGTTTGCCTCCTTCTTTGGTACATACGCCCGTAGTTATTTCACATGGGCAAATTAATTTAAACTGTTTCGATTAAATCGTCCACTGACTTTTTGCCATTTTAAAAATAAAATAATTCGCTCATGTCCTTGGATTTGTTCAGCAGTGATCTAAATTAAAAAGGGCTGCTGAGTGAGAGGCGTCCCACAATGAGACGTTTGGATGATTTAGGTGGACAAAATTAATTTTTTCAATTATGTCGGAATTTGACTAAGTCGCATGTACTGGTAGCTGAACGTCTCCTTTGTCGAGATCCGTACAAGTCTTTTCAAAAAATTCAGAGGTGTCGATTAATTATGGTCATAAAGAAGCCATTTGTGTAGTTGATTTGAGGAAGTTTCAACGGTTACACTAGTTTTCTCCAAGTTCGAAAGCACGTCATGACAATTCTGTTTTATTTGAAAGCACGAGTTTGATGAACATATGTCACAGGTTTGTCAAGTTGTGATTCAACCTGTTTTTGTTTTAATTAATTGTTTAATTAATTGATTTTGTTTGTAAATAAGCTCCACAACACCCTCTTAACCCTTTTTTTCAAAGGTAGTCAATCTGGATGATCCACGATGTTGTTTACAATCTTCCTCTTGACTTTTAACATATTATTCAGCATTATTCAGCAGTAAGCATGTTTTTAAATCAAAATATAAAAAAAAATAAAAAAAATAAAAAAAATAAATCCATTCCTTAGGTATTGGAAACTTAAAAAAAAAAACGCCTAAAAATGTTTGCAAAACATCAAGTTTTCATTAATAAACAAGCATTACTTTAACTTGCAGTGTATGTCTGTATTTTTAGTTCAAATCTTGCAAGTCAATTTTAAAGCACTTTTAATTATCCGACTGAGCCGAAACATTGAATATATGTGTAGTTTCAATGAAAATGCAATATTATTATTATTTCAAGAACGTAGACATTATACTGTTTCTACAGGGCTGCAGAAAATTTCAGTTTAGAACTTGCAAGTTAATTTTGAACGAATTTAAATTATCCAATTGATCTGAAACTTTGCTTATATATGTAGTTCTGATGACAATGCAGTATTATAATAATTTATGAAACGTAGCAGTTACGCTTTTTTAAAGTGGCATATTAAAATATTAATTCAAAATTTTCAAGTCAATTTTAAACCACTTTCAATTATTTGATTCAACTGAAACATTGCCTACATGTGTTTTTCTGGTGGTAATTCAATTACATTAGAATTTTACGATCGTAGCAATTATGCATTTTTTTACAGGACCGCACAAATGATTGCGGAAAGCTTGTTGTTTATAAGCAGAACTTTAAATTAAATTTCAACAAAACTACAGTAGATTATTGTGTTATGCAATAGCATAAATTAAAAATAAGGTGCGTGGCAGCTATATTTCTTTTACAGGCCCTCATAAAAATCGGATACATAACCGTCTATAAGCAGAATTTTTATTTCAAATAGAATAAAGTTTATATAGGATATTTATTTACATAACAGCATTTTTCAACTGAAAATAATTTAGTAGCATTTATATTTTTACAGGATCACACAAAATATAAAACCTTGTTTTTTTCAATGTCATTTTATTTATAAAAAAAAAATAATTTTTCAAGATGAGTGCACAAAATTTTCCAGCAATTCTGAGTAGGCAAAAAAAATTAATTAAATAAATAAATAAAATAAAATAAAAAATGAATGTTGACTTACAAGTGTGCATTAAATTGTTTTTTACTTAATACCAAAATAAGTATGTTTAACGCATTCTTTGTAATGTATTATACTTTTATTTTGCGACATTGTTGTTAAATAAACCGAATATTTATCACAGTTTGAGTAATATATCAGTTATACATTCGAAAAACTAGCAAAAACTGATTAAGCTTCAACTAAATAATTTTGACCACGCCAGAACGTCCTTTTGTGCGTCCCTTTAAATTCTTTCATCACGCATAAAATGTTTAATAGCGTCTTTATTTTTAAAGATACACCTTTGAAATTTCACCAGTATATATATTTTTAAAAATAATTATCGTATAGCCAATAAAAAAAAATTATTGATATGTTTACCATTTTCAAGCACTGTGTCCCCTTAATTATCACGCACTATTCTATACAAGTGGCATATAAAAATTACAGTACCGTCTAAAACAAAATAGTTTCGTATGTTTTGTTATTATGTCATATCATTTTCATCTTTACTGATTGAAAATTACATATATTCGAGTGCTAATAAAATAAAATAAATATTTCTTTATAAAATATTAGTCCATTATCAAAATGATTGTCTTTAGATCCAAATATCATACTCTTGTATGTTTGATTTTTCAAAGAGACTGAAAAATAATTTTTATATAATTTTTAACCTCTCTGGATACGTAGGTAATGTTAATTGTAAAATTGTTCAAAACAAAGTGGGAATACAGATTATGTCTATGAAATATTCTTATCATTATTTTCATTTAAGCTACACTTTTGAAATTTATATACTGTTCCTAACTCCATTGACTTAGTCTTAAATATATTTTTTCATGCTATGATATATTACTATCCTGGTTTAAAATGAGATTTAAAGTATATTTCAATAAACTAAAATGATGTAGGGTGAAATTTAAAAAGAAATGTCTATAAAAACCTAAAACAAAAAACTGTTAGTCTTTATTTCAGCATAGAATAATACATTTTGATATATAATAAAGCATCCTTTTCAAATTTATTTTATTTTTTTCTAAATTTATAATTTTGTTGGAAACAATAATATGAAATGTGTTTCGTTTGTGAAATTTGGTTATTCGTTTTTGAAATATGCAGTATGCTTCGCCACTTTACGGGCTAACGTCAAACAACTCCAATAGACTGGAACAATCACCCTTAATAAAAATATCTTCGTTTAGTTGCTCATGGAGGGCAGCACAAAAAAAGTCTTTAAGAACAGAATATCGTAATTTGAACTTGCGACAGACAATGCCTCTGCTAAGATCAGCATTTTTCTTTTGTAAAATTAAAATTGTTGAACAAGGCGTCGTGCCTGTACTAATGTAGCCCTTTTTTCTCATATCTGGGCGTAGTATCAGTGTGATGAAGACGTAATGTTGTCGTCTCATTTTTTGCATTCCTTTTAATCAGGAAGCGATGTTTAGCTCCTGAAGAATGCAGTTAATTTCAAACTTAGATCATTTAAGTGTATCACATTATATATTTACTCAAGATTTTGCAACATATATTAATCATTTGCATTCATATTAAATTTAGATAGGTTTTCTACAGTACAAGTGTCCGTCATTTCAAGCTACTCAGGAGTCAGCGCACTCTCATAATAAAAATTACGTTTTTCAGTTTTTCACGGGATATAAAGAAAGCTGTGAATCTCCGAAGAGCTAGCATTCTCGCCCATACGTGTAAGAAGACTTTCATTTTCTCTTACAAATATATTTCAATTGAATTTAACTTTGAATTAAAATAATCTTTGAGAACTATTACATGAAAGAAAGGCCTTTTATTAAGTACTCACGACCTCCAAAACCAATAAATATAAAAGTGTATAAAAACTTATAAAAATAATTTTCCCTGTAGCTAATCTCTTATTGAAGCAAATTAGATTTTCCTTTCTTCCAAAATATTATTTGAGCTAAAATTTAATTAGTTTCCAATAATATATTTATAACCAGTTTTCTCGCACAAAATGTTTTCAAACTAGAATACTTTAATTAATTAAACATATTTTAAAGGCACTTCATATTACTTTTAAAATAAATAAAATTGTAGAGAAAAGCAATTTAGTAAATTAAATTTACCTATGCAGTACCTAGAAAAACTACATTTTCCTGTTTTACTTTTTAAAATTTGTAATAGTTTGAGAATACAAAAGCAGCATTTATAAATTCCATTATTCAATTAAAGTTAAAGGATAGAACGAATTAGATAATTAAATTGATTTGGTAATAGCATTCTTCTCTTTTTTTTTTCAATTTTGTGAGCTTGAATGAGCGCATTTAAATTTATTTCCGTTTGATTAATTAACTAACAAAATTTTCAGAAGATTATTTCGATATTTTTTATTATTTAATTAGTAGTTAATATTTAAAAACTCATCAGTTTGAAAAAAAAAATCTTTTGATTACCTATATATCCGTTTTAATATGGAATGTTTTGAAGTCTTTAAGCCTTTTAAGAAAAAAAGAACGATATAGAAGGGCAACCACATTTTCGAAGTCCTATGGAAAGAAACTGATGTTAAAAATATTTGTACTTGGAATTAATGAAAATGTTTTTAAAATCTGCATTATTAGTTTTGCCAGAAGCTATAACTCTTTCGATCCGAATTCATCATTCGACTCGAACAAAGTGTGCAAAAGTATCATATTTACAGAATTAAAAAAAAAAAGTTCCAGAAGGATTTTTTTACTATTCAAGAGAGCTTTTCTTTTCACGTCCTGACTTTTACGTCCTGACATTATCAAGAATTTGTTTAAATTTTGCGCATATTGAAATTTGGGTTTTTGCAATAAATATTTCGTACTTTCGTCTTGTGTGAATCTTGTCCTTAGAAAATTTTGATATTTTATTCGATCTAAAATTTCGCCAATGTTCACTTCTCTGGGCATGATCATTAAATCCGTGTAATTAATTGAGCTTTAAATAATCATATGTAAAATATTCACACATATTCTTAAACTATATTAAATTTGTTGGATATGCCAAACTTAAAATTCAGAATTTCACAAAATACCGGCTGCTTGAGAGTTTTCGTGACACAATTTTACTTACTAATTAGTTGCAAAAATAATGACACCAAATAGCCATTTTCGAAACTGGTTAAGAAGTCCATATTGTCAATGTTTTTGCTTTTTACAAAAAAATCTTTTCTAATTATAGAAGCCTAGTTGAATTAAAAAAAAAAAAATAAAACGTGAATAAAACTTGAATTTGTACATTGACTCAAAACATATTGTCTAATGAAAAATTCATTTAAAATTTTCATACAGTACTATTCGAATTGTGACAATGCTCTACTAAACCCATTGTTTGGCAAAACGCAACTGTGACAGGCTCAAAATTTCTGAAATTTTTATTATGTCATAATGGAAAACACTTTTTTTAAATACGAAAATTATATCTTATTTTTTAATATATAATATCGAAAGTGAAAGACAATTTTAAACGTAGAGAATACAATCGCGTCACAGTGAGTACAATTATTTGATTTTGTACTTCGCCAATTTCCAATTAATCAAATGTATACTTTTAAATGAATTGAGGGTTTTTTTCCTAGAGAAATACGTTATAGGGTGACGGAGCCAATAGTTGATCAAATAAGGTCGGTTCTACGGGGGTTTTATTATATTTCCTTCCTTTTAAGTTTTAGAAGTAAAATAATACAATTGCTACAACCCTTAATGAATGTCGTATCATTGGCAAACAGGAAATCTGCTGAAATTAAATAGCAACAAAATTATAAGCAAATAGTTTCTTTAAATGTCATTTACCCAGTAGTTGATCAATGGTTGATATCAGTCAAAAATTCCAAAATTAATCTTTAAAATATCACGTTTAAGCTGTTATTAACAATAATTCATATAAAACTAGTATTTGAAATAAGCAAGATGAAGTGCATTATTTTAACTTACCGTAATTGTCTCCAACAAATCAAAAACTAAATTTTTACATTTTCCAATTAAAAAAATCGTAAAATTGCTTCTCTTACAGCAGTCAGCTGATAACAATGTGACAACAGGTGCTCCAACATTCAAACAAAAGTATTATGTCTAGTGCGACGTGTAAAACTCATTTTCGCCTGAAATGACGCATTATTTCAAACATTTGATCAACTACTGGAGGGGTATCAACTACTGGCGTAGTCACCCTATATTATAGTTAAACATTGATAAACAGCTGTTATGTTTAACTTCTTTTTTACTGGCTTATGAACTAAAAATACATTTTTTAATCATTTGGAAAAATGGTTATTGTTCTCGTCAGGGTAGGAAATCAAAAGCATATCTGAACGTTTTCATTGGTTTAATCCGCAATTTATTCGTTATCTGATTGGTATATACAGTAATCTGTATTTCCCTTTGGTTTCAACAACGATGGACAACAGAGTGTTGCCTCTATGACAAAAAAGTAATAAAAACTACAAAAAAATTAATAAATAAGAAACAAATTGAGATACAGCTTTCAAACAAATTGCATTTAAAAGTACATTTTTTTCTCTATAGACGGTATAAAAAGTAATATTGTCGGATTTTAGAAGTTTAAGAATGAAACTTTATTTAAAATGGGTCGTGAGATTTTTTGGAAATCTGATGGTAGAAAAGCCTTTTCCCGAACAGCCAATGAAATGCTTGGATAATACGCAAGTTTCAGGAAATCTTGCAATTTTTACGTGTAATAACACTATTAATGTTTAATTCATGGCGTACGTAATGTATGACCAGCTCCGTAGAAATTTAAAAATTTACAGTACCGAAAATTGTAAAACTGAAATTTCTTTTAAAATTTGTTCATGATGGGTCCAGGAATGTTATCGTTTAATCCATGGCGTACGTAATGTAGGATCAACTCCGTGCGATTTTTTATGTCTTAAATTTTAGTCTTTGAAAAAATCATTTTCCAAATGGTCGTTGTAATTTGTTAAATTGCTATTTTTTTTTAATTGTGCTGTGCTAAGTATGTATCTCCATCGCTTTACACTATTTCTTCAAAGTACCCTCATCCACCAGCTGTCAAGCCACCATTTTTTAATATACCAACGTAACAAAAATACAATTTTTAAAATTATATATATATGTAAAGTACATTAGTGTAAATGGATTTTTATTTTAAAAAATACACTTCTTTAATGAACTATCCAAAAAAGCCTACAATTTCTTGGTACCAGAGTGGTGTTACCCATAAAAATTTGTGGAACTTCAAACGGTTTTGAGAGCATCAACTAGATATTTTAATGTAAAAACTAGTATGTTGTGGCTATTACAAAACTTTCTGCTATATAAATCACGTCAATTACATCATTTAAATAGTACAAGAATTTAGCACCAGTTCATATCAAAGTATATCTAAATTTGAAGTCTGATGAAAATTCGTGCATTAGTTATTGAGATAGAGCCATAGTGGAAATTTTGAAAAATGCAGCATAACAGCGCCACCTGTTGAGAGTTTGCACCAAAACATAAACAGCACTATTTCAAACAAGGTATATCTGAATATGAATTTACATGAATATTCGTGCATTAGTTATTGAGATAGAGCTATTGCGGAAATCGCCAAAAATGCAGTATAGCAGCGCCACCTATTGAGGGATTTACATCAAAATGTACAAAATGTCAATTCATGTCAAGGACTAACTGAATCTGAAGTTTAATGAAAATTCGTGCATTATTTCTGGAGATTAAGCTAATGTGGAAATCGTGAAAAATGCTGCATAGCAATGTCACCTGTAGAGCGATTTACACCAAAATTTAAACAGCATTAATTCATATCCAGGTATACTTAAATCTGAAATTTGTTGAAATTCCAAGTATTAGTTCTTGAGGTAGAGCTATCGCAGAAATCGCAAATAATGAAGCATAGCAGCAACACCTCTTGAGCGATTTACACCAAAATGTACAACTCATGAGTCCATGTCAAGGACAAACTGAAACTGAAGTTTGATAAAAATCCGTGCATCAGTTCTGGAGATTGAGCTATTGTGGAAATCGAGGAAAATCCTGCATAGCAGTGACACCAGCGGAGCGATTTACACCCAAAACTAACCAGCATCAGTTTATATCAGGGACTAACTGAATATAAATATTTATTAAATTCTGTACATTAGTTCTTGAGCTAGAGCACCCACAAAATTTTTGTCACATACGTACAGACAGACGGACAGACAGACAGACATTTTGTAAAAAAAAAGTTTTTCGGAATGTCTGACCCCTAAAACGTGTAAATCCATCGAAAACCGAAAGTAGTAAAATTTTTACGAATCCAATACTTTCTTCTTGTAAAGTTAGAAAAAAGTAAAAATGCAAACAGCGAGTTAAAAAAATGCAATAATTGATTTTTTCTAAAGGTTTTTTGAAAAAAGTTCCCTTAATGTAACTAAATATGTATTAAAATATACATAATTCTAATAGTATGATAAAAAAGAACATTGAAATGCGCCGTATTTTCCGAGAACAAATTGCATCAATATCGGCCTTTTTATTTACTACTTGCTGTTGTACTAAACTGTTGCTGCACCATAGAAAGGAATAATATTATGTAACCTTTTTTTTCTCACACAAATTACTTGTTAATTTATTACTTATCATTTATTTAAAAAATAGTATTACAATAATTTGCAATATACTATGAAGTACAGAAAAGGAAATCTAAAGTATCCTAAATAATGAAATGTTTTGAAAATAAATATAATTTTAATTCCAGTTTCAATTTTTTTTTATTTCATCGGTACTTTTCCAGTGTGAGGAGTTTTGCATTTTTTTTTTTTTTACTTTGCTCTATTCGATCTTCAAAAAGGGAGATTCGAAACCAAATGTTATAAAGTGCTGTGAAATCCAACCAAATGAAGTTTTATACTTATCTATGTATGATTTGTAAATGTATAAACATGTAAATTATATATTTATATATATTATTGTTTTTACATACAATTCACACCTTTTTGCATATAAAAATACATAAATTGCTTCTTTACATTACAAAAATCGTATAAAAATGGGAAATAAAATGTTTTTGTATATAAGACAGCGAATACGTTGCAAGAAAAAAAAAATAGAAAATTCAATTATCATGCCAAAACCTTTTTCTTTACTTTGCCATGCTCCCTATAGTGGAAAAGTACTATCTTATTGATAAAGTTTCCTCCAATACAAATTAAGCTTTAATTACTCTTGTATTGACAGTGCAACACATTTCTATAAACAATACTCGATGAAGGTGCCTTGCTTTTTTTTTATTTACAGACAACACACGCAACCTTTAAAGAGAAGAGTTTACATTTGAAACTGAGAGAAACTTATTTTAAAACCCAATTGCAAAAATTACAGAAATAAGTTTTACACAATACAAATTTCGGTATCTATTGTTGTATATTTTAATTAAAGTAATTCGAATTTATGACCCAGTCAAATTGCCATTGATATTTTTCTGTGTGTGTGTTTTCCATGTTTGTTACAATTACCTGTACGTGTACTAAGTTTTTCGCCAAGAGTCTTTAACGATACAATTTCTACGTGACTCATAATTTTCAATAGACTACTCTATTATAATAGAATGTAATAACACATATCTATTTAGAAATTCTAAAGGAATGTAAAACTTTTTCGTTATTTATGATAAAGGGAATTCGTGATATGTTTATTTATTAATAAATATTCATTTTCCATTTTTTTTATTGTATAAAAGTATAAACTGTAATTGAAATATTCAGTATATATTTTAAACACAAAAAATTTTCCTGAAGCGAATGATAAATGTCAAATATAATTTTATTCTTAAAAATACATCTTTTTAAAACATAAATTTAGCTTGGATAAATTTCCATAATTATAATATTATATTTAATTTACGATAAACAGGGTTAGATATGATTTTGTTTGACACGGGTAGAAAAATAATGACACTTAAAATAAAAATGTACATTTCAGATAATTGTCTGGATCAGGAATGCATTAAGCGTGACATGCATTTTGAAATTTTTCCGATAACTTTCGATAACATACTGCTTTAAGATCAATTAAAATGTTATACTGAATATCCATTAAGGAATTTCCCGTAATAATTCATTTATTTATTCAGAGTTTTTGCATTATTAGAAAGTATACGCGACAAATATCTTAAATTATTTCTTAAAAAGTATCTGACATAAATAAGGTACGTTAAAAGCACTTTCTGTTTCAAAAGCAAAATTTAAAATCGACTATTATATTAGTTCTGAGGCAGTAAAATAAAATTAATGCGAGCACGTCAGCTTTGCATAACATTTTTCATTCAGAAAATTTCTTTGTATCTGTAAAATCAGTAAACTGCTATAAATAATTTTCACTAAATTTTTGAAATTTGTAGATTGCGTTATCGTAAAATTAACATTTCCTTAAAATTATTAAAATAAAGGATTCTGCGAAAATGGCACTGCGATTTATTAAAACTTATTAATTTGTTTTTGACTTATTGTGCGCATTGTAAATTTAAATATCTTAATACCTTCAAAGATTTTAATTTTTAAACAAGTATAAGAGTTATGCTAATGCGGCATAATAAGAGATATACGAAATGGTGGCGGGTTGTAAATTCGTGTCTTTTTATATGATCATGTGTATCAACGATACATAATAACGAAATACCTTGAATATGGTTTTATGTTTTAGTAAGTGTTTTGAACATATAAACGTGAAAACCAATCGCACGACTCTATGCTATCTTGTCGCAAACTAGTGCAGAGTGATGCAAGAGGCGAGAGGTATCATTCGAAATTGCATGGTGAAATGAATTAGCATAAAAGAAGTCGGTTTATCGGAGACTACCTTGAAATCAACTACTCTACACTATCAAGGAAATTACATCATCTTGGAATATATAGCAAGAAAGATGCATGAATGTAACGCGCAGATCCGTGCGAAGGGGGGCAAAGGGGACAATCGCCCATGTCACGGACATTATGAGGACCCCAAATTTAGAGTATCAACCTTTTTTTTTTCCTTTTTTGTAAATATTTATCTATCTATATATATATGTGTGTGTGTACATATTGGGGATTTTATTTCCAGATGAAAGTTACGTACAATTTTCTTTCCAGAGTCATTGAACATCCTTTATCCCAAACCCTAAAGCAAATTTCTGAATATGGGCGTCTTATTTTAAAGGGTTTCTAAGAACATGTTTTAGGTCATTCTCTTAGCCTTTTTTGTTAAACTTCTCATTTCGGGGACTTGAATATTCTTTCTGTGCTTGATAAAAAATATACACTCTCAAAATAGCATGTAGTTTCTTCCGTGGTAATCCAAAAGAGTTGAATAATTTTATACAACACTGGTTGCTACTTTTTCTCCCACCCCTTCCCAGACTATCTTTGCCATAATATAAGTGCAATTTTCTCTTATGTTATTTAGTTGTTTGAATTTCTGAATCAAAATGAAACTTTTTAAAGTTCTAAAATAAACGCGAAATATATATCAATCAATAGACGTGCGATTGCACGTCGGCCTAATCGTTCGGAGTTTCCGTGGTTGTCTTTGGACCTTGAGTAAGTACGAATTAGGATCCATTAGAAAGACCGCCACGGAGGTCGTCCCCCTAGGGTCTCTATCCCTATTGTAGATAATCGGCAGTCATAAACAACACCAACACCAACACTATTCAATAGAATTTATTTCTGTTTATGCACTTTGCCAATTTTGTGACGCCTATCACAAAGGCAAAACGGTGTGTGTGTGTATGTGGGGGAGTGGGCGAAATTGAAACTTTTCCACGGGCGTAGTATTTTCTTTTCCCACGGTGGTGGCCTGATGTATTAAATTGATTAATATTAAGAAATTCTATCAAAAAATTTATTTAAAACTTTGCCAATAAAATAATTTTAAATTATTAAAAGACAGTAACTGTTTTATCAGCATATTGTATTCTTTTTGGCTTATAACACGAATTTTTTGTTGGAATATTTTCTACTTGAAATGAAAATTGAATAAATAAAAATCCAATACTCTCTCTTTTAGTCATTTAAATTTCACAAATATTAAATGGAGAAGGACGCAGAATAAATTAAAATTTATGCACAAAATTTGTTTTTCACGCACGGAAGTTTTTGATGAACATAACTTGATGAAATATTCCAAAGTTAATGATCGTGAAAGTTTTTTAGAGAAAAGCTAATAAGGAACATCATTATCACACAAAATATTAATAAGGATTTATATATTTTTGCCTTTTTCTGTTTTTATTGATTTTATGATTAATTTTTGACAAACAACTATGTTTATTTCAAAAAAAGGATCAAATATTTCACTTTCCTTTCTTTATTGCTGCGTAATATTATCATATAATATTTTACAGAAAACATTAAATATGTTTTTAAATACATTAACTATACTTAATATGCGTCAATGTAAAGAAGTCTGAGATGCGATCAATTCTTTTTTTTTTTTTTTTCCTTTACTGTTTTATTCATTTTCGTAGTTTCTAACAAACAATATCTGAAATGTGACGTCACGGGATAAATAATGTTTTAGTATACATATTCCTTAAAACAAACTGTCGTTATTAACATTTTACAACATACATGAAAAATTATATATGAATTCGTTTTTCAAAGCTAGCTGGCTCCCGTCTGTGTGTCAACCTTTCTGTCTGTCTGTATGTCTGTCTGTCTATCCATTTGTCTCTCTGTTCTTATTTTAACTCCCGTAAAATACTGAGATTGCGAAGAAATTTATATATGTTATTGAAGTTTTTTATGGAATGTTTTGTATTGAAAATGATTTATGTAGATCCTATAGTTAATTTACAGGGACACCCAAAATACTTCCGTTACATCGCGGTTTATGGGGGGAAATAACTTGTGTTTTATTTTAACGATGTTGCACTACTTCAAACATATAGAAGTTTATAAAAATGTCACTTACGTATGCTGAAAGAGGTTTTGAACAGAATTTGCGTACATAGAAGTTATTGCTCATTTACAGGGACATAAAAAATCCATTTAATATACTGCCTATGAACAAGAGATGCTCGAAGTGCGTTTTTAGCTGTAATTCGCGTTTATATATTTAACAATTTCTTTGTACATAACTTACAGGCCCGGACTGGCGCCTTTGGGGGCCCTCGGCTAGAGATTGAAAAGGGTCCCTTTATTGGGAAATTTAGAGGAAATACAATATTAGAAAATTTTTAATTTTTTGAAAACTAGGCTTACGTACATAAAAACCACATTTAGCTATTTTGTTGCTTGTAAAATATTAGATTGTATCAATTGTAATTTCATTTTCACAATGAAACTTTTGTTGCAACATTTCAACTTAAAATAAACGTATCACAAATCAATATATAAACCATTAAATTCTATGGTTTCTTTCCATCTTCTTGAAAGTTGAACAATACCATTTTGATACCAATCTTTGGATTTGAAAGCAAAGCAACCTGGAAAACCCCATTCCAGATCATCAATATTACACAAGCACCTGTCCGCCAAAAATGATGCCATAAAGTGGAACATGTGACAGGCCAAAAGAGCAAGGTCCGGACTATGTGGGAGGATGAGGTAAAAGTTCAATTCCGTCAAGCTCTTCTACGTTATTGCGAGACGAGTGCGGTCTTACAATGACTTGTTGGAGAAGATGTCTCTCTCTGTATTCTAAAGTAGGCCATTTGCTTTTCAAAGAAGCATACATCCTGTTCATCTGTTCACAGTAAATTTCAGAGTTGACCGACCGACCATGTGGAATGATTAAAAATGAATGACATGCTCAAAATTCCACCAGCCGTTGATCATGAACTTCTTTTCAAACCGCGCTTGTTTTGTAACATGTTGGACTGATTGTCCCCCATCCAACAATTATTTATCGATTATCTGGTTTCCGTAGATATATCCATTTCTCATTATATGTCACTTTACGTTTGAAAAACCGCAAGTCCTGTAAGTTTTCCACAAAAGTCTTGTATATTTCCACCTGTGATTTGCTTGGTGCATAGTCAGTTCAGAAAGAACTTCCCTAGAGTTCTTATACGTTTTCTGTAGTTTATGTAAAGTTTGGTCATTCGACTGTCCTAGCTCCTTTAAAAGTTTCCATGTGCTGGTGGTTGCTTTAATCTCCACTCTTTGCTTCAAACCTTCCAAATTAACAAGTGAATGCCTTTCACTTATGTGTTTCATCTTAAGTGAAAATTCATCTCCCTTAAAAAGATTGAACCTGTTTTGGGCTGTACGTTTGCTGATAGCATCATCCCCTTCAACTTCTCAAATTTTACGAGATGCTTCAGAAATTTTATGACAAATTTTAAAATAATGTCTTAAGATGGATAATAAATTGTATCAGTCATTACTAAACTATAAATAGATAAAAGAATAGATAGTTATTAGCATAATATAATATGGAGGAACACATACTCTTTTTTTTATTACATTTTTCAGTGGTCGTTAATTGTAAGATAGCACCATCTATAGCATTTCATATAGATAAAGAGGTATCCTAAAAACGTAAATTCTTTTGATACACCCTAACACTTGAGTAAAAAAGTAATCTTCTTTTGTTGTAGTTTGCTTGCTTTCATAATGAATATTTATATTATTTTATATACAGTACCTAAACTAGTTCCATTTTAGAAAAAATAAATATACTAATTAATTACGAGTTGTTTGTAACTTAAAAATGAGAGGGGAAAATGTCTTTAGTTTTAGGCAACCAAATCACAGCGTTGAAGCTATAATAATCTAAATCCTACTATAATACCTAAGTAAATATTAACAAGAATCGCTCGTCCAGCAAAGATTATGTAATATTTTCCAACACATTTAGAAACTATAATAAAACTTTGCAATTTATTAAGGTGAAAGTTATCTAAATGAACAATTTAAAAAATGCATAATACAGTTGTTCTACAATTATGGTAACTACCATCAATAAACGCAAAAATATTCGAATTTTTGTGCATCCCTCTATATGATCTATAAAGTTTTATGCATATTACTTTGTATGCTAAAAGTCTGTTAAATTAGATGCATAGTGCAGTTAAAATTTTCTAGCCAGGTATGTCCGCCAATAAATGGAAGTGTACTTGAGATCTTTTGTGTAGCCCTGTATATGATCTATAGAAATTATATTCACCAAGTAATATGCAAAAAAATAGTTAAATTTTAATCGCGACCACAACTGAAAACACACTTACAGCAATTATTCTTCATATTCAGTACTGTAGCCAAATATGTGTGAGTGTCCCTGTAAATGAATCGTAAACGTTACACATTTCATTTTCAATACCGAACATGTCATGATAAACCTCAATAACACATACATCAATTTCAACTATGTTGAAAAGTGTTAAAAGGGACACCGCGGTAACAAAAAAAACAAAACAAAAAGAACCAAGCGTATTGAAAAAAATAATGTCTTCTTTATTTTCATTTAATTGTTACAAATTGTAAAATAAAATTTTATAACAAATATAAAAATGTCTCTAGTATACCTCGGTACAGATACAGCGAAATAAAAAAGGTTATGTGATTGTGAATGGCTGTTTACTAACCTAACAGCTTTTTTGACCAGATCTTGACTGATCATGGCGACGTCATTTAATAACATCTTTATCCAAATTATAAAATAAGTCTATTTCAACATTCATGAAAGAAGATTAAACATAAGGTCTTGGCTTAAAGTAGACCTAAGTCGATTCTTAACTATTTTAAGTTTACAAAACATACACTTTCACAGGTGATTTTCCCACAAGGTATGATTAGTACAAACTTGTAAGCTACATACAGGTTGGTAAACATTCAAGATTGTGTAAGAGTTCAAAAACAACAGAGAAGCACAGAAAACATTGTTTCTTGTCAGAGGAGTAACCATAAAAATTTTTGTCTTCTTCAAATTCAGATTCTACATCGGCGTATTCACGGATTTCTTCAGCTCCATTCAAAGATTGACTTGTTTTCTTTCAATGTTAGTTTTTTCAGCAATTGTAAAACTTTCACACTGTTCAACAAAATATTTCAACTGCATCAATAATTGATTTCTTTAAACTTTACGAAGTTTCGAAATACCCAAATACAAATTTTACCACAAGGTATGTTTAGTACAAACTTGTAAGCTACATACAGGTTGGTAAACATTCAAGATTATGTGAGAGTTCAAAAACAAAAGAAAAGCCCAGAAAAATTGTTCCTTGTCATAGGAATAACCATAAAAACTTTTGTCCTCTTCAAATTCAGATTCTACATCGTCGTATTCACAGATTTCTTTAGCTCCATTCAAAGATTGTCTTTTTTTCAATGTTAGTTTTTTCAGCCATTGTAAAACTTTCATACTGATCTACAAACTATTTCAGCTCTATCAATAATTGAGTCCTTTAAACTTTACAAAGTTTAGAAATAATACAAAGGACATCCGTTGAAAAACTATATAAAGCATTACGATTTCATTAATTTTCTTTGATTCTAACTTGGAATCAATCGGCTAAATCTTCCTTCGATACTTGTCCTGGAGCAATCTAAAACACTAAAAAAGACCAATTTATAGTTTTGTGCAGTTGAGATTCAAGGAGCTTCGTCTATTGATTTTTAGACAGGCATTACCCTATTTCTACATAAGTATTGTTATCTTCTAATTTGCTATTACCTGTACTTGCATAATATTTTGTTTTTGAATATTGAACCTGAAAGTATTCATCGCTCTTTTTGTTCCTTACTTGTTGAAGCAGCTTCTGCACCAAGTTCCAGGTTGTCGAATAGTCTTACTTTATAGTATTTTATCCCTTGTTTTACATTGTAAATAATTTGAAGTAGGAGATGTAAGAAGAAATAAATCTAGTTAAACAATATACATAAATAGGTTTTCAAATTTAGAATATTTATTAATGAAATTTCTTGCCATGAATTTAGATTTGCAATCAAAACTTCCATTTGATATTGCATTTAAAACGGTAATAAAATGGAATAGTTTCCCTGTGTTTACACTTTCCTCACATCTTAAAATTCAAACATCGATAATCGTAGAAAGAGCTTTATATTTGCTCCTCCATCTTGTGGTTCCTAATTTTTTGCAACCTGTGCAGTTTTTCATGTGCATTATGTTTTCTTTTTTGTTTTCCTTTCTCACACGGCAATTATTTTTTTAGATGAGCTTAGAAAAACAGCAGATTCTTGCATCAACCTGAATAAGTTTCTCCTAAGAGCAACGTTTCTGTTGAATCAACTACTACCAAATTCAGTATGTATACTATACAGTGAGTGTAAGTAAAATAAAACTTTTTTTTTCCTTTTTGAACTAAACTTGTAGACCATTATAGCAGCCTTTCATATTTGTTGCTCCATCAAATGAACAAGAAATAATAATTGATGTTGCAATTACACACTTGGCTATTTCTGATTTTATAAGTTCGTACAAAGTCAATCCTCATGAATCATCGACTACAGTTATTTCTAAAAGTCTTTCATATATCTTTCCTTGAACGTCACAGCGGACGCAAATTGCAGCCGGTCCATAAGAGCTGCATCTTCCGTACTATCTTACACAATTTAAAGCTAAATATTAGTTTAATATGCAAATTTTACATATTAAGTTAGGAATATTAACGTGAACTACATCTTGTTTCGTAAGCACAAGAATAACAACAGCGCGGTACACTCGGCGGTACATACGAAACATTTAGGAGGTTGCAGTTAACACGTTCACTGTCTCAAAAAGTAAGAATTTTCAAATTTCTTCTTGAAAGTCTTTTGCCACCACAAATTCTGAAAGGTGAATTTCGCTTTAATAATACAGCGAAATTTCTGCCAATAAATAAAGCATTTTTTTTTATTTTAAAATAATGGTGAGAAAGTAATAAAATATAGTCACGAATATTAAAGCTACGAGTATACTCTTAGCGTGGCAGTCAACTTGTTAAATTCCACCAGTCTCAGTCATAGTTTGAACAACTTAAAATAGGGTAAACTACGTTTCATTTGCAGAATAAAAGTGTTTTTTTTAAAAAGCACATTCCTACGAAATGCAGTAGAGTAATGCGAACTGAAGGAATTGCAAAAAACTTTTAGCATTTTTTTTTAACTGTCTTGCCAATCCTGGTTAAATTTTTCAGTAGAAATTGAGCAATGTGCAGTAAATCTCCGTAGACCATTGCTGTTTCGATCAGCCAGTGTCGAGATGTGCTCTGAACCTTGCCTATAGCACAGAGCGCGATGAGTAAGTCAGCAATCACTCCTCCTTCGTTTCGCCAGCGACACGACCCCACTACCGGCGCTACTGCATAGGCTAACATACACAGAAACCAACTGACAACTGCTTAAAATTGATTGTAAATGCGTAAGATTACGGATAAACAGCCAAATTATCCCGATGTAGCTAGCTATGAAGTAGTATATCCATTTTTGGAGCCCCTCCCTGCCGGGACCTCTTACATACGCAACCATACACAAAAACCAACTGGCAACTGCTTAAAATTGATAATTTAAATGCGTAAGATTACCGGAAAACAGCCAAATTATTCTGATGTAACTAATGAAGAGGTATATCCGTTTTTGGAGGCCCCCTTCTGATCCTCCTTACGTGGGCTACCATAAACAAAAACCAACTGGCAACTGCTTAAAATTGATTGTAAAGGCGTAAGATTACGGAAAACAGTCAAATTACTCTGATACAACTAGTTATGAAGAGGTATATCCATTTTTGGAGTCCCCTTCCTGATCCGCCTTACGTGCGCTACCATAAACAAAAACCAAGTGACAACTGCTTAAAATTGATTGTAAATGCGTAAGATTACGGGAAAGAGTCAAATTACTCTGTTTTAATTAGTATGACCTAGTATATCCACTTTTGGAGGCCCCTCCGGGGCCCCCTTGTGCCGGTGGCCCTCGGCAATAGCCGACTAGCCGACCTGGCCAGTCCAGGCCTGATAACATATTACTGACAATAAATTCTATAATTAATCTGAAGGGCTGCTCCAAAAGCTGAAATACATGGACGAAAATTTTTTAAACGGAATTTTCACCTGTGCTTTGAGTTTTCAAACAACTAAATTTTAGCGCACTAACTAGTATATATACAAATCTGTACCACATATACCAGGCAGCACAAAATAATTCCGGCAAGTTTTCGGACTACTGATCGTCATTGCTGAAATTGAATTTTCCAATATGCTATGCGTTTTCCAAGTTCTTTACATGGACATTAATTTTCATCTTATTCAAATTTGAAGTATTGTTACTGTAATTTGAATGTGTTGGAAAGTGTTTCTGAATATACGTTGACTCATATGTTTTCGTACTTAGCTTTTTTTTTTTTCTAAAGTTACTAATGTGATGTATACTAAAAAAAAAGGCTTCTATTTAGCAATGTAATAAGTAAAATATTTTGTTTGATTCACAAAATCAGATAAAGATAATATCGAAAATATTATTCTAAATAATAATAATAACAATAATAACACAACTTTAAAGTAATAATAATAATAACAAAAACTGATAAATCATAATAAGTGGAATTTTTTTTACAATTGATAATTTCCTTCTGCATTAAAACTAAAATTTTGCTAATTAAATAAACGAAAAAACATGCGAAGACAATTGTATACATTTTTATTCATTTTAAATCCTATCCATTATCTAGTAAATGGTTCAGTGGTCACAAACAACAAATAATCGATTTTCTGACGACACACACACATTTAACCACTTCACCGGCGAATGGTATGGGGATACAGTGCTTTTACCCCCGAGTTATCTCGGGGCAGCCAGTGAAGTGGTTAATAACGAAAATAACATAAAATGGTACTAAGCACCAGATAACATTGTTTTATATAAATAATCATGTTTACTAATTCCTGAATTCAACTTGCAGTTATTGAGAAATTTTAGACACCATGCAGTAATTCTTATTAACTTGATAAATAAAGAATATCGTTTAATTATATCGTTTTTTCTTGGATTTTCATCTACTATATTTGATTTTACAGAGATGTTTTTCTTTAGTTTTAATTGATCTTTAACTTCAGAAGTATCTAGTTTATGGAATGCATTATCCAGTTTCGACCAAAGAATCAAAACTAGTCTTGCTTTGTCTTGCTTTAACAATTGGGGATAATTCCCACCAATGACGCTTACCTTTAAACTCTTGATCTTTCAAATCTCTAGTAACTAGATGTGCTTATATATATATATAGTGATAATCTTGTCTAGGATGGTGAAACCCATTTATCGTATAGCTAAGGCTTCTGACTTCCTTTATTCGGTTTCTGACAAACATGTTAAATCTTTCTGACTGTCAAATAAAAAGTAATAATATAGTCAGTTTGCAAGTGGCAAATTCTAGGAAAATTTCATTCTTTATCAATTTTATAACTAAGTTTAGCAGGCAGAAGGACTCCTAAAAGTCCAAGGAGAGGCACAGAAACAGTTGTAAAATGGGCGACTTTACCTTTTCCTGTCGCAAAACTGATAACTAACTTTTTGTTCTCTATCACTTTTCGAAGGTACACTACTGCACCATGTTCGATCTTTAAAGCGTCTAAAAAACTAGGTAACTCAAAATAATCAACTGGGGAATATCATCCAAATAATATCTGGGAATGTTAATATAATTCAGTTCTTTTATTTCCTAAAACCATTCATTCCATAATTTATCCAAATGTTTGGTCAGATTTTCATCACTATCAAGTCCCAACCACCGAATTTCTAGAAGGAAATATTTAATTCTAACAATTAATTTATCCGAATGTGTGGGTAGATTTTCATCTCAATCAAGTCCTAACCACCAACTTTCTTGAAGGAAGCATTTAATTATAATAGTATAAGGACATAGAGAACAAACTTGGTCGAACATGCGACCAACAGTTCCTAATAAATACCGTTTAGTTCTAAGAAAAGAAAGAGAAGAAAGGAAAATTTTAGAACGGATAATTTTCAGGTTTTGAGTCTTACATGAAAACATGTCACTATTTGGATGCTAAGCAACTACTAAAACTTTTGAAGGTATCAAAGTATGATTAGCTAGATTTAAATTATCAGTTATTTAATCAATGTGTAAACAATGTTCTTTCCGTTTCTCACGTAATTCATACGAGTTGGTTTTCCATTTCCTAAAAGTCATACCAGATTCTTGAAATATTTCGTACGCTTCCTTACTAATTTTAAATGCGTAATCAACATTTTTTTGACTTGTAACAGAATCATCAACATATAATAATGAATTAATAATTTCAAAAGACTCAGGAAATGTTTCTACATACCATTGTAGGTGATGCTTGATAGTAGCAGCCAGAAGAAAGGGACTTGTTTTTACTCCGAAGAGAACTCTTTTTAGTCTGACTATTTTAAATTCCTTATCTGGATCATCAATCCATGGTTCATCGTACAAGAAAAATCTTGTGAAGTCCCTATATGGTTCACCAATCTCGATCTGCAAAAAAGCTGAATATCAGCAGTAATTGCTATGGGGAAGTTTCTGAATTTAATTAAAAGGCTGAACAATTCGGGAATGAGATTCAATCCGGTATGTAAACAATCCTTTATTAACAGTTCACCTTTAGCATGTGCGCTTGCGTTGAATACAATTCTAAGTTTACTTGTATACTTATCCTTACGAATTACTGCTCTATGAGGTAAGTAAAATTTATTTATTACAGATGTAGCCTCAAAAGTTTTCATAATATTCTCTACTAAATAACGATCTAAAAATGCACTATATCCTTAGAATAACAAAGGGTCGTTTCTAAAATTTATTCTGAACTTCAAAAATATTCTATCTGCCACATCGCGATTATTAATAAGAGACATTTTCAAATTCGCCTTGCATGGAATTTTTTTTTCTAATAATCTTTAATAAAAATCTTACACTGAAAATAAGCCATGGTGTAGTCGTCCAAATTAGTAACATCTTGAGTTTCGGATCAGTTTCTAATCTTTCCAATTGCCAAAATTTCTGACTTGATCACATGTACCGCTCATCCACAAGAAAAGTGACACATCTCGAAAAAATCATTTTGCGTTTTATTCCATTAATAGCTCTGTCATTTGTGCGTCTTGCTACACTGAAAGTTTCAAAAGTGTAGTTATACGGAAAATCCCTTTATTACGCTATATGTTCATTTGTAACCACAGAAGAGGGTGGATTGTGTGGCGAGATAAAATTACCCAACCCTCCAAACCTCATCCTTCGTCTTCATTCTTAAGGGTTTTACGTTTTTATGCACGTTTTTACTCCTGCATGCTATGCAATAAATTCATGTTGCAGTAAAATCATGCACATCCCCCCCCCTCTTTTTGCCTCTCCTGTGAAATTTACTTTTGTCGAGATGTGTTACTTACCTTGCGGGTGAGATATATCTATTTCTTCAACTATAATTTTCATGCTAATTAATTCAAGGTCTATCTCCATATAACCCTTCAAAAACTAGCCAAAAAGCGTTTCAGTAGCTACGAGATTATTCTTCTGTCTTTTACTTTTACCATTTATAATATTAAAATAATTATCAGTGCCAATTAAAACTGCAATTCGTTTACTACTACATTAATATCTATCATTTAGTTGTAGAGATTTTAATTTATTATGTGTTTTCCGAATGTATTTATCAGAAGAGGCTGCTGAAAATTGATGTGTTTCAAGAGCTTCAACTTCAATATGTGTTGTTTTTTTTTCTAGTTTTACTTTTACTACATTATACGTTTTCTTTGTTGCTTTTTCGGCTCCAAAAGCATAAATGGATAAAGTTTCCTTTCTAATAACTGGCAATTTTAATTTTTTTTTTTTTTTTAATGTCTCAAATTATGAATGTTCTCAAGCTACCATTATCCAACAAAATACGAAATGATTCATTTTTATTATTTTTAGGATATTTTATTCTAACAGAAAAAGTAATAAAAAATATGTTCCATCGAGTGTTTTCCTCCTGTACACTATTAGTGGAATTGTTATCATAATTAGAAATAGATATGACACTTTTATCAACGTTTACCTTTGATTAATTTCCCAACTCAAATCAAATAGCCTTATTATGATTTTTGTTCCTCAATATCGCACAGTTTCATTTTTTTCACTGTATTTAATTCTGTGTTTACACTGTAAGAATAAAAGTTCTTCCCTGATATTTTAGCATTTCTTTTTTCTGATCTATAGTTAACGATTCACACATTTCATTATTATTGAGATTAACACTAATACAGAATAAAAACGAATTCTTACTTATATTAGTGATTTATTCAGTAGCTGGAACATTTATTTTTTATATCCTTTCGTAGCATATTGATATCTCTACTTATACTTTGATTGTTTATCTGAAACTTTGGGTCTATACTCAATATTTTGTATGCCAATATTTTGTTTGTCAATATGTTGGGGGAGGGCGGGTGGGTCAACCGCCGCGACAAGCGGCCCATCTTCGATTGATTAATAGCCTTATTATGATTTCTGTTCCTCAATATCACACAGTTTCATTTTTTTCAAAGTATTTAATTCTGTGTTTACACTGTAAGAATAAAAGTTCTTCCCTGATATTTTAGCATTTCTTTTTTTCTGATCTATAGTTAACGAATTACACATTTCATTATTAAGATTAACACTAATACAGAATAAAAACGAATTCTTACTTATATTAGTGATTTATTCAGTAGCTGGAACATTTATTTTTTATATCCTTTCGTAGCATATTGATATCTCTACTTATACTTTGATTGTTTATCTGAAACTTTGGGTCTATACTCAATATTTTGTATGCCAATATTTTGTTTGTCAATATGTTGGGGGAGTGCGGGTGGGTCAACCGCCGCGACGAGCGGCCCATCTTCGATTGATTAATAGCCTTATTATGATTTCTGTTCCTCAATATCGCACAGTTTCATTTTTTTTCAAAGTATTTAATTCTGTGTTTACACTGTAAGAATAAAAGTTCTTCCCTGATATTTTAGCATTTCTTTTTTCTGATCTATAGTTAACGATTCACACATTTCACTATTAAGATTAACACTAATACAGAATAAAAACGAATTCTTACTTATATTAGTGATTTATTCAGTAGCTGGAACATTATTTTTTATATCCTTTCGTAGCATATTGATATCTCTACTTATACTTTGATTGTTTATCTGAAACTTTGGGTCTATACTCAATTTAATTATCATTACAAAATATTTTTCAGCATATAAATCATGAATAGTTAATACACTTTCTCCGCTTTCAACTTCATTTTAAAGGAGACTCATAAGATTATCTATATTCCACATTTCGCCGTCCTTTAGATGTCTATTAAGTTACAATGTCAAATCTGGCGGGGTATTAACTTCAGTAACATTGGGCTAAGTAGCCCGCTGCATCTAAAGATTTTACAGTCAACGACTCTAAATTTCTAATTCACACGATACCGTTATCACACAAATATTTTAAATTACCAGTGTCAGAAAAACATTTTATGTTCAGCAAATTATTCAAATGACCATGTACGAGCATATCATTTCTACCGAATCGTTGTTTCAAAAACGATATAGCCTTCGATTAATTATTTTTTGTCAAATCAAAAACACTAATCAGGTTTTCCGCCTTTCTTTAAAACAAGGTTTTCAAGTAACTGATTTTTTTTTCTGTTACACTTGCGCTTTTATCTAAAGCCATTTGAAATAGGTCCCAGAATTCTAGAAATTTATCTGGTTCCACCCTAAAAATCGAATTATTTCTAGCTTAGGTATCTTTACTTTAATCAATTCGGTAGTAACTTAACATGTCATCGATAAATCCGCATTATTACGATCTGAAATATTTTCAGTGGAGTTCAAACATTTAATTTTAAAGTTTAATTTACGTCAGTGCTATTTTACTGTCTCTCCATATTCATCGCAATTAACTATTTTATTTGCAACGTTTTTCGCATTCACTTGTCTTAAAAAATTTTTATCTAACTTTTTAATGGTCTTATATTTAGCATTGAATTTTTAAACTAATTCCTCCAAATATTCTGAAAAATATTCCTTATTAGAAAAAAAAAACTGATCTATTTCTCCAAAAAGTTAATTCGGTTAATTTCGATTAGTATCATGCTTCTTGCGTTCTTTATTTTCATTCATTTTTCTTAGAAAAAAAAAAAAAAAAAAAAAAAAAAAAAAAGGTTGGAAATTGCACGTCAAACGTAGCAAATGAAGTGCTTCGTATTATTACTAGTTTTATAAATATTTTTTGCACCGCTTATTGTACTGAATGTATATTTTAGTGCACTTCATAAGTGCATATCAATTTCATTCTGTTCGAAAGGCTGTAACATCATTAAAATGCACTTGAAATATTTTTTTTTCCAATTGGTCGTAATGGAAAACTTTTGACTATAATTAAACTAAACATCCGATTTTCATAAAATTTAAAATGACTCGACAGAATTTTGCAACAACTATTAAAATTTCAGGCCATTCGGTTGGGTATTTTTGCTATGCGGACGGACAAATAGACAAACACACCGACGGACCGAATGACGACTATACGTGCTACGTATTTATACAACTACGAAAGCAACTAAAGATCATTATATTGCGCAATAATCTTAATCGAATCGAATGTCGTCGAATTAATCTAAATAGGCATATGAAATCTAATCTAATATCTAGTAAGTGGTTCAGTGATCTTAAATCAACAGATAATCAACAACTTAGCAAGACACACATTTATTTAATAGCATATTAAAATATAAAAGAAGGTATTATCGCCATTACGAAGCATACATCTAAATAATTCTACATATCAAATACAAATTACTTCTTTTCAGTTTCGAAGTAGAATGTTCAAAAGACGCATGATCTGGTTATATACGTGTTTAGTGATTTACCCGGATATATATATATATTTTTTTTCCGAGATTTTATATCAGATTTTATCATTAATGAAGATATTTTAAAGCAATAGCTCTCATTTTTTGTGGTTTTTTAAAGTATTATTATTGAAAAGATGAATTTGAAATTTTTTAATCGTAATTTTCGACGATTAAGGAAAACATTTTTTTTTTTCATTTTTAAAATAGTAAAAAAAAAAAAAAAAGTTTCAGTTGTGCACATCAGTTGCACGAAAAACAGTTTTGACGAAAACAGTTTTGCACGAAAACAGTATTTTGGTCCCTCATGTAGCGTGACGCCGTAAAAAATTGTAAATTTGCCAAAAAAATATATTTCACATTGAATTATATGCTTTGTAGTTTTCTTGTAGTTTTTTAAAGGTTTCTAAGCAGTTCAAATTTTAGTCACAATGTATCGCCATTGAGACCATGCTTGCTATACCGTAATTTGTTTCGTTGTTACATGCTCTTTTTGTGATATGTCGTCCAATTCTCATCTACTTCTTAAAACTAGTATTCATTTTCAAAAATTGTGCATCACTTTAAATTTATGAAAACAATAGCCACTAAATAAAATTTTTCTGTAACAATCTAAATAACAATGATGTGAAGAAAATTACTTTTCCATAACATTTTTAAACAAGTGAAACAACTTTTAATAAGGAGTAATATTTAAGTATATCTCGTCAATAGTTTTTAAATACACGGTTTACCAAATTCACATTAAATCTTTCATGTTAAATTATCTTTATTATAAGTGGCATATTCTGTCACAACAAGATTTTTACTTTAACAATATTGTTATAAATATCATAAAATATTTAGATAAAATACCTATTATACATAACTTTTTTTACAATAAGTATACGTAAAATTACTTAAGTAAGAAAAGTAAAGTATTCTCACGATACTTTACTCTTAATAGAAAATGCAGTAGTTTGGATGTGTAAGAAAAATATAGTAATGTACTTTAGAAGTTATATCATAATACTTAACGCAAACGAGTTTGCCAATTATATTACGTAAGAGGAAAACTTTTGTCAGCAATATAAATTAAATATCAACTATCTTTCATTTGTTTAAAAGCAATCACAAACACTTAAGGGAAATAAGCCAGAAATGAAATTCACTCTTCAATCAAACTTAGCCATTTCTGAAATATTGTAAAATTATTGATATGATAACTATACTTTAAATCTTTTGTAATTAGTTAGCTCTCATTAGCATTTGAAGCGAGGAATTAAGATAATAACTTTTCACAAAGTAATATAGATTCATCTTTATTAAATTTAAAATTGCAATTCATGCAGTAATTTCTTTAAATATGGCTGTTTTTATTAGTTCAAAACTTGCCTATGAAGTTAATTAAATTATTAAATCTATTAAATATTCATCATTAAAAACTTTTATTTAGGTAAGCAATATTTTTGCTTTATAAGCAGATATCAGTTTAAAAATGGAAATAATTTTGTTGAACATAAAAATTATTTATTTGATTATTTTCGAGAGATTTTAATATATTTAAAAATTAATTATCACCTGAAAAATTCAATGATAACATTTTAGATGATTTTTGTAACAAAAATATGACATTCTTTAATATATAGTCGAACTCGTCTAAGACGCATTTCAAGAGAGTGAACTCGAAAGTAGCGTATTAAGCACGATCGCGTATTAAACGTGCTTTGTTACAACGTTGCAGAAACTGCGCTTATTTACACATCTAACCGTCAAAATGAACTTTCTCTCATTTATATGTTTGAATTAGAAAATTATATATTTTACGTATATTTAGATTAAAATTTACAGCATGACTTCAAAAATCCGGTATTCAGAAATCCGGCAACTTAAAAAATCCGGCATCAAACCATCTTTTCCCTTCCATTTTCTTTTTCACTTTCAAGTTATGGAAGATGAAAAAAAGCATTTCTTTACAAATTAAAAACTTCAAGAACGAAAGTAAAAAATCAAAAAAAAAAAAAATATTTGACTTTTTTATTTTTTTCATTTGTCAGAGGCCATTATTTTTTTAACAAATTTTCTGGGAGCTGCCTTGTTGCTTAGCAACGGGAACAACTTTGGGGAAAACTTTGGCGTATGAATTGGACAATATATGGCCGGAACGAATTTTCGGCAACAGCGACATCAATGATGAGGAAGAATTTTCAGGCTTTCAAATTTGCCGTGAAAAGACCGCAATTTATGAACTGATTGTACACGCAAAATCTGAAAATGCATTAAGTGTCGAAAATAGGGATATAGATGATTGGCTAAGCATTGACGAAAATGCACCAACAATGAACAATTTAACGGGCAGCGATATCGCTGGCGCTGTGCTAAATGGAACCACCGATAATGCTAGTAGCAGCTCAGAAGACGAAGATGAACGAACAGCAGAAGAAAATGAGTCACTAGAAGAATGCATACATTTCAATGGAGTTTACATCGATGTTTCCAAAATTACACAAAAAAAAAATTCACTCTTTATTAGATTTTTTTTCTGCAACATAGAAAATATCTATTAAAGTTAGTTTTTTATATTTAATTTTCTCTTCTTCTTAGATAATTATCACTTAATAATGAATTAAATTATGGCTTAAGGCCCCTTTAAGAATATAGAACTACTTTTGATATTCCTTCAAAAATCCGGAATTTTCAGAAATCCGGTATCGTCTCGGTCCCGATGGTGCCGGATTTTTGAAGTTATACTGTATTTGTATTCAACTTTAACTCATTTTTTTTTTCTTTTTAAAGGACCTACTGAAATAATAACCGCAAATAAATACGAATTCAAACGCGGTTTTATTGCGGTGTTACGTTATTCTACAAATAAAAATAAAACTACAAAAATTCTTTTCCTCCTAGACTGTTTTTTTTTTTTTTTTTTTTTTTTTTTTTTTTTTTTTTTTTTCTTTAACGCGAAGAAAAATTATTTAATCGTTGAAACACAATCCAGGTATTAAAATCATATTTAGTACTTGTGATAATGAGAACCATTATTATATGTCCTTCATTTTTAATATAATATTTTTCGCATTAATCTATTAGTGTAAAAAATTTCGTTTGCATAGAACATCGTAAAGAAAACAAAAAATATTTATAAAACCGCAGTCGTATTTGTTTAAACTTCACGAGTTTCATTTTTTTGCCTATAATTTGCAATATAAAACATAGTGGAGCTATAAAATACGTTTAAAGCCTAAATAAAAACAGTTATAATTACCTCTAATCATGATAATTTTTATGACGTATCTAAACATCCTGAATTCTTCTCTCTCTCTCAACTAAAGCCGAAACATATACAAAGTGAGACACAAAGAATTTTAGGACGCGTGATCAAAAAAAAAAAAAATTCCAGTGTTGTTAATTTAGAGGTTTTTGTTTAATTCGTATGTCTACACAATTTCTTTACAGTAATGTTCTCCTTAATTAATATGCTATTGAATAAATTAAATATTGCTCTACATATATAAATTAAGTTTTACGCTCTCTATATAAATTATATATTACTATTTATTATATATTAAATATTCGGAAAGAGTGTTTTTATCTGAATAACAAAAATCCGATAAGTAACGCTGCAGAAGAGAGAAGGGATTATTGTTGATGATAATTTGTATTGGTTTATAATGGTAATATAATATATATATATATATAATTTATTATTATTACATAAAAAGAAATCTAAAAAAAAAAAAAATTCTGAAAACTTTCTTTTTTTTACCCGTGACTTTCGCCACCTCCCTAATGGTTAGATTGCCCATCCCTAATGACTGTTTATTTCAGAATTAGTACTAACTTATATTTTCCATTTTTCATTTTCGCAATTTCTCAGAAGTTTACATACACTCTTTTTACCATATCGTAATTTAACATTATTTTTAGGGAAACATATGTATTACATAACATTTCTCCTTAAATTGAATTTTAAATATATACATATATTTTTGATTACCGTCTTTTTTTTCCTTTTTTCTATTTTAAAATATTTTAAAATTAATTTTTATCTTTAAGTTGTTTTATAACTATACTTTGACTTTTTAACAATCGTTCACATATTAAAAAGACATTTCATCAATAGTATGGGCGTGAAGTTGAGCGCAACTAGGAAGCCCTTCAATGCTGCTCCACTGTTCAGCACTAATGTATTTTTTAAGTTGTACAACTACAGTCGAACCCTGTTAATACGCGAATCAAGGTATCGATTAAAATTCGCGTATTAAACGGGTTCGCGTATTAACTGATGTACGTGAATTTTCGTCCAGTAGTCCATCTAATAACAACCTATACGGATAAAACACATCACTATGGCCATTTTTAGCGTTTTTAAGCCATAAAATGACGTTTTTATTTATTGTTAGCATTCTATATTTATTAGGCAGGAGAGTTCGTAAGTTGTATACCGGGAGGTGGCTGAACAAACCATCACCTCATCGATTTCATGGGTGAAATTTTAGGATTAGTTAAAATTCGATTAGCATAAAAAGCAATTGGTCTGCCAAGTAATATTTTGGTACAAACCACATAACGACCTGATTTTAGGAATTGACTGATAAGTTTACCATTGTGTTTTCCTGCATCCAAAGATATGGAAACATGGAAGATTTGGAGCAGAAAAACACACAAAAGTAATCCTACCAGTCAGTCCCTAAAATATCGTCTGCAGGGGATTTCCACCAAGATATGACTTAGCAGGCCAATTGCTTTTAAATATACGAATCGAGTTTTAACTAATCCTAAAATTCCAGCCCTGAATACAATGACGTGACGGTTCGTGCATCTACCGCCCGATCTACTGGAAATTCAAATAAGTGCTATTGTCGTAAGTAAAATTCTTTTAAATTTTTATTAAATTTATATTTATTATGTACAACACACAAAATTGGACAAATCGATACCAGAGCTTTTTGCCAATCAGGTTAACTAAGACTCATATTAGAAAAATTTAAATCCTTGTTAGCTTTACAAAACAAACAGAGAACAGCGGATACTAATAAAAAGTAAATATAAAAATAGACCTGTTAAAATTTAATAAATTCATTAACCACTTCACCGGACACATGTATAGGGAAACAATGGTTTTACACACGTCTTATCTCGGGGCAAACGGTGAAGTAAATAATGACATAAAAAATACTTTTTAGCAAAGTAACTATCAATTTTGGCCAGTTTGACATGCAGCCGCACCATCAACATGATGTTTTCAGTCCCGATGATGGTAAACATAGGTACTCCAGAGCCCTTCGTCCAGTGACGATGCATACAGCCTGAGGAAAGTGAACGCCTCCGTAACTTTGGAGAATGAGCATAGGGCCGTGAGCTCAAGTTCATCTTCTTCTTCCTCTTCATCCGTTTTTCCTGTCGCCGTTATATCGGCGATGATGCCATCCAGACTTCTGAGCTGAGAGATAACTAGATCTTTGTCGATATTTGCATTTAAATATTCAAAATCATCCTCTATAATTTCCTATGTGCTTAGCCAGTCTTCTTCAACATCAGGGTGCAAGGTCGCTCTATAGCAGTGATGTCCTCGCTAATTCCAAAACCTGCTTCTAGAAAACATTTTGCAATCGACGTTGGTGTAACACTCTTCCATGCTTCGGCATGCATGTGTCTAGCGTAGAGAACTCTAATAAGACGACACTCGCAGAAAGAAGGGCTGCTGCCGTGTCCCATTTTTTGAAGGTATCGTCGCACTACGCCAGTTGTATAAATTAACATTGCGTTGTTAATGATTCCTTTATCCATTGGATGAGAGACACTGGTCGAATTTTGAGGTAATTATTTAACTTGAATATTTTTCAGGCCTTTGTTACCTTTCCCATCAGCTGGCCTAGAAACTTTTCCTATCAGCTGGCCTAGAAACTTTTTCCTATCAGCTGGTAAAAATGTTGAACCCACGTTGAAATAAAACTAACGGTCATCCACGCTTTGCGCTGAATTCCGAACAAGCAAGAGAGATTTTTGAAGTTTTTAAAATATCGCGGGTTCCATAATTTTCCTATCACAGTAGCAGTAACTTGTTTGATCCGTCACAGTTGGCACCAAGAAAAAAAGTAACACAGCCCTTTTTTAGTTTATCCTCTTACATGTTTCTCCTTTACTAGCTATTGTTTTGTTGGATTTCAGTCTGTAAAAAAGTCTAAATTCGTCCACGTTGATATATCGCAGCTTGAGTAGTTCTTTACAAACAGCGGAAGCACATTTATTTTCCAACAATTGACGTCTGTTGATGAATGTTGACAGCAGCTAATTCACCGCACATTTATTTGAATTTTATTCCATAACGAGATTTTAATCGAGACCTAACTATGGCCAGAGGAGGATTGTCAGCATTTTTACTTATTTACTTTGC
Organism: Maratus speciosus; assembly: GCA_963932465.1. Classification (NCBI taxonomy): domain Eukaryota; kingdom Metazoa; phylum Arthropoda; class Arachnida; order Araneae; family Salticidae; genus Maratus; species Maratus speciosus. The sequence goes on along the minus strand of OZ010791.1, from coordinate 372,465,701 downwards.
GGTCGTTACTACTAAAAAAATTTCTTCGGTCTTCCTGGCCTATTTGATTATGCGAAGTAATCGGCGCCAGGAAAAAATGATCCTTTAGATGGGAAAGGTTTAATTCTTATTTTTGGTAAAGCCATACTTGATTGTTTAGAAGTATCCGTACATGAGTTCTGGTAATATTGAAGTGTTTTGATTAGAAGATTAATAAAACATAACATAACCAAATATTTCGTATTGGTAACTCTGAAATACTGCGCGCGTTCCAGAGTTTTCGAAATCGTCCTCGCGTAGCACGGGATCAAAATGAGCTTCGGGCAAAGGGAGGGGAAGAGAGGAAGGCGTGGTATGTCATTGGCCGAAGAGCTCAGATTTTGACAGAAAAAAAGCATTCTTAGTTTATAGAATTGTCCTGTGTAAAGCTTAAGGCATTATTCCCTCTAAAACCTCTCCTGCTTCGAACCAAACTGCATTAGCGTACTAAACTTTTTTTTTTTTTTCACGGAACTGATAAAACTTCGCGTACATTGTATTAAAAAAATGTTTCAATGTCTAAATATATTTCGGAAGACAAAACATAAAAGTGTAAAGTAATTTTTAAACAAAACCTTTAAAGTCAGACTGAAGAAAAGTCAGCGTCACTTGAATTTTGATATCATATCTTTGAAAACGAATATTTTAGATGGAAAAGCATCACTGAGTAAAAATAAATGAAACAAAAAAGAAAAATTATATATATATATACCAGAATTTTTAAGACTAATATTTCAGATTCATATAGTCATATAAAGTAAAGTGTTGCAAAATAACATTTCTATAGTACTTAGTTGTCAATTTTTTTTTAAAATTGAAATTTAATCGTATATGTAATCGGTAAAATATAAAAAAGATAATTTATTATGATGAAGTTATCAATTGAACCTCTTATGTTTGGTTTTTCGGACTGAAAACAGGATTTTTTTTTTCACTTTGACACGATTATTGAATTTTTCTGCCGTGAAATGTTAACTCGGCATTATTTTCACATTCTAAAAATTCTCATATCCGTATACACTATTTTTTAAAAATGGGTATTTTAATTTGATCTTTTTAAAATCATTTTCTCAGAACTTGAAGTCACGATTGTCAGCAACGTCTTTGCAAGTGAACAATCGCACTCTTAACGTCAGATTCCAATCTCAGCACCGGAGATTAAAAATTGCTGTAATTTACGTTTTTTGACGCATTTGTGTTAAAAGTTTAGTTTTATCTAAGAAAACGATCGTTTTCATTTAAATATGACGTCGTTTTCCCTTACTTAAGCATTCGCCTAGTGTCTGAAACTTCAGTCAGTTCAGATACTTGCCTCCATTTGTTTGTTTATAAAGAGCTCCATGTTTTATAAGAAATCATTCATATATATATATTTTTCAAAATTTTTCAAAATTCGGTGTTTCACGCATATTTGTGTATGTGGATTTCTTTATACCTCGAAACATCCCAACGGCTGGATGGATTTTAATGAATGAGGTCTCTATCAATTCGTCTTAACGGTCCGATGGTTATAGGCTAAGTTTTATTTTTATATATTCAAAATGGCACCATAAAATACAAAATGGCGGTAGAGACGAAAAAAAAATTACGCACCCTATTGAGTGGCATATCATTGGATAGATCTTTCAAAATGAAGACGAGGTTTTATTGACTATTTTACAGTCAGAAGGTCCGTTAAAATATTATACAACCTGGAAGTTGTGAATGTAGGATCTCCAGCTTTACTGCAGCTCTGACCATCATAGACATCTATAGACCTCTTCAAAACAGTGTTTATAGATAGGAACTCACAATTAAGCACAACTTAAAAGTCATCAATACAAGTAAATAAAAAAATAGGTAAGTAATATAAACATGTAATATAAAAAAATATTTTATGTCAATTCCTACTTAGGTCAATAAGAGAATTTTTTTCTCCCATTCTTCTGTCCTCTTGAGTGGCGCTTAAATTGCCTTGATTAAAAAGAGGGCTCTCTCACGATTATTGAAAATTAATTAATTACATTTAATTAATGAATTAATATTTGAAAAAACTAGATTAACATCAAGTGTCATCCACTACAAGTTAAAAAATATTATTTGAGATTGATTAGATGAATAATAAATATTTTATTAACGATTGAAAATTTGAACAAGATATATATACCGGGGGTATGAGCTAATAGTGGGAATTGAAAAAAAAATAGTTTCACATTGATGAGAAATAATTCATTAGTTCGCTTTTTACGGGTTTTTTGATTTTTTTAAATTCATTTACTTTTTAGATTGTATTTTGAACAAGAAATTAATGAAAGCATATTAAGAAAACAAAATAGTTATTTTCAAAGATTATTTAAAAATAAATTTAACAATTAAGATCTCAATAGAAATATAAATCTAAGTTAAACACGTGACATTTCGCCTTATATAAAAAGAGATTTTCCATAAGAAAATATTGGTATCGAAGAATTTCCTGGTCTTGAAATCTCAGGACAAATACGACCCCTGCTATATTTTTATTGTTTATTTTTTTATAAACAAAAAACATTGAAGGACGTCCATGACTGGCACATCTACCCTATATATTCACATAGAAATAGCATCCAGTTTTATAAAACTATGAATCATATCTTATTATTTTTTGTGTCGTGTTTCGAAAAATAATGTCACATAACGGTAATCGTAACATATTTGTTAACCCGCCAAAAAGCGATTCTGTGAGGATTATCTAACGTGCTACGTGCTACGGAAGAGTAAGTAAAGTGTTATTGTGTTTTGAAGTGCATTATATATTTGCCCTTTAAACTTACGGGCTGCAAAAAATGATGGGAATGGATTTTTTTTAATGGGGTATGACGGGAATCACCTCTGCCGGCTTCTGCCCGTAATTTTACAGGGATATTTTTAGATACTTGGAAAATTAAGGGCAATCTACTTATTATATTCTTGCGATTGTAGCGTATCTGTTAGCAAAAATACGGTACGGCCCCATACATTTTCCTCCGCTAGGGTGTACACGTTGACACAAAATGATGGGCATAGATCATTTTTTTTTACGGGGTATGACTGGAATCTCTGCTGCCGGCCTCTGCCCGTAAAATTTTTTAACAGTGTGTTCAGAATTTTTAAAAATTGCAGTTGATGATTAGTATTTAACAGTACAATAATACACTTGCTTCTTTTTTACGGCTGGCTTGTAAAATATTTTTTAGTGACGACACATTAATTTTTGTCTGAAAGATATATCATCGGGGTCTAAAAAGGAAAATCAGTACTTTTATCGTAATGAGGTAAATATATATTTAAACTGAAATTAAAAAATTTATATTTTTTTATAGTCAAGAAAAATATGTTTCAGGATTAATTTAATTTTAATGAAAGTTAACTTAATGGTTGATAGATAAAGATAACAGATAAGATAATGATAATTGTAAAAATATATAATACTAGGGGGCTCTGCCCCCTGCAAGCTACGCTCGCCAACCCCCGTTCAGACACCGCAGAATCTAAAAACACGCTAATCTGATCGGTTTTAAAAATATTATAGAAGATTGAATTATATTGAAAAAAGCTGTGCTGATCTCCCTGTAAACGAGTTTCCTTTCAATTTCCTTTGATTTCAAAAATTTAAGGCCGAATCAGTTGCTGTTAAGACATCCAATGGTTGTTTTCGTGTTTGATTAAAGAGGATCAGTTAAACGCTTGAAAAGAAGCTAAAAATAAAAGGAATTAAGTGTACAGAGTCTTTGTCTCCCGGTATTTTAAAACAATTTCTATAACAATAGCCTAAGTCATGTGACTATCATCAAGAGTTTCGGGGGAACCACTTCGCTTTTTATATTACTGGTGCCATTTTGGTACATTAACATTAGTCAGGTACAGGTGATAAGTCGCCAAATATTATTCTATCGCCATCATTTCATCTATATTATAATAGTCCAAGTCATGTAACTGCCATAAATAAATACGCTCTGATCCCTTCACTTTTCATATGAAAGTTTGGCCCAGATCTCATATACGTCCCCATATTGGCGCGATTTTTTTTCCGACGCTAATTTGGGGAAAAGATCAACAGCATAAACAACAACATCCGGCTTATCAAATCAAGCAAAATAACGATACTCTGGCGCCAGTTAAGTTCCCGTTGCGTATATGACATTGGCGTCAGAAAAAAAAAGCGGCAATATGGGACCGTATGTGGCATCTGTGCCGAAAGTTTTCTATTTCGATTTTTAAAAAATCAATTTTTTTTTCGAATAATACTACATAAAAGCATTATCGCAAAGAATTATTGGTACTGTTACGCTAGCCGGGAGCAAATCTCGCCAATAACTATTTTCCAACCCGCCAGTTAGCATTTTTTTTTTTTCGAGTGGTAAATTAAAACATTGCTTTGAAGTTGAAATAAATGTCATCGTTTGTTACATCATTTACTATCTGGCCAGGTGCCATATACGCACCCGGTTTGGCGTGATTTTTTTAAAGAAAATTTGGCGAAATCCTCGTTTTCGAATACCAGTTACATATGTATTTTTGGTACTACTTAGTTATCCCGTCGAACAAAAATCTATCACCAAACTATAAGATTAAATGCCAATAATGGTTGATAAATCTCACATTCACTTGACTTTAAGCAAGTTACACGTCTTTACATCATCAAGTGATTTTTATTTCGGCGTTTTATTTGTATATTTATTAATGTTATACTATTATCTTTGTTCTTCCGTTATTTAAAATAAAACCCGTAAGGCATGGTGACGTCACGGCGACGTCGTTGTGAAGTCACGCTGTGATTTTGTGACCGTCGATGTGACGTCACGTGACGTCGATGTGACGTCACAGTGACTAGAATGCGAGGTCGTTATGGCCGTTTTAGAGGTCGTTTGTGACGTCACATTGTGACCACTCTGTGAAGTCACGGTGTGACTAATTTGTGAAAAGTGTGTCATTTGTGACTATTTTGGCATTAATTTTGTGACGAACCTGTGACGAATGTGACAATGTTTTGAAGTCACATTGTGACCAATTTGTGAAATATGTGTCATTTGTGACGAATTTGTCATAAACACTGTGATGATTTCAAATGAAAATCAAATTTCAAATTAATTGCTTAAAAGACGCAAAGGCTAATATAGTGAAAAAGATTCCATGCTGGGACTCGAGCCCGGGCCATCAGTATAGCGCACTGACATTCTCCCGACTAAACCACATGGAACGATACCCAGCCTGGAAAATTTCTCACTATTATATGTTGGCAAGGCTACAAAAGCAGCACAAAATGGGATATTTATCGTGAGCCACCGACATGGAGCAAACACGAAACATAATTAAATCCACCATCGATTGAAACTATATTAATATTTGGAAAATTTTTCCTGAGAGAACCATTCGCCTTGCATCCAATATTTCAAATGAAAATAAATTTCAAATTACATGCTTAAAAGGCAGTTTTAATTTGAAATTTGATTTTCATTTTAAATATTGTATTCAAGGCGAAGGTTTCTCTTTGGAAAAATTTCCAAGTATTAATGTAGTTTCAATCGAAGCTGGATTTAATTAAGTTTCGTGTTTGCCCCATCTCGGTGGCTCACGATAAATATCCCTTCTTGTGCTGCTTTTGTAGCCTTGCCAACTTGTAATAGTGAGAAATTTTCCAGGCTGGGTATCGTTCCATGTGGTTTAGTCGGGAGAATGTCAGTGCGCTATACTGATGGCCCGGGTTCGAGTCCTGGCATGGAATCTTTTTCACTATGTTGGCGTTTGCACCTTTTAAGTAATTAATTTAAAATTTGATTTTCATTTGAAATATTGTATGCAAGCCGAATGTTTCTCTCTGGAAAAATTTCCAAGTTTTAATACTGTGATGTTCTTGTCATAAACACTGTGATGTATTTTAAAATGCAAAATTTGGAAATAAAGTTTTGTTTGAAATGTAAAATCTTATCTTTTTACAATACTTTTTAGCAAAATATCGCTATTTTGGAGTCCTATTCTTCTAAAATATTTAAAATTTTTCCACTTAAAAAACAATGCTTATCAACTGACATCTTTTTTTTATTAAGTTCTAAGCTTGATCTTGAGTACAAACTCGATATTAAGAATGTGTAAGATTTTAATGTGTTATGATTAGTCATTGCTTTATTAAATACGACATGATAAGCCATATTTATTTAAATTTTTTTATTCCCGTGTATATTGTATTTTGTGAATATGACCTAAATAGATTTGGTATGTTTTATAGGAAAAGACTGATCTGCGAAAAAGAAAAAACAAGTAAGAAAAATCATGCGTTAAGCATAGATTATAAAACACTTTCCAATGCTTCCTGAATGCTTTAACAAGACATCGTAATTTAGGGAAATAACGTAAATAAGATAACAAAGTAAACATTTTAGAAAACGCATAAAACATTTGAAAAACTGATTTCAGCAGTTACCGTCCATAGCCAAATATGTTTTCTAATTCTTTTGAACAGTCCTGTATTTGATCTGTAGGTTGATATATATACTATATAATGGGGAAATTTAGTTTAGCAATTGAAACATAACAGGTTGAAATTCTTTTTCAGCAATTTATACTAATAAATGGAAAGATACTAAATACTTTTGTACAATCCTGTAGTTTACCTAGAACCTTTATTACACGCCACTATTTAGTTAAAATTTAATTCAAACTATGACACTTTTAAAATTGCTGAAATCACATTTCCAGAAATTATGATTTACAGACGGCAATGTATCCAATTTTTTACGTGACCCTGTATATCATTTTATCTATATTCTACAAACATTTCTTAGCAAATTAAATGCAGTTCAGCGTAAAAAAGAACAACTCATTTAAAAACGACCTTTAAACAATTTGCGCCCATACGCAGTAACCTTTACGAGTACTTCTGTGTAGCCCTGTATATGAATTGTAGCATTTATATACACCATATACTGTGCATAAATATAGTGAATCATAAAAGCGCATATCATAATTAAAAATGCATTTCCAGCAATCATCGCTAATGAACAGTACTTCGGATACAATATAGTATTGAAATTTTTGTATGTCCCTGTAAATGCTATATGCACTTCGTATTATACATGAAATAATTTATAGTATGTAAACTTCAGCGACGTATATAAATTTCATTATATATGAAATAGATTAACATAATTAAAGTACACCACAAACAATTCCCTCCACCCCTATATCATTATGTATTGGAATTCCTTTTTTAGCCCTGTAAATGAACAATAACTATTCTATGCATCGCATATTCAGCAGAATGCATATTTAAATGCGCTTCATAAATGCATATCAATTTTACTCCTTTTGAAAACGTGTAAAATCATTAAAATTCCTTTGAAACGATTTTTTCCCATAGGCCGTAATGTAACGGAATACTTTTGACTGTCCCTGTAAATGAACTAAACATGCTACAAACTTCATCAGAAATAAGGAACGGGCTATGGTAAACGTCAATATCTAAATGTTTCAGGGCAATCCGAGTTTATTTACGAGAGTTAGAGTGCGGACAGACGGCTATACACAAAAACGGACAGGCAAACCGAAGTTAAACACTGTTAATCTGTTTTAAAAAATATTCACTCCTATATTATGTAAATAAATATGACTTTAAAAAAAAATATATACTAAAGTAGTTTAATCTATAAACTTCCTATTAGACACGAAAAACTTTTTATTTCAATGTTTAAATATCATATTTTACTTTTAGTGCCAATAATTACGTATGTCATAAACTTACAAAATAATTTTATAATAGACGAAAATTTAATAACCGCTTCAGAATGTCTATAATTAAATGTTAGATTAAAATCACAAACAAAAAAAATGCTTTTATACAATAAAAAAGAAATAAATATACCAATTTGAAAAACACTAAAAATAATAATTAATATTTATAATTGTACTATTAAATAACAATAAATTATAATAGATAAATTAAATGTATTATTAGATTTAACAATATCTCAAAAATCTTTGCATATGTTATAAGAAATTTCTATTATTTTATAATTTTGGCAAATGCTAAAACTGAAAACCATTGGTATGAAGATTTATGATTTTAAATAATAATTTAAAATATTATTAGCACTAAAAGAAAAATCTTTGAAAAGTTTCACTAGTGTAATACGTAAAAATACATTTTCCTAATATAATGCTAATTTCTAATCTGAAATAGTTTCGTAATATCATAATAATCGAAAATCATATTTAACTCCAAAATAATAATGTCTATAACTACTGTAAGTGTTAGTAATCAGGAAACACAAAACAGTAAGAAGCCGAAAAAAATTCCAAATCATTGTCTCAACATATTTTCAATCTCAAGTAACAGCGAATTAATCTTTAAATTAATTCCACTATGAATGCAGTTATGAATCAGTCTCTGCGCAGCTGTTTTTTTTTTTTCTTTTCTTTTTAAGTGATCGCAGATTAAGATATTTTTCAACGCAGCATCGAATAGGAAAATGTTTCTGAAAACAATTGCAGAACAGTCCTTTACTAATATAACATAAAACTATTTAAGTCATCATAATATACAAAACAGGGATAAAACATTTAAATTAAATAAGACTTACATTTACGTCCCATTTATAATATCCGTGTATTTGTAATATTTTAAAATGGCGGGCTTCTTTCTCTTATTTTATAAAAAAGTGTTGTAGACTTCGTGATGTTCTAAACAGAGTAAACTTCCGGCGTCTCCTCTTCTGTGAGCAGACGATTATGATTTTCAGCAGATGTTCTTTTTTACCGTTATTTGTTTTTGAATACAAAAGATTTCGAACTCAAATGCGCAATAATTTTATGAAACTGTCTTTAATTAAAATTTTCTTTTTGAAGAATTTTCCAATGTGTTTTATCTTTTCTTTTTATCGGTTACCAAACAATTCAAGTTACAATGGATTGTAAAGGTTCTTTTTTGTAAATAATAATAATAATATTATTAATATTAATAATAATTAGAGTTTATTAGATAAAACTTTGTTTAAATTTTTAAAATGAGTAAATATCAATTTAAGGGTAATAATGAACCCCACCCCCTTTTTCTAAAAGTAAAATTTGTTTCACACGTAATAAACACAAAATATCGCTCACCCGCGAGAAAAGTGATACATCTCGACAAAAGTAAATTTCACAGGAGAGGCAAAAGAAAATGTGCATGATTTTACTTTCACATGAAATTATAGCACTTAGCTTTGCATGCAAGAATTGAAAAGTGCATAAAAGCGTAAAGCACATAAGAATGAAAACGTAGGATGTGGTTTGGAGGGTTGGATAATTTTACCTCATTACATAATCCACCCCTCTTCTTTGGTCACAAATGGACATATAGCATAATAACGTGATTTTCCGTGTAGCTAAACTTATGAAACTGTTTGTGTAGCAAGACGCACCTATGACAAACCTTTCAGTGGAATAAAACGCAAAATGAATTTCTGCGAGATGTGTCACTTTTCTTGCGGGTGAGCGATAGGTGCTTAATAAATAAAAAAGGATTATCGAGGATAAAATAAAAGAATTCTTTGTCAATCTGCCAATCTTTTCATATTAATTTTCTGTAAAATAAAACAATTTGTAAAATAACTTTTTTTAAAAGTCATATCTCTAAAATACAAATCTAAAATACGAATAATTAATTATTATCATGCATTTTGCATAAATTTTGTATATATTTTTTTTATTTTCGGAAAATGTTAATTTATTTGAAAAGTCTGAAAGAAGTAGAATTTTTTCAAAAATACTTACTTAAAATAGTTAAATAGTTGTCAGGAAAAAAAAAAACTCTCTCAAGAAAAAAACTCCGACTAAACTCTGAAGACTCTTTCTACTTGCTCATTAAAAGCTGCAGACTTAACTGTAATAGAAAATATTTATTTTGAAACCACAGAAGTGTTTCAAATACCACTGGTTGGAAAAAAAAAATAGTTTCCTCTCTGCAAACTAAATACTGTACAGATTTAATACTCCTAATTCTAAATATGTTATCCAAATTGCTTTAATGCTTGTATCGTGCACTTTATATATTATCACCCCCCCCCCCCCCCCCCCCTTCGAGGCAGAATTTACCATTTACTATCCACTGATATATTTTCATTCCTCATGCCGCTGTAACTCGGGACTGTTTAAAATATTTCTCTCCATTTTCAAAGATTTTAAAAGTTCATATTTTTTTCTAACTGTGACTTACAATATGGTGTTTTTTTTTTTTTTTTTTTTTTTGGTCACATATATGACGTGATGTACGTTACATGCAATGACATAACAATGACGTCTCATTTTTTTTTTAATTGATAGAAAAATATATAATTTTACAGTAAATAACATGTTTTGAAGAATTTTTGTAATTTTTTAAAGTTTTCTAAGAAGTTCACATCTCAGTCACAACGTGACGTCACTGAGTGGTGGCATTTTGGTCACAGATGTGACGTGACCACAGTGACTTACAGTGACGTCACAATGACGTCACCGTGACCATGCATGCTATGAGGGAAATTATGTCAATTTGTATAATTTGGCGAGTGGTTTGGCGATTTATATAATTTGGCGAAATGGTTCGATGGAATAACTAAGTAGTACCGTATTTTTAAATTTTTTCTATTATTTTTTTATTTTTAAAGGAAAATAACCAAAAAAATAGTTAACTATAGAACAAAACAATTTATTTAATTTAAAAAAATAAAATAAAGTAAATAAACACTTATTATTAAATAAACAACAATAGCCGGGTTACCATGTCAACCAAAATAATGCCATTTTGACGCCAATTAGGTACCCTGGTGCGTATATGACATCTGTGCCTAATATTTTTCTTTTCATTTCGTTTAAAAAAATAAAGAAGTGAAAGCCATTTATTTTAAATGTTTCTGTTTGTATTAAATAAAATGATCATGAAATACAAATTGAATTATGAATAAAAGTAACATGATACATTTCTTAGCATACATTTAAGGGAGGCCAAACTTCTCGCCAAATTAGTTTAAAATAGTATCCTTTTCTAAAATCTGAAAAAAAAATATATATATGTTTGATTAAAATTTGAGTTGCCATCATTAGAAAAATGTATATAAAATTAGAAAAAAAATAATATTTCGAAAACTAATTAGAATTTAAAAATTCTGATACCAGTCTTGAAATCTGCAAATCAATATTGATTTTTGGTGTTAATTTCATCGCAAAGTATTCCATATTTTAGGAGAAATCACCGTGAAACATAATCAGTCGATTCAAAGAATCGTTACATTTCAGCCGTTTCATATATTCGTTCCATAAATTCGTTTCATTAGCATTTTATATATATAGGGTAGATTTATACATGAAGTTGCGTGTGTGTGTTAGTTAAAATGTAAATGTATAACTTATAGAGTTTTTCTGGAAGCTCGGTGGGGAGGTTTTTCGGAGTTCGCACAAAAATATTTCGGAATTCCTCTGCGTTTGTTGCAAATAAAATCAACAAATTATGCATAATAAAAAATCGGAATGATTAGATAGGATAGATAATGAGGAACAGAGAAGATAATGATAATCATCAAAAATGTATAATATCCATACATGAAGGTGCATGTATGTGTTAGTAAAAATGCAAATTTATAATTTATATAGTTTTCCTGGTATACTGGAATATTTCAAAATTTCTCAACGTGTGTTGCAGATAAAATCAGAAAGTTATATATAATGAAATATCGGAATGATGTAGAAAAAACTCGTACACTGCAACTGATCTCCATTCAAAACTGCGTCGATTTTTTCCCCACATATTCGAATTTTCACTGAATCGTTCTGAACTTTAGAAAATATTATTTTTTTAATTCATTTTGCATATCGCTGAGTTAAGTTCAGGAACTGGAACTTTAAATCGCTTTTTTGTATAATAGTCTTGCATTTTTGTATAATAGTCCTTGTATAAACTATTAAGACAAATGTTTTAATAGTTTATACTTTTTTTGTATTATAGTCTAAATTTCTTTAAAAGTAGCAGATGGGATACTAAAGGTTATTTCAAAAGAAAAATGTTTTGGGAGTGGCACAGTTTATGGTGCTACACAGTTCTTGAGTACTGTGCTTCTTATGTGGCTGAAAACGTTGGACATCTGTATTTGACAAGTACTTATTTCAAGTATTTATATGAAATAAAAATACATCACCGAAGGCAGCATTTTAAGAAAGGTTTTCAGATGACGTTTTTCTCTAAAATTCTTAAATCTCACCTCTTCGTTTAAAATAAGAGGATATAAATCTTAAAGAAATTCTGAAGCTACTAAACGTGTAAATGGGTGAATTAAAAAAAGAAAGTTTAAAAAGAAATTTCAACGTAAAACCGCTTTGATCATTTTTTTAAAATAGTTATAATATTTGCATAAAAAAGAAATCAAATTATTAGTGAGAAATTTAGAATTGATTTAATAGTCTTTATGTGATTTTAATCTTTTATTTTATAATATAAGCACTACGTAACTTGGATATTAAGTACATCTTAATTTTAAAAAGAATAACTGTCAAATCTTAACTAAGTTTTAATACTTCCTGCGTTAATCTATTTCATGAAAAAGATACATTTTTAATGCGTTTAAGATGCAATATTACAAATATTCTAAGAGATAAAAATTAAAGGTTTTTATCAAACAGAATTAATTATGGAAAACGATAAGGCTTTAATCATTATGGAGCGATTTAAAATGCACATAAATTAGATGAAAAGTTTACATTTTCAGCACTCATATTTTCAACAAAATCCTTATGCATCAGCTAGTATAAATCTATCTGTTAGTACAAATCTCGCTTAATTAAAAATAGGCAAATTGTGTGTGGGAGGGAGAAATTCGATGGCTAGTGTTCCACAACGCCCCAGGCTTTTAAAACAAATGCAAATACATATAGAAGTAGCAACATTCATTATCTATCACACCATTTACCTAGATTTGTATCTGATAAGTAAAAAGACATGTCACCGTAAAACGAATATTAGCATCAAATTACCTCTAATTGCAAATTCCGCCGTTTACCCTATAAAATAATATTTACAAAATATTTCCGTTCTTTTGAAAATTTACTATAGCGTCATGATTTTTTTTTTTTAGAAAACATACGTTTTATTTGTGAATAAATTCACAATTTACACATTATTGCCTTTTTAATTAAATAAATAAAGAATTATTACTTTTTAAGAAAATTACTTGTTTCTAGCTTTTCATTTGAAATAATATTAGATTTGTTCCTATAACAGTAATTTTTATATAATGATTGAACATATATCATTTTGCATAAAATCGGTTAACGCATTTTATATATATATACATATTTATGTATTAAAAATACAAGGATGTGATATGTCGTTTTTTAGAGTTCAACATAAAATTTATGAAGCGGCTAAAATATAATGAAAATACTGTACCATAAAAACTATATTCTGCCTGTCTAATATTTTTAATGTCGCATGTAATTCAGTTATTTCTCCCTTGCATGGTTCAAAACATGTATAAATCTTTCTTTAAAGTGAACTTTGAGCATAAATCTTTGCTTAAGGAATGCATCTGTTTATTTTACGGTTTAAGGTTTATTGTTATGTGTTAAAATTTATTTTCATGCAAATATTTATGAAATATTAAAATTTAGGAAAAAAATACAAAACGAAAAGAATTAAAAAGAAAAATGTATTTTAGTGCATAAGGCCTAAGTACAATAGTGTCACAGTTTTAATCATGGAAAATATCATGTTATTCATGTCAACAGTTTTTTTTTTTTTTTTTTTTTTTTTTTTTTTTTTTTTTTTTTTTTTTTTTTTACCGTGCGTTAAGAAATTATAAGGTCACTAACGAATTCGCGCAATCTGCAAATTTTTATCATGTGTATTTAAATCTCATCGTAGACCGTTTTCTGTTATAATTGCTATAATGAAATTCAAGTTACATTATATTAAAATCTACTAACCTTTTTTAAACGTAAAAACGGTGACTGTTAAAAAATTATAAGACCACCTGCGGAAATTAGCATATTATACGTCACATCAGGATCATTATAAAACGTACGCGTTTGTATATCGTGAAATTAATCTCAATATGCAAAGGTGCAGGTTTAGATAGTGTTATTTTCGATATATTTGAAGATGGTGCGGGGTAAATAGTTGTCTGAGACCGAAGTAAGAAAAATTTGGGTTTTATAAGGCCGTTGGTAAATCTGAACAAGAAACAACTTAGTTAATGAAATTTTCTAAAACAGTCACTCACAATTATATAATTAGAAAAATGGATTTAAATAAAATTAAACGACCTGGAAGAAAAAGGATTTTGACAGTACGGGGTGATCGACAAATATTCCGAATATCCACTAAAAAAGGTCTTTCAACTCGGGAAATTTCGAGCCGTTTCAGCAAAAGAACCTCATACGCAAAAATTGCAAGATTCTGAAATCAAATACTAATGCAAAATATATGCAGCTGTTGAAAAAAAAATACAGGTTAATGAAACATCATAAAGAAGAAAGACTGAAATGAGCTTAAAATGTCATGTCACGGGACAAGAAATGGAAACAAGTGATATTTTTAGATGGAAAAAATATTCTTGATGGTCCGGATGCTTATAAATACGATTGGCATGACTTGAGGAAGGAACCGAAGTAATTCTTCAGTCGACAAATGGAAAGAGGTTGAGTAAAGGTTTGGGAGGGGGGGGGGGATTTAGTCATGATTGATTGCGATTTAACCCGAGTTTTCGGGTTGTATGAACTCTGCGCTAACTGGATGTTTCAACAGATAATGCTTCTTTCCATCTGTCTAAATCCATTCAGGAATGGTTAAAAAAAAACATGTTTTGTCACGGCCGTGTCGACATCCAGACTGGAACCCTATGGAAAATCTTTCGGGCGTATTAAGTCGCAAAGTTTATGCTAATAATAAACAGTTTTTATCTGCCAATGAACTAGAAGTAGCCATTGTAAAAGAGTGACCCAATATTTCTGAATAAGTACTTAATCACCTGGTCACTTCTATGAAAAACAGAGTGTTTGAGGTTATAAGGAAAAATGGTGGACAAATATCGTATTAATTTACATATTATTTTTGTTTTTAGACAAGTGGTCTTATAATTTGTTAACAGTGCATTTCTCAACCTTTGCTTACATTTTTGTTAAAATACTTATTTATTGCATTATTCAAAATTATTGCAAACTAATTTTAATAATAATATGTTGTATTTTGATATCGCATGTGTTTAAACTATAAGTAGAACCTTCTTTTACTTCATAATTTTCAAAATCAAAGTGGTATTATAATTTCTTAACGACTGTACTGTTTATTAAAAGCAAACTGTCAGTTTATAAATCTTACCAAAATATTTGAAAAGTGTTAGGTTAAAATTAATTCGGTTTGTCTGTCTGTCTTCCGTCTGTCCGTACTCTAACGCGCGTAAATACAGTCAGATTTCCATGAAATTGACTTTAGGTTATTGGGTGTACTATTGTATTTTCGGGATTGAAAATGATGTGTGTAGCATTAGCAGAACTTTTACAGGGACACTGAAATGCATTCCGTTATATGACGGTATATGGGAAAAAAGCGTTTGCGGTGTATTTGATATTATACTATTTTAAAATTGTGGAAATTGATATTTATTACAGATTTTTACTACAAGGCACTTACTCTAGTATATGGTTTCACATAATTTATCATTCATTTAAAGGGGCACGAAACAAATTGGATGCAATACTACCTGTGACCAATAGTTGCAAGTGAGTTTTTAATTGAGGTACACGTTTTAAATTTTAACTTTTCTGTTTTCGCATACTGTTGTGTATAATTTTTATAGATGAAATAAGGGTCTGCACAAATAATCTCAAGTACATGTTCTTTTATTGACGGAAATAAATGAGTTGGAATTCCCAAACGTGCTGTGCTTTTAATACAATTATAAGCATACTATGGCGTATACATATTGTACCGTCGTATAAGAACTCACTTAAGAAATATTCTTAATTAGAAATTAAAAGAACTTGGCGTTCGTTTTTTTTTTTTAGAGTTTTATTAGACGACACGGGACACACACATAACAAGCACACGTAATATTTACACGGCAAAAAGCTAATCTTTTCCAGAGCGAGACGCTCCTTTCGGCAGGACCGAGAACTTGACCGTCTGGGGTCGGGTCACAGCAAATACTGTCTCTCCACAAAAATCCTGCGGATCTACAAATTTCCTACAAATTAAATCAAGCGTCGCTCCGGAACCTCTTAATATTCCTATCTTTCGGTTGTTAACAACCCCAGGAAATGTATAAGAGTCCAATAAATCGTACTTTCGTACATCTTGCAAATTATTTACGGAGTCTGACGGAGGTTTTTTCTGCAACTTCGGGCACGATGAACGCAGGTGCGTTTCGGACCCGCAATTAAAACATTTCAAATTCGCTCTTTTTTCAAAGGCTCTATCTCGGTTTACTGGTCTGTGCACGGCATTTGCATTCGAAGGGGGGGAGAACCGTGGTCTAGTTTCTCGAGACCTTTCTTGAAAAAACGGGCGCGTTTTTTCCACCCTAACATCTCTGATATCCTTGGCCTTCGGAGTAGAGGCCCTTATACTCTCATATCCATCCAATAATTCCACTATCGCTGCTTCAGTCTGTGGCCATTTGTCAATGAAGTGTTCACGCATTTCAAACGTCGCACGCCGTTTAATCTGATCGGTGACCAAAGGTCTTTTAGTTCGTCTAAGGAAGTTATTCCTAACCCCGCCAGCCATTCATTTAAATAATTTCGGATTTCGAAACCGAAATCCTGCCAATTTAAAGATTGCGACTTCTGGTGGTTAACAAATTTCTGCCGAAAACTCTCTGGGTTTAATTTAATTTTTTTTAACAACATACCTTTTACGTTATCGTAATCTTCTGACTCTGTCTCGGGTTGTCTGGCAATAATGGAAATAATGTCTACTGGCAGAAGCCCAATTAAATGAGAGACCCAATTTTCCTTCGGTATCCCAACCCGTTTAGCTTGGCGTTCAAACAGAACCAAATACAAGCTAATATCTGTTTTTTCTGGATTAAAATCCGGGATTTAATTTTTTTAAGTTCTGTTCAGGGGAACGCGAATGTATATTATTTGCATTTACTGAAGACGGGGCAATTCCTTTCTCGATTTTTAGTTTTTCTAACTCTAATTAATTTTTAATTCTAATTCCTTTAATTCTTTCTCGTGCTCCAATTTTTCCTTCCTAATGGTTTGATCACGCTCCCATGTCTGTTTACGCATCATGTCCTCCCTCTCGATAGCTTGTAACCGTGCGCGCTGACTTTCTTCCCGTTCTAATTCCTCCTTAGCTGTCTCTAATATAGTCTCATACAGAGCCCGTACTATTTCTTCTTCATACTCCCCAGATTCCAGCACCAAGTGCGTTAAATGAATCCGAGTTTCGTTTCCGGTCCTGGCAAGTTCCAATTCATACACTAACTTTTTTATATTTTCCTTTTTTTCCTTTACCCAGGTAAGCCATATCTAACCCTTTTTTTTCAAACAAAATTTCTCTATAAAAAGATACTTCTCTACACTAATACAGCAACAAAAAAATATATACTGTATTAACAATAATCACAATCAATCATAAAATTTCTTTCAATAACACAGCAATATGTAAATACTGACTCACTTCCATGACTAGTACCTGTTCAATTTTTGTCATTCCCGTTTTTGAATTTTCCCAACAAAATCAGCAATTTTAAATAATTAAAAATCACTAAACATTAACTCCAAATTCAAAATTGTGAATTACCCCAATGAAGGCTCAGACACTAACCGGTAATCCACTTTTTCTTCAGTCGGTTGGCTAACTGAACACAACTTCTGACCCTAAGGTCCACTAAAAATAATATATCCAGAGGCACGGAACACTGAACACTATCTTCGTCCCAAAACGGGGCCCACTCACATTTACAATCTTCTTCTATCCGCCGATCCACTGCTACAATCACAGTTTTGTTTCAGGCCTTGGCTCCCTAAAATCACAGAATTATCTTCTTTTTTTCCACTCTTCCGCAATACTTTCATCACCAAACAGCGGCGTTGTAACTCTGTTTCTTTTCCGCAGTCGAACAGCTGATCACAGACGGGGGAAAAACAATCTTCCTCTTTTTCCGACACTGGTTAAGGATTTCTCAAGCTTCCTTTCTCCAAGTCTTCCTAAACCGAAACCAGATAACACCAAGCTTCTTTTTTTCTTTCCTCCAACACGGGAGTGAAAACAACACCCTTCTCTTCTCTGACCGGGTGAAAATCGAAACTAGCTCCTTCTTCACAAACCGAACTGTTTTTTCTCTTCTTCCAACACACGATTTTCCTTTTATTTTTCTATTCCAGTATCAGGACGGCTCTCTATTTCTCGAAAGAATGAGCTGTCACCTTATCATTCCTTCCGTGGGTAACAATTTCAGTGTGCGTGTGTGCCCAGCCTTTTGAACAACTCGAGTCCCAACTCTGACACCAACTGCACCGCCGTATAAGAACTCACTTAAGAAAGATTCTTAATTAGAAATTAAAAGAACTTGGCGTTCGTTTTTTTTTCAGAGTTTTATTAGACGACACGGGACACACACATAACAAGCACACGTAATATTTACACGGCAAAAAGTTAATCTTTTCCGGAGCGAGACGCTCCTTTCGGTAGGACCGAGAACTTGACCGTCTGGGGTCGTGTCACAGCAGATACTGTCCCTCCACGGGGCCTTGTTTTTTCTGAGATCAGTTCATCTCCTAAATACCCCACGTGAGGTCTTGACTCATCTTCGTCAACAAGTTCAGTTTATAACATTTCTACGCATCACTTTTTCTCCAGATATTTACATGATTAAAACTGTTTACATGTACCATCTGGTTTTTTTGGTGAAACTGACATGTGAAGTTATAGCAGGCATCTGGAGGTTCCAATTAACGATGTTTATTTCGTTAGGGGCATCTGGTCTCTGAGTCCT
The DNA here is from genome assembly GCA_963932465.1 of Maratus speciosus. Taxonomy (NCBI): domain Eukaryota; kingdom Metazoa; phylum Arthropoda; class Arachnida; order Araneae; family Salticidae; genus Maratus; species Maratus speciosus. Next base: position 372,446,742 of record OZ010791.1, on the reverse strand, counting down.
CTCAGATAAAACGCCACAATATAAATATATAGATTATATTCATGAGTTCATAAAATGTTTTAGTTATTTTTTCCGACTGTTCACGGTACTTACATAAATTGGGTTTTCAAAAGCAACACGCGTTTTTTAGACATCATAACCTTAATCTACCCTATATATATAAAATCCTAATGAAACGAATTTATGAAACGGATATATGAAACGAATTTATGAAACGGATATATGAACCGGATGATTAAACAACTGATTATGTTTCAAGCGATTTCTACTAAAATATGGAATACTTTGCGATAAAATTAACACCAAAAATCAGCATTCATCCGTAGATCCCAAAACTCGTATTAGAATTTTTAAATTCGAGATAATTTTCGAAATATTAATTTTTATCTAATTTAATATACATTTTTCTTATGATGGCAACTCAAATTTTAATCAAACGGATATTTTTTTTTCATATTTCGGAAAAGGTTGACATGGTAACACGGCTATTGCTGTTTATTTGATAATAAATGGTTATTTACATTTATTTCTTTTTATAAATTTTATAAATTATTTTGTTCTATAATTATTAATTATTTTTTTATATTTCCTTTAGAAAAATTAGAAAATAATTAAAAAATACGGTACTACTTAGGTATTCCGTCGACCAATTTCGCCAAATTATATAAATCGCCAAAACACTCGCCAAATTATACAAATTGACGTAATTTTCATTTTAAATTACGAAATAACAAGTAAATTAGTATAACATTAATAAATATACAGATAAAAAGTCGAAATAAAAATCACTTGATGACGTAAACACGTGTGACTTGCTTAAAGTCAAGTGAATGTGACATTTACGATCAACCATTATTGGCATTTAATCTTATAGTTTGGCGATAGATTTTTGGTCGACGGGATAACTAAGTAATACGAAAAATGCATGTGTAACTGGTATTTGAAAACAATATTTTCACCAAATTTTCATAAAAAAAAAAAAAAAAAAAAAAAAAAAAAGAAATCACACCAAACCTGCTGTGCGTATATGACATCTCGCCAAATATTACCACTCGAAAAAAAATGCTAACTGGTGAGTTGAAAAAGAGCTATTGGCGAGATTTGCATCCGGCTAGCGTAACAGTACCAAGAATTCGATAAAAGACGATAAAAAAAAAAAAAAAATTAGACTTTTTAATCAAAATGGAAAACTTATATTGGCGCGACTTTTTTCTGACGCCAATGTCATATACGGAACGGGCACTTAACTGGCGCCAAAGTATCGTTATTTTGCTTGATATGGTAAGCCGGATGTTGTTGTTTATGCTGTTGATGCGTTCCCCAAATTGGCGTCGTTAAAAAATAGCGCCAATATGGACGTATATGACATCTGTGCCAAACTTTCATATGAACTGCGAAGGGATCAGACCGTATTTGTTTATGGCAGTTGATGACTTGAACTATTATATTATAGATGAAATGATGACGATAGAATAATATTTGGCGACTTATCACCTGTGCCTGGCTGACCTTAAAGTTCCAAAATGGCACCTAGAGTATAAAAAGCGAAGTGGTCCGCCTGGAACTGTTGATGATAGTCACATGACTTAGGATATTGTTTTAAAGATTGTTTTAAAATACCGGGATACAAAGACTATGTATACATAATTTATTTTATTTTATCTTCTTTTCAAATGTTTAACTGATCCTCTATAATTAAAAACGAAAACAACCTTTGGATGTCTTATTAGAAACTGATTAGCCCTTAATTTTTTAAAATTAAAGGGAATTGAATCAAAAACCGTTTACAGGGAGATCTGCACAGTTTTTTTCAGTATAATTCAATCTTCTCTAATATTTTTAAAACCCAGCAAATTAGCGTGTTTTTAGATTCTGCGGTGTCTGAACGTGGTTTGTCAAGCGTAGCTTGAAGGGGCAGAGACCCCTAGTAAACTATAAAGTTTTGTTACAGTATTCTGAAAGCGTTGGAAAGTTTTCCATATTGTATGCTAGACGCAATATTTTTTGTTCTTGTTTTAATATTAGACAATCGCAAACCTGGCATATATGTAGTATGAACATACATATATATAAAACTACCAAATATACAGGATATCTCAAGAAATATTGAAATCACACCTGTAAACTTCTTGACAAACAGTTTGAGAAAAGCATGATAATCGCAACGATATTTGAAAACTGTGATTCATTACTACCTTATCCGGAAATTGTCACATCCATATAGCTCAGATTTAAGTTACATAACTGACTTAATATTAACACTAAAGCGTATTTATCAGTTGTTGAATTAGATTATAAATAGGTTTTAGGAAACATTTTCAAAAGTCATTATTCCACTTTCACTTCCTAATGCATTATGTATAGTAATATGCATTAATTATAATTTGATCGTGGAGTACTTAGATCTATAATAATTTGGATCTTGAACAGTATATATCTGCATTATCCATTGTTTTAGAAAAAAAATGTATTTGACGTCTAGTCCGAAACGAATATTAAATTTAACTAATAAACTGAATTTATGGAAGACTATGAAGTGAAACTATGTATTTTAATGAATTCGCAAACTAAGGAAATGCTGAATAGTTCAGACATCGGGAAAAAATATATATAAATAGCTATATTAGAAATTAAAACTTTTTAATTTTTTTGAAATAATATATAAACGTCATAATGCAGGTAACATATTACACTGTGCTCCATATATACCAGGAGTTCTCAGGCAGTGCTGCGGCCAAAAGCTTGCAAAGGGAATAAACTATGCAAGGGAAATAGCCCATGTTTTCAATGTCAGATATTAGTGCTCTCATTTCTATTCTGCTAATTTATGCTACTCCAATTAAGCTACTCTTATCAAATTAATAAGTGATTCTCTAATCACGTAAAGGAATGCGATAAACAGCATTTATGCCATGAATGTGAAATAAAATTATTCCCTGTATCCTGCGCCGCTGACCGCTGGGAATCCTGTCGGGAAATAGGAAGACAGATCTCCTGTTAAATATGGAGATCAGTGGCTGCTTATCACCTGAATTAGTACGGTACACCACTGCAACACACCAAATTCCCCAGTGTATTCACAATTGACAACTACAGTAGACCAAGTCGATTTTGAAAAAAAATTAGATAGTCCATTTACAAGGTGCTTAAAATCTGTTTATTCCCTCCCACACTGAACCAACTCTGTTTTAACATACTTTGTCATATGTGTCATCTGTTTACAGACATGGTTTACTGTGGGGGTGGATAAAACAAATTTTACGTACCTTCTAAATGGACTGTCTCATATTTTTTTTTTCAAAATGGACTTGATCTACTACATTTGTGATCCCTCATTTAGTAATAGATTATCCAAACTATTCACTAGTATGTATGTTTTTCGAAAGCCTTTCAACAGTCGATAATTCATAGCATCTGACCCATAATTTTTGGGTAAATCTCGGATAAAGTGAAATTTTGGCTTTAAATTTTGGGTAGAAAAGAACGCTATATATTACAATAATATGAATGTTCACTAAGGAATAGCAATGATTTTTTAAAAGTGTTATTGTCATTACTATGTCTCTGAAATCATAAATACGCTACGCCTTGATTATGACCATTGTGAAGAAATTATTAACGTTAACCCTATTTTTGAGCAAAACTGTAGCAAATAACATAATGCGGTACTTACTCTGAAAACATTTTCAAAACATCGTCATAACTGATCACGTAAAGTTACATTATTGAATATGTATTTCAGCAATGAGGCACTTAGTAATGTCATATTTTAAATACATTGACTGTAATTTTGGAACAAAAGGGCACAAATTGTTCTTGCATAGATAATCGAAAATAGACATTACCACTCGTAAGAACAGGTGCAACTGTACAATCTAAGAAAGTTTCCATATCAAAATGACATCTAGTGGAGAAATTAATGAAAAGTTACTGTGAAGGTTGGAAATGGCAATTAAACCTTAAATGAATTTTATAGCATATATGCAATATGTAAAATAATTGTGTTTTTATAATATCTGTTGGAGTTTCCTTTAACTAATGTTTGCTTCATATCTACTACATTATGTTTTCAGAAGGAATATTGCACTTTTCCTCCAATATATGGCAGTAGAGCTGATATTTACTGAATTTGGCTGGAAGTAACAATGAACATGAGATATTCAGAATTCGCTTATGTTTTGTATTTTTTAATTTCTGCTTAGTGTTAAGTTAGACAAAATTAAAAAAAAAATCACATAAGATATGGTATGTGGATTCTTTTCACCATTTTAGTTATGACTGTAGCTTTTGATTTTGTTGCAGGTGTGCAACATAAGAAAAAAAAAAGCCTACATATCTTACAAAAAAATATATATCTGAATTTTTTCATTGTTATTCCTGTGTAATAAACCTTCCTAGGAGTCATATATATATATATATATATTTTTAAACAGAATTAAAAAATCATGCATTTAAGGGTTAAATTTAAGGACAAACTTTAAAGACGCGTAATTAATGAATTTTTTTTCTCTTTTCCCGAAAGTGTCAACCGTATTAATAATACTGACATGAAATGTACCAATATAATTATTTCATTTATTCTAAAGCTTTCTAATTTTTAAAAATAAGGGCTTCATTTGAAATTTTGAAACTTAGGGCAAGACTTAAATTTTCCTTTTATCTGGGAATAATCCTTTTCGATATCTTGTAATGCACATTTGACCAGCAAACCACGATCTTCGTGCTCTAAAAGCATTTTTGGAAGAATATTTTTCGTCATTAAATAACTCTATTTTAAGGATTACCTAAATTATACAAAAATATTACATAAAAATATACATAGAAATATTACATACATTAAAATAAAAAGACTCGCATAAAGTAGTTTCTAAATTGCACCAAAAAGACGTATATTTAACTTTTTTTTTTCTTGCGTTTTTTTATGTATTACAATTTTCAAAAAACAATTAACAACAGGGTATTCTACATAGATTTAAATAAGATTATTTTAATTATAACCACACCATACTTATGTTTTACCTCTAATAAGGACATTTGTAATAATATTCTCAGAGAATGCTGGGTGTTAAGTAAATTAAATATAATAATCTATAATTTATATATGTACAAAAAGAATTTTAACTAAAATAAATGATCATGACTATAATAAAACTGATAATATATTTTCATTAATTATGTTAAAAATTTCACCACAAGATACAAAACAATAATTTACATCTGAATATTGTAATTCAATTTTATAACACATTGACTTTATATATATCAAACTTTAATAATTAACTACCGATATTTAACAATTGAAGAACATATCAAGTACACTGCATTCCAATATTATTTTGAATTACGTATATTCACGAGAATGATCAAGTTTTATTCATTAGTGCTTCATGGAAAAACAAAGATTAACTATTTCCGGCGTTGAAGTTTCGTGCTGAAATTTGTTTTATCCTTCAAATGCCACATTTCGACGAAAATTACTCTTGAAAATTATCCCAGAATTACTGATTTAAGTATTTCGATTTTTAATTAAGCTGTCAGGAAAATTATTATTATGATATGAGTATAGTGATGATCGAATTAGTTTTTTTTTTTTTTTTTTCTAAACGTTTATTGAAAACATGATGCGTTTATTTATGAACCTTTTTTTAAAATTTGTAAATGGTATAATATTTCTTTTTTTTTAATTATACCTAGTAGTTATAAATTTAATAGAATTTTCATTTTCGAAATACCATATTTTTTTTTAAATAATACTGAAACTAATCCTCTTAGAAATATTATTGCATGCGTAAAAGCATGCTTTAAGATAATCTGTTTAATTGCTTAATGCAAGTATATTTTAAATAACTGAGAAAATATTTATATAATGTTTTGCAGAGAAGAAAACTTTTAATGATTTGTCTTCTAAAATTATCCTAAAATTACAAAAAACAGTGGCTAAGATTACAGAAAAATTCATTAGGGATTATTTAATCATAAATCTGGCTGAAGATAATTATTAAATTTACTTTTATAATTTTAAATCTTATTTTTTTTATAGAATATTAGAATTTAAGTATCATCCTTTAGTAAAACTGTCTTTGGAATATAATTATCTAATTTTAGCTACTGAATCTATTTTTTAACATTTATAACATAGTTAAAATCAATTCGGTTTGTTTGTCTAATTGGCAATTTTGTCGTGCTCTGACTCTCTTAAATAAACTCATATTTACATGCAATTTTTAATTTTTATTGAGGTTTAGTATTATATATTCGGTATCAAAAAATAATGAGATTCATATGCATCTGGAAGGTGGAATTTAGCATACATAATAATAATTATTGCATCTCAGTAGTGTTGAATAATCAGCAGTTATAGCTAGAGAAATGCACAAAATGAATTCACTATATTATAATCTATTGGAATAATCGGTTAAATTCCCTTTTAATGATATTATGTTACTTCAAACATAATCAAGTTTAAAGCACCACTGTTGCGCACTACAGCGTATTTCATTTAGAATATGGAGTGCGTAAAATTTATCGCTCATTTGCCAAGACAAACAAAAGAAAAAGCTTACAGGAAGGGCTTTGATCGATAATTGATGCAAGATCATTTTCCGATGTGGAAATCATTTTTAACCATCCAAATTTTAGTGCATTAAGTTGTGTGCATAAATTCTAAAAATAATGTATTGGGATCACAGTAAATACTATTCATTCGACGACATATGGGCAGGATATACAGAAAATCGATTTGTACTCAGTTATGTGTTTTTTACTTTCTTCTTTCTTCAAAAGAAGAAAGTATTGTAATCGAATTTTTTTTCGACTTCCTGTTTTCGACGTATTTACGCGTTTTATGGATCAGAGATCCCAAAATATGTTTATAAAAAATGTCTGTCTGTCGCCACTGTACCTTCAAAAAGTGTCTGAAGTTATACATTGAATTGAAACATTTTTTTTTTAGATTTTGGGTATAGCGCACTTAATTTGGAAAACTTCCGATGGAAGGGGACGCTGTAATAGCGACTTTTGTTCCGTTTTCATTATTGTACTTTCGAAAACTTTATGAAGTTATGCATAGAATTGAACCAAATTTCTTGTTTTTGGCCATGGCAAGAAGGTCCACCATTAATTTTGAAAACATTCCGACGAAAGGGAGTACTGTGATAGCGATTTTGTGCCATTCTCATTATTGTACCATCGAAAAGCGTATGAAGTTATGCATACAATTTAATCAATTTTTTTTTTTTTTTTTTTGCTAAGCCAAGCAGGTCTACCTTGAACTTAGAAATAATCCTCCGATAGGGAAAAAGAACAACGTGGAAGAAAAAGTAAGGCTGAGCAAAATGATAGGCAGAGGCACGCTGGCTTATATACCCCATGCGGGTACCGAAAGCGCCAAAAACAACCAATGAGAAAAAAGCAGTGGAAACGACTGGGGGGACAAGTAGCGACATCTACCGGAGAAGGAGAAAAAAAGAAACCAATAAAGGGGAAATTAAATTAATGCTTTCCAAATACTTGGAGAATAAGTAGTATTAGATAAGTCACTGACTAAAGAGTGAAAATTTTTAATGATGTGGTAAGCTTCTCAAAAATCAAGATCAAGGTTAGAAGAACATTTTTGAATATTGATGGCTGAGGAAAAATTGAACCTATGTTGAGAAGGCCAAGAATTAGAGCAATAGAAGAACGTTTAAGCTCCCGATTTTTAACATAACCTTCATGCTCTTTTAAACGAAATCTAAGAGCACGTTTAGTCTGGCAATATGAGAAAGGCCACATTGTCAAGAGATTTGGTAAATACCCAAGTTATCTAGGCGATCAACGGTGTGCTTAAGATTTGAAAATGTGGATTTTATTAACAGGAGAAAAAATAACATTAAAATGAAATCTTCTTAAGATTTTAGCATCTTGTTGACTGATTTTAGGAAAAAATGGTAACAGAACTGAAGTATTAGAGTTGGAATGAGAATGCTTTTTAGAATGGATGGATTTCGGCAATTTCTTATAAATAGAATCAATAATATGTGAGGAATAATCGCGATCAACAGCATTGAGGTAATTAAGTTCAGCACTAAGTAACTCAGGAGTGGTACAAATATTGGTAGCCCGAAACAAAAGTATTTAAAGCAGCGAATTTCCGGTTAGAAGGATGAGAATAATACCTATGAGGTGGGAGACTGACAGCAAAAGGTTTACGAAAGACGGTAGTCTGAAAGCCATTTTCACAACGAATAACAAGGACATCCAGGAAAGAAAGACAGTTATTGGTCTCAATTTCAGAGGTAAATTGAATGCAGGGGTCAATGGAATTGATAATAGAGAGAATATGATTAATATTCGAATTCATTTCAACCAGGACATAAACATCATCAACATAACGAACATAGAACGGAAATTTTAAGATTTCAAAAAGTTTGACCTCAAAATAGTGCATATAAATATCGGTTGAGGGGGCTTCAGATTGCCTCACGAAAAGGCTTTGTGAATTCCATTTCTCTCATTTTGAAATCGAGCAGCTTATCCTTCTCACTCGCGCTTGCTTGTCGCAAATTTTTATGGATAATAGTCTTTCACAGTTAAGAAGTGCTTTTTACTATAAAATATCCCCTCATTATAGGTAATAAACGTGGATTTTTAAGAACATGAAGAAATAGGACTAAGCGCTGAAAAATTATCTTTCTCCAGAAAAACATGTAAAATCAAGTTATTATCAATTCTTCTTAAAAGAAAAAAATTATGCAGTGAAGACCTTATAAAGTTTTAAAGGTACATAGAAAAAGAAAATAATTTAAATGAAAGTAAGTAGTTAATTTAATAGCTCTACTTAGGTATAATAAAATAAATATATCTTTTTAATCTCAAGATTCTTTTATTGTTCGACAACTCAATGTAAAATAATAGAAAACAAATATCTGAGTAAACGTATTCTAAGTTAGAGAAGTAATAAAAATTTGCTGGGGAAGCTTTTTTAAAAATAGATGATTGTTTTTCTGAGTTTATAAATAAATTAATTAAATAATATTATTTTTCTTATTTTCCTGTTACAGATTTTAGGTAGTCATAAACAAAAGTGTTCCTACATAAAAAAATTATTTCTGCCCTAAAAGATTTCTTTTTAAATGTAATAGAATATGAATAAAACATCTCTAAAACCCGGATAAATAATATCTTTCTAAATACATATACAAAGCATATTATCCTTATTTCCACTTCAAAGTAAAATTTCATTCTAAAAGATTCATGTTTATTTTAGTTGAATAACTATAGAAATTAAAATTACACCTTATATATTAATTTTTAAGATTTTCTTTTTATATACAACTTTTCTATTCGTAGTATGTATAAGTGTGATTCTTATAGAAAGAAATATATATTTTAAAATATTAAGATATGCAAATATTTAAAGATTGGACAAATTCACCATTTAAATATATCTGCATATATCTATATATATATGTGTGTGTGTGTGTGTAGCATTTTCCTACCGACTTTCAGATATTTAAGCGACACCTGTACACCTCGACATAAAATGTAGTAGAGCAATCAAAACCATCCATCCGTTATATTGAAAATATCGGATTGCAGTCAGGGTGGCGAGTAAAAACAGGATCGAGACACATTGAGATAATTTCCCTTACGTAATGAATATAGAGAGTCATCGTCACGTGAAACTGGTTTTATTAACACAAAACATAGTAAAATACTTCCAGTAGTTATTCCATCAACTCTCAAAAATTGATCATCACTTCACAAAACTTTAGATGTTACAAGCATAGGATCTACACATTAGAACGTTTACACCAAGCGACGCAGGTTAATTAGACAACCAGAAAAATGTAAAATCTTCCTCTCCTTTGCCGATGCAACGATATTTGTACTCCGAAAAACAGCACGCGGACGGTTACAGAAAGGTAAAAGACCAATGCTAGAAGAGAGGTGGGGAAGGATGGGACATAAAACAGATTACGATTCGATAGGAAAGGATGACGTCGTTAATGAACTATTTTATACGGCATCAGAATTAAAGTGCAAATAGTGCTGGCGGACGCATGGAATTGTGGGTATAGAACACCAAATAATAAATTATATTAAAACGTTCGAAAGAAAGAGAATTTAGTTTTAGAATAAAATTAAAAAGTAATTTAATGGGTTTTATAAAATTAGGCGAATGGATGAAGGTTTTTAGAATAATAAAAGAATACGCAACTTTAAATGCATGAAATAAAATACAAAAGATATTAAGATATTATTAAAGATAGGTAAAAAAAGGAAAAATATTAAGAATTTGGAATAGTTTTACTAAGAAAAAGATGCGAAAATTTTTATTATTACATATATATATATATATATAACTATTAAATAAACATTACCGACCACCAACAAATATTGTGAAATTATATATAAATGACGTTAACAAATTGACAAAAATACAGTTCCCCCAACAGACTTAATACAGATTCAAAAAACATAGTAAAAAACGGCAGAAATTGAATAACAGAAATGGAATAATGGAAATATATATTTTTAGTATATATATATAGTCTATGTTTTAGATACTTTTCAATATTTCACTAAGAATTACAAAAACTTGAAAACTTCGGATAAATATAACTCTGAGCCAAGGAAAAATATTAAAATTACTACTGGGAATGAAAAATCTTTTAAATACATAAAACTTTTATTATATTTTTAGAAGTTAAACAAAACTACTGCTACATTCCTCTTGTACGTTTTATATGAATAACATTCTTTTATTGAAAAAAGGCCCTCTTCTTTCAAATGATGTAATAAATGTTGTTTTTTTATGAACATGAATAAAATACTACAAGCTGAAAGTTTTCACTCCTTGAAAAAACATAATAACAAAATTATTATAATTTCTACTTAAAAATAAAATTTTTCTTCGAATGTCAAACGCATATATACATTATACAGAATAATATTTATGCAGAAATTCGCCTGATTTAACAGCTGTATTGATATGTGTTGCACGATAATATATATATATATATATATATATATATATATATATTTTTTTTTGTGTGTGTGTGACCTTGTTTTAAGAATTCACAATAATTAGACATGTTTTCATATCTTTCCTTTAAAATAATTGTTTTTTCTCTTCAAATATTCTTCATTTACAGCTAAAGGATATGCATTTTTAAGCAGATGAGAAAAATATGACAACAAGCTGAAAAATCATCACTGTTTGAATAAACATATTGACGTAAATTATTATAATTTCTAATTAGAATGAATCTTTTTCTTCAAGTGTGAAAGACATATATACATAATAAAGTTTTTCAAGAAAATCGCTTGTTTTACTTTCTGTATTGATATATGATATACAAACAAATATATGTTAAAATTTAAATTTCTCTTATTTTGTGATATTGCCTTAAGAATTCAGAAAAGGGAAACAAACCTCATTAATTTTAGATTTAGATTAGAGACGAAGATGAAGGTACAACTAGATAAGGAAAATGTATCACGATTACATCAAATATATTTGTGTGTTTATATCGAAAACAGAAATTCCTTTAAATTCCTTATACATACTATATGTTTTCAGGGATATCCTTTTTCCTCTTTAAATGGTTTTTCCCCAAAAATATTCCCTCTTTACATGTCATAAAAGAGTAATTTATGAATATCAATCTAAAAATATTCTCTCTCTCTCAATGAACCTACTGGCGAAAATTATTATTTTTTCTACTTCAAAGAAAAAACCCTCTAAAAGCATACACAGAAAATGATTTTATGAATAAAATTGCTTGATTTGTAAGCTATATTGGTATATGTTATGCAAAATTATATCTCTTTAAGCTCAGGTTTCTGTTATTTTGCAATATTTACCAAAGAATTCACGAAAATAAGAAAACTCTGAGTAAATATCACACTGATATTGAAGAAGAAATTAAAATTGCTTTTGGAGGAAAAAATCGGTCAAGTATATAAAACGTTTTTCAATGTTTACTTAGGAAAATTAAATTTTTGTTATATTCCTCTGACATCATGTATGTTTGCATTTTTCATTAAAAAAAAAAAAAAAAAAAAAAAACAGTCTTCATAAAAAAACTGTGTTCTTTTCTGAAACATTTCATTTTTATATGCAATAGATGTGTACTGTTATGAACACAAGTAAATTATTAGTACAATGCAAAAAATACATATTTTTAAATAAACATTTGAAATCACCTATTAATCATTTCTTCTTCAAAACAAAATTCCATTCTGCATAACTCAAATGTATATACTACATATATGTGTGTGTGTGTGCAGAAAATATATTGATATACTAGCTGTTTTGTAATATTTAAAGAATTTGACTATCTCACATTAAGTTTACCTTTTGAGATATTTTTTCAGAATTAATAGATAACAAAACTCCGAGTAAACATAACACTGAGATTGGTGTACAAATTAAAATATCGTTACTAATGAAATATATTCTTTTAATTAAATATAACATTTTTCTGTGTTTACTTCAGAAAATTAAATTTATTTTAAATTCCTCTGACATCAAGCATGTTTTCATGAATTCTTTGACTGTAAAAAAAAAAAAAAAAAAAAAAAAATATTTCCTTCAAATATTTTTATTTACCCTTAACAGACGAGTCTTAAGTAGAACATGAATAAAATATCAACCAAAAGCCGAATAAAGGCTTTCTCTCTAAATAAACATACGAACGTAAATTATTATCATTCCTACTTCAAAGAAAAAAAAAACACTTATTTCTTTAACATTTATAAATATCTTATTTTTTAAATTATAGTATTTAAAATATTCCGTATTTTATTATCATATAATATAAAGTAGAGCAGCGATTTATCAAGTTAATATGTGAAGAAGCTTTGCTCGAAAAAGCAAAAAACTCGAATAACAAAATTTACATACATCGTCAGTATTTAAAGAGATATAGCGTAAATTATCACAAATTATTTTAATTTTTATACTACATAGATACTTTATCATGTATATTTCCAATTCCTTTTATAAAAGCGGGAAATTAAATCGCTCATTTGAAGTAGCCTTGAAAATTCTTTGTTTGTTGTATAATAATTGTTTTTGTTTTTTTTTTGTTGTTGTTGTTTTTTTTGCTACATGCTTTTGTTATTTTTAGTGTCATCAGGATTGCAATATTACCTTTTGAGACGATTTTACCCATTCTGAATGCACTATTGCCTTCTGTTGGAGATTGTTTTCAATATCATTGCTCACTTGCTTCTTGTTCATTCCTGTAGCATGTCGCCTGTAATATCGTGAAATTCATTTGACATTACCTGATCAGTAATAACTTCTCCAGAAAAAGTTTCTGAAACAGAAGTCTTTGTGCCAGGCTTACCAAAAATTCATAAAAACTAAATTATTTTTTTTACTTTGACTGATCTGGTGACATAATATTCCGCAAAGATTTCTGTAAAATCGTTGGTTTAATTTCTTCCCATGCTTCGGCAACGCAATGAGCAACTACCTTTAGTGTACTATCTTTCACTTTATTGTATAACCTGCGATCTAATTGCACAAAATCACAGAGTATCTGATAAAGGTAGAGGCTATACTCGATGCATTTCTTTCTGAAACAGAGAGTATACAGAGTTCATTAAATATACCCAGAACGTATACAGCGTACACCACTACATCCCTGATTATATTAATAAATGGTATGTCCATGAAGTAGTGGGACTGAATTTTTCACGCCAAGCAAAGGCCAAAGGGACGAATTAGCAAGCAATACTTACTTTGGGAAGCGTAATCTACAGATTCTAGTGGAAGTCATTTGGCCTTGATCCTTTGCAGCGCACAGAGCATACGTAAAGAAGACACGTGTTTGAGTGACGTGATAGATTTTCAGAATGACGTGGACTACTGAGCTCAGATATGCCATAAACGATTGTATAAAACTAATCGATTGTGCATGAGTTTTCACGGAATAACTTGAAATGTGGAACATTTGTGACGAACTGGTTCCAGCACATCGTTCAAAGTGAACCAGTTCCTGTCAAAGTACAGCATTACAACGCTGTCCCAACCATAGTACACCCAGAATATGTCACTGCCGGTCTTTTTTCTATTCCCTCGGTTAAAATCCAGCTTAGCAGAACACCATTTTGACAATCTGGAGTACTTGCAGAAATCCGTATCGCACGTTCTGAACAGCATTCCAGTTGAAGACTTCCATGCGGGCAGAAATGGATGGTAGAGTTGTTGGCAACGGTGTATTAATGCAGGAGGAGGCTATTTTGAAGAATGGTCAGTGTCTGAAAAATTATCTTCAAATAAACGAATTTTATGAAATCAGTCTCATTACTTACTGGACGGACCCTGTACTTTGTTCTTTAAAATCTTCAATCAGCTTTTCTAACAGGTCCTTTCTGTAAGTATAAAGAACTTTTTGATCTAATAGCTGCATTAATGAAGTCACATTTGAAGATTTAGTGGCAAAAAATATGCTATGATTCAATGTTTTTATAATTGAAATTTAAATACACCAACATTGGGTTAAGAAACCGTCATTGTCATTGGAATGCTAATGAATATGAAATATAAATCGTAAAAATTTGAAACCTTGATTCTTTGGTCCGAAAGGGAAAAGAAACTGCCATTTTTTTTTTTTTTTTTTGCTAATTCTGCTAAAGCCAAAAGATGTTAAAGCGAAACACAGATAATAGGGACTAAACTGTATTTATTTATTTATTTTATTTTTAATATTTTAAAGTACAGAAGTACCAGTAACTATATACAATAAATATGTACTATTTACCGGGTGTTTTAAAAAGGACTGACTGATTTTAAAATTCAATAACTTACAAACGGTGACAGATCTATAAAAAATTCTTGCAGGAGGGTTATGCATAAGGTCAAAAGTTTTTTTACAGTGAATTTCGATTTTAGTTCGAATTACAAACAATAGATTGCGCTGTAAGCAATAGGCGCTAAAAACAGGCTCGATTTCTTGGTCGACCCCTTCTTCCATGCGGAAAAATGAGATGGAAATGTATTAAAAGGGTCTCGAAGGACCAAAAATCGAGCCTGAATTTAGTGTCTATTGATCACAGCGCCATCTATTGTTTGTAATTCGAACTAAAATCGAAAATCACTGTAAAAAAACTTTTGACCTTATGCATAACGCTCCTGCAAGAATTTTTTAAATATCTGTCACCGTTTGCAAGTTATTGATTTTAAAAATCAGTCAGTCCTTTTTAGGACACCCGGTAGCTTTTTCAAGAAGGCTCACGTTTTGAGCACTTTATCGCCAGAGTAACGGTTGGCGCGGGGATGGATTCAATGCTACGCACCCTTTCTTGTTCTTGACGTCTTACGCGTAGCGAACAGCAACTCCATTCCTTTGCTGAGAGCTTTTTGCTTTTAAAACAAAGAGCTTTTTCGCAGTGAAATGCTTTTAATTGCACAATATACATAATTCAAACATAAGTTACGTTTTTCAGTTCAATAATATTCATTTATTTCATTAATTCGCTTTATTCGAAGAAATTGAGAACGTATTTTATTTTTTAGGAAAAATAAAAACATATGTGAAGATTTTTTTGTAATAAATATAGTTCCATTGAACATTTTTCATGACACAATTGAACTTAGTTTTATTAGCATTACTACTGAATTAATTTAGTTTTATTATTATTATTATTATTATTATTATTATTATTATTATTATTAAGCGGCATAATTGTGTGACGTGTTGATTGCATTAATAAAATATATTTTCACTGAAATAATTCATTTAAAATTTAATTGTTCTTAATTTAATTGCGATTAGACGTTAATAGGAAGTTGAAACTAAAATCATTTCGATTATAATTAGATTGAACGATAAATCATAAATTTATTTAGCTGTATCCTGCAATTAAATCAATCAGTTAAAATAATTGCATGTTGATGCATGCAATTAAATCAATTAATATTGCATTTTAATGTTGTTAAATCTTTATCATTATTTGAGTTTTTATGAAAAAAAAAAAAAAAAAAAACATTGGTCTGCCTCTAGTGCACCAAATTAAAAATCTTTAAAATTCTTCAGTTTTTTATTTTAAAATATTTGCCATATTTTTAAATATTATTTCGTTCTAATTGTTTTATTTGTTATTTTAAAATAGTCATTCGTCATATTTGAATAAATCATCTAAATTCTCTCGGATGGACGCCCCCCCCCCCCCTACACACACTCCATTTTTCGTCATTCTGCACACATATTGCGCTATTTATTAAGTTGAAGTGGCAATAAAATAATGATCAATCGTCTGAGGCAACATCCCATTTCGAATTTTCTCTTCTCCTCCCCCACCCCCACCCTTTCTTCCAGCACAATATTTTTTGACCATTTAAAATTCATTGTTGCCTTGCAGCAAAGATTAGTTAAAATTGTGTTTTGCTCTATCTGTTGATTTTTAAATAACAAATAATTAATTTACCACAAAAAAAAGGAAAGAAATAGAATGAAAGATTAAAAAAAATATATATATATATCAGGATTAACCTTTTGTGCACACGCTTTCATTTTTTTAAATCTTTACATTTTTTTTTTAATTTCCCGTTCTATTTATTACTTTGAAGTAACTATTAAGTAAAGGACCCATTATTCAAATTCTGCCCCCCCCCCGAAAAAAACTTGTTTTTCTTTCACCCCCCCCCCCCCCCCCCGAAAAAAACTTGTTTTTCTTTCACCCCCCCACCAAAAAAAAAAGCTAAATAGTCAAAGTTTTTAATTTTTTGGTTTATTTTTCCATTTGTTAATTGATAAATTTAACTATTTAAATATACATCCCCTCACTATCATACATTGTTTAAAAATTTCTCTAGTGATTTTGTTACTTTGAAGTAACAAAAGATAGTCATTCAATATTCCTTCTCCCCCACCTCCCCTTAAGTCTGACTCAAATCCAAAGGGTCAACTTTCTGACATAAGTTTAAATTCATTTTTGTTCGAAAACTCGTGAAACTAGAAGGTGTTGTTATTCAGAAACTATGTTATCGAACTGTTTTTCCGTTTTCTTGTAAACGCAATAAATAGATCTTTCAGAAAATACTGTCAAAGTTGGCATTTTGAACCGAACTTCCGAACGAAAGAGGAAAATCCAATCAGTAAGGGGAGAAAAATGCCGTGTCACGTGATCCAAATCGCTTCTAACTCAACAGGTAATTGACTGATCCAAAAATGGAAAACACAGTTCGATTCCAAATCGCTTCCATGGTCAAGATTTCCAATTTTGTATCTTTCCGTTATCCCTTTAAAACCATACAAGCACGATCGTGCGGGTTAGACATTCATTTAAATTTTTGTTTCTGAGTCGCATGTAATAAAAACTCGAATCGAACGATGGTTCTGGTTTGCAGATAGAGTAAACTGTCTTTTTTATCAACAGGTAACGGTTGCAGTCCATGTTTTACTTTCTACAGGCATGACTAGCTTTGTTTACAAATACATCGGGTCTTAAAGGGTTAAAAAATGAATTTGTAAATGTGTCGAAACGTTTTGCGCTTGTTGAGCAGAGCAATTGAGAACAGCCTTAAGAATTTCATCTCACATTAAAAAGGCAATTTCTAAACATCCGGGTTGGGGGTGTGAGAGGTTTTTTTTTTTTTTTTTTTTTTTTTTTTTTTTTTTTCCTCCTGGTTTAGCCTATTTTCACTCGACTTTGGGTACTGTTTCTGCAGAATGATTTGATATTAAATTAATTATATAAGTTCATCGCAGAAAATATAGTAATTTTCTGCCACATGTATTTTTTTAAATCTGTGTTTATATACATCAAAATGCACTGAAACTGCATTAATTCATCATCCCCATAATCCTATCTTTATATGTAATCAAATATCTAGATTTATAAAGGTAATGAGTTTTTGTTTAACAGGTATGGAATTATATAAAAATAATAAAGACTTTTTAATAAAGGTGTGGAATTAATAATACTCAATTGAATGAAAATGTAGATTTTTGAGGGGATCAAATAATCAAAATTTTAGTCTATATCATCAAAAGTAATAAAGGCCTTTGATAAAACAGAGTATAAGAGTTCGTAATACAGTTTCTTTCGAAGATTTCTTTTCATCTAGAACACATAATTGAAAACATTTCTTTAATTTAGGTAGGACTGTTATTCTAAAATATGCTAGTTCTTCCGCCATTTCGGTTCAAAACAAAACACAAACACAAGACGACCTTTAGCGTTAGACCTGGCTGAACGTTCTCGTTTTCGCCAACTCGCCAAGGCTGGTGCTGAAAACGTGAGCCTTCCTGAAAAAGCCACCCGGTAGAAACGTAAATGCTCACACATCAGATAATTCTGAATTCAAAAATGGACAAGTCAATACAGTCTGTGATTTTACGGACATACTCAAATATAGCTAAATTAACACGGTTTCTCATTCTTCGAGAGTATATCTTAAAAATGCATTAATCTAAAAACATATTTAGTAAAAATAAAATAACTTAATAGAATAATTTAAAATTACGTATGTAGAAAAATTCATTCAAGTACATAAAGCTCTTTCTATGTATAAATATTATCAAATTTTTGATGTCTTCCTCTGATATCAGATATTTCTGCTTGAAAAACAGTATTTCACTGTAAATAAATACTTCCTTTTCTCAAATAGTCCTCGTTTAGATCTAATGAACGTCTATCTTTTAGAATATAAACAAAATATGACTACAAATTCAGAAATGATCGCTCCTTAATAAACATACAAATGCAAATTATTATAATTTCTACTGCAAAGAAATACTTCTGCTATAATGAGGCCGCATATGAAAAATGTGTCTATATAAACTTGATTTGTTTAGTGTGTTTTGTAAAATGTTATAAGAAAAAACTCCATTTGCTCTGAAGGTTTTCTTGTTTGTCGATATGTTCTTGAGATAATATATATATATATATATATATATATATAAGCTCACTCTAATAAAATATAACAGATAATTAGATAATAAAATAAAAGTAATACTGAGTAAGAGAAATATTTCATGTAAATAAAATAATATTCTATGTTTATTGAAAAAATTTATTTTCTATTAAATTCCTATGATATACATGTTTTTTGAAAAACATTTTTGACTGTAATTAAATGTTTCTTTTTTCCAAATGCCTTCTTTAAATGTACTAGACATGTATTTTTTAAATTCTAAATATAATTACAAGCCAAATAATAATAAAAAAAATTATCTCTCTAAATAAGCATAAAAATTCAAATTATAATATTTTCTACTTTAAAAACTCCGTTCTCCAAAATTTACATATTTCTTCCGTAAATATTTCTAGTAGTTATTCAGAATTCTACCTCACTGTTTAATTTTTAATAAACTTTGTACATATATTTAGTTACACTTAAATATGATTGTTATAACTTAAGACAAAAAAAAGCGGATGCAGGTCAGATTATCCTGAGATCAGCTATGGAAAAAATTAAGTATTTAAAGATTTTACTATTATATTACTATATATTCAACGTTTCTCCCCCTCTGCAATATTTATTTAAAAACTCATAGAAATACGAAAACTCTGAGTAAATATAACATCCCGAATAGTTAAAATATTCTTTTGAAAATGGAAAATCTTTCAAGTACAGGAAACGTTTTTCCATGTTTACCTAAGAAAATTAAATTTCTTTTGCATTTCTATACCATATCACATATTTTTGTGAATAATAACCTTTTTTGTGAAGAAGTGCTTTCTTCCCTCAAATATTACTAATGTACGTGAAACGGACGTATAATTTTACGAACATGAATAAAATATTGTTGAGGGTTGGAAAAGGATCTCTCTGTAAATAAATATGCGAACTTAAATTAGTATAATTTTTACTTCAAATAAAACCTTCATTCTACAAGTCTTAAAGGGATATTTTTAAAGAAAAAAATATGAATAAAATTTCTTGATTTATGATCATTCTTTGATGCATATTATACAAAAATATAACTCTTTATCGTTCAGTTACTCTTTTTTTCGGATATTTCTAAATGAACACAAAATTAAAAAAATATAACACTTTTATTATATAAGCATTTAAAATTACTTCTTGAGAAACAAAATCTATTAAGTACATATAGTGTTTCCGTATGTTTACGAAGAAAATTTAAATTTCTGTTGCATTCTTTAGACAACATGTACGTTTTCAAAAATAAAATTCTTTCTCTGCTGTGAAATACTTTCATTTCTAAAATATTCATTCTTTACATAAAATAGATGTATAATTTATTATGAACGTGTATGAAATAGGGCAGCAATCTAAAAAACACTCTTACTTAATATAAACACATGAACGCAAATTATTATCATTGCTACTTCATTCTATAAATCTCAAAGACATACATATAAAACATAAACGGTCAACACTCGCGCACAGAGAGTTCCGCAGAATAAATATATGAATTTGTAAATGTATTATTAAAAAAAAACCGTTGCTAAAAGAATACTAAGACTTTATATCAAACTATACAACGTGGGGTTGGGTGTAACTGTATATACCAGAAAAGTGTAAATGGATATACAATGAAAGTTCAAAGAGATATGAAACCTAAGTGATATCAAATGTAGCTATTCTGTAGAACTCATTTTTTAATGGCCTAATCTGTTTATGATGAACTTAATTCGGTACTGGCAATAAAAGTAGTGCATATTTAAACATCATTTGGCATTTCATATAACCGAATTCAGCGTACTAATAACCTTTCTTTCTACAGTGCAGCTAAAACAAAACCTTTGTTGAAAGTTTAAGTTTGCCATTGTGCTAAGCGCGCTTCAATAAGAGGTCGCAAGCTTGCAACGTCGCCGCCTTGGTCGGTGCAGTTTTTCCAGATAATTTTTACTTTCTTCTATCTTTACAAGAAGAAAGTATTGGATTTGTAAAAATTTTCGACTTCCGGTTTTCGTCGGATTTACACGTTTTAGAGGTCAGAGATTCCAAAAAAAAATGTTTTTACAAAATGTCTGTCTGTGGCTCTGTCTGTCTGTATGTATGTGACACAAATTTTGTGGGCACTCTATCTCAAGAACTAATGCACGGAATTTAATAAAAAATTATATTCAAGTAGTCCCTAATATAAATTGGTGCTGATTAGTTTTTGGTGTAAATCGCCCAACAGGTGGTCATCAACAATGTTAATGATGGCACCTCCAGCGCTGTTCAACACTTTTGCTGGATGCCCATAAATCGAAATTTGTGTGTAACAGAAAAATGCAATTTTCTCAAAAGCTACGTGACCTAGGGTAATGTTAAAATGTGATACACATTTTGAAATTATTTCATGCTTCCTATGTTATTTTAAGTAACTAAGCTTGTAAATTGTAAAATAAATAACATTCTACTAGTGTATTATTTCCGATTCAAAGTACTATTATTACTGTATTTGTAGAAAGGTATTTGCCCTGTAAGAAAATTACGTGACAAAACATACATACCTATCCACACATTCATAAAACCACAAAAATCATTTGTGAACCAAATAGTAAAGAATAAGTAATCATCAAGAGATCGATGATCTTGTTTCGGATTAATAAATATATTGCACTTGGTAATTACTAATAATTAAATAAGAAATATATATATATTAATCTAATGAAGAATTTAATTAAGAAATACATTTTTTGAGAATGCGTGTAGTTAAGATTTGGAGAAAACACACTCTCTCTTAAACCTACTAACAAGCACCCATTCTCTGCTAAAATATACTAAAAAGAAAATATATGTTACCACAATGAAGAGAGAATGAAGTTAACTGAACATTAAACAATTATTTACAGCACATTTTTTTTAGAAAACGGTAAAATATAATGCAAGTTTTTGCCTATCCAATATTTTTTTCTCAGATATTATTGCTTTTGCTATTATATTTATTTGTAATTATACTTATTATTTTGCTTAGAAATGTAAGTGAATATATTGGTTAGATCAATGCCGCATGGTAAGAATGCGTTACTCGTTGAAACGGGAAAAAAGTACTTCTTGAAATGCAATGCAAGAACTCATTCCCTGAATGAATATCTCTTTAGACTGAGATATTCAGACACCCAGTTATAGATTTAATCGTCTTTCAGCGAATAGATGGGCCTTTCCCTATGTACACCTTGTCATCCTTCCTCTATCTCTTCTTTCTCTCTTGACATAAACATAAACATTATCATTTCATGTATTTAGAAATTTAGTCGTTACTGTGCAAAGTCTGCGCAACCTTAGAATCGAACGTCTCTTTGTTCTCAACGGAGAATTCCTGTTATTATTGAGCTACGAAGATATTTTATGGATGATTGATAATTTGTGATTCAGCAAATTATATATATTATTAAACTAATAAATTTATTTTTTAAACGTTTTGCGCATCCTATTAAAATACACTGCTCAAAACAATTAAAGGATATTGCAGTTTTAGGTGGATTTTGTATCTGGTAAACTGTTTAGCTGATTGATACATGGTCGACAGACATAGTAGGTTATATGAGAATAAATTGCACATGTTTGGCAGAAAAAAATGCATTTTATTGCGCATTTGTGTACTAAAGGAAAAAACACAATTTGTGCATATGAGAAAAAAAGTATAAGAAAAGGGGGTTTCTTCAAAGAAAATCATTTTCAGTAGGGGGTATGGTTTCCACGGGCGGCAAGCAACGTTGAACACCTTTGAGGCATGGACTCAATGAGGCTATTAATGACGAGTTGGGGTATTCTGCCCCACTCTTCCAGAAGAGCCCTTTCCAGTTCTTGGAGAGTTTGTGGGGGTTGTTGGCGGCCAGAAACTTGTCTTCCTAGAGCGTCCCAAACGTGCTCGAATGGATTCATGTCTAGAGAACACGCTGGCCATTCCATTCGAACGATTCCTTCCTCGAAAAGGAAATCCTCCACCAGGTTTGCACGATGTGGTCTGCAGTTATCGTCCATTAAAATGAAGTTATCTCCGATTGCTGCAGCGTAAGGGACTACAATAGGTCTGAGGATCTCATCCCTATATCGGCGACCAGTCAGAGCTTCATCTCGAATGATGTAGAGGTCAGTGCGCAAATGAATGGAGATGCCACCATACACCAACACTCCTTCACCGCCAAATCTGACACTTTCGTGCACGAACGCAAGATTATTCCTACTGCCACGGTCCCTCCAGATGAAAATACGCCTATTATCCGGTTGCACAGAAAAACAGGACTCGTCAGAAAACAGAATATTGCTCCATTCATTTCTCCTCCAGTTGGCATGCTCGGTTGCCCACTCCCTGCGGTCGCGACGATGCCTTGATGTTAATCAAACACATACCATCGGTCGGCGAGCATACAGACCTACAGCTTGGAGCCAGTTTCAGACAGTCTGAGTTGAAATTGTGGTGCCTGTAGCCGAGCGAAGGTGTTGTTGGAGAAGAGTAGCGTTCATGGTTCGGTGTCTCCGAGCTGTTAACGCTGTATACCGATCTTCATTGGGCGTTGTTGCCCGTCTACGACCTTGCCCTGGTCTTCGGCCTGCACATCCACTCTCCAAAAAACGGTTCCAGATCCTGGAAATGACACTTTGTGACACTCCAATGGCTTGCGCTACTTCGGCTTGAGTTTGCCCCCCTTCTAACCTACCAACAATTCTCAAAGCTTCTGAATCTGTCAAATGACTTCGCTGAGACATTGTACTCCTCGAAACAAAGCAATCACTGAATGCCGATCATCCTTGTCTTCATTCTCTTTTATCCAGCTGAAAGTCAAATTTCATTCGCTGCCGCTGAAGCGACGTTTTTGACGTCGAACTCAAAGTTTGCATATTCCACAGTTTGAAAACCAGAAAAATTTGCATTTGTGATTCTCTTCTTCTATTTTCGGCAAATAAATTTCGTTTATATCTTTATTTTATATAAAACTTCAAAAATCATTTAATTGTTTTGAGCAGTGTAGTTAAGATTGTGAAATTCAAAATATAAAAGATTACACAAATGTATTATTTCAGATACAAAGTAACAGTGTTATTTTATACCTATAGTTATTCTTTTGTTTGCGTATGCTCGAGGGAGGAACTACGAAGGTAACTCAATTTTTTTTAAATAGCTATACAGCTATAATTTTTTCTATAGCAGTTTAATTTCATTCACTAGCTACAGCTGGTGAATGAAAATATATTAAATCACATAAATATTATATGCATAATTATAACTAATCTAAATGACAAAACATATTATCACGCGTAAAGCAATCTTCAAATCAGCGTCTGTAAACATTTTTCAGTTAAAGGAATAACATTAAATTTCATTGTAAAGTCGTGGGAAAAAAAATGTGAACACCTCCAACTACTTGTGCAAATAATTATAATAGCATTTAAACGTACCAAACGATATGAAATAAAGTCTACTTTTAAATGGTGTATATAAAATTTGTTTAGGGGCCGTCTACAAACCAAAACCAGAATAAACGTTGTTTTTTCAATAGCAACACCCAGTTTTGATAATATATTTTAAATCTTCGGTTCAAACAATGGCTAGAAATGAAATTTCAAGTTATTTGGACGATAAGTTTTTCAATTATAAACATATAAAATTTAAAGTGTGAAACATGTGAATTACAAACTGCAGTTTTTTTTTATAGATTTATGTTTATTGTGCCCTGCTTTATGCACATTCTCAATTTAATTTCTTTTTCCAAGTAGTTTTCGAATTATGAGCAAAAATATCAAAATGATGGTTGAAGGGTCCATCTATGATGTCCAGAAAAGCATAATTTAAAAATATATATATATATATGTATATATTTTACTGTTTTAAATGAAACATTTGGAATAGTCAAAACATAATAAGCTACTGAAATGGTCATACTGGAAAAAATAATACATTAATAGAAGTTACATTGTTATTCTGTAGCATTTCAACATTCGAGTAACAAATTTCAATTTGGATACATCCCTAAAATATGTTTATTTTAAAACAATTTCTCGGAAAATAATGATACGAATGACATGAAAATTTGGATTTGGGCTAATTGAAGGGTTCAGAACCTATTTTTTGAGTCAAACTAGGGCAGTCCTATTTTAAAATGTTCGGGTTCCTTTTGATATGCAGATGGTCCCCCTAAGCCAATTTTATATACATCATTTAAAAACATAAATCATTTCCATTTTCCACTTGGTATCAGTAAATTCTTTCTACAATAATTTGTTGCAGAGTTATTAGGGAAGGATTACTGTTTTTTCACGACTGTACATTTCTACACTATCTTAACCCTTAGATGCCTGATTTTTCAAAAATCAGTGTAATAATGTTTTTTGCCTTTCATTTTTTAAATAAATCATGGGAAAAATACTTTAAAAAATCATATTTTGTTTTAAGTGTAGTTTACGGCTAAAAAACAGTTTGTTACTAATCGGCAATACTGGTGTTTAATTGAAAAAATAATTTGCCTTGATAAAATTCTATAATATTAAACACACAAGAATTTTAGGAACTATAATAAGAAATAAATTTCACTTGCTCACTGTAGGTCAAAATAGGGTATTTCGCAAGCTCCCAAGCAAAACAAAAACAACAAGTAGAAACAATTGAAAAAATAAAACTATCTTTTTTCTTAAACAGCGCAAGTGTTACCATTTACATGTTGAAAATCGATTTAATAATATTTTCAGAATGTATTTTATTGGCAACATTAGGCATTATAGCTTCAATATTATTCTAATAGTATTTTAGAGCCTAAATTGGGTATGTTGCCGAAAAGCAACACCAGGCATTTAAGGGTTAAATTTAGACAACAATGTTTTTTCCGCTCTTTTCAGTGAAACTGAAAGTTCTACAAATATATGAAAGAAAAGAAAATCTTAACTTACTTTATTAAGTAGAAACAAATTAAAGAAAGGTTCATTTAACAAGGAAATATCTTAAAACATCAAAAGCTTATTTTCACTAAACCGATAATTGCTTTCAACTGCCTTTTTTTCTTAATCATTTCTTTTTTATGCATGAAAATGTGTTGAAATATCAAGAAATTTCTTATTTTTTCATTTAATAAATAAAATAAGTTTTTAGTTGTCTCTGCTGAAACAAGTAGTTTTATTTAATAATATATAATATCTTAGAAAACTACTTAATAGCCAAACAAGTGATATTTTTCTTTTTCAGAATGTTATAAATGATTAAAATATTTTATAAATTAATATAAATAAATTACTTTGCTATAAAATATTGCATGAAACATATATTTAATATACATTTTTTTTTTGTTACATACACATTGAAAATTATGTTTTGTGCTTAGATTTTTTTTTCTTTTCGAAATACCAGTTCTGTTCTTCAAATCTTATAATTATAATCAATTGCAAAATACCTATAATGTGAATTATAAGATAATATATTGCTTACATATACATATATCTGGCATAATATAAATGTATGTTAACTCGTTAAGCGCTTCGCCAGTCACCTGAGACTGACACTGAACTTTCTGTTTAGAACGCATCATAATGCGTTAAGTCAAATAACCGCTGACTAACGATCTACACTGTTAAAAATATCGTGAAAAATTACCTCTGTTTTTTAAGGCTATCTATTTTCTGATCAATGAGAACGCTTCATAGGTGTTAATGTAGCATTCTCATTGATAAGAAAATACAGAGCCTTTAAAAACAGAGGTAATTTTTCACGATATTTTTAATAGTGTAGAATATGATAGAAAACTAAATATATATAGTTTTAAGTAATTATTGAAAATTAATTTAAAATTCTTTTATTTTTTTATTTAAAATACCTTTAAAGTAAAAAATTAATTTAAAATACCTTTTATTTATTACAGGATTATACTTTCTTAAAAATTACTTAAAACTTTGTAAATTTTTCAACTTCAGTGTCAGTTACCGTGGCAATCAACGTGTTAAATAAAAAATTATTAATATTATGTGAAAGACAAAAATATCTATTATAAATTAATATAAATTAGTTATTTTCGTTAAGAAATGATAAATATTTATCAGGTTAAATCTTTTTTTTTATAATTAGAGACATTTTCCATATACTAAATACATAAATTGGGTTTCTAAAAAGTCTGGAAACGATCAAATAAATCAAGAAATACACGTCGGATTAAAACAAGGAAAAATCCATATTAAATATAACAAAAATAGCTAGTCAAGGATACCAAATTTGACTCCTCAACCCGACGCCCCTGGGGTTCAGAGGGGGGGGAGGGGGGGGGGTCCAACATTATCTGGAATGATAACCCCCTTTATTATTATTATTATTATTCGGATTCTACGGGGAAAACTACTTAACGTTTGTGTTTTTTTTTTTTTTTTCTTCATCGATTGCAATGTAATCGAACAAAATGCGGCGTAAAATTGCACCACAATTATTGAGAGTCAAGGGGAACCATGTTAATAAAGCAACCAGGATAAAACAAGAAGCTACTGCGACCAAATAATTGTTCTTAAGTAACGCTTAAAGTAGGGCATTCATTTAGAATTCAATCATTAGCCCCGTTGCAACCCACAGTGTAGTCAAAGAAACAGAATTTTTCTGTTTAGTTTCTATTTTTACTTTCTTATATCTTTGCAAGAAGAAAGTATTGGATTCGTGAAAATTTTCGACTTTCGATTTTGGACGGATTTACACATTTTAGGGGTCAGGGATTCCGAAAAACATGTTTTTACAAAATGTCTGTCTGTGAGTCTGTGCATCTGTGAGTCTGTCTGTCTGTATGTGACACAAATTTTGTGGCGCTCTATCTCAAGAACTAATGCACGGAACTTAATAAAAATTTATATTCAGTTAGCCCCTGATATAAATTGGTGCATATTAGGTTTGGGGGTAAATCGCTCTACAGGTGGCGCTGCTATGCAGCCCCTTTCACGATTTCCGCAATAGCCCAATCTCCACAACTAATGCACGGATTTTCATCAAACTTCATATTCCGTTAGTCCTTGACATGAGTTGAAGTTTTGTACATTTTGGTGTAAATCGCTCAACAGGTGGCACTGCTGTACTGCATTTTTTACGATTTCCGCAATAGCTCTATCTCAACAACTAATGCTTGGATTTTCATCAAACTTTAGATTCAAGTATACTTTGATATGAATTAGTGCATTTTGTGTTTTGGTGCAAATCGCTCAAAAGGTGGCGCTGCTATGCTGCACTTTTCAGAATTTCCATTATAGCTGTATCTCAAGAACTAATGCAATAATTTTCAACAAACTTCAGAATCAGTTAATCCCTGACATAAATTGACATTTTGTACATTTTGGTGTAAATCGCTCAATAGGTGGCGCTGCTATGCTGTATTTTTCGGAATTTCCACTATAGGTGTACCTCAAGAACTAATGCACGAATTTTCATCAAATTTTAGAATCAGTTAGTCCTTGACATGTATTGACATTTTATACAGTTTGGTGTAAATCGCTCAATAGGTGGCGCTGCTATGCTGTTTTTTTGTGATTTCCGCAAAAGCTCTATCTCAAGAACTAATGCTTAGATTTTCAACGAACTTCAGATCCATGTATACCTGGATATCAATTATTGCTGTTTATGTATTGGTGTAAATCCCTCAACAGGTTGCGCTGCTAAGCTACATTTTTCAGAATTTCCGCTATAGCTCTATCTCAAGAGCTAAGGCAGGGATTTTTATCAAACTTCAAATTCAGATACACTTTGATATGAATTGGTGCTAAATTGATGTAATTTCTTGTACTATTTGAATGATTTAATTGACGTGGTTTATATAGAAGAAAGTTTTGTGATGGCCACAACATACTAGTTTTAGTATTGACTTGAGGACTATCATAGAAAATATGATATGTTGTTCAGGATACAATTCTAACTGCATTCTGATCCATTACATCACCATGTACGATGATCCGCCCAAAATGTTAAATTCGAAATTTCTTTATTTTTTCCCGTAGATTCCGAATGTGTTATAAAAACTGTGAGTTCTCATTCCAGATTTCATTTAAATTTGGACCACATCTGACCTCAGAGGGTCGAGTTGGAGTTTCTAGTTTGGGATCCCTAAATAGCTTTTTTAAAAATATTTAACACCTATGTAGATAATGTTTAAAGAAATTAATCCTTTTTGATTTTGTTTTTTTTTTCTTATTTATTAGAAGAGACACAAAAAACAGATCTTGACATTTACAAACACTTCACACACAATGATATATACAGATGTAAACCTTCTGGTTTCAGAATCTTCATTAGTTAAAAATAACATTCTAATTAATATACTTTCATCATTGTGAAAGCTTTAATTACATTATAAAATATGTATCCCCAGCCTATACTGGGTGCAGATAAAATTAAACAGAAGCAAAAACAATTATGCAATAGGAGCACTATGCTACTAGCAGCAATCTCAGAAACCAAAAGTCAACTAACTAATGATGCCATAATTATTACTTGACAACACAGCATAGAATGCGATCTGTTAACAAATAGAACAGCTAAATCATAAATTTGATTCCTAATCAAATCCGATGCACAGAACAACCTATTTTTTCCGTTTTTCAATCCAATGTGTATGTCTCGGATTATTCGACATTTCGGAAACACTATATATCACTATGAATTAATGCATTTTCCTTTAAAATTTATATATTGATTCATAAGGAGACTGAAATGCAATATATTTTATTAAACTAACAACAATGTATAATTCTGCCAAATGTAATCATATGGAAAATGTTTTCGAAATGATAATAGATATTTTAAATGGATTTGAATATTAAAAATGAATAATCATTTTTTAAATTTTAGGTAGATATAAAATTTTTATAAGACACGTTTCACTTACTAGCTGTTTTCGGCAACCAGACTGCACGCTATCTATATGGACTACGGGATTGAATGAATATCCAGCATAAATGAAGTTTCATAAATTATCTGGCAAAGCAATTTCCTTTACTTTCTGTAATTCCGCTTCGAATTAATTAGAAAACCCTTTTTTCTTACATGACTGCAATTTGTTTCATGATAAATTCGAACAAAATTCTGGCAATAATAGTCCAACAATTTTTTATATAAATTTGAATTGGTTAATTTATGTAACGCTTCTTTAAAACTGTGTATGAAATTCGTAAAAGTAACTTTAATTTATGATATGTTTTGAATTTCTTTTAGTTCTTACAATATGTCAGTATAATGTATAGTATTATTATGTTGTAAACATTAAAATTTAGTTATTGTATTATAATGTAAATCTTAAATGAATAAACAAAGATGCATATCAAAAGATTTTTTTTCAAAGTCTTAGTAGCCATATATGAAAAAACAAAACATGACAACATATAGTACACTCTAAGTAATTAGTATTTGCATAATATATGTAATGATTTAAATTCATATTGAAATAAGTTTTTAATTCGTTATTCGTTGTCTTGTGAGTTTACCATCGTTTCACGTAGAAATAATATTTATAAATTTCAAGTGAAAACTAAAGTAATGGCTAAGCATTATTTAAGTCCATTATTTAAGTCTCTACCTGGATTGAAACATATGGTGTGACGAAGAAAAGAAATCAGTCATTTTCAGTATCTCGACGTTATTTTAAAAAATCTATATCTCTGTTTATAATTAATTTATGAGGATGCATTTGATCTCAAATTGAAGATCTTCTTGATTAGGCCCTTCTGGTTTTGGTTTTATTTTTCTGCGCTGACTGGTTATTTTGATATGGGAAATTTTACGCTGCCATGTTTGGTCGATTTAACATGGAGAAGTTGACTTCAGTATAATAAGCAGTTACGGTGTCTTACCGTTTTTCTTGGCGTTTGTTGTTTGGCGGGGTTAGCATTTTCTTTTAGCTTCGCTTGGCACAACGGCCGACCTGCTTGATACGATTTTTATACTAGTTTAAATATTGGCAAATCACAAAAGGAAGAAACTTAAAATACTCCAATAAGAGCCAAAAATCTCTGAACAGCCATAGCATTCGCTGAAAGTACCGCTTCATGTCCGATCACAGAACCCAGGCAGCATCGAGCGCGGTTAGTACTTAGGTGGGTCAGGTGTTTGTTGGCGAAATCCGAATATTTTTTATAGAATAAAATCGAATGTTTTTATAGAAACTCTATAGAAATTTCTATTGAACTTCTATAAGCATTTCTATAGCTTTTGTTTAATCTAGCTTATAGAAAAACGGGCTATGATTCTATAGGATTCTATAATACATTTTCTATAAGTTTTTTTTTTTTTTTAAATTCTATAAGAAATTTTTGTACGGGAAGTATCATAATTTACCTTATTGTTACAGTATTCTGAATTGTTTGGAAAGTGTTTCATAGTCTATTCTTGACGCATATGTTTTACAGAGTGTTTGCTTAATCACTCTCAGTAAAATAGAGCATCTGGTAAAGTACACGCATCATATAATATAGTAAATTTAGTTGGTATCGGGTTACATTTAATTAATTTTATGTTTCCAATACAAAAATAGCTGTCTAGAAATGTTTTTTTTTGGCTCAAATAACGATGCAGTTATGGCTACGTTCATGTTCAATGAATAATATTTAATAGGTGCATCAGAAAGAGGTCGTTTAATATTTCTCGATACAACGATAGATTTATCATACTGCTATTCCATACTGTGTCATTTAAAATACGCAGCCAGTGCCTTCCTAACAGCCAATGCCTACAAAAAAATCATTAAAAATGATTTCGCATATGCAAGAATAATAATTAAAAAAATAAATGCAAAAAAGACGAAAACGTTCTTCAAACACTGTAGGTGATAGGAAAAATTAGACAACATATTTGCTGTATTAACATATTTCATTTCAGCATTGAAAATTCCATTTGAAAAATAGTGAATACTTAAGTTAAGTAAAAATATATTTAAAAGTCCAATACCATACGAATAAATATTTCGAAAGCTTTTAAAGGTTTTAGTGAGGGGAAAATTTTATTGCAATTATTTATGCAAGCTACTTGCATTTAATGTATTTTTACAGTCATAGAATTTAAAGACATTACACGGCAAATCTTATCAACTCTCATTATGATCTTCCAATAGGTAACAATTAAGAAGATGAAACAATGTTATTATTATCTAGAAACATATTTAAAGAAAAAAAGAAAGGTATTTAATTATCCATAAAATAAAAAGAAATTAAAGAATGAATCGACAAAATAAGGTTATTTGTGTAAGAAGATAAAATTCATGAGCACAATGAACTAAATGCCATAAAATCTTTTGAAAACAAATTTTCGTTAAGTCTTTTATTTTAAAAAATTGAAAATTTTCTTCATCCAATGAGGAATTCACTTAAAACAAAGATTAATTTGTTATTTTATAAACTTTGGTAATTAACTGAAGCCTCAGATTGAATATAAGTAGCTCAGATACATTAATGTTCTTGTTATTAAATAGCTTTTATTGAAAGATGATTACAAATATAAGCTTTTTGTACAGTTAATTGAATATATTTCATTTCTCATTTTTCTTTACTTCAGAGACTTGTTTTTGTAGGGATTTAAATGTGTATAAAATAGAAAAATTATATGCCCAATTCTTTAACGTGAAAGGGTATTTTATTCATTGAATACTTAACCGGATTATTCATATTTTCTAAATCCATGAATTATTTTATTAATAAATATATTCGTAATTGTTGTATAAAAGAAATGTAAACATTTTAATCTCAATGTACTTTTTGATACAATTGCGATGAGATAATCTTATTTTTTTACTTTCAAATTAGGAATAACATCATATTTATATGAAGCATATATGTACAATATCGTTTAGCATGTTTCAGGTTGAATAATTGGTAATCGTGTAACTAGTGGGTGGTCTAGTAGCAAAATCCAAATGTTTGAGCTTAATGTTGCTGACAACAATCGGAGCGGCAGTTGTGCAATATATAAATATATTTATATAATACGCCAAATTGACGATTCAAGCTCATACTCATCATGGGAAAAGCAACGTATCGCGACCATGTTAGGCATAAATATTCAAGAGACCGTAAATGGGCTGATTGTTCAACTTATGGAACATATAATCTGCTTTATATCACATCTATTCTTCGTTATTTTCTCTAAAACTTTCAAAACCTATCCCATTATATTCTTATGAATTATAAATTATAAATAACGGATATTCAGCTATTATAAACAATGGATAACGAGATATAAACAAACGAGACTGTTACCATTTAGTTCCAATTAGTGCTAATTGTTGCCATGCAAATTCCATGCAAAATCAAATGAACGACTCCCACAGCGTTTCATGCAAAAACAACAAACAAATAAAAACATTTGATTCTGATTTTAAAATATTTGTAAAAGCATATTGGAGCTTTTAAAAATTTTGAAATGCGTTTTCGGAAATCCATGCCGACTCATGCTTTTGTGAAAAATGGAGTTAACAAGACTTTTGGTGCGCTATATGGGCAATCAATATAAATGAAGTTTAAAATCAAGTTTTAAAAACTTCGTTTATATACTTTAAAAATTTCATTCAATATACACAATATGATAATATGATGAATAATTATATTATCATATAATAAAATGAACAATATGAATATAATAAGTATATTAAAATGAATGATTTCATAGAATATAAATTAATATTACTATTATTATGATTTGTTTGACATAATTTTAATTTAGTTTTATTATTTTTTAAGAGCCTATCATTTATTCGCTTATTTTTTATTTTTTATTTATGTAATTATTTATTTATTTTTTTTGCATTATAAATAAAATGCGTTTTTCCCCCCCTAGATGCAATTGAAATATAACATGTTATCATTAAAAAATTAGTATGGCTGCAAATTAATTTTTTTCTAATTAAATAACAATTTTGTTTTCAGTACAATTTTATGTTTAAATGTTATGTTAAAAATCGAAATTTTATCTGTATTGATATAATTAATATGTAGTAAATACCATGTTACTGTACATTTCTTACACTTTAATTACATTTGATATGAAATTTAAATTTTATTTACAATGCAAGCCAGTTTCAAGTAGATATAAGCTAAACTCCTAAAAATTTATAAAATTAAATTAAAATTTTAGTAAAAAATAATGATAACTGATATTTTTTTATTTTATTTATACCGAATGAGATTTTAAAGTTATACAGCTGAAGCTTTTAAATTGTTTTCGAATTAAATGAATGCGTCCTGCATATTTTTTATTTAAAAAACTAAAACTTTAACGAAAAGTACCTTTGTGTATATTAATTGACGATAAATGTCGTCAAATTTATATTTAGAAAGCTCCGAGAGTAAAACTATTGCCAGAGTTCAAACACACTATCTCTATCTCTTAAATCTGTGCCTTGATCCATTCCTAATGGAAAACGGTTCATTGATCCATTCATTACTGACATTCACTAATTTTTATAAAAAATAGTAT
Source organism: Maratus speciosus (assembly GCA_963932465.1). Taxonomy (NCBI): domain Eukaryota; kingdom Metazoa; phylum Arthropoda; class Arachnida; order Araneae; family Salticidae; genus Maratus; species Maratus speciosus. Next base: position 372,412,435 of record OZ010791.1, on the reverse strand, counting down.
TAAAAAAACTTGAACGCATTCAATATTTAATTTTAATGATTTCTGAAATCTGCAGAAATTGTGTATCACTTTCCTAATTGTTATTATTTTTTCAATAAATAATGCCATTTGCTTTGTCCTATTGTTGAGCTATTTCAGAAATTTAGTATTGTGTAAAAAAATATCCTCATCATTTGTTTTGTTTTTTTGTAGACATCATTTGTAATTTTTAGATGAACTTTTCGACAATACAAACCCTTCAATAATAAAATCTCCATTCTGTTTGTGCGAAGTCTTCTGAAAATGAAACGCACAACCACATTCCGTAATTTTGGACGGGGTTATATACTAGTAAGAAAAAGAAAATTACATCAAATCAAAGCATATCAAAACATAAAATTGAATATTATATTTTTTATCCAGTTGTTTTTTTTTTCATACATAATCGTGTGTATTAAACTGTAAAGTTTGTCTATCTGCAAGTAATTTCACAATACAAGACTTCAGACGGTAAATCGAAGGTGTTCGTTGTATCCAGTCCTGAGCACCAGACGATTTCAGATACTGGTGCAGTGTATCTAGATATTCCTTCATCATTTAAGGTAAACACAACAGTATTACGCCACTTAAGAACACTAATCTAATTATTATTAAATTCATACACTGTAAATAAATACTGCCAGTTTTCCGGTAGGAATCGGAAAAATAGTTGCCCTTATCGTATCTGAATAATTTCCGACCCAGCTCGGAATACAATTCGTAAAAATTAGAAAATAGTCAGTAAAACGGAATTTTACGGTTTTTATTCCGATTTTACGCATTTTATTCCGAGATGGGTTGAAAATTATTCCGTTACGATAAGGGCAACTATTTTTCCGATTCCTAAAACTGGCATTATTATTATTATTATTATTATTTTTTTTTTTTTTTTTTTTTTTTTTTCTTTTTTTTGCTGTATAGTGAATTCCGATTTTTTTTGCCTAGTTCTATCTATCTGAATAAACATTCAAACTTTCAAAATATATCCTTCGATAAAAGTGAAAATAAAAAATGTTACCTTCATCCAAGATACGGTAATGGGCCTAGTAAATTTCTGATACACGAATCTTCAAGTTTAGGGTTTATCCAACAAATTAGTTTCAATGCAATAGAATATATCAACAGTAGTTTAATTTAATACAAAACATAATAATAAAAAACAGTGTTTTAAATAAAAACATATCTCTTAATTTAAATTTCTCAGAATTTGCAAATTATATCTGTTTGAAAAAAAAAAAAAATATCTGTGAACAAACACACTCTGGAAAATAAACAAATGTACCAGCAGAAAAATAAAACTATTATTCTAAACAGTTTATTGAAAGTTTACGTTTAAGGATGCTAGTCAACCAGATTGCTTTAAATCATTTTTCAGAAATGCATTTTTGGCTTGTTATTAAACTTCAAAATTAGGTAACCACTACTGGTACGCGGCCAACTACAGGTGCATTTACCTTATTTATTGCCGAATGCATCTGAAGATGAAATGTTTGGAGTAGTAGATCAGCATTTCTAACCGTTCGCAATCAACAGATAGTTAGATTGTAAAAACAGACCACAGAAGATTAAAGATTTAAATTATATATGCAACATGTTTTTCAACAATATAATACTTATGGCCACCTCATAATCACGAAAGTGGTTCTAGGATAGATATGAGTGACAAATACCTCATACCCCAATATTCCTGGTGACCATGAAGCACCAGATGTGAAAAGAATTACTATTTAGCAAGTAATTATCGCATGTGTCACAGTTATCGGGAATTAATACGAAATCCATTGCAAGAAACAAAAGAAAGTTATCTAGTTGTATCTTTTATTAAGTGTTAGATCCGTTGCTGTATTATTACTTGAAAAAAAAAAAAAAAATTCAATATTAATATCTTTAACCTGTTTACTTCCCCATGTCCTAAGAAAAATACGTAATAGTTCTATTCTTTATATATTTATGTGCAAATAGTTTTAAAAATGTAAAAAATAGTCCATCGGTAAGAGCTGAAAATAGACGCATTAGATGACGATTTCACAAAGAGAATATCATATATGAGATATAAACAGCAGCCATAGCAATAACCTTAATCTAGTCTGACAAGTTTGTCAGTGGACCTATTAAAAGTGCCATACCTGTAATACCATTAATACCATACGGTTTATATTTGCGTATATTGTTATTAAATACAAAACGATAGAATGTTATTTTTTCAAAGATTTTTGTTTTTTTAAATATTTAAAATGATATAAAAATAGCTTCACTTTCTGATTAAAGATTAATTTCTTATTAAAGAATTTTTTTCTCCATTTCATAAAGAATTATTGATTTTTCTAATAATTGATTTATGAACACAAAATATATGCACTAATTGCTTTCAAATTAGATTCATTTAATTAATCAAATGTAGTTGAAGTATGATTTATCTTTAGTTTACAATGACGGTAAATGATAGAAAAAGTTACTTAATTAAACTTACCTATACTGCATCATAAAAACTATACTCCTTAGCTTCTTTAACTGATATTTGCATTTCAAAAGGATATGAATGGCGCATTTATAAATTGCTTTATTAAATTAACGATAAAGCAAAGAAGGAATTATATAATTATCTTGATTCAGAAGTAACTCTTGTCTGTATTATTGGTTTTTTCTGCCTAAATGAGTATTCCAAATTTCCGTTTTCTTAATTAACCATGACAAAATTACCAAGATCTCCTTTTGATACATCTTACCCTTTTGAAAGTAGTTAAAATATTTCAATTCATTATTTATTCTTAAAATATTTTTTTCTTATTATCCTCAAAATGGATTATATGATCAAATTAACTGCTGCATATTCATTTTGTATCGATTATTTTCTTTGAGAAATGAAGAATTTTAGTGCATATAAATGACTTTTAACACTTCTTCAAAATGTTCTAAAATAACTTTCAAGGTATTCAAGTACAGGATACGTAACACCAGTTCTCTTTAATTATAATTATATATATTTTTAAATAATAATTTTAATTCTATTTTCATTTTCCATTCAACACAATTTATTTTTTTTTTTTATTCTAGCGCGCATATATATTGTGGAAGACCTTTTTTGTTTTATATAAGCAAATACTTGAAGAAAAAGAAACTTAAAAGTTTACTGACTTAGCTTTTAAATATCTTTCGTTAATGCAGTTTCCATCTCAAAGTAAGACAAAATACAGTTTAAAAGCCATAGAAACATGATTTACATAGGGAATAACTTTAAGATTTATCCTAGTACACTAATCAAGTTCATGCAATTATAATTTATAACTTTAATAGTGCTTTCTTATTACATGAAATTCACTTGTTTTAATGATGTTGACATAATGTTTAATAACTGAAAGACAGAAATAAACATACATATTTATACAGGGATGAAATTCCATTATAAAATCTAAAATATCAGAAATTTTAAAACAACGTAATATAGATGACAGATTATTTAAAAAGTAATTGCAAGTACAAATGGTAAAAAATTACTTTTTATACTTAGTTAATGTCGTCATTATAAAAACATTTATCATACATAAAACATTTACTATATTTATAACTAGTAGAACTACCCGGCTTCGTCCATGTCAATAATATGGGTACTCCCGGGTAAAATACATTAAAATGAAATAATACGGCAATGGCAATAACTGAGATATATTGCATTTCCGTCGACGAATTGTTAAAAAGATAAAAAAGAAATATCAAATTGTTTCTCGATTTTGTTATTTGAAAGAATTTTTGAATAATTTTCAATCATGGATATTTTTTAATTTCTATTCAGCCCAATTACGAAACATATACTTTTTTGCTAATGCAATATTATAAAGAAGAGAAATTGCTATGAGTAACTCTAGTATCATACTGTTGGTGGCAACAACCTAACTCAACCATAAATTTAACTTTTACCGCGATATGAACTTTAAACATCGCACATTTGATTGTTCTAACGTCTAACAGAATACAAAAAGTACTCTCAGTAATATTTGTTTGAAAATGTTATCTCAATTTATAGTTGTTAATACATTTTAAATTAACTTTCAATCACGGATATATTTTTAAATATACCTGCAACCCAATTAAGAAAGATATATCCGTTTTCTATTAATGCAATATTATGAAGAAACGGCATATGTAACGACTAGCTTTATATTGTTGGTGGCAACAACCTAACCTTACCATGAATTAAGCTTTTACAGCAAATTGATTTCTAAACATCATACATCTAATTATTTCAACGTCTAATAGAAAACAAAACACATTTTCAATAATTTGTTTGAAAAGTTTATCTCAATATACAGATTTTATATGTTTTTTAATGTAATTTTCGAGCTTGATTTTTTTTTTAAATATGCCTGCAACCGAGTTACAAATGATTAACTTAATTGCTCAAAAATATTGTAAATAATTCAGTATTTGTTTGTTTTCGTTTGCTTTTCCATAACTAAACTAGCAAATTTCAGTATTTGTTTGTTTTCGTGTGGGAATCTCGTTCCGCTTGCTTATAACTTGGATTCTTCTGAAATAATTTTAAGTCAACTTCCAATATTAGCTTTTCAGTGAAGGTTTCCGTATGTAACATTTTTATACGCGGGTTAGTCATAGAAGTATAGGGGAAAATTGTATAATCATGTGGAACCCGATTAAGAAAGATTAATCTTTTTCAATGTTCTGAATGGATTTTGCTGGAATATTCATTGTATGTTATATAATTTTACACGGATGGTTTTAAAATATTGCATATAGTTTTATGTGGCTTTGTTATAAAATGATGGAAGAAAGTTCAATAGTCTGGTGAGCCAGATTATAAATGTTTAGCCTTTTTTAAAAGTTCTACTGGACAGATTTTCATGAAATTTGCGCTGTTACTTTACACCCAAATTTCTTGAATAGTGTTAGTATATAACATTTTGTTGTGCATACATTGTTATAGAATTAGCTGAAATGTTCTGTAATCAGGTGAAACCAATTCTGAATGATTAGCATTTTTAAAAAGTTACATAATTTTTGAGGAATAGTTTTAGTATATTCCATATCCGTCTATCATTCTTACACCAAATCCTACTGCAAATGATTAACTAAAAAAATTGGTTCTTAACAGCCGAAATTTTGTCTTACACATTAAAAAAAATAATAGCGCGTTGATGATCGTATCGTTTTCAGCGATACGAAAGGTTATTTGAGATAAAGATCCCTATTGCTGTAAAATGGAAGATCAAATTCACCGACGTATTTACTTTATTTCAAGATTTGTTCGGAGAAACCGATCAACGCAGCGGGCGAAATGTGCTACTCAGATAAATAAGTGCAATATCGGGAAAACATTTACAATTAACTGATTGCTAAAACGAAAATATCAAAAATACTTTTCCCTGCAGTTGTTGAGAAACCTAACAAATATGCTAAAGGTTAAAAATATATCCGTGTTTCAAAGTTAAAACGATTTTTCTGTTAACAGACAGTATATCCGGCATCTTTAACACATGTATACAAAGATTCATTGACGAAAATTTTTAAATGGAATCTCATATTTCCATTCATAAAACCCAAATCCACAGCCGTTAAAATGAAAATGACAACAATTTCCAAAAGAGTTCAATCGTAATGTCAGTCATGAATTTTGTTTAAAAAGAAAGAAGCTTACTTTAAAAAATAGTAACTATGTTACAATTGCTATTTAATATAAATCGTAGTAAAATCGTATTTTATGTAACCGTAGTCGATACAAATCGAAGAATGTTACCGCTGCATTTCAAGTATTAAAACATTTATCTCTATGATATAATTAAAGATACAGCATTACAAAAAAAAAATAGGAAATAAATTGTAGCAGTCGGTTTTTAGAACCAGCTTGAAATCCTATTGACGAAATTGACATCATATCCTGCAAGCGATTTATTATTACTATTATCTTTTTCCTGAACTGTTTTCTTGAAATTCAAACTCTTGTATTAAAATAGATTTTTTTAACTTTAAAAACTTTCAAATGAAGATACTACGTCATTTTAACACATGTTTAGTTCAAAGTTTTACATATATAGAGAGACAAATTTCGTCTTTTCATTAGAATGACGTCGTTTTCAAAAATGCAAAAATATAGCAAGAAAATCTGAATTTTTATTATATAAAAAAAATAAAATGCACGCGTTATCGTTATTTTCTTTTTAATTATTCTGTCATTTTTAGAGCGTGGTAACATGCAAGAAATGATTGAGTTAGAAAATTTAAAAAGAGATTTTTCTATTATGTTAAATTATGGAAGGTGCTAGAAAAAAGGGGGTAAATATTGGTTTGAAGATTTTTTAATGTTGAAAGCTGCCTATTTCACATTCTAAAGCTTATACACACCAAGTTGCCTATAAATCTGTTAAAATTTGAAGATTTGTATAACAGACATACACTCAGAGAACGGCTTTTACGTATATAGATGATATCGCTAACCCGCAAGAAAAGTGACACATCTGGCAGAAATTCATTTTGTGTTTTATTCCATAAATAGGTATGTCATAGGTTCGTCTTTCTGCATGCAAATTACATTCGTGTCGTTATAAGGAAAACCTCTATATTACACTATGCGTCACATTTCCAATGTAGGAAATGCGCAGTGATGAAACAAGAAAAGTGACATAACTCACAAAAAATATTCCATAAGCTCATACTCGAGCAATTTATAAAACTCTCTATTGCCTTAGTAATAAAAATATGAAAATTTCCTAATTTAGCGAAATAACGCTTAGTTGGTGATTAATTGATTAATAGTTCTGTCATAGATTAATAGTTACAACTTTACAATTGCTCAGGTAGGTAGTCATGTTGTCGAATATCATTTTTGAAATGAATATGTGGGTCAACACGGAGTAAATGAAATACATACTTGTTTGTGGATGTATTTACAAACGTCACGTGTTGACGGTGAAAATTTGGAATTAACTTTTTATTAGGATAACTTCGACGGATAAAATAAAAAATAAATATATTATTTTACTATTCATTCATGCTGTTACAACATTAAAAATCTATAAAATAACAATAAAATTCTTGATCTGCGGACACACGTAAAATGAAGGCGATACTGCCCATTCAGTAATAGTGAAACAACAACAACAACAAAATTACAGCCAAATTTACTTCACTCAACAGTAAGTGACATTGATTAGAACGCCAAAAAGACAGGACGTCATTTTTCAGTGAAAGAGTTAGTTCATTGTGATTTTTTAGGTTTAAAAAGATTGAGTGGCGAAATGGGGTGTGCTTAGAAATTACATGAAAGATAATGAAGGTAACGTTCTTCAGTTTTCCAGAATCAAAATTTTAAGATTTGATAATTAATACTTTTTTCATTCAACTTAAAATAGTCTTATGGCCAAGGCGATTTCTCTGACTTTAAAATTAAAGCTGAGGTAAAAGAGAGTTTTTACCTTTACATAAAGCGTATTCGAAGCCCTTTCCTTTGAGTAAGCGGAAGAAACAAGATTGTTTGTCTTTAATTGCTTCCAGGCATATTCGTCAATGTTATGCACTTTCTACATTATAACATTCACAATAAAGATAAATGTCTGTGTAGCATCCATACAGAACTTTTTAAAATAAAGTTCCAGTTTGAGAAAGTCCTATAAAAAGCTGCAATGTTTATTTTTATAAAAATAACAAACTTAAAAAATAAACGATAAAACTTATCTAGTTTTTCATTTTAAATTAGTTAGAAAAAATTGGATAGTTATATGTTATATTTTTGATTTAAATAATTATTTTTCTTTTTCAAAAGTTTGAAGAAGATACAAAACAAAAGTAGTAATCTCTTCATCCTTTCAGAAAAAATAAATCTGAAAACTGGAAAAACAGATTTATTTTTTAATTATTACTAAACAACAGCCAATAATTATTGTATTTTTTGTTCTCCTAAGTAAGGTTACGTTTTATTATAATATAGTTTATAAATGTATAACAATGTTTTGAAATAATAAATAGTTATTGCTATTGAAGTGTGAAAAATAACATAACTACTTCTTTTATTTTTTAATTGTTATAGAAAATATTGTGATAACGTAATTACGTCTATGTGAATTTTTAATTTAATAATCAGTTATTGTATACTTATTTTGTATATTTATTTTATTGTAACTATAAACTTGTTTCACTGAAATGCAATTGTAAGATTATAGTTGTATAATAATTATAAAGAAGTTTTGAAATATGCTTTTTCTTTTAATTTAATTTCCTAGAAACCTTGTTTTGAATGTGTGGTTGATTCTTATATTGATTCAAACTAATTAACGAATGATAATACGTTAAAGTTAAAACACTGAGGTTTTAAAATGAAACGAAAATAATGCACCCATGCTAAAAGTTGGTTCAGTGAAAATTGCACAGTTGAAAATTTCCATTCAGCCATTTACGTGAATATACAATAAAGTACTTGAGAACTTTTGTTCAGCCTTGTGTATGATCTACATAATTTATTCCACACCAAGTAATATTTAAAAAAATAGTTCAACTTAATAACGCTTACGAAAACTGCAAACGTTCTTCCAGCAATTATTGTTCATATACTTAAAAAGTTAAATTTCTTCTTCAGACATATCCTTTTGTGTGTCTCTGCAAATGAACGATATATTCTATGCACACCATATTCTACAGTATATGCCGTAGTAAACCTCAGTGATATATATAAATTTCAATGTTTAAAATAGTGTGGTATCATTAAAATACTCCGCAAATGATCCCCCCCCCCCTAGATCGTAATGTAACGGAATTCTTTTGGGTGTCTCTGTAAATGAACCGTATCTGCTATAGACTTCTTTTACAATACCAAACATGCCACAGTGATACCAATAGCATTTAAGAACTTTATGGAAATAGGGCTATATTTACAAGACTTATAGCACGAAGGGGCAGACAGACAGACGGACAGATAGACAGACAGGCAGACATACAGACAGACAAACATAATTCATAAATACTTTTAAACTTTGTTGAAAAGCGTTAAAAATCCACATTTTTGGACGTACTATTTTGTAAGGCGACTGGAATTTGACAAATTGTGCAACAAGAAAAATGTTACAACTCAACAAGGGGTTACATTTATTATGATGGGGAGAGGGGTTTATACATTTACAAAATCCACTCTAAAGCGTTTAGGTCTTAATTCTTACAGATTTTAAGCATTTTTTGTACTTTTTTACAGCTGCATGCAGAATTACGTACTATCATTTTATGCTACATTAAAAAAAATGTGAAAAAAATGCTTTCCTGTGAAATTTACTTTTGTCGAAATGTGTCACATTTCTTGCGGGCGAGCGATAGATTAAGTGTACGAATATTTGATGTAGATTTAAATACAAAATATTACACAACGTATTCAAATAACAATCATAATCTAAATGTAATATACTTAAAATAATTCCTCAGTTCTCATAGATAATTATTACTATTACTATAGATCGTTTACGACAACTCACAGCAGATGTCTGTTTTTCGCCACATTTCTGTTTTTCGTATATATATATATATATACTAGGAGGCTCAGCCCCCTGCAAGCTACGCTCGCTAACCCCTTTTACATGCCACCGAATCTAAAAACACGCTAATTTTGTCGGCTTTAAAAAGATAAGAAAAAATTGAATTATAATGAAATACCTGGGGCGATCTCTCTGTAAACAGTTTTTCATTCAATTCCCATTATTGCGAAAATTTAAGGCCTAATCAGTTGATGTTAAGGCATACAATGGTTCTTTTCATGTTTGATTAAGGAAGATCAGGTAAACATTTCAAAAGAAACTAAAATAAAATGAATTAAGTAAACAGAGTCTTTGCCTAACGGTATTTTTAACAACGTTATAAAACGATTAACATAATACAGTGCAGACATTTAAAATGTATTGCTTTAAATCTGACCTAAGTTCCACTAAAGCTTTCTTTCTCTTTCTAGCATTCACATGAAAATACTTTTGTTTTTAGAAAGGAAATATTATTTTTCGAGTGTCTTAGAATTGGGAGCATTAATTAAAAAGATTACCTCGAAATATGAAATTAATGTCCGGCATAGATATATTTAAACTGTTTCGCAGTATTATTATTTGGCCATTTTAAGTGTGACGTAATTACTACAATTTACTGATTTAAACGCATATTAATGTACTTATTATTTTAAATTTTCCTTTCTCTATTAATAATAACGTGTAAGCACAATTTTCATGACATAATGTTCCATATTTTCCTGCTTTTAGCACGTACTCATTTAATAGCAATTTTAAAGTTTTTTTTTTCTGATTTTAATAGTCACGTGTAAATAAATTTTTAATCGTAAGAAAACATTATTTTTTGCGCTGTTTTTACAATTGAAAACAATATCTATAATAATAGCCTAAGTAATGTGACCACCATCAATAGTTTCGGACGGACCACTTAACCTTTTTACATTCCAGGTGTCATTTTGGACTTAATGTTAGCCAGGCACAGGTGATAAGTCGCCAAATTCTATCGCCATCATTTCATCTATATTATAATAGACCAAGCCATGTAACCGCCGTTAACAATTACGGGCTGATCCCTTTGCTTTTCTGATGAAAAATTTCATTTTCATTAAAAAATCAAAAAATATTTTTTCTAATATAACTACTTAAACGTTGCCATGATCGCAAAAAAAATCTTGGTACTTTTATGTTAGCCGGGTGCAAATCTCACCAATAGCTTTTTTTTTAAACTCTCCAGTTAGCATTTTTTTTCGAGTGGTAAATGAAAACATTGCTTTGAAGTTTAAATTATATGTCATGGTTTGTTATATTATTTAGTATTTGGCACAGATGTTTGGATGCAGGATTTTTTTCACGACAATTTGAGGAAAATATGGTTTTCGAATACTAGTTACATATGCTTTTTTAAATTATTTTCGGTTATTTAAAAAATGAAATAACAATAAATGAAAATAATAATTAATAACTATAAAACAAAATAATTTATATAATTAAAAAAAAAGAAACAAATTGAAATAAAGAATAATTATTAAATAAACAGCAATAGCCTGTTTACTATATCAATCAAAATAACGCCATTTTGGCGCCAATTAGGTACCCCGATGCATATATGACATATGTACCTAATATTTTCTTTTCGTTTCCTAAAAAAAAAAAAAAAAAAATGAAAGCCATTAATTTTAAATGATTCAGTTTTAAATGAAAGTTTTGTACTTTAAATAAAATGAATGAAAGGTTTAAATTTTAAATAGAATTACAAAAAAATAAATAAATAAATCAATAAATAAATAAATAAATAAACAAAAAAAAAAGAGAAAAAAAAAAGAAAAAAAAGAAAAAGAAACGGGAAAAATGTTTGGCGATTTATCACCTGCGTCCCGCTAACATAAAAATACCATGTTATTCTTTTCTCTAATCTTCCGTTTTTGTGAAAGATTGTTCATGTAAATTGAGTTATGAATAAAAGTAATATGATACATTTCTTAACATACATTTAAGGGAAACCAAACTGGTAGCTAAATTAGTTTAAAAAATAATCTTTTCTAAAATGAAAAAAAAAAAATATATATATATATATATATATATATATCTTATGATTAAAATTTGAGTTGCCGTCATTAGGAAAAGTGTTTAAAATCAGAAAAAAATTAATATCTCGAAAACTAATTCAAATTTTGAAATTCTAATATCAGTTTTGAAATCTGCAGATTAATACGGATTTTTGTTGTTAATTTCACCGCATAGTATTCTATATTTTCAGAGAAATCTCCATAAAACATAATCAGTCGTTTAATAACATCGCTTTATAAAGTCGTTTCAAAAAATTTGTTTCATTAGGATTTAATATATGTATGTATATATATATATATATATATATAGGATAGGATAGATGTACCTAAGAATCGTTACATAAAATAATTACATTAAAAATGTATATTATTAATAGTAATTTTCAATTATTTTACCATGTTAAAATTCATTTATGATGGTTTAAGAATATGTAATGAAAAAAGTACACTATTAAACTTATTAGATATTTGTTTCCTCATTTTTTTCATTCTTTGATTTGGAACATTTATTTACTCATTTATCTGCGAAAATACAGGACTTTGGTGAATTGACAGATATTTTAATATTTAAATAGAAATTCGTATAATAAAATGTTATAATTGCTGTTCATTAAGTAACTATTACATGCAAATATCTTAAATTAATTTAAATAAATAGATATCAATATTGTAGAAAATCGTACGACAAACACATTTAGATTCAAAATCTTCTAATATAGTAACTTCGTTTCATTGAAGGCTGCTGCGAAAATATCATTGATTGAAAGAAACAATTTCTATTGTGTTTATTATGGCATCATATAAAAAAAAATTAAAATCTAATAGCATTTCTGATTCGGTATATAGACTAAAATTAATCTTTAATAAGATTGTAACTCATTCATTTACATATAAAATAGGTGTCATTTATATACTTCAGATATTCAGAAAAATAAATTTGTAATCACGAAACTTATGTTTATTCATAACTAGCTGTTACCCGTGACTGCGTTCACGTAACATTTAAAGAAGAAGAAATTCATCAATTAAGCAAAAAATTTCGATATTTAAAAGCATATATAATTAACCTTTTATCACATTTTATAGTAGAAACGCTTCTGATGATCCCAATTTGCTTATTTTTGTTTATGCATATAGGACCATTTAAATTTCTTTTGTGAGCATGAAATTTCATACACCTTTTCTAAGATTAAATGAGGAATAAATTTACATCTCTGTTATTCTATTTTATTATTTATATTTATTCCGTTCAAGGATATTGATTTAATTTATGTTTTCGAGACAAAAAATATTATTTAAAGATATATATTAATAATGAATTTTAAAGGAAAGTGGTTATTAGTAGGTCACTTCAGACGTGACTTTGATATGATTAGAATAAGCGAAAAATGAACATGCACCATTATGGTTATATTCCAAAAAATCACATATTGGAAGAGAAAAAAAAAGATAAATGGTATAAAAAATAATCAAACGTGGTGATAAAATAATCAAAGTTAAAAGTAAAAAAAATAATCAAAGTTCAAAAATAAATAATAAGAGCACGGGAAATATCTTTAACTTTCGAATATTTATTACATTTTAATTTCACGGTACCACACTTTTATGAGCTCTAGATCTACCAATAATATCAAAATGTTTATCACGCTCCAAAGACTCTTGAACCTAAATACTTATTATTAAAGCAATAGAGTTACTTATTGCTTTCGAGGAATAAATCGATTTATGTAAAAGCACCACAATTATGAATAAACATTTTCATATCTATTGTGTGTTGTATTTTGGCTTATGAAAGCTTTGAAATTTGCAAGAATATGCTCCAATGGGGTAACAGTGATAGATTGTGTTTCAGAGAGATTTTAACTATAGATTTCGATAATTTAAAATCTAAAGAAAAATTCCCTTCTTCCTTTGCGCTTTTCGATAAACACGGTGCCTTTATACATTAGAGGGATGTGAAGTGAAAAGCAAATTTATTGCTTAGTTAAGGTTTTGGCTCTTGTGTACACGTAAATGATGTCACATGTAAAGCCTAATCTCAAATTGAAATTACTTGCTAAACTTTTTTAAGTTGACTTTCCTGTGCCATTTATTAAATTTTATTGAAACCAGTGTTATGGGAGATTGTACTGTAAAAGGATGTTAAACTTATATATTTGCGATTGTTAAACTTATATATTTGCGATTGTTAAATTCTGTGCAAATCACGCCATTTTGTATAAAAACTGCTATAAAAAGCTAATATTTTCTGAAAGAAAAGCAGCTAAGACTAATGTCAGACGAAAGTCTTTTGCACGCTTTTTTCCTTGCGTATTATCCCTACACAATGCTAGCGGCATATACGTGAGGAAAAAAAAGCGTGCAAAAAGACGTCCGCCTGGCATTAGTTTAATGATTTAAAATATGACGACACTAGGTTAGTTTTTCCTACGGAATGTTACTTGTCGAAATAAATAAATAAATATATATATTCTTTCACTTCATGAATCATTTAAAACTATGAATTTTAATTTATTTAAAAAAGGGGAAACCGATTAATGAAATCCAATATTATTGTACATTTAGAAAAACATTGAAAAATAATTTTTTTAAATATACTAAATTTCATGTAAGAAAATGTATTTAAAATGTAAGCTAAAATTTCCTTTTCAAAGAATGCGACTTTTGATGCAAAATTTTATTTCTGAAAAGTATATTGTTATTTTATGATTTCGTTTTAACTTTCGAAGCTGGTGTAATGAAGACGACATCGCTTTGACGAAATTAAAATAAATCTAAGTTAATGTTTTCGTATTAAACTTAATGCTTTCTATGAAAAAATATTACATCATTTTTAACCGATAAAAGCTTTTACTAAAAACGCCTTTTTGACATCTTTTAACTGCCATCTTTTAAAATTAATCAATTAACATAGTATATGATTATTTTAATCAAGGCCTCCTGATAAGGGAGTCTTGATTTTAATTTTAATTCGTATGAATAGTGGGCAATAACTATCCACTTAAATGAACAGAAGTTATATTTACTCCTTGGTTCCGTCAATATGTCGACAGATGATTTTTGTTTCTGTGGAATAAATTCATTCATGAAGTTTCGATGTTTGTAAATATGTTTTCAATTTTGGAAAATTTAATTTAATCAAGTTTTTGCACCATTTATACTAATTGAAATTCAATTCTTTTTAATTTTAATGAGGAAATAGCGTCCAAAAATATATTAATACGTTTTAATTCCCCTTTTTTCCACCAAAAATATCTTCTCCTGATAATCATAACGTGAATTTTGAAAAGAAAACTCTCATTTGTATGTAACTTACATTCAAACTTTTTAATCAGTATGGACAGTATTTCTGTGACGTCACAATTGGTAAAATAGCGGTTTTTATAGCCTCTAATCAAAAGCGAGAATAGGGTCCATTTGTAAAAAATATTTCTGTTATTCGTTTTGATATGACGTCATTATTTATCTATTTTCATTAGTTACTGATATTGATGCCCATTGTATTTTTAACGGATATTTGAAAATACCTGTTTTATTTCAAATTTGACGTCATATTTTTCCAATCGAATAACTTTATTAATAATATTATTCTTTTTCATTCTTTTTCCTTCTAATTATGACACCATTTTTAGCAGAAACCCCCTTATTAACGTAACCGATATTCATCCTTCATGCATAATAAAAAATACCCCATTTTTTGTTTCAAGTATGACGTCATATTTATTTTCTTTTCAATTCTTTTTATTTTAATTTTTAATTAACTGTAGAGGAGAAGTTATTATTCCAGATTTAGTTTTTCTTGGCAACAAGAAAGAAAGATGGTTAAATTTATCGGGAAAATGTCAATTGATTCTGTATGAAAAATAATGAAATTTTGAATTATTAAGATAATTATTTGAATAAATTAAATAAACTATAGCCTATTTTCATTTCCGGGTTGTAATCCATCTATATCAGAAAAATACAAAAGCATTAATTCATCCGTTTAGATGCTGACTTCATTCAAACATTCGGACACACATTGACATTTATAATATTATAAGGATTATACACTTTTAGATATTTGTAATTAAATGAATGCACTTTTATTTTCACTTCAGTTACCAAGTGTTTCTTATGAAGTATACATATTTGTGCAAATTATGAATATTGTATTAATACAATACTATTTCACAAGTTTAAGTTTGTAAGAAAATTTTTCTTTCTGAATAGGTAAAAGATTATATTTAAAGTACGATAAAAATGTATTTAGATGTAGATATATTTCGAATGATGAAAAAAAAAAAAAAAAAAAAAAAAAAAAAAAGGCACATGAAATTTGAAAAGTACTCTTCACGTTAGATAAACTTTAAACTTAGATCATATTCCATTTGATGTGTAATTGGAATTTTTATCGATAATTTTTCTCAAAAGTGGTATATAGAAATTCTTCAAACATTTCACAGAATCCATTAAGGTCGTTCTAGTAATATATTTTTTAATCTAATATTAGATTTTGTATTTTTATGAGGTATATCAGATTAATAACTTAAGGTATTTTCCGAAAAACACCTAACTTTATTAAAATAGTTAAACACAATTTGCATATTAGAACAAATTATAACATTAGTTTAAATTTGGAATTATCAAGATAAAATAAGGTTAATGCAGTTCCTTTAGATATAGCGTACGCATTTTCTCCAAATTATATGCTCCTAACGCAATGATCAATTACTTTTCAATTTTTAAAAAAGCTTGCTTATGAAAATTTATATTTTAGTTTCATACAATTATGGAAAATGAATAAAATCATAAAAAGGGTAGTGTAAATTGTTGAAAGTTATTTAAATAATTGAAGCTACTTTCGCTCATATTACTTTTAAAGAAGTAATATTTTAACACTTGTGAGAAATGCGATCTGCGACATAATGAAAGATGTGCAAAGTAGAAAACATTTGAATCATTTTTAGTAATCATGTGAAATATCTGTCCATATTAATATTTATTTTTCATATAATGCTTATTGTTTTATTAATACATTGAATGAAAAAAACGCACCATCTTCATGTAGAATTTAGTCATTTACTAAATTCCTAAAAAAAAAAAAGATGTATTAGAAGTCATCGCACCTGCAGCATGTTTTGTGAGCGAATCTAGGACAAATATTTTTACTACTGACGAAACAATGTTTGTGAAATCATGCTACACTATATGTTTGTGAACTTTTGTGACAATATACTGTCTTTCACGTGAACAATTAAATGTACTTCAAATTATAACTATTCCCAGTGTTTCACAAAAGTTCTTCTTTGCTGAGCTAGATGGAAGCACTTAAACTGTTCCATTCTTCAATCCTTCGAGACTCGTTCAAATAACTGGTAATATGTGACGGCACTGAACGGGGTCCTTTAGACATTCAATTTAAAACTTTATTATATATAATAGAGAACTGCTGATCTCATCAAAAAGCTTTGTTTTACGGAATAAGGCATCCTGACTTTACTTTTGCTGCCTTAAGACCGTTAGTCACTGTTGAATTCTCATGCCTATCAGACGTGTTGTTTGATCTATTATGCTTCCATTGTTTTTTACGGAAGATATTTCCCCGTAACATGGAGCACTCTATATCTATGGTTAAAAGGCACTTTAATACTGTTACAACCAATCTGATGTATATACTAATTTCTAATCTCATCCCTTTATTTCTTATTCATAGTAGTTAATCAAGAACTAATAAATAGAACCTCGACATGCAGACGCAAGCTCTCTGGAATTTCATTTAGTAGCGTGAAGTCTCTCTCTCTGCTCACCACTGCTAAATTAAAATAAAATAAAATATTTTTTTAGGAAGGAAAGAAAGTGTCTGCTGCTCCTACAGAAATCACAGGTAGGAACTCTTTTTATTACATCTGAATTGATATATTTTCTTAATCTGGGTCACTTGGCGAATGCCGATAATAAATTATGTGCTGTTCCCTTAACAATTTTGAACAAGATGATCCAAAAATATACTTACAAATTGAGCTTTTTTGTGTCTGTGCTTGGGGCGGGAAGGAGGATGGGGGGGAGTTGTAACAAAATTTCTGGTATTTTTTTACTTATATTTTTAGTGCAAGTTGTATATTTTGCTTTAATACGTCAGAATGAACAAAAATCTCAAAATATAATTGTAATTTTAATTTTACTCTCAATGTTTAATGTTAAATTTCATATCTGACGATTATTTTTATTTCTATTACATTTGTGATTGACCCCTATTTTGCAGCAAAAAAGATAATCCAAATTTAAACATCTATTATTCGGTCAGTTTTAATCGCAGAGAAATGACACTTTTTTTGTCTTACTTGTTAGTGCTATAGGATATTTTTACTAAATATCACGTATAGGACCGGGGACCGTATAAATATTTAAATTTCGTAATTTTTAATAAATGTTTTTCATGACCCATATCACTTTTAAAGTACTTCTTTACCTCATTTAAAACATTTTTGCAATTGGAACTATGTGTCTATAACTAACGGTTTACAAATTAGCCATTGAACACCGTTGAGAGGGGAAACACCGTATAATGGTCTTGGTAAGATATTGGTGAAGTTATCACATTACCTTGAAACAACAGTCTTAAACCACGCCATATTTGTTGTTGCCTCACACATTAAATATAATTGCTTACAGAATTCTATGGTTTTAGACAGTTCATTTATAATTTTATTAAATATTTTCGAAATTTAAATGAAAAGTGTGCAAAATTACCACAAAACAGAACCGAACCTGGATGATTCCTTCCAGTGATCTTTAAATTGCTGCGTTCAAATAGATTTTGTAATGTAAAAGTTTTAAAAGTCCCAATAAAGATCAATTAGCACATATTATTTTAGCCATTAATTTGCTTAATATATGTTTTCTTATTAATTTAATGTGGCTGCGAAGTCGATATTGCAATATTTTTTCAATTCCTTGTAATTGACGATTTTCTTAAGTCTGGTATACATTGCCAGACTGGTGAGAAGATCGATTGCATTTGGCTGTTCGAAGCACTATAAAAAGTCTCATGTATTAGGGCATGGACATATTGCTGAATTCAGAGATAATTTGTATAACTGTAGATATTGGCCTTTGGAAGGTAACAGAGCCAAAAATGATCTTTCCGGACAGACTTGCCATGTATATATAACATGATGTCTATCAGCGCTGATAGCTGTACTTAATTATATATAATGTAAGAATATTATTAATTTTAAATATATTCCACAGTTTTAGGTATATCTACGGTAATTCGCAATTATTTAAATGAATTTTTTGCACTTTCACTAACGCCATAAATTTTAAAATTATGTTTCGAAATTTAGAAATATAAAATTAATTTACTGGAGGTGAATCAGATTAAAATTTTATTATATTTTATACATTTTTAATAGAATAAAAATGTTCGTAAAAGAAAACCTTTTCAATTATCCATAATTTGAAAATGGTATTTTATATAAGTAGATTTAGATATGCTTCATAATAATTTTTTCCAAAAAATTATTATATGATAAGATCAAACATAATTGCTAATATGCCTAGATCCAAAAATTGGATATATTAATGAAGAAAATATAACATAGAAGTTCCTTTCCCAAATGCACTCTTAATTTAAAAATGCCACAAACCTTTTTTCTGAGGGGATTTAATATTTTATAAGCAATTAGATATAAGGAGAAATTATTGGAAGGGGGTCTAAATTAAATTGACAGTATGTTGCATTATTTTCAATATATCAAAAAGATAAAGATATGTTTACGTACTTGTTTAATATTTTTGAGTTTTATCATGTGTGCACTGTTTCTAATGATGCACTTTCTTAAATATTTTTTGTAATGCTTTCTAAAAAGAAGTGTTACTATAAACTATAAATTTTACTCTATGCTTTTAATTTATGCTTGGGATAAATTTAGGTAGATTTCATTACAAAAAATAAAAAAGCTACGTATTGCAGCCGTCTAGAGGAAAGCATTTCTGGAAAATTTTGATATCTTTTTGCCGATCATGACTCTCAGACCCCGAAAACCACCCCCCGTTCAAATGTGACTTATATGTATATATATACTAACAGTATTACCCGGCGTTGCTCGGATTTCTTCTGATAATATGAGGGGAAACTTAAATAAATGTTTATTCATTTCTCATACATTAATCTGATATTTCGTAATGAAATGAAGCGCATATTATGCTTTTTCTTTTTTTTAATTCGTAAGTAATTATACAGTTAAAATGTGTTAATTGCACTTGGCTGTCAAAATTCTTGTCCTATAAAATATATGAAAAAACTTCTTCTAATTTTCTTTATCTTTAATCTTTGCTCCCAAAAACCAACATGTTTTGACATAGAACATGAGAGTTTGTTTCTTTGCTTCTTAAATATCCGTACTAAGAAACTTAATTAGCGGGAAGAAAGTCGAGATGAAGACTTATTGGAATTTTATAGACTCTATTTTAATATTTAACTGATAAGCAATGTTCGAATACATATCTATTGACATTGTGTATTATTTAGTTTGTTCTTCCGGTGCAACTTATAGTTTTGTTATGGGATATCAGTCGAATTAAAAAGATGAACAAATTTTACTTTTTTAAGCGTAACTTTTTACTTACTGTGTTAACCTTCCGTAATCGGGCCACACTTTAACTAACTGTCGTTGTTTAACAAAAGCAACTTTAACTTTAGGGAATGAACCTATGTTTAAAACAATAAAGCGTCATTCAAGTTATAAGCGAATACTTGTCAAATAATACGATTACAAAATTACACCCCCCCCCCCCCCTAAAAAAATCAGATACAGTTTTCAAGTATTTTTTTTTTATATTCAAAGGCTGAAAAACTGATGTTATTCGATGTTTATAAGTTATTTAATTTTTGGGTAATACCAAAATTGGTTGCTCAGTATCTCATTTTCTCAGGTCATTGCCACCGTTGATATGATGTTAACGTTACTGGCGGACACATATTCTTGCTTTATGTTATAAATGGATAGATAGATACATACATTTGAGACATTACTGAGCAAACAAAATATTTTATTTTGCATATTACTAAGCTTTATTTTAATGCTTGTGGGTATACAATATTGTATGTTTTTCCAATTGGAGCATAAATATACAAATTATTTGGGGTACCCACTCTAGAGCAAGCAGCATAGAGTTGTCCGTGCGAAAAGCATGGCGTTTCCAAGTTAACACCAGCTACATTTAGTGACTGTCCTTGCGCCTTATTAATTGTCATAGCGAATGCGAGCCTTACTGGGAACTGCAATCGTTTGAAAGCCAAAGGTATTTCAGAGTCACTGGGTATCATAGAGATGCGTGGTATAAATACATCTGTACCCTTTGCATTTCCTGTTATAATAGTTGCTTGGATCACATTTTGCATTAGTTGCTTTACGCATAGCCTGGTTCCATTACACAGTTTCGGCGTATCAATGTTCCGCAGTAGAAGAATTGGGGATCCAATTTTCAATTCCAGCTTATGTGGGGGCATTACAGGAGGCTCCAAGGCATTTAAAAACTCCGTAGGATACAATACATCCTGTTCCGGATCCATAACGGTGTTAATAGATGAGTACGTTGCAACAGTTCCTTGAATCTTCAGCTGAAGTTTAATGTTGATGCTGTTGACATTTTCGTTTTTGGGGGCCAGAATGGCTCTTTCGCATAACCAATGGTGGTTACGAAAATTAACTTGAATTTCGGGGAAAGCATTATCTATTAGTTCGTCCACAGACGACATCAAGTGACAAAAATCGGCTGTCCAGGATATTGGATTTGTAGCAGACTCAATAGGAAACTTACCATTTCATAGACGCAATAACTGTTCAGAGAAATCGCGCGCACTTGTATTCTTATTTAGTCGAACTCGCATATTTATTTTTAATGACAATTTTCGAACGTGCCTCCAGATACTTTACGCTTTAAGGCAAGCATTTAATTCGCTGCTGGAGTAGATCGTGAAATGACAGGTAACGTTTGACGGAAATCACCCGCTAATACTAACACAATTCCTCCCATTAATTTATTAGTTTCCCGTATGTCTTGCAACGTTCGATTCAGTGCTTCAAGAGCTCTTTTGTGGGCCATCGCGCATTCATCCCAAACAATGAGTGAACATTGTTTAAATACTTCACCTTCATCTGAGCTATTAGAAATGTTACATACTGGATTTTCTGAACGTTCTAAATTCAGGGGAAATTTAAATGCCGAGTGGGCAGTCCGGCCGCCATTCAAGAGAATAGATGCGATACCGGAAGACGCGATCGCGAGAGCAACTTTTCTCTGTTTCCGCCCTTCAGCAAGAAGCACATTAAGAAGAAAGGTCTTTCCTGTACCTCCCGGTGCGTCAACGAAAAATATTCCCCCCTTATCATTATCAATTGCTTCTAAAATTGTGTTAAAAGCTATTCTTTGATCATCAACCAGGAGAGGGACATTTTCATTTGCAAACTTAGCCAAATTATCAGTATTGTAACTTGTCTCCCTTATAATGACTTTTCCAAGCCCATTTAAACTATTTCGCGTTGGGGGAATCAATTCCTAGTTGATTAAGCTTTTTGCCATTCATTGATAGGCATTTTTCTTCAATCAATATGGGTGATTCGTTGAATATTTGCTGTGAATAATTTACCTCGAGCGTCAGGTTTTGCCTTTGTAATTTTCTCAAAATATCTTCGCTAAGGCTTTCTTTATGCGTATGCCAGAGGTTTTTGGGATTTGAAGGGAAGCAAGTTGTCAATATAATCGCAAATAAAGTCCTTAATTGTTCTGGAAAGTGTGAGAGGGATGCTTCTGCTAAAGTTGTATTCCAGTGTTGGTCATTCTCGAACAAACCAAGTTTTTGGCAAGCTTCTCGGAATGTTTCGCATACTTCTCCATCGACGGTCTTGAGATAATCGAAAGATTTTGATCCACGTACTATGTGCAACAGTAACCGTAAATGGTAACATACAGTGTTGTTGGGGTGCACTGTGTACACCCGACCGAGTGCATCCGATGCACTTACGCCAGCCTGTCTTGGGACTGAGGCGCCTTTTTTCCGTCTGATATATTTTTTTTTGTTTTAGTATCCCATTTATAATATTTTTGAACTTCTGGATACAACAACGTGCTAGCAAAATTATCGGTCTGGCACAAAAGAAAAAAATGCTGTAAGTGTTGTGTTTTGGGGTTGAGTAGCTTTTTGTTGCGCATTTGCTTTGTTGAAATATACCCTCTGTCCATTTTTTAGATGCACGCTGAGGCGAACAACAGTGGGATGGCGTTCGTGGATTTGAAATTTTAAAACTCGCCAAACAGCTTCGCTAGTACTGATGTATCTTCCCAATTGATATTGTGAGATTTCGTCTATTTCATTTTGATTTTCCAGTGCAAAAACAGCCATATCGCTGCCATTGTAGATATATTTGCAAACATATTTTATAGATTTAACGAAGCTGCAATATTCTACATTTATATGCGCTTCAAACATCTTTGAGAGAATGGGGAATAAGGAACTACCCACTGGTTGTTTACTGTAATATGTTTTTATATCTTGTTAACTTTCTCCTCAAAAGACGCTCTAAATCCACCGTTTTCGGGTGATCTTCTTCTGTAGAGTGGATAGCTGTCGTTTCCTATTTGAGTTTCTTCGATATATTTTCGAGGGTATTTCTTACGACAGAATTTTTTTGTCTCATCCATGCACGATGAATTTGAGTTGAATGCGCCACACATGCCGTGAATCATGTGTTTGGTGAAGATATCGTGGAGTACGGAGTCGACTTGGGGATCAGGTATCTCGGCCGATATGACGCTGTCAATTTTTGCTGGGCGAAGTTTGTCCTTTAGCCATATTAGA
Organism: Maratus speciosus; assembly: GCA_963932465.1. NCBI lineage: Eukaryota > Metazoa > Arthropoda > Arachnida > Araneae > Salticidae > Maratus > Maratus speciosus. Next base: position 372,389,024 of record OZ010791.1, on the reverse strand, counting down.
ATGTGGGCGTGTGGAAGTCCTATTTTTTACCACTCTATGGAGTACATCTAGCATCTAGTTTCTCCGTAAATATGACTTTTAGTAATGACATCAATGAATTTTGTGAGTTTTTGTTTAAAAACTCTTGTCGTTATATCCTGTCGATCAGTAGGTTTCTGACCAAAAAACAACTCTTCCTTTATTTCAGCCCAATTAGGGTTACACGTAAAAGTAATGAATAATTCAGGACGACCGTAGTAACGAACGTATGTCATGGCGTCTTGAGCGTACTCATGCAAATGTCTAGGGCTACCTGTGAAGGTTGCTGGCAAAATTGCTAATCTTCCAATGTCGGCTGTATTTTGGTCGTTAGCAACAGCATCTTTCAAATTAATCTATTCATCAACCCGCAGTTGTTTCTGGTTAAGGCGAATATATAAAAGGCGCTCGCTTTCTTTTTTAGCGTACATATCTACAATAAATTGGTGAAAAAGTTGTCTATACTTTAAAATATGATTACTTGATCCATTCCTGATCATGATGCGATAAGCATAATATTTTCTGGCAGACACCTTTTTAGTAGAAGGCTCTCTAGTGGTTGGGTTTGTTTCAGTTATGCTAAAATGATAACCATCTTCTCCTTCCCAAAATATCAATGGATATTGCAGGACGTCGTATGATCTGTGTGTTTCGGAAATTTTTTGCAAACCTTTGTTTCGTTTTTGGATAATAATGTCACGGCTTTCGAATTTTTCTCCGAATATAACAATTTCTACGTCATGAACTGTTGGGACATTAAATCTTCGTACATGTTCACCAGATGGAGTTTTGTCCGCGCGAATAACTATTTTGTATTCGTCTGTTGGCATTTGTTCTAGAGCTATTTTAAAAATTTTAACTAAATTATTGTTAGTATGTAACATTCTTTGAAGATCTATGGTAATTTCTCGTCTTGTACCAGGAATAACTTCACATCGTCGATCAACTTCCCTGCTTTCTTTCTCCATGAAGTAAATTTGTAGATAATGATAATCCTCATTTGGTAATGGGAGCAAAGATCCAGCTCGGTGATAAATCTGCCCTTGCACTTTAAAGGTTGGCATAAATACCAACTGGTCTGTTTTTCCTGTTGCTCCGAACGACGTCATTTGAAAAGCCGAATTGTATTTTCGTATATTGTGTAATACATGTTTAGATTCTGAAGTAATTACAGATATGTGCGAAAGAAGTGGTTCAGGTGGTTCTTTCAATGGAGGAAGTACGACCTTTTCATTTGAGCAACACATGCCAGTAGGTTCTTTCATAAATCTTTTTGCTTGACAGTATTGACACAAGACATTCATTTTTCCGATAATTATTTTTGGATGTGAAGTGTAATTATAATTTTGATTATAGTCGAACGCTGCTAGTCTTAAGTCCACCTGTCCAAGCATTTGAATTTTTGTCGTAAATCTGTCCCGATCATTTTGCAGTCGTACATGTCTTTGTTTTTCAGATTCAGACGATCTCGATTTCTGAGTTCTTAAGCGTTTATCTTCCAGCCGCAAATCTCTTTGGTTTTGCGTTTCCTTAGACCTTAAATTACAGCTTCTAAAACGATTTTCAAACAATCTAGACTCTCGTTGATCAGTCATTTCGGCAAATCTGTTTAATTTTTTTCGTTTTGCATCTTGACTTTTTTGTGCAATGCATTGTCTCTTTTTAGGGGGCATTTTATATATAAGTACAGTTTACTAAATTTATAGCAATGAAAAAAAGTTTATTTTCAAAAGACATTTAAACTTTCTTAAAAAAGCAGGATAATTATCTTACCTCTTTATCCCAAATAAATAATGAATGAGTTTTTCCACTAATCAATAAACATTTCCCTAATTCTATCATATAAAAATGAGAAAGTGGAATTTGATAAACAACTCTTTCGAAATGAAAAGGATTATGATATTAAAACTTTTGTTGCCAAATCACGATTTTAAAACATATCTGGATTCTAAAAATCACTTTTTTTCAGTTTTAATTTTAGAACGGGCGAAATTGAATTTAAAAAAAAATGCAATTATAGTAAAATGTTTCAGATTTTAAATTAGAATGCATGTTATCTTAGATGCGTGTAACATAAACATACGATTTACTGGACAATACAGTGGAGAAAGAAATAAATGCACCCAAATGACGTAGCATTAAAAATAAAGCCTCCATTTTATGGATAATAATAAAGGTTAATTTCAGAAAATAGTTTCTACTCATAATAAAACATTACTTTCAAACTGAATCTTAAGTAACTAATAATAAAATCTATAATGATTAAATGAAAGTGATGTCATTTTCTATATACTTTTAACTATGGCGTCAATGAAAATAAGATAAAATAATGTCAATAAAATAAAGAATTGACTCTATCTTTTATATATATCGTAGAAAATGTTACCACCGCACCTAAAAAATTAAAATACTTAGCTATAATGTGTGGATAAACGATATAGATGCAATATAGCATTTAATAGAAAATGACATCAAGATATCTAGCAAATAAATAAAAAAAAAATTAATTGAAAAGTTTGTATTAAAATAGATATTTTAATTAATAAAACAATTAAATTAATGTATTACGTCATTTTACCGCTCTTATAGTTGAAGTTTTATTTTATATATAAATAATGTGCGTTTTCTGTTTAGAATGACGTCAATTTCAAAAATGCAAAAATATAGCAACGCGTTATCGTTAATTTTTTCACATTATTGTGTCATTTTTTAGGGTTTGGCAACAGGAAAGAAACATTTTTATTAAAAAAGATTTAAAAAGAGATATTTCTATAATGTTAAGTTTTGAAAGTGGTAGAAAAAAGGGATAAATAGGGGTCTGATAATTTTTCAAAGCAGACAAGGATCTATTCCACGCTCTAAAGCCTATGTACATGAAGTTTCGTGCAAATTGGTCAAAAATTAAAGATTTGTATAAACGACATACACACAGAGAACGGCTTATATATACATAGATATATACACCGAAGAGCCATTATATTATGACCACCTGTTTAATACGACGTAGTACCACATTTCGCTCTCAAAACCGCCAACACTCAGCTTGGCATTGACTCGACAAGGTGCTTATAGGTAGTCTGAAGTATCTCGTACCAAACGCTAACCATCTGGTCCCGTAATTCTCGCACATTACGAAGTGGTAGCGTGGCAGCACGAATTGGGATTTCCAGGTGGAACCACGAATGTTCTATTGGACTCATGTCAGGTGAATTTAGAGGCCAGGACGTGATTTGAAACTCACTAGAATACTTCTCTTACCACTCTCTGACGATTCAACCCGAATGACATGGTGCATTATCCTGTTGGTAAATGCAATCATCCACTGGAAACACTGCTGTCGTGAATGATTGCACCTGGTCTGCAACGACGTTCAGGTAGCAGTCAGATGTCAGAGATTATTCTATTGGGATTATGGGTCCTAATGTGCTCGCCTAAAAAAATCGACCACGCGATAATACAGCCGCCAACCGGCTTGTTTCCGACCAACTGTGCGTCCGGGGGCCCAGGGATTCCGTTTGAAATCGCCATATTCGCACGCACCCGTCGATGTGATTGACCAGAAAATCTGATTCGTCGGGCCATGCAACTTTCTTCTATTATTTTATGGTTCAATACCGATGTTCATGGGCCCATAACAGGCGCTGCTGGCGATGACGTGCCGTCAGCGCAAACACGTGCTTCGGCCTCCGTCTGCGTAGGCCGCAGTACGCAGCAGTGCACGTGACACTGTGTGTTTAGAAACACTGTCTGGGTCGTCACTGTTGTAGCAGTTGGTGATTTCGGTTGTTGCAGCTCTTCGGTCACGACGAATAATGCGAAACAATCTCCGCACTCCTCAGGAATCAATGCACCGCCGGTTACACACCTCTGACCGGCGACTTGTCGTTTCACCATCTATACACCAATTTCGATACGTGCTGACAACGACTGCATGTGAAGAACCCACCAAACGTGCCGTTTTCGATATCGAAGTTTCCAGTCGTCGACCATAACGATTTGACATTTATCAAAGTCTGATAATGCTGCTGTTTTTCCCATTATGTCCCTAATCACGCGACGTTTTGAAATACATTCCATGAACGCTTTATATACGACAACATCAGCCGCACACACGCCGTGGTTGTGTTTCTGGGCGAGTTTATTGTAATAGAGGGTGGTCATAATGTGATGGCTCTCGGTGTATATATATATATATATATGTGTGTATATTTGATTTTCGTCATGCGATAACTCCCGTATTTATAAGCCGACTTGGATGAGATTAATTGTATGCATAATACATACCAATATCTGGACGAAATTCGTTGACCAGCTTCATTCGCCACCTTGTTTCAAAATGGGGGGCCATTTAATTAATTAAAACTAAAATAAATACATAAAAATTTTTGAAATACATATATTTTTTTTAAGTGTTAGGCCTTGATACAAGGATTGCGGATAATTTATTTTTCGTCTCTAACATAAAAAAAAAAGGTTGAGATTTAGTAGTTAGAAATTCTAGGATGGTTGGCATTTTGAAACAAGAGATGAATTAAAGAAAATTAGGTATTAATTTATGAGTGTTGGGGAACGTAAGCTTCCAATTTTCGGCAAGCTTGGCAACACTTGGCGAAATATCGCCAAATTTAGCGACCAAAACTAAGCAACCATAAACGCTGCTAACTTGGCTTACTAATTTGGCGCAATTCTCAATCAAATTTAATATTGACGAATATTTTTTTATGGGGTTCGTCGCATTTTAGCTTCTTGAAATTTGAGTAAAATTTGCAAAATTCGAAAACCAAGAAATAAGGAATTGTTAATGAATCATTTAATCGAGTTCCACTAATTTCAGTTTCGTGTGTTTGAGTAAAATAAGCTATATTAAAAAAAAAAAAAAAAAAAAAAAACTAAGAATAGGAAAGCAACATTTCCCACCCGGCACATGCCGAAAGAACATTTTTTATTTCGAATACGAAGTTGTTCTTTCAGTTCAGCCTACAAAAGTTTAACAAATATGAGAACGCGTGTTATATGCAGTGATTGTGATTTTTTTTTAAAAAGTAAGCAAGACTTTACGTATTTCTTTTTTTTTTCAGAATAAGTATATATCTGCAAGTTATCCATACTTAAATTAACAAAATTTAAAGTGTTCTGTGGCACGAAATAATTATAATAATAAAGCCAAAATTTGTAGAATAATTATACAAGATGTGGAACGAAGGGTTTCATTAAAATGAAACAGCTTCACATATCCCTAGCTGTGACTTTTGGAACTGCTTATTTAGCTGAAACTGTCGTTCCCGTATTGTTTGATCTACAAGCAAAATGTGGTTCAATTCTCCAAATTCGATTGCGCTACAGAAAATGATTGATAATCATTTTCATTATAGCCATATATTACCATGAACTGCATAAAAAATAATTTGTTTTAATTTTTTATTGCAGTTAAAATAATTATAATAATTAATTAATTTTTTGAAAAAAAATATGTGTGATATACATTTTTTTTTCTAAAACTTTCGTTAAAATCATGCTTTTAAAAAATCAATTACATCCAAAATGTCGAACAAAGTGGTTTGATAGACAAGTAAATTAAATAAAAAATAAAAAATAAAACTTCGTAATGCGCCATATAAATTAAGGGATCCTTAAGTTATTTCGAAAACAAAAAAAAAATTCCTACGGAGCAAAGATGGCGTAATTACTACACTGAAAGCACGAGCAAGACACGTTTTATTCCCGCTGTCAATGGTACTAGAACGCGTTCATTGCAAATGACGTAAAAATAAATAAATAAATAAAAACACAAATTTCTTTTGAAAGGAGTTAGGCATCTCTAAAATAGTTTGTGTAATATAAAAGTTTTTTGCCTTTATAAACTTTAGAATAAAAAGAATCATGAAAAATGTAAATGCATGTAAACAGAAATAATATGTTGTCTTTTATGAGCGATGCTACATTGCTGAATGGAGTGGTTCAATGAAGAACAGAATAAAATATTTGTATTATTTTTATCGTTTGATTAGATTATATCTTGATTTGCATGAAGAAAATATTTTTATATTACAAGAAAGTGATTTTTTTGCTAATAAGGTACCTATGCTTATTCTTATCATTGCATTTTCTCCTATATACCGCATTATAATGTAATGGACATCAAGGGAATATATGCATTTTATGTACTTAAAACATTATATAATCCTTCACTACCCCCATGAAATAGCGTGTCATACATTCCTAGCATATTTCAGAAAGTTTCTCGTTTGTAGAGCAGATAGCAAGGGGTGACTTCTAATGGACTATACAACTGAAATGGAGACATATCTTCTGAGTTTATCTGATCACTTGGATTGTATTCACTTAATTTTCTGTCTTAATCATCGAAGATACCTACGACTAAGTTTGCGTATTATGTATGTAGGGCAAAATTTGATGCTAGGACGTAATTATTCCCAGTCCAATGCCTTCAAATTTAAATCAAGACTATTATTTTTTAACGTGGATCAGAAATCAAAGATTGCTGTCTCATTTTTACAATAATCATATCAGTAAATAAAACTTTCAGTTCTATTTATCACGTTGTGATTAATCTTTAATCACTCCTCAGTAATACACATTAAAAACTAACTATTATAAGTAATGTGTAAATATATATTTTTAAAATTAATCAAATTGAAATATTAATATCCATTTCGATATATATGTATGCGTGCTAATTTTAACAAGCATTACCATCTCAGAAGAACAATGTATTTGCTTTATTTTTTAAACTGTCTCTAAAAATATTCTTTTAATTTCACTTGATTTAATTAACTTTTTTTAAAGAAATAACAATTTTTATAAATTTCTATTTTAAATTTTCTTTACGTGATACACAACCTTTAGCTTGGACCTCCTTAAACTCCATGAAACGTTGCTCCTAAGATGTATATTTCATTTTATGACTGTTTATATTGTAGTATTTTTTACGCTTTTTACGGTTCAAAACTTCATTTTATTATTTACAAGCACACGGTAAAAGTTTCATTTTAAACTTCAGTAATAGAAAAAAAAAGAACAGATACGAAGAAATGAATAGATGTGAATTTAATAGCATAACCTCTAGATTTTCTTTTTCTGAAAAAACAACTGCAGAATAAGTTTTTTTATTTCTTTAAACGCTACAAAATGAGAAGATAAATAAAACTATAACATTAAAATGTTACAAAATCATGATTTATATTTAATTAAATATTATACTTCTTTGCGAAACGTGTTGTAACATAAACATGCGTATTCAAATATAATATTTTTCTGCTGGAGAATCTGTCAACAGACTTAATTTAATATTTTCTTTCCTAGAGGACGTTTATGTGTTTTTTCCTCAATAAAGTATATATTTAAGAGCATTCGATATTTAATAAATTATATTGTTCTAATATGAGAACACTCATCTTTTTTATCAATTTATATTTCCTATATTTCTCTTCTTGCCAAATTCTTTATAAATATTGGTGAATGGTAACAATAATTTGAAAAAAAAAAACACAGACACACACACACACACCAAGTATGACTTACTAAGAGTCAAATGAAAAAAAATACTTTGTAAAAAATCACATATAATTTCTAAAATGGGAGTTCTAAGCTTTTAAATAAGATAAGACCACACCCATGGTTGTTCTACATGCATCAGATTATCTTTCTAAACGCCGATCAATTTGTGTAAAAATTGAACAGTTTTATCTCACACAACAATTGCATAATTGTAAGATCTGTGTACAAAAATCGCATTAAAAAAATCAAATTAAATATATAAGAAATGGAGCGAAATTAACTGAAGTATCAATTTTCTTTTAAAAGTGATTTAAAAGAAAAATACATATCAACGGTTCTGCGCCAATTTTTCACGCACAATTCATCGATTCTTTGTGATGTCACACCATAGCGGCAGCAGTTGTTCGTAGCGAAATTGCATTTTTGGTAGAGGTAAAGATAATTTAGGAAAAAATAATTTATTTTATAATGAAGGGAACGAATATTTTTTTCCAACTGGATTAAATCATATTCAAGGTTGGAGTAGCACAGATGAAGTTTATTCCAACAGAGCGAAAAATGTCCAGACCGGGAATCGAACCTGATACTTGGCGTGCCGTGCCAATGCCTTACCTGTTAGGCTATCCGGACGATACCTGGCTGGCATAATTCACTCTTATTTGTTGGACTTGGCTGCGTAAAAAAGAGTTTCCGTGTTAAAACACACTTTCATCATGTAAATGCTATAGTTATTTCTTGGATGAATGAAACTAGCGCTACAGTTCGCAGCCAAGTCCAACAAAAAACAGTGAATTATGCCAGCCACGTATCGTCCGGATAGCCTAACAGGTAAGGCATTGGCACGGCACGCCAAATATCCAGGTTCGATTCCTGGTCTGGACATATTTCGTTGGAATAAACATCAACTGCTACTCCAACCTTGAATATAATTTATTTTATTTTATTTTTCAGATATAGCGAATTATGAAAAATTGCAATATAATAGAGGTATATTTTAAATACACGTATAAAGGTATATTTTAAATTGTTTTTATATATTAATTCTCAATTTACTGCTTTAATATAGCATTATCAATAATTAAAATGGAAGGGCAATCTTTTAAAATGTGATTTTTGTGAAATACCCAACTGGCAGCATGAATGTTTAATGAACTAGAGCAAGTCCTGTCTTATTTAAATTAGAGCTAGAATATATAATGATTTTGATAAGCGGGAAAACGGCTTCAGATTTACAGCATATGTGCGTCGGCCATGAAAGAAATGACATAGAATAATGCTAGAAAAATTACATAAAATTATCAAATGGCTTGGAGGTACTACTGGCAACCAACCACTAATCTATGAAGAAATCTGAATGAAAAAATAAAGACAAAATGTAAACACAAAATGCTGTTTGTGACATTACTTGAATGACTGCGTATGGTAGTTTTTTATTTTATTTTATTTTATTTTATTTTATTTATTACAAATGTAAACCTAAACTATTTTATAACTTGATTATTTTCTTTCACTAATTATGTTTACCATAATGAGTGACTGTTTTCAGTTTGCTATTTTATGGTATTGCTTAATTTCTTTATCTTAGGAAACGGAATGTGTTGAAAAATTCAAGCTCGTAACCAGTTCTTCTTTATGTATGGGTATGTGTATTTAGATTAAATACATTTCTTTTAAATCAGAGTATTCTAACAAAACCTTTCCGATTTATTTTGAACAAAGTTCCCCCTCTCCCCTTTTTTAACACTTTCCAACAAAGTTGAAAAGTGTTTTATGAATTGGGTTTGTCTTCCCGTGCTCTAACTCGCGTAGATAGACTGATTGTCATGTAATTGATATACAATTACAAGGAATAAACTCTTGTTACATTAAAATTTTGGAGATAGCCGTAACAACACCAAGCGCGTACATTACATTCGCAAGAACCCAATTTTTGAGTTCGGATCCGGTATGTAAATCAAAGCTGGAAGCATAAAAAATCAAGAATCAAAATTAAATCATCAATCCTTTACGCACAACAAGAGGTATGGTTATTTGATGTTGGTTACATGTCCCCATCCATAAAGCCGGGTATAATTTTAAAAGCAGTGAGATGTCACAGTTATATTATACAGTATTTGTAAAACTCTTCTGCCACGAACTGTCGTATTCACGAGTTTTTTTTCTTTTTTGTATTGGCATACATTAGCTAAAACAAAAAGCCAAACTTTCATCAAAAATATAAAAAATAAAACATAACTTGGCGAAAATGAAAAATCCTAGTAAAATAAATATCATGACATATATATTACTATTTCATCAAATAATCTAACTAGATTATCAATAAATCATTAAATGATTTAGATCATGAGTAATAAAACAGGTTCTGTATCTAACTGACTCCTTAAATTATCTTTTTGATTTATGAAACGATTTTCTTAAAAGGAAACAAGTTATCTATGAACGGATGTGAAATACTTTATTTACGAGATTCAAAATTAATATTATAGCGTAAAGTAATCTAAATAACAATATAAGACCGGGAAGTCAAATGCATTTATATACCAAATATATAATGGTTTGCTAAATAATTTAGAATCATATTGGCTTTTTGTTAAAAAAAAAAAAAAAAAAAAAAAAAAAAAAAAAACCTATAAGAAAGAATATTTAATGATAGGAAATGGATTCTTTTTCAGAAGAAAATGAGTGTGTAATTAAATTAGCTATGTAGCTTACTAATTAATGTTTCATAGAAAATCTAAGACAATTTTATATGTGATTGACATACATATATCTCCGCCACAACAGGATTTTGCAAAAAAAAAAAAAAAAAAAAAAAAAAAAAACTAAAAATAGTGGTGGAAAAACCAAAGTTGTGTCTTTTCCTTTTTTACAGGACACAAATCAGTACTGTTATAACAGTAAAAGTAATTTTAAGAATTTTATGCAATTAGCAAAACTTATCAAAAGAGTTATCTATATTGACATTTCAAAGCAATAACTGTATTTCTGTAACTAAACATTTTATATTTGTATATAGTATCACTTTTGACAATTGGCAGATCATGGAGAAATCCATGTCTCAGTAAACGCATGCATAATTCTAGCATGACAAATTGACAATGGGTACCAAAACATGTCTTAAATAAAAAATGAACTCAATAATATAAAATTGGAATCAAAAGTATTATATATATATATATATAAAAGATGAGTGTGCACAAATGATTCCATAAACATTTCAAATTGCAACATTTGCAAGAATAAAGGCAATACATATGATTGCATGACTGTGAATTTTACGAACCGAAAATAGAGACATGATATAATTGTATACATGGTCGCCTTACAAAAATAAAATTTATATTCTGTTTTATTTCCCACGTGACATTTGGCACACAATTACAAAAATATAGATCAAAAACAAAAAATGAACTTCATGCTATGAAACTTGCCTGTACGTGTACAATAGCTACATGATCTGTATATCAGGCTATTATCAACAATGTAAAATATCCTACAAAGATGAATGAATAAGAACCATGGCTGGTGTTTATAAGTGAGTGGATAAATTTTAAAAAAAAAACTAATATACAATGTATATCTATCTTTTTTTATACCAAAATTTAAACAAATGTTGCAATAATGAGGGAAAATTTAATGAAAATGACAAAAAGTAAAATTTAAAAAAGAAAATTTAGTTGCCAAACGTAATTTTTAAATAGATAGTTTTGAATGAAGACTAAAGTACATTAAGCACTATGACAGTACAGAAACACGTGTGTAAAAAATCGTTGACCATTACAAATGCTTTCTTAAAATTGTGTAAAAATAAATGAAATACCTCTGTACGCCATAAGTATACTAACGACATTACCTAAGTTAAAAATTTTTAGTTCTTTCAAAAAATGTGACAAAATGCACGGCAACATGTAAAAACTTATATTTTTCCTCATACATATCCCTGCCACTAGTGAAATATATGTTTGTGTTCAAAAAATATAAATAATAATGTACTTGTGCAATTTTCGAAGGAAAAAGCAGAAAATAAATTGTAAAAATATCATTGAAATAATCTAACTTTTAATTATTATCTTTAATTATTACCATTTATTTTATATCTAACTTTACTAAATATAAAATTCAAACACCAGCATATATGATTCAGACCATTTCGTATTTATGTGTGTATGATAATTTCCATAAAATGCATTTAAATTGTATACTATTAAGGACCTTTTATTTAAGAAAAATTACCGTTAAATATAATTTCAAATTATCATTTAATAAAACGAATGCTGTATATTTAAATGAACAATCCCACACACAGTACACATGATTAACCATTGTAACAAAAAATAAATAAATAAAAAATAAACTAAAAACTTTGTAACTAAGTAAGCCTGTAAAACTGCACAAAAAGAAAAAAAATCTTAAAAATATTCACTGATGCTCATATAAAAAAACTTTTAAGTTTAACACCATTGTAAGCACCAGGAAATACTCAACGGATGAAACAAGTAGTATAAATGGACCAAAATAAAAGTTAATTTTAAGGACGACAGAATATTAAATGAGTTTTCTTGAACTTTTCCTTTTATAAAAAAAAAAGTAAGTTAAAAGTGAACTTTAAATTTAAAACTTTTGGAATGTTTACATAATTGTAACAAATAAACAAATATTGCTAAAACTGCACAGAGGACCAATAACTAAACAATTGCACATCTAAATGTATATGTATTTGTATGTGAAAAACTTCAGCTGAATAGCATGCTGCAAAAAAATATACCTTTGTAAAAACCATTATAGCTGCTGCATGCAATCGAAGTTGTTGTGTGGGAGCGTTATTTGCAAACATCTATAAGTACTCCAAAAGAAAAACCTTTGTAAAACCACCGTAATATTGAAATACAAATGAAAATCCGCACTAACCCTGCGTGTAAAAAAAGTGCAATTGATAATCATATAGACCAGAACAGCTACACCAAGTTATGACCAAAGCTTATCTAATAATACATTTCTTATCTACCAGTGTAAACACATTTAATGTTTAAAAATATAAGTAGTGTATGAAGAACAATCTGATAAAAATGTCACATTTGAACATATCTAACATTTAATGACCTGCTAGATATCCATTAAAATTTATTTTACGAGTAGAAATATACAATACTTTAGCACTGAGTCAATAAGCGTATAAATTAGAAATCTATGTTATTAAAAATGCATGCCAACGATACATCAATAATAATTGAACATGAAATTATTGTAATAGTCTAAGCATAAAAACTATCTGTCAAATCTTTTATATTATTTTCTCAAAGAAAAAAAAAAAAATGAATGAAAAAAAAATATATGAAATACAAGTAGTCCAGGCAATAGAGACCGTATAGGGACTCTACCTAGCAAAATTCATGGTAGTTATGGAAAAAGGCTTACTATATGTTTTTTGGGTCGCTGAATCCGAATTTTTAACTTCCCACCAAAATTTCCCTCGGCAACCCCTCCAAATTTTGGTAAAATGCCCCCCAAAAAAGGTTTTTATTTAAAAAATATATATATATTATTTTAGGGAAAAAGTATTTAGAAATTCAGAAAGTAGACAAAATTTACAACAAATTAGATATATGACATTATGATTTAGGATGAAGGGGAAGGGGGGATCTGCCTCGGAATATGCGCGCGGTGCTGCGTGAACTACGTTGCGCAATTCCATTTAACCACTCACACGTTTACATTAGCCCTCCCATCTCATCTCCGAACTTTCTCTATAAGGTTTTCTTTAAGTTTTTTAGGTCGCTAAATCCGAATTTTTAACTTCCCCCTAAAACAATAAGAAATTTAAGTTAATAACATCTATTTTGGTGTGGTTTCGGGCGGGGGGGATTTTGGGGTAAGTTAAAAATTCGGATTCAGTGACCCAAAAAACTTAAAGTAAACCTTATAGGGAAAGTTCGGAGGAGAGATGGGAGGGCTAATGTAAACGTGTGAGTGGTTAAGTGGAATTGCACAACTTAGTTCACGCAGCACCGCGCGCATGTTCCGGGGCAGATCCCCCCTTCCCCTTCATCCTAAGTCATAATGTCATATATTTAATTTGTTGCAAATTTTATCTACTTTCTGAATTTCCAGATACTTTTCCCCTAAAACATTAAAAAATTAATTTTTTTAATAAAAACCTTTTTTTTTGGGGGGAGGGGGTGTTACCGGGGGAAATTTTGGAGGAAAATTACATTTTTCGATTCAGCGAGCCAAAAAACATAAATTAAGACGATTTCCAGAACTACCATTAATTTTGCTAGGTAAAATTCCCTATTGCCTGGATTACAACTTATATTGGACCTGGGAGATTTTCAGTACCCCATTAATTTATCTATAAAATGTAAACAAAATACTTGAATCAATTGTGTTCAAAAGAATTTTATCTAATAATTTCGCATATGTGGCACGACATATTGAATCAGGGCATGTAAAAGTTACTACTATGAGCATGTAACTAAAAATAAACATAACCTTGACTGTCACATTGGATGACACATGTAAAGAATGTATTGCTTGGATAAGATTTCAATAATAATTTACAAACCACTAAGGTCTCAATGAAGTCTGGGAAATCCAGAAACATAATAGTTAATATTAAAATTTTATAAAGTTAACTCGTATAAAAATGTAAGTGTAGGGAGAAAGTTCTACAGCAATCCGCGGTAATAGTCAAATGGAAGAAGTTCCCTGCACAGAGTGTAAAAATTTAAATTAACAATGGAACATGCGCCATGATGGTTTAATACTAAACTCTACGCATTAAATATAAATGTATTAATAAATTTAAAAAGAACATAATTTGTGTAAAAATGCAAATGTTACATCAAATTGAGAAACATCACTGAGAAATATCATTGTGAGCGAAGAATTGACGCTACACCCATATCAATACCATATATTTTGTTGTTGAAATAAATGAAGCTAAAGTGTAAATTCTTACGAAAAATCATGGATAACTATTGCACGAGACTAAGTCTAGGGCCGCTGATAGATTTATGTCAAAACACTTAAATTTCACTTGATTTATGTTCTCAATGTATGATAGCGAAATATCTAATTTTATGATAATGCAAAATTAAATAAAGTTTTTGTATCAATAATTAAAAAATATATTTTTGTTAATACTTGTAAGATCAAATGATAAAAAAATAAACGATAATTTGCCTAGTCGTAGAGTTGCATAAATTCTTTCAAGAAATTATCGTAAAAGAAAAGAAATATATAATATAATCACAAATGAAATTTTACAATAAATTCTTTCGAATTCGTAACGGTTCTGAAAAGGGTACAATACCTTTTGGAACTCCAGGTACAGTTTCTGTTGTAGCTACTGATTTTCAAAAGCGCTTCCGTGTAATTTTTATAGTGCATTAATTAGTTTTCTCAACTCAAAATAAAAGTTTTTCGGATGCTATTAATTCACAAGTGAACATTTTTATGTTCTACAGACGTGTTTTACAAACAAACATGATACTTTAACAGCATTGATATTAACATTAAAATTAATACTAATTTATTACTGCTGCATGCATAAATTAACTTAATTAAATGAAAGTGTTTAACTGAGAACTGATAACATCCAAAAAATCGATATTCCGGTTTGAGAAAACTGATTAATACGCTATAAAACATATTGATAAACAATAAATAGAGAGCCGGTAAGCAAAGTTAAAGGAAACGTAGTTCAAATTAGATGCACAAGGATTGTTATTTTTTTATAAAGCTGATAAAGAGGCGAATTATTTTCTACAATTCCTTAAATTATAACGCAAATAACTATTCTGTAGTTTTTAAATATAAAATTTTATACTTATAACTAAAACATTTCCTTAGATAATGTTCTAAAATAAAGTATATCATTCCCTTTTAAAAATAAGTTAAAACTTTTTTAAACTCCCGTAAGTTTTACATATCCATGTGGTTTTCTCGAGTGAGGTAAGAGAATTTTGATTTGACCTTTTATAAATAATCCTTTACAAATAAAAATGTGTTGAACTAATCATATAAATATAATGGGATTAATGTACAAAGATAAGAGCATTGTTTGCATGCCAAGATATTCTAAATTCTGTTGAAATTTTTAACTTCAAGAAGCAGCTAAAAATAAGGTATGAGATATGTTTCCTCTAGGCATTTTTATATAACCAGTTGACCCGCCCGGCGTTGCCCGGGCCCTTAATAATATTCTTAAATAAATCTAAAATTTTTATCACAGGTCCATACAGAGGGGAGGGGGGGGGGGTGAGATAATGCAAATTACCAAGGCCCGACTCTTGTTCAGTTCCAAAGTTGTGTGAAGTCACAGGTAAAGTTATTAAATTTGTATATGTCTCACACTTTAAACTTTTTTATTCCAAATTTATTGATGAATTCAATTAAAATTTAATTATATCTTCAATAATTTAATTATTTATTTAAAATATTTACATGAAAAAGCAATTACAAATACAACATAAACTGCAATACAGAAAAAGGAACAAAATTGTAAGCAAATATAACTATATAGATTTTTTTAAAGTACCCTTCAACAAATATATTTTCTAATAGAGTAAAGGCTGTTTATAAAGGAGTCCTGCAATAAACGAAAAAAAAGTTCTAGGTACCCCCTACCCCGAAAGATGTTATTATGATTTGTTCAATTTAAATAACCCGCATAAAACGGAATTTATCACTAATCGTTTTCATTTCCGTCTAAGAAGGTTTTATTGCATCTTACTTCTGGTGGACCCGTCATAATATTCTTAAACGAACCTGAAATTTGTATCGCAGGTCCGTACAGAAGGGGGTAGAGACACTGGAACGTCTAAATCAGTAATCTGGATTTCAGAAGCAACGCGCGCATTCTATGGTTATTAAGCCTATTTTGGCAATCGCTTATGCTCTGTGTTCTCGATCGAATCTATTTCGCTTTTCTCTTCTTAATTGGGCTTCTTCTTAACTTTCAAGCACTCGATGAGATCTTTTTTTTAAGCTCCATAATTGCAAGGTAAGATATTCCAGCTAAAGAACGAAACGTAAGTAATCCCGATCGCCCCAAATCCTCCCAAAGGACTTTTACACAATAACCAATGAGATGTGTTTCTCGGGCTTTGCCATTAAACAATAAAAAATAATCAGGATTTCTGTGACACGTACGTTAGCGTAATATATATATATATATATATATATATATATATATATTTACAAGTGTAAGATTTAAAATTATTAAAAAGAAAAAAAAACAATTTACATAATACGCATCGAACAAGTAAGCTTTTTGAAAATAACACAATGGTTTAATTATCTATAAAAGTTGTCGAAGAAAATGACAAAGGTATTTAATTATCCAAAAAAGGTAAAATAAAGAAGGTATCGCATAAAATCCGAATAGATTTATCAAGAGAAAAAAAACTTCAACAAAAGAGTATTTTTCGTGTAAGGAAATAAATCTCGTCAGTATAATGAACTGGACGTCATATTATCTTTTGAAAAACAATTTTTATTATTAAAAACTTAGAAAGCTTTCAATAAGGAATTCGCTTAGAATAAAGCGATTTTCGTTGGTTTAGAGATTTTAGTAATTAACTGAAGCCTTGTCTTCGATACAGGTTGCTCCGTTACATTGTCATCTAATTTAATAGTTTTTATTAAAAGAAATTTACTAAGTCATTTTTTTTGTAGATTTAATCGGAATGATTTATCTGCAATTTTTTATTTCAGAGATTTTTTTATTTTTGAAAATTTAATTGAGCATATAACATAACGATTTGATAGCAAGTAAGTTTACGTGAAATGACGTTTTATACATTGATTAATGCTTTGAATGAATCTTATTTCATAATACAATAATTCAATTAATTCCATAAATAGTAATATTTTAATCAAGCATTTGAAAATTGAATTAAATGACAAATCAAACTATTTTAGATAAAAAAAGAGACATACTAGACATTTAAATATATTTGTGGTAAAATGAAAATTCTTAGAAATTTTATTTACCATCATTTAAAAAATATAACGTCAACATTTAATTATTTCATCACCAAATTTCAACAATGAATATTATTATACAATACATTTGCATATACTTTTTTATATTCGTCCATGTATTTAAAAGATTATTCGATTTTCATAATTATGTTTTATGTTCCACTGAATAAGTTATTTGAAGACCTTGAGCCAAATTTCTTATTATCCAAAAATAATTTGTTTGGTTTTATGTTTAACTAGCAGACCCGTAATCGTTGCCCAGGGTCCGTAAATAAATAACCTTAAACAAAACAAAGTTTGTATGATATTATATCGTTTGAAATTCTATTAAATGAATCAAATTTCGGAGACGCACATTGCTTTCCACAGCGTCTAGCGTGTTCCCAACAAATTTCTTTCCGAACGAACCGATAACCTGGATCCCCGCTACCTAAGGCTGCATGTACCGGAAGTTCTCCGCACGCGCCGGAGACAATCCGTTGAGTGAGCAAAACCTCGTAGTAATCCAACCCATAGTATATAAAAAAGTATGAGTCATTAATGTTAGAAGATACTAATAACTGAAGTCTAATATAAAATTTCATAATACAGAAAGTAGCTGAATTGTAATCAAAATTGAATGAATCAAATCCCGTTGAAATTGGGTCCTTAGAATCCGAGGAAAGAATGTACCCCAAACGGTCGGAAATGCCTCTTCTCCTTCTAAATTTCATGACTAACTTTTAACATTAACACGATATTTAATAAACGGAAGAAATCCCTCATCTAAAGTAATCTTTAATGTAACGAGATGTTTAATTTACGGCTGTAGTAAGTAACTGTAAGTTGACGCTGTAAAAGGAGATTAATGTTCGAAAAAAGTGGTAACTGAGGTATAAAGAAAGACGGATCCTGGGGTGACATTGTCTTAACTGGAATGTAGTTGGTTATAAGAAATTTTTTTTTCTAGATTTAAAGTAGCTGGAGGGCGCTAAAACTATGTTAAAGAAAATTGAAATAGAATCGGATAGTTTTAAAGAAGCTGCAACACAGGACCCAAGAAGGAGATTAACATTCAAAATTGATGTAGCTGAAATCTGAGAAATTTTTTTGTCATTCATGTAGTAGCAGTAGGACTTAGGAAGTTGTTAAAAAAAAGCTAGTAAATCGGGCCGTTTTTAAGGGACCTAAAGCACAGGGCCCAAAGAGGGACAACTGATAATAAAGAACAGTGCCCTAATCTGAAAACTTGTTAAAAGGTATAAGTTCTTAGCACTTTAGATCTCCAATTAGTCAAAATTAGCATAGGATATGAATTAATAAATAGAATAAAACGTTAAATAAATGCGCCAAAAATGGGGGGCGGGTAAATGCTTAAAACAGGGTCCTAGTGTCCCACTAAAAATAACAGGTTGTTGGTCGGGAAGAAGAGTGCAAGACTCAATTTTAAAATTTTGCATTGAGTATGCGAGAAAATTTGGTGGTGAAAAATGCATGCTGCACAAAAAGTTCAAGAAGCCACAGATCGGGCCCGACGGAACCCTAGGGTGCACCAGGATTTTAACTGGAATTATGGAATGGGAGAATAACTGAAATGGAAAGAAGATTCCAAAAATTAAGATCCGATTAAGAGAACAATGTATGGTGTAAAAATTTCAAGGGGTCCTGTACCGGGACCCAAAAGGACCAGGACCTAAGTGGCATGTAGTTGGGTATAAAGATACTTTTAGTAGATTTTAAAGTAAACAGAGGACGCTAGAACTATGTTAAAAAATGCAAGCGATTCGGATCATTTTTAAAGAAACTGCACCAAGGGCCCCAAGAAGGCGATTAATATTCAAATTGTAGCTTAAGTCTGAAAATTATTTTTCATTCACGTAGTAGTTGGAGAATCTAAGAAGTTCATAGAAAAAAAAGCTAGTGACTCGGACTATTTGTAAAGGAGCTATAATATGGGGCCCTAAAGTGACCAACTAGTAGTTGAGGGCAAGGCCCTATCATGAAATCATGTTCAAACGTTTTAGTACTTAGCGCATTAGATCTCAATCGTTAGCTCCATTAGACAAAATTAAGCATAAAGTATAAGTTATTGGTTTGAATAACATTTTAAAGGATTGCACAAAACATTGAGTAAATGCTTTAAAAAGGCCCTTGGGCCCCAACGTAAATATGAGGTTGTTGTTCTTGGAAGAAGAGTACAAGACTCAACTTCAAAATTATGCACTGAAAAGGTTAGAAAATTAAGGGGTGAAATATGCATGGGACACAAAAATTTCAAGGGTTCTCGACCCGGCCCTACGGGAGCATAGGCGGGCCGGGGTCTTAACTGAAATGCAGGAACGCGAGAATAAGTAAAGGGAAAAAGGATTCCAAAAATGAAGATTGATTTAAGAGGGGACAATTTAATAACAATTTATGGTACACAAACTTGAAGGGGCCCTGTACCGGCCCCCAAGGTGCCAGGGACTTATATGGCATGTAGTTGTGTATAAAGATATTTTAGTAGTTTTCATATAATCAGCGGACTCTAGAACTATGTTAAAGAAAATTGCAAGAAATTGGGTTCATTTTAAAAGAAATCACACCAATAAGGCAATAAGGACCCAATAAGGCAATTAATATCCAAAATTGGTAATAACTGAAGCCTGAGATTTTTTTTTTTCGTTTATGTTGTAGCTGGAAGAACTAAGAAGTTGTTAGAAAAAAAAGCTGGTGAATCGGACTATTTTTAAGGGAGCTAAAATAGGGCGGCCAATAGGGGTCAATTGACTGTTAAAACAAGGCCCTAAGATGAAAACATGTTAATACGTCTTAGTACTTAGCACTTTAGATCTTCAGTTCGTCAAAATTAAGATTAGGGAATGAATTATTCGTAAGAAATTTAAAGAAATGCACAAAAGATTGGGTAAATGTTTTAAAAATGGCCCTAGCGTCCCAACAAATATATGAGGGTGTTGGTCCTGGAAAACAGTCCAAGACTAAACTTTAAAATTATCCACAAAGAAGGTGAGAAAATTAGGGCTGGAAAAGTCTTGGTGCACAAAACTCCAAGGGGCGACCGGGTCCTGCGGTTCCCTAGTGGGCCCGAATGCCTTATATGGAATGTAGAATCGTGAGAACAACTAAATAGATAAACGACTCCAAAAATGATGATCGAATTAAAAGAAAGCAATTTATTAACAATTTATTTGCACAAAAAAATCAAGGGGCTCTTCAACGGCCCCAAGGGTCTAGGGTCATAACTGGAATGTAGAAAAGCGAGAATAATTAAATGGAGAATAGTACCCTAAAACAAAGAATATTGAATAAAAAGCGGGCAAGTTATTAACAATTTAGTGCATAAAAATTTAATGAGGCCAAGTTTTAAATTAAGGTTCTTATGCTTAGTATTATGGAATAATAATAATAAAAAAATATATTCAACTTTGTCATGACCATAGAAGTTTTTCCCGTGAAATATAAACCGGACATCTTTTTCACCTTCTCAGAATTTACATACGCACTTCTCATGTCCGTATTCACCTTTTTTTTTAAATTTGGCATTTTAATTTGATCATTTTAAATGCATTTAAACTCAAAATGTAAAGCCAGGATTGTCAGCAACATCCTTGTATGTGAACAGTCGCACTCATGACTTGCGATTCTAAACTCAGTACCTGAGAGTAAAAATTGCCGTAATTTATGTTTTTTGATGCATTTGAGTTAAAATGTTTAGTTTTATCTAAGAAAATTATCGTTTTCTTTTAAATATGACGTCATTTTCCCTTCCTTAACCATTTCGCCTAATGTCTGAAATTTAGTATCAGTACACATGCAGGAGGGGAAAGGAGATGGAATCTTTATGAGGAAAAATGCGTGTTTTCAAAAGCAGTACGTTATTTTCCGTTCAAAATGTTATGTCTCTAAGCGGATTTTGCGCCACTATATCTTATACAAAATTTTTATGAACAATTTTGAATTTTTGTCAGAAAATGGGACGAATAAAGATAAATAAACCTCATTATTTCTCTTTTCTCTGCAATAATTAAAGCTATCTAATTACCACCATTTTGCAGAAATTGCTTATTATATATTTAAAATAAAAATATAAAAATGGGTGTATTTAAAAAAACAGCCAGTGCGAGCACGTCTGCAAATGAACAGCTTCCAGTTTGAAAAAATATATCAGCAACATTGGTTCAACAGCAGATGGCTAAAAACCAGCCCTGTGCTTTAATTATATAGATTATATAAAATTATGAAAAATTAAACTAAGCAAATTATGTTATTTTGAAAAAAATATAAAAGAGTATCCTAAAGAATAGCATGACAATTTTATTAGTCGAGAGAATTTTGGACAAAGCCTTGGGAAATCTGATATTATTTTTAATTTTGAATTATTGCCAAGATCCTCTGTATTTCCTTATCTAACTCGGAGAAGCGAATTCATCCAGACGAGAATCATCAAGTTCTGTCATATAAATCGCTTTATTATTATTTTTTCTTTTGATAAAAACATCCAATCTGAGCATGTCGCTGCTCTTCTATAGAGACATTCAAAATTTTTGTTAAACATTGTGTTTTATCAGTGCGTGATTTCTATTTCCTTTTTTTTTTTCGAAAGGGAAGCATTTTCACCTGTGAAGAATTTTAAATCAGCTGGGGTGAAAATGACGCACTTCTGCAAAACACATTTCAGTTTTAAGAAATAAAATACGTTTTTTTTTTTTTTAATAAAATGATGTCATTTCTCTCCAAAAAAGCATTTCATTTTTACGATCTAGTCTTAAACAACATCTATAGAAAAGTATGCATATGACGTCATTATTGTGGAATAATATATAAACTGGCAAAACGTAATATAGTCATTCAAGAAGTCCGGCTAAACAAATCGGGTATATAATGTTTCGTAGGACATCATTTGTTTGTTTATAATATCTCCATTTTATATCAGAAATTATTCATTTGTATTTTTTAAAAATTCGGAAAATATTATTACATGCGCATAAATGAAAATGCATTCTTCAAGCTTCCTGACACGAATTTAAAAAAATGTAGAGTTAAGACACACAAAAAATTTTTAAAGTACATTTTTGTAAAGAGAAAGTATTGTTTCGTTTGCAAAGTATGCTTGAAATAAACTAAAAAACATTTAAATGATGAATAAAAACGAAATAAAACCAAAATTCACCGGATTTATTAACATACGATATTCTTGACATAGCACATATTTTAATTTCAATTGTTTTTCAATTGGTATCAGAAAATAGAAACAAAAAAATTCACCTTTACTGTTAACAGAAATAGAGTAGTGCTTCAGTTGCCACGATTACAAAAATTGGTACTAAAAACTATAAAAAAATTAATATGTGAAAAATAAATTCAGATACAGTTTTCAAACAAATTGCATTTAAACATAGTTTTTTCCCCTATACGATGATGTAAAAATTGAAATTGCGCGATGTTTAGAAGTCTGGAAACTTGCTGTAGCGAAAATTGAATAGCCGAAATTTCATTTCAAATATCAAAGGATTGCCATTCGCAGAATGGCGTATGCGTTACACACAGATATTTTTGTCCATTATAATGTAGATATATTACATGTATCCTTTGACTTTAGAGGCTGTAACTTTCGCATCTTTGGACAATCGTAGCGACATTGAAACATAAGTGTCAAGTACTGATAAATCAATCGCTGTTTTTTTCCCCTTTAAGATTACACGTTATTACATGTAACATACCATCGACTATTGTGCAGTAAATATGGCCGATATTTGTATTAATCGAAAAAAATAGCCATTGATATGAGGTCTATGTGCCGAGTGGCCAAAGCACCACGCTGCTAATCGCTTGCGAGCGTAGGAGATTGTGGGTTCGATTCCCGCTGGTCCCATTGCACACTCTCTTTGTGTAGAACTCCCAAGATGTATTTCTCTTGTGTTGTAATATTTCCTTGTGCTCTCTTGTCTCTGACTTATAAGCGGGCTCTCATGTCAAGCACACAAGTCATATGTTTGTTGTTCAATAAATAAATAAATATCCATTGATATAGCAGTTTGTACATGATTGATACAAAAACATTCGTTTGGGGCCAAACTTTTATCACTAAAATGCACCATCTGCCGTTCAAAACACATTTGTTTGTGCCAAACCATTATCACTAAAATGCGCCATCAACCGTTTAAAAAACATTCGTTTGTGTCAAACCATTATCACTAAAATGCACCATTACCGTTCAAGAAACATTTGTTTGTGCCAAACTATTATTACGAAAATGCACCATTTACCGTTCACAATTTTTCAATCACTGTAAGATATTGTAATAAATTACGTTGAATTTAGTTTTATTCTTAAAAAAAATGCTTCTTTTAATGATATGATACAGAATTAATATTATTTTAATCGCATTTAAATAAATTATTATATATTTATAATATAGGGGAGAGTAGCCGAATTTGGACCACTTCACTTATTTTTAGGTGTAACTCAATTAATTTTAGGAATATCTGCAAGAGATCATTACACAGGGTCAATCTATTCATCTACTAACTAAATAAATATTTAGATCAATTTCTTTTTTAAAATCTTAAAATTTATTTTAACTTGAAAAATTTGTCAAAAGTGGCCCAAACTCAGCAACTGTTCGCCAAAGTTTGATCCCCAGCCTCCTAAATTGGACCAAATAATATCAGGTTGTTTTAATGACTGGGGAATATAACTAATTTTATTAAAAGCAAAGTTTGCGATTAATGAAACAATCAAACAAAATAACAGCAATGAAATATAATGAAATCAATCTGAAAATAAGAGTAATTGTTTTAAATCAAAATGTATTCAAAATATAAATCAAAGTTATCAGTAATTAAGAATAGAAATTATGGAACTAATTGCCAGTTACTTGAATATCATGTAAGGAGTGATGCAAAGCTTATACCTGAATTTTGTTTATTGATTTTGTTTTCCAACGCACGCAACATGGTACCGTATATGGCAATCTGAACACTGAATCACTTCTGCTATTTTATTTTTCCTACAAATTATGCAAAACCAATCATCACTGTATAGATTTTTCGTTTTAGATTCTGAATTATCAGGCTTTTTTTTTTTTTTTTTTTTTTTTTTTTTTTTTTTTTTTGCAACAGGAGTTTTTTTTTACATTATGTTTGTAGTTCTTCTGTTCCATCATTTTCTTGCTAATTGCATTACATCTATTTTTTAAAACTCGATGTTTCAATTGCTTTTGTGCTGTGAAAGCTTCCTTTTTGACTTTTTTTTTTCATTTTAAGGTTTAGTTTATATGGCAATGATGTTAACACGACTCTATTTTTGGTTTCTTCTGTACTTTGATTTAACTGAATTTAGCAAGGAAAATAACATTTCTGTTGATTTTTTTGCTTTTGTGTTGGATTTGTTTCTGTAGCCTTGTTGCAGGTCTCTTCACAACTTACTGTCTGCTTTTTGTTTCTCATATCTTTAACAGCTTTTGCTGTCACGGGTATTTTTCTTCCAGACAGTTTGTCTATGTCTTTTTGAACATTTTGATCAAGGTTTGAGGTTTTATGTGTGTTAATGCAAAAAAAGTATAATTCTACCCTCCAAAACTGTGAAAAGTCTTCCATCACAAATATCCTGCAGGAGGAAAATGTTTGAATTCAACTCCGTAAATCAAATATGCCGTAGGAATAAAGAATTCAAAGAAAATAAATACAATTACATACAAGATAAGAGACATTGCAAACAAAATTTTTTGCATAGACATGAAAAAATATATTTATGTTTATATAACCCTAAACTGTATTTAAAAAAAAAAAAAAAAAAAAAAAAAAAAAACTTGCATGGAGATAGTAATCCATTAAAAAAAAAAAAGTGTACAAAGCGCACCGTTCTCGAAATTCATTACTTACTTTTCAAATTTATGATCGCATATCTGGTCCAATTTACGGCAACTGCGCCATTTTTTAAAACAGTTAATTTAGAGACTAAGAACAAAAACGAAATCAAAATAATCCGCGTGAAAAATATGCGCAATAAACAGATGAATTGATATATGTATATGAAAACACAACAACTTACCTTAGTTTTAAAATATTCACTTACGTTTAGTAGGAAAAAATTAGATCAAAATAGCTAACTTAAGGTTTTTTTTTAAATTGTCTGAAAACAGCACGTGGTAGGCGGCTGCTTATTCTAATCATGAGTGACGTCATTCGAATGAATAGGATTTCAGCGGTAGATGGAATTTCTTCCTGTAATTAACGGCATAATGGCAACGGTCCAATTAAAGCGGCGGTCCAAATATGGCTACTCTCCCCTACACCATATCGTAATACATTTATTTTGGTATCAATGATATTTAAGACATGTTTACCTTGCCGTATATATGGGGTGGGCAGATAGGATGGAAAATACTTCTAAGCAGAATTATACAATTTATATTTATATGTTTTTCAATTCATATATTCGTATGAAGTTTATTGCCAGGAAATGACAAACATATTAAATAAAACAGCATTACAGTAGAATCTGAAGATATATTTAACCTGTTAATTGTGCTGTTTGTCAAAAAACTGAGTGACTTGATTCTACAATTTATTTATACGCAACATGTTGTCTAATACAAAGCACAATGGAACCGAAAATAATTGTATCGGGTATCTTAATTCTATCGGGATCAGAAATAAAATATTTTTGATTAGTAATCTAGCATAAACAATAGGCCGAAATGGAATATTACGTTTATATAACCTGATATTCCATTTCACAATATCGTTTCCAATATTGGTACTGCGTCCTATAAACTTGCAAAAAATTCTAGTTTCCAGGTTTCCACGCTCATGGTTAACAATATTTATACATCAAAAAACTTAGTCCAATTTACCAATAGAATTTGTAACTTTAATCCATCAGGCCAACTATAGTTTCTTTTATGTCTAATCTTTTTTTACAAATGTTTCAGTGCAAAGCGCTCAAGACAGTTATTTCCGTAAGGTCCTTTTAAAGATTGCCCCACCAGTGGCCGAGAGGTTCTGCTCTCGAAGCTGGTAGACGGGAAGTACTCCGTTCGAACCCAATCGCGCCCGTCGGGCTAATCGTTCGGAGTTTTCGTGGTTTTCTTCGAGCCGTGGATTTAAATGCGTAAATACCGTTTAGGTTCCCTTAGAAAGACCCCCACGAAGGGCACTCCCCCCGGGCCTATTTCCCTCGAGCAGATAATTGGCCGCCAAAAATTAACCAACCAACCAACCTTTTAATGATTATTATTTAAAAAATTGCTTTTAAGGCTGAAATACGATCATTCTTAGTTTATTATTTCTAATACTTATTATTTTATTAGTCTCTGCAAAGAAATAAATGTATATTTTTTAGTAATTCCTAAAGATACTAATTACAGTATATAATATAAAATTTAAAAGCTTATTTTATACAGATATAGACACAACATATAATATTGTTATAAATATTATGCATATTTCCATATATATATATTTCCAGCACGTTTACATTATATCAAATAATTACTAACACTTTTAGCGTAATTTTTTTTTACTATTTTTCAGATCATTTTGCAACATTTTAAAGAAATTTTACCAACAAATTCGAGTAAATAAAAATTAAGACACAAATGGGTTAAAATAATGAAATGGGTGGTCCTGTTTTAAATCGCCCCTCTGCACCAAAACTGCATATACATTAAAATGGCTTTTTACTTCACCTGTTTGCGGACTAAAAAAAATTAGTTATTTTTTTTTTTATTATCTGTGCCGAGCCTGTGTGTCCATATTTTACTCTTTTTCTTCAAAGTGCTTGCGTTCATCATCTGTCAAGCTCTCATTTTGTAGCCTTTAGACTCCCAGTCCGACACTGTCCCAGTGCAACTTAAAAAAATTACCACTGGACACAGCAGTTCCTGAAACGCGTGGAAAACCATGTCTGTTTCTCCCACTGGTCTCTCACGTTCATTTGGACCAGTTAGGTGTCTTTTAGTTCTTATTAAAACACTGTGCTAAATATAATTTAAAATAGCCCATAAAAAATGGTAGTTAAGGGGTTAACATATCAACTTAACAAAAATAATATTTTTAAATTTATACATTTATAATAAAATAGTTTAAATGGATTTTTATATAAAAAAATTACACTTCTTTAAGCAACTCTCCAGAAAGCCTTCAATTTTATGGAATGAGTGTAATGTCACCCATTAAATATTTTGTGGAACAATGTTTTTCAGAGCAAAATCTAGATATTTTAAGATTTAAAAAAATGCATACAGGGAGTAAAAAATATACAATAATTTATTTTTCGAAAGATTTTCTGAAAACGTTTTTTAACGTTACTAAATATGTATTAAGATATACATTTTTTAATTTAAAAAAAGTATTGAAATTCCTTCGTATTTCCCGAGAACAAGGTGCTTCAATTATAGCTTTTATATTTAGCATTTCTAAACTGTTGCTGCACCGTTAAAAGCAATAGGGGAGAGTAGCATAATTTGGACCGCCGCTTTAATTGGACCGGTGCTATTCTGCAGTTAATTACAGGAAGAGACGCCATCTACCGCTGACATCCTACTTATCAGAATGACGTCACTCACGATTAGAAGAAGCAACCGCCTACCACGTGTTGTTTTCAGGCAATTTTAAAAAACCTAAAGATGGCTGTTTTGATCTACTTTTTTCCTACTAAACGTAAGTGAATACTTTAAAACTAAGGTAAGATGTTATGTTTTCATACACATATATAAATTCATCTGTAATTGCGCATATTTCTCACGCGGCTTTGTTTGATTTCGTATTTGTTCTTAGTCTTGAAATTATCTGTTTTAAAAAATGGCGCAGTTGCCATAATTGGACCATTTTAAGTTGCTTAAATTGGACCAGATATGCGATCATAAATTTTGAAAATTAAGTAATGAATTTTGAGGACGGTACATTTTGTACACTATTTTATAATCTTTTTAATATTTTATAATGGATTACTATCTCCATGCAAGTTTTTTTTTTTTTTTTTTTTTTTTTGGGGGGGGGGGTGGTTATATCTGGTTAATTTTTTTTTTACAGTTTAGGCCTATATAAACAAAAAATATTTTTACATGTTTATGCAATAAATTTTGTTTGCAATTTCTTTTATCTTGTATGTATTTGTATTTATTTTATTTGAATACTTTATTCCTACGGCGTATTTGGTTTACAGAGTTGAATTCAAACATTTTCTCCCTGCAGTATATTTGCGATTCCCCTAGGAAGGGCAGACTTTTTACAGTTCTGGAGGGTGGAATTACAATTTTTTGCCATTAAAACTCATAAAACATCAAACCTTCAGGGAGGAGGGGGGTGAATTCAATACTGTTGAATATATAATGTTTGCATATAACTAATCGTAGCGTATTTTTCAATAGAGCATAATTTTTAAACACTTTCATAATATAATGTTAAAAATGTTGAAAAAGACACGGACAATCTGCCTGGGAAAAAAAAAACAGGTGAGAGCAATAGCTGTTAAAGATATAGGAAATAAAAAGGAGAGAGTAAGTTGTGAAGAAATTGACTTGCAATAAGGCTGTAGCTACAAATCCTCCCAAGAAGCCAAAAAATCATTAGAAATATTATATCATTTGCTAAATTTAGTTTTTAAAAAGTACAGAGGGAGCCAAAAAAAACAGTTGTGTTAACATCTTCGCCATATAAAGCAACCCTTGAAATGAAAAAAACACAAAAAATCAACTAAAAGGATGCTATCACAGCATAAAAGCAAATGGAACATCAAGTTTTAAAAAATAGACGTAATGCAATTATCAAGGAAATGATGAAAGGGGAGAACTACAATCATAATGTAAAGAAAACTTCTGTTGCAAAAAAAAGTCTAATAATAAAAAACCAAAAAAAAAATCTAAATATTGATGATTGGTTTTGCCTGATTTGTAAGAAAATAAAACAGCAGAAATGATTTAGTATTCATATTGCCAAATACGGTTCCAAGTTGTGTGCGCTGGAAAAAAAAATGAATAAACGAAATTCATGTGTAAGCTTTGCATCACTCTTTAAATGGTATTCAAATAATTGGCAATTAGTTTCATAATTTCTATTCTTAATTACTGATAACTTTGATTTATAATTTGAATACATTTTGATTTAAAACAATTACACTTATTTTCAGATATTTGATTTCATTATACTTCATTGCTGTTATTTTGTTTGATTGTTTCAGTAATCGCAAACTTTGCTTTTAATAAAATTAGTTATATTCCCTAGTCATTAAAACGACTTGATTTTATTTGGTCCAATTTAGGAGACTGGTGGTCCAACTTAAGCGACCAGTTGCTGAATTTGGACCACTTTTGACAAATTTTTCAAATTAAAATAAAATTTCAGATTTCCAAAAAGAAAATGATGTAAAGTTTTATTTAGTTAGTGGATGAATTGATTGACCCCGTGTAGTGATATTTTTCAGCTATTCCAAAAATTAAGTGAGTTACACCTGAAAATAAGCGAAGTGGTCCAAATTAGGCTACTGTCTTCCAATATTATGAAAGTGTTCCTCTCGTAAACAATGCTGATTAAATTATTACTTATCGTTTGTTTTAAAAAAAATGTATTACACTAACTTACAAAATATGCAGAAACACAGAAAAGGGATTATAAATTATCCTGTACAATGTTAATTCCAACAATGTAGCTGTACAATGTTAATTCCAATTTCAATTTCTAATGTTTTATAGATAAAGTGTTCATCAATACAAATTACTTTTTTAAATGTCCTTTGTATAACTGCAAATCTCATACGCTTTTTTGCACTACAAAATCATAATAGCAAATTTTTACCTTTTTTAATTCCAGTAATCTGCCTAAAATACGACATAACCTTTTATTATTTTTTGTGGCATAGAAAAGCGTAAGTGACAGTAAGTTAACCGCATCTATACCTTTAGCTACTGTAAATATTGTAACACATTTTTATAATCTAAACAATACTCAAAAAAGTCCTTCCGGCCAGTGCCGGGAGGAAGAGGTAGCTTTCATATTCCTTATTTTAAAAAAGCCAACTTATATTATTGAAACACACGAAGCTCAATTTAGTGGAAACCGAATATAGGAGATTCAATACTAATTTTTATCAATACTAAACCATTATGAATGAGAATTTCGCGAAATTAGTCAGCTTTATCCAAGCTGCTTTTATTTAAAGTAACTTATATTTGGCTGCCAAATTCGGCGATTTCAGAGTGCATGCCATTTTAAGACAACATGGTGGATGAGGCTAACCAGTGAACTTGGTCGAGACCTTAGTAATTGCTGTGCACATGCTCACTCACATCGGAATCGGTTGATACATACGAGTGCTGTCGCAGGCAAAAAATCAGATTTTTCAAAATGTCACCCACATTAGAAATTGAAACTGCTATATCTGAGCCATTTTTTAAGATAAAGTCAAACAAAAAATGCTCCTGAGTCCTTACATCAAGGTCAAATACTTAAGAAAGAAACCTTTTTTCAATTACTAATTTTTTTGCACCTCACTTTAAATATATATATTTTTTAATTTAATGGCCGCCATTTTGAAACAAGATGGATGATGAAGCTGACCAGTGAACTTGGTCGAGATATTGATGTATACTATCCACATGCCTGCTTCCATCGAAATAGGCGAATACGTGTTATCGCGTGACAAATACAAGATCGTTTCAAAGTGTTAGCCATCCTAGAAATTCAAAGTGCTATAATTCAACCATTTTTTAAGATATAAACAAAAGAACAAATTTTCACAAACAAAAACTGCTCCAGAATCTTTGTATCAAGGCCAAACACATAAAAAAAATCTTTTTCATTTTCCAATTTTTTAATACCACATTTTAAATTTTAAATTAAATTTTTTTAAATGGCAACCCTTTTGAAACAAGAGGGCGAATGAAGCTGGCCAACGAACTCGGCCAAGACATTGGTATGTACTTTGTACACACCAAGGTACATCCAAATCGGTTCATAAATATGTCCGTTATCACGTGACAAAAATCAGGTCGTTTTAAAATGTCAGTCACAATAGAAATTCAAAATGCTATAACTCTGCCATTTTTTTTAGATATAGACGAAACAAAACCTGTTCCGGAATCTTTGTATTAAGGTCAAACATATAGAAAAAAAAATCTTTTTCATTTTCTAATTTTTTGGTATCTCATTTAAAATTTTAAATTTTTAAATTTTTTTTAAATGTCCGCCATTTTGAAACAAGATGGCGGATGAAGCTGGCCAACGAACTCGGTCGAGGTATTTGTATGTGCTATGTACACACCAAGGTACATCCAAATCGGTTCATAAATATGTCTGTTATCACGTGACAAAAATCAGGACGTTTCAAAATGTCAGCCATGCTAGAAATTAAAAATGCTATAACTCAGGCATTTTTTAAGATATAGACGAAACAAAAACTGCTCCCGAATCTTTTTATCAAGGTTAAACACATAAGAAAGAAATATTTTTCCAATTTTTAATTTTTTGGTACCACATTTCAAATTTAAATTTTTCTTAAAAATTTAAATGGCCGCCATTTTTAAACAAGATATCGGATGAAGCTGTCGAACGAACTCGGTCGAGACATTGGTATGTACTATGTATAAACGAAGTTACATCCAAATCGGTTCATAAATATGCCTTTTATCGCGTGACAAAATTCAGGACGTTTCAAAATGTCAGCCACGCTTGAAATTCAAAATGCTATAACTCAGCCATTTTTTAAGATATAGACGAAACAAAAACTGCTCCGGAGTCTTTGTATAAAGGTCAAATACATAAGAAAAAAATATTTTTCCATTTTCAATTTTTTGGTACCACATTTCAAATTTAATTTTTTTTAAAAATTTTAAATGGCCGCCATTTTGAAACAAAATGACGGATGAAGCTGGCCAACGAACTCGGTCGAGACATTGGTATGTACTATGTACAAACCGAATTACATCCAAATCGGTTCATAAATACGAGAGTTACAGTGTGACATAGGTCATATATATATATATATATATATATATATATATATATACATATATATATATATCGATATATATATATATATATATATATATATATGGATATATATATATATATATATATATATATATATATATATATATATATATATATATATATATATATGGATATATATATATATATATATATATATATCAATTTTGAACGGAGGGGAGTTTCGGGGTCTGGGGGTCATGATCGATGAAAATATACCAGAATTTTTTGAATTCGCTTTCCTCCGAACGGCTGCAATACGTAGCTTTTTGTAATGAAAGCTACCTAAAAGGGATATTCCTTTTTTTCAAATTAAGCACGACATCAGCAACCTTTAAAGCCAAAACTTTTCATCTGAAAGATAAAAAAAAATGAACTCATGTTAAATTCCACTTGCAATAAATGTAGAAATATACTCAACGCAATGCAAATTTCAGAATCATTTGTTGTATATTTTTATGAAAGAAATTCTAATTTATGATTTTGTCAAATTGCCATCATTATCTTTCAGCGTGTGTGCTTTCCATGCTTGTTATAAGTGTGTGTACATATACTATTTTTTTCACTAATATTCTTTATAGATACAATTTAGTTATAAATGATAATTTTCTGTAAGCTATTTTATTATAATAGAATATAATAACACACCCTAGAAACACTATCTAGAAACTCTAAAGGCATGCAAAACTTTTTTCATTATTTATGATAAAGTGAATTCATGCATTTTTATTTCTTAATAAATATCCCATTTGCGATTTTTTAATTGTGTATAAGTATTTCCGTCTTTAATTGAAATATTTCGTGTAATTTTAATCAGAAAAGATTTTTGTGAAGCTAATGAAAAATACCTAATATAATTTTATTCTTAAAAATGCATCTTTGAAAACATAAAGTTAGTTTGGAAAAATTTCCGTTATTATAATATCATATTTAATTACATTAAACCTGATTATATACGAATATATTTGACAGGAGTAGAAAAATAATGACACTTAAAATAAAAATGTGCATTTCAGATAAATTTTTAGATCAGGAATATATCATGCTTGACGTTCATTTCAAAATTTTCCGATAATTTCCGATAAAATACTGCTTTAAGATCAATTAAATTGTTATACTGAATATCCATTAAGGAAGTTCCTGTAATAATTCATTTATGTATTCTGATTTTTTTTGTAGTATTATAAAATATACGCGATTAATATTCTAAAACTATTTCTTAAAATTATCTCACATTAAGTAGGTAAGCTAAAGGCATTTTCTTTTTCAAAAGCTAAATTTAAAACCGAATTTCATTTGGGTTTCAAAGAAATAAAATAAAACTAATGCGAGTAGGTCAGCTTAATATGACATTTTCATTCATATCTGTAAAATCATCATCTGTAAAATCGATAAATTGCTACAAATATTTTTAAGTTACTTTTTGAAATTTGGGGGTTGATAGATTTATCGTAAAACTCCATTTCCTTTAAATCGTAAAAATAATGAATTCTATGAAAATGGTACTGGAATTTATTGAAACTTATTAATTTATGTCGGACTTATTGTGACATGTAATATGTCGGACTTATTGTGTGTGTATTACACTCTTTATAAATTTAAATATCTCGATATCTTCAACGATTTGAATTTTTAAAGAAGTGTGAGAGTTATGCTAATGCGAGATAATGAGAGAGATACGAAATATGCGGTGAAATATCTGTGATTTTATGGAACTTTTATTTTTTTTTACGGAATCCCATTTATCAACTATATATTGTAATGTAACATCTTGAATATTTTTTTTTTAAATAAATGTTTTGAATGTATAAACGTAGGAAACAGACGCACCACTCCCTGCTATCTTATAAGCAAACTAGTGCAGAGTAATAAAAGAAGCGAGAGGTACCATTAGATATCCTACTGTGCCGTTAATTAGCATACAGAAACTCTGTTGATATGGTACTTTCTTGGAATTAACAGCTCAACAGTGTAAAAAAAAAGATTACATCATCTTTTAATAAGCAGCAAAAAAGATGTATCCACGTCACGTGTGTTATTGGAGAAGGCTAGTCCAATATTCTGCCTGCGAATCTGAATTGAACTAGTAATCCGTTTTTGAAGCAAATGCGTAAACAAGAAGAACAGTAGGTAATGTTTAAATGCAAATTGGTAAGAGATTATGATCTAATTGTGCAAATGTCCCTGTAATCAGCACAAATGTCACTAACCTTCCGAGAACAGTTTGCAATGCATTTGGAATACTTGAAGAGATTATTTTATTGCGAACTGTTTATTGAAAACCAGAATATTTGGTTTGATAATTATAGTTCATAACTAAAAGCATTATAACACGTAATCGACCAGAAAAATCATAAATTAGTCGAAGAAAAGGACACTGAGTTCCCTGAGAAGAATAAAGATCACAAGTGTGTTTGGCTTCCAGAAAAAGTTTTACTAGTTGCCTACGATCTTTAAACCCGTGCATTCAATCACGCAGTGTACAAGGAACAGCAAGTTTCGTTCGCCAAGACGCATAAATATGCTATAGACGGCGTATTTCCTATTTTTAGAATACATGAATTCTTATTACGCCATTTGTAGAACATTATTTACTGTACTGTAAGTATTTAATTCTTATTCATTGTATATATTCTACGTAGATGAGATGTTAACAATAGCACACATTTTGTTTTAGGAAGGTCAGTTTCTCTTAAAAGGACGGATGCTCCGCCATATTGGGCAGTAGTGTAGTTGCAATTTCATTCACCTTGCATTTCTTATTTCCGCCCCGGGGACGAAATTAGCACCTTTTATTCATTACAATTATATCAAAATGAAATCAAGTTTAATATAAAATAAAATAATAAGTATAATAAAGTAAAATAAAATGAAATAATGTTTAAACTAAAATTCATAATGAAAGAAATATTTTTTACTTTTAAAAAAACTAAAAAGCTTTAAAAAAAACTTTATAAAATACATTTTTTTACTTAAAAGAATAAAAATATTGTCTCTCTTGATCGCAACGGATGGCGCCAAAGAAGTAGGGTAAAATCTTGATGATATTGACTGTTGAAGCTGTACGTAATAAGGAGATGGGCTATAAAGATGGGAGTAAGGGTTGGGAGTGTACACTCTCCCAAGATTGATATTGAAAGATTATGTTTAAAAAGGGACAGGTAAACGTGCAGAAGACTGGATTGAAACGAAAATTGATCGGAAAACTGCTTTCTCACTTGAACTGCAGAGTGAGTTAAATTTATATTTTTGAAAGATTTATGACGAATAGAATTACAACTAGCCTCTTGCAATAATATACGCACATTTACGCACACTGAGACAAAAATAGCAGCAACATATATGTTGCGCTGCTTTTTGAAGCGACACGCAGGGCTCTCTGTTCAATCATAAACTCTCGATTGTTTTCAGGGATTTGCAGAACAAATTGTTCAAATAATTTTCTCCATACTAAGTCAGAATTAGAGCAAACAAAATTTGACTCGACGAAAGTGTACCATGTAGACGAAACTGACATCACTATTGTCTAGCATAAAGCTCAACAAATTCTAGTTATAAATGGAAAGAAAAACATCTATAAAGTATCCTCTACGGACAGATGTTCCTTAGTCACTGTAGGAATGTGCGTGTGAGCCGTAGGGATGATTGTGCTCCCTCTCATGAAATTGCCGAGGGAGCTCATGAAGAACGATATAATGGCTGCGGAACCTGGAGCTAGAGATCTGCACGGGCCGGGCTCGGGCCGATTTTCATTCACGGCACTCGGGCCTGGCCAAGCCGGGCCGAGCCTAACTTAATTTTTCTGTACAGAGCCGGGCCTGGTTTCATTCCTAGTCTTCACGGCCCAAAATTTTCAGTCCTAGTTTTGAGCCAGCCCGTATGAAAATCATTGTCTCAGCGTGGCCTGGTACATTTAACGGTCAGTTAATTTAGCCTGCCCAAAAGTTTTTGCAAAAAATGCATAAATTTTTGAATCGCCATTATTCTGCACTTAAACATTAAAATTTATTATTTTTAAAGAATAGTAGATTTCTACGCATATTAAAATATAACTAAATTAAAATACAGTGAAATGTGTGAAAAGGAACCTGCCTATGACGGAACCCTGTTTTAAACATAAAAACTTGTTGATCCATGCTAAATTAATATACTAATAAGTAAGAAAAGAATATATAATACATTTACACTTCCTAAGAAGGGAACTTGTCTATAACGCTTTTTTTTTCTTTTCTATGCAGTTCTATCTTAGAAGATTTTACTGTTTAGCATTTTTCCGATTTTTAACACTTTTATACATGGAATATGGATTAACAATATTAATGATAACTGAAACATTTACATACAAGAAATAGAGATTCATTAAAAAAACAAATCTCGCAGCCTGCTGCACTTCTATAAAAATAAAGATTATAAACATGAAAAAAAAAGTTAAGATAAATATTTTTGGTCAGAACTCCTCGTACGAGACAAATTTTTAACCAATTCGACGTAAAAATAAATGTTGTGTAGAAGTCCACTCGGGCCAGGCCGAGCCCGGGCAGAGATTTTAACTTTTTCCGGGCCGGGCTCGGGCAGAACTTTTAATTTTTTTATCGGTTCGGGCAATATTTTTTCTTTTACGGGCCCGGCCGGGTCCTGGCCGAACTTTTAATTTTTGTATCGGGCCGGGCCTATTTTTTTCTCTATGAGTCTGGCCTGGCCCGGACCTGGAAATGTCGGCCCGTGTAGACCTCTACCTGGAGCGTTTATCGGCGCTGGTGATGAGTCAGGGTGCATTACAACAGAGCTTTTCGAGAGATGGTTTCGCCATTGTTTGCCCACTGTGAAGCCATTAAAAGACGATCCCATTGTGTTGATATTGGATAGGCATTACTCATATTCTCGTAACTTGACTGCCATTGACCTTGCATGATAAAATGATGTCATAATCGTGTGTTTTCCTCCATATTCAACAGAAAAACTGAAGACTCTTGATTTCGCGTTTATGTTACTCTTTAAAACGTTTTTTGCTGAAGCAGTAGAAA
The DNA here is from genome assembly GCA_963932465.1 of Maratus speciosus. Classification (NCBI taxonomy): domain Eukaryota; kingdom Metazoa; phylum Arthropoda; class Arachnida; order Araneae; family Salticidae; genus Maratus; species Maratus speciosus. The sequence goes on along the minus strand of OZ010791.1, from coordinate 372,351,511 downwards.
ATTGGCTGTTAAACTATCCTGGTAGAAGCGTTGGGAACCCACAAATCGCAAAACTTTCAATAAAGACTACAAGCGTGTTTCAGTTGTGAAAATTGCTGTCAGTGGTTTCGAAAAGACGAGCATCATGCCATTTAACCAGGAAATATTTCGACATGAATTTTTTTTGTGAAATCTTGTCCCTCACCATCTCTCGAAAATATCATGGTAGCTGACATCCTGAAACGGGCAGGTATAGCAAACAGCTGCTGCCATCAGCCTTAGAGCGATCCGGGAAGTCCAAGTGATCACACCAGCTATTTCTGCGCGAAGTGGTTCAAAAATAGTCATCCCTGGATCTCCGAATATAAACAAAGTTAAAGATTCCCAGGCGAAGATGAAACACTCAGGTAAAAAGAAATCTTCTGGCACCCACCACACTCAAGGGAAAGGGAAGAATCTACCATGTAAAGTAGCCAAACATGACCTACCCAGAGATTCTGGTGAAGAAAGTGAATTTCGGTTGGCATTCCTTATGAGGATAATAATGCGATAACAATAGCGGCAATGTTGCACAGTGTCCTATATGCTTGAAGCGTTTTTCTGATGCCAGAAACACGGAGAATAATAAATTCAGTGCCTTCAATGTTGCACTTGGTCACGCGAAACATGCTCATGAGCCAAAAGCAACACAAAACATTTGCCTCATGTTTATATGCCTAATTTTTCTTTATGTTATTCCTCCACTGATTAGCCCTCCAGCCGCGGGAAAATTTTTCAGTGGATTACATTTTTTGAAAATTAAGATTGTTAGATTCCTACAACTTTCTTGAAGTAGAAATAGTGACTTTATTTAATTACACATTAAATAATGTAAGAATAAGCCTAATTATACGCTTTGAAAAAAAAGTTATGAGAATCAAGCAGTCTGATTTTTAAAAAAGTAGCCCACTGGAACGCGAAAATAGCGTTTCCGGCGGCTGGAGGGTTCATAGTACATTTCTTTGTGCCTTAATTTAAGTTAAATTAAATTACTTACTCATGTTAATAAAAATATATTTATTTATACGTTAAGCCTCGGCTTGTTGGACTTTTTGAGGATGATGAAATTGGCATCTCCCTTTTTTTTTTTTGCCATACATAGATAGTTTCAAAAACAATTTTTTGCATTGATAATTTTTTTGTACTAGATTTTCGTATGTTTCTATGTGCGTGGATTGTCAGCCACTTTGGTAGGTTATCACTGAAAATTACAACTTCCAAGGGATAGGAAAAAATGGATTTGGGGTCAAAATTAAGGCACATTTACCTTACATAATTTTTTATAAATATATTATTAAAATAAACTATTTTACTTCCTACAAATGAAATATATAGAATCATTAAATCCGTTAATTTAGTGGATGCAGTATGAAATGATCTCCTCTGAATTTACTCATCATTACAATATGTAACATTTTGTATTTCTCTTTTAATAATCGTCCTTATTCCAAAAATTATTAGATGCAATTAGTTAGCAATATTCATGTAAATGATGCAAGACTTTTATTGCCTCCGATTCTTGAGTCTGATGGTTTAAAGATCTACCAAGAGAGAGTCAAATGTTCTACACTTAATATATATTCTCAAATGTTATGTAGATTTTCAATGATATAATAAAAAATTCATTGTAACTGCAATTATATATATGTATTGAATTTATTATAATTTATGAGCCTAAAAAATGATAAACTATTTTCGCTAAAACTAGAAAATTTGAGTAACATTTATTAAAATAGACAAAATGCATGCTATGTATATTTCAAAAGAATTGGGTGATTATTTTGATGCAAGGTGTAATATTATGTTTCAAAAAATTAAAAATAACTGAAAATATGATTGCTTCTTTTATTTTAGTATTTCATTCGGTATTATATTCTAAAAATAATACATATTTATGAGGGCGAATTTTATACAGAAATAGTGGATTTGATATAGAATGCGATGATTTAAAGACTTTCAAATTTTGTATTTTATTTGAATACATTCTCAATCAAACCTATGTCTATCTATTTCTCCTTTTCTCTCACAAATGCCTAGCCAGTATGCTCAGAATCAGTTATATAATTAATGTAGTCGAATGGATTTATTTAAACCTATCAAAATCTGATACACACTTGTGTCTTTCAATATTCGATTATAACACATAATAAAGTTAATTGTTTCATTGGCATCTTCTTTATAATTTGATAGCACATTTTCTATTAAACTATTACAGCCTTTTGACAAACTTTACACCAATGAAAATACACGGAATGCCATTAAAACAAGAGACGCATCTTCTGTTACCGTTTTTACTTTAAGCAGATGATATGCACACAAAATTATTTCCCGAAAATTTGCATCTAATTTTATGCTCCCGTCAAAAGACTAAAAAAAAAATGCGCTAAATAAGCATTTTATCCAATCCAAAGTATCCATTTAATCTAATCATCTCTAAACTACCAAATGGATGTAACGAGGCTTCTAACGAGACGGAAAAAACAAAACTTCTAGATCATTCTGTTAAATTTCAAGCCAAATCAAATTAATGGGTTAAAGAGAAAATGTTACGAAACACAGAACCTTAGCGCAAGAAGAATCTCAAAAAGAATTAAAAAAAAAAAAAAAAAAAAAAAAACTAAAATAAATTATTTAGCGATAAAACTTACTATATTAAAAGGGTAAGTTTTGTAAACTATCATATATATATATATATAATATATATATATATATATATATATATGTGTGTGTGTGTGTGTGTGTTGGTGTGTGTGTGTGTGTGTGTGTATATATATATATCATTGTTAGTTTGGGTGTTCCTCATACAAACCTGCAAGTTTGGACCAAATTTCATGACACTTGATATGCATACGTTTTAGAAAAACAGTAAAATTTAAGAGTAAAATCTGAAGGTTAGAGATACAGAATAATATGAGAAATTTTCATTTTTAGTCTAATTGTCATAAAGTTTTTGGTCTGTAAAAATAAAATGACATTTATATTATCAAGAAAGCTCCATAAAATGCAAATACAGCAGCCCATCGCTGTAATATTTATTATGAGCATCCTGATATATAATTTCAACGAACCGTGAGACCAGTCAGACAGAAAGAGATAAATAAGTAAGAGGACTCTTATTGGATCAGAAAAACAGCTATCCAAAACATGTAATCATTTATCTTCTATGAAGCTTAAGAGTTACTTATTTCTTTCCGCCATCGAAAAAGTGCTGTTATTTATGATGTATCCGTCGGATTACAAAACAGAAACAACATTAAACAGGTAATATAAAAATTTTGTTTTTAAAATTAATTATTACTTAGGTCATCAAAGAAAAAATTAATACAATCCCTTAAGCTAATATTGGTTTTTGTTGCATTAAAGTATCTCATTTTTTTTTATTTTCTATAAGCAAGTATGTTTACAATGGAAGTCTATGGGAATTTGGTGAAATATTAGAGATATCGCCAAGTTGGCGCCACTTTTGGCGGCTCATTATGGCCGCCGAATTTGACGACAAACTTGGCGGTATTTGGCGACAGAACAGGATCCCCCCTATGGTAACCCCTTATTGAAAATACTTTCATTGATCTTCAATAACCAATGACCGCCATTTTGTTTCCCATGCAAAACTAAAATTAATTAATTAAAATTTAATTCATTAATTAATATTTGAAAAACTGTATTAACATCAATTGTCATCCAGTGCAAGTTTAAAAAAATTTATTTCAACTTGATAGGATGAATAATTGGTATTTTAATAACGATTGAAAATTTGAACAACATATATGAATATATAAATAAATATATATATAAATGAATAAATATAGGGGGAGTGTGAACAAATAGTAGAAATTGAAAAAGAAACATTGTTGCGGCTATAATTTTGTTCTACAGTAAGGCTATAAAAGATTCCTCATAATTTTTCATTTGCTTCTGGCAACGTGTTATAATACATTTATCCTTTGATCTATACCGATCAATTAAAAAGGAGATATCCTGTAAATTGACTTCAACTGTACGACAATTTTAAATACTTTCTGTTTTAGGTAGGTAATAAATTCTATGAGCAAGGTCTTGGTGTAATGCACGTGATTATAGTTTGTTTGGTTATATAATTACAGCGCTGATTATGAGGCAAATAATTATAAATCTTAAACTAATTTATCAACAGTTGACAATAAAACAGGTACTAATGCTAATTATTAACTCATAAACCTATCACAGGAGAGGATTGTTACATTTTGGAAATTAGGTACACAAAGATGATTTTAAGGAACATATAAAATAAACGGTCAAGTGCGAGTATTACTCGCACTCAGAGGGTTCCGTACAGTAAATATATGAATTATTAAGCGTATTATTAAAAATATGTCATTGCTAAAATAATAATAAGACTTTGTAAAAATTATACAACATAGAGTTGCGTGTAGCTGTATGTAATAGAAAAATGTGAATGGTTATATCATAAAAGTTCAAAGAGGTATGAAGCCTAAACAATATCAAATATTTCCATTATGTATAACACTTTTTAATCTTATACTAATCCGTTTATGATGAATTTAATTCGGTACTGGCAATAAAGTAGTGAATTTTAAACCTCATTTGGCCTTTCATAAAACTAAGTTTACCGTAATTATGTTTTCTCATTACAGTGTAGCTAAAACAAAACTCTTGTCAAATGTTTAAACTTAGCTATCTGCTAAGCGCGCTTCGAAAGGAGGTCTCAAAATTCCAACGCCTTCTTGGTCCGTGACGCGTTTTTCTAGATAGGTTTTTAATTAACGTTTAAAGACACGCGAGTGGTATTCAGAGATCCATTCAATAAAACTGAAAGCGAATCTGATAGTATTAATGTGATTAATTCCAACTAAATTAGTTTGTTTTTAACAATTTGACGTTTATTGCTTTTATACTGCTACTGGGCCATTGCATTACACACACATATATATATTACTAAATGTTGTTATCTAGGCATTAAATGCCGATGGTACATAGGGTATGCTGACCCTGTCATATGTATGTCCAAACCGTCTCTGTTTTTAAGGATTAATATCTCGGCTAATTGTTGACGATTTTTTTCGAAAATCATTATCAACAATGTATTTATACTTCTGATACGATAAGTAACTCCAGCGCTCCTAAACACTTTTGCTAAATGCCTGCAAATCAAAATTTGTGTGCAACAGAAAAATGCGCTTTTCTCAAAAACTATGTGACGTAAAGTAATCGCTATAATTTTCCTGCAATGATTACATTAACATCTACAACCTCTAATTTTTTTCATAATTTCAGTTTCAGTAGATTCAGAAATAGACAGGGAGTACATATTTTTGCACTACATTTTCGAAGATATCTCTGGAAATATAATACCTAAAATTAAAAGAAACGTATTTTTGAGTTCAGCATTACAACAGCTTTCACACGATATCTCACGAGTTATACAAAGAAAAGATTTTTTATTTTAAAGTAGCTTAATTTGCCTCTCTACATTTTTACTAAATATATTTGTGAATGTTTAATAATCTGTAAATATGTGGGTCAATAGTCTTTATCACTTCCCCCAATTTGAACATTCCCCGTTCCAAAGTTTACGAGTAAAATGGCTTTGACAGACGGACAGACAGATACAGGAGTGTTCATATAATGGTTCCGTTTTTACTTTTTAAGTACGGAACCCCAAAAAGGTAATTTAATTATTAATATGTTAATATATCTTAACCCCTCTAGATATTAAATAGTGCTTGCCTATACGCCATTTATTAGTTGAGCTTTACATTCGAGCTTGATATAAAAATCTGATTAATAGGAATAAATTGTATGGGAAAATATATTTAAAATTTTGCCAAAAAGTTATTTTTAAGTTAATATAAATACATTAGCTGTTTTATTAGCATAATATATTCCTTTTTTATTATAACACTCTTTTTATAAGAATATTTTCTACTGGGAATGTAAATTGAATAAATAAAAATACAATATTCTATTTTTAGTCATTTATATTTTCCAAACATTAAATGAAGAAATCAAAAAACAAATTAAAATCTATGCAGAAAATATGTTCTTTGAAAATTGGAAGTTTTTGCAGAACATAACATGATGAAATATTCCAAAGTTAATGATCGTGAAAGTTTTTTAGAGAAAAGCTAACAAAGCACATCATTAAAATATTAATAGGAATTTTTATACGTTTGCCTTTTTTCTGTTTTTATTAATTTTAAGATCAATTGTTTGACAAATAACGATATGAAATTTTAAAAAAAGGTTAAAAGTTTCACTTTCCATTTATTTATTGTAGTGTAATATATTATGTGATCTTTTCTACAAAATATTAAATACAGTTTTAACTAAATTCTCTATATTTCTCATACGTCAATTTAAAAAAGTTTGGGATGTGATCAAATATTTCTTCCTTTACTGTTCTATACATTTTCTTAGTTTTTAAACATAATTGTTTGCAATATTACGTCACTGGGTTAATTATGTTTGATTACATACAAAAAACTAGTATGTTGTGGCCATCACAAAACTTTCTTCTATCTCATGCATGCCAATACTTCAAAATTCGCCATCACAGTGCCAAATTAAATGGCAATCTGTGCTCATCATGAGAATTCTAAAAAGATGAAATTCCGTGCATTAGTTCTCGAAGTATGACTGTCACTGAAATCGTGTAAAACCAGCAAAATACAGCATAGCAGCGCCACCTATTGTGTTATTTACACCAAAATCTAATTATCATCAACTTATGTCAATGCCTAACTGAATATGAACTTTGAGGAAAATTCGTTCATTAATTCTTGAGATAGAGCTATTGCGCAAATCATGTCGAATGCAGTATAGCAGCGCCACCTGTTGAGCGATTTATAAAAACACATAATCAGCAGCAATATTAATCAAGTTATACTTAAATCTGAAGGTTGATGAAAATTCGTGCATTTGTTCTTGAGATAGAGCTATTAAGGAAATAGTGTAAAATACAGCACAGCAGCGCCACCTTTTGGAAAATTTACACCAACACGTAGTCAGCATCATTTCATATCAAAGAGTAAGTTAATCTGAAATTTGATGAAAATGTGTCCATTAGTTCTTGATATAGAGTAAATCCTACAAAATTGCAGCATAACAGCGCCACCTGTTGGGCGATTTACACCAATACCTGAACAGCATCCTTTCATGTCAAGGACTAACGGAATCTGAAGTTTTATGACTCACAGACAGACATTTTGTAAAAACATGTTTTTTGAAATCTCTGACTCATAAAACGTGTAAATCCGTCGAAAACCGGAATTCGGAAGTTTTCATGAATCCAATACTTTCTTCTTGTAAAGATAGAAGAAAGTAAAAAGGTACAATAGTGGAAAAAAATGTAAAACCACAACTAACTCTATAAAACCCTAATTATCGTAGAAGGAAGTTACAGATACCAAACGATTGAAAAAAAGTCTACTTTTAAATGATACATATAAAATTTACTTATTGGGGATCTACATACAAAAACGAACTCAAACTTTATTTTTTAGACAGAAATACCCACGTTTGACAACATAACTAAATTCTACATATTTCAATTAGCCTAAATCCAAATTTGCATGGGATTCTTACTATTAGTTTCCGAGATATTAATTATTTTAAAATGAGCATAATTCAGGGGTTGTATTAAAATTGAATTTCGGTATTCGTTTGCTGAAATTATACAAATTGACTATTTCTCTTCTATTAATGTATTATTTCTTTCCAATATGACCATTTCAAGCGATTAATATGTTTTGACTTTTGTCAGCCTAAATATTACAAATAAATAAATAAATATATATTTTTTTCAAATTATGCTCATAGACGGACCCTTAGACCTTCACTTTATCGATTTTTAATGATAATTTGAAAACTACTTGAAAGAAAAATCGAAATTGAGAATTTGCATAAAGTAGGACGTAATAAATATAAATATATATACATATATATATAAACTGTGGTTTGCAATTCATATTTTTTTCGAATATTCATTTAATAATTTATAATTTATATTATATATATATATTTTTTAATTAATAATTCAATGTTCGGGTTTTTTAGTATTGTAACCACACATAAAATTGTCACATTAGCGTTATGATTTCAAGAGATATTCATAAAAATATGAAAATGTAATTTATAGGAAGCTCAAAATTTTGAACATTTATAATTAAAAAAACCTATCACCCAAATGAATTGAAATTTCCTTTCTGGGCATTGTTTGAACCGAAGATTTAAAATTTATTCTCAAAATTGGGTGTTGCCATTGAAAAAAACTAAGTTTGGTCTGGTTTTGAGTTGTAGAGGGATCGCTAAGCAAATTTCATATACATTAATTAAAAGTAGACTTTATTTTCAATCGTTTGGTACTACTAAATTTCTTTCATTACAATTAGTTGCAGAGTTTGTAGGGAGTGTGTATTTTTTTTTTTCCACGCTGTGCTTTAATACGAAAAATATTGTGCATTCTTAAAGATATTTAAAAGAATATTCCATCGTATTTCCTATTACGCTTCAAATAAATATTTTCTAAGAAAATAAAACATTGATGTAATTATCTAACAACGTTTCAAAGAAAATTTCAAAATTTCAAAAATATTTAATTATCCATAAAATAAAAACAAATTAAATACGATATCCCGTGGAGGCTGAAGATTTTCATAAGAGAAGAAATTGTATCATCAAAAGTACTTATAAAGATAAGTATGTATATATACTGTGTGTCCACGTATAACCTGACCGACCTTTATTTTCGCAAAGGTTGGTCCTAGATGCATACTTCCAAATCCAAAAATGGTTTAAATAAGGTAAAGTATTACTTTTTAAAGCGATTTGGGTCAAGAAAAACATTCGTAAACAATTACGAAGTTTAAATTTTTATACGGCCCTCCGGTCCTATAAATGATATTTACTAAAAATTTACTGTAACACTAACAAGTAAGACAAAAAAAGTCCCATTCATCTAACATTAAAATTGATCGAGTTATGAAACTTTGAAATGCATGACTTACACCATTTTTTTTTCTTTTTTTTTTTTTTTTTGCATATCAAAACAGATGATTTCGATCATGCTTTTAGGGGTCGTTTATAAAGTACTTAAACATATTTCAAGGTATCTGCACTTTGAAAGATATTGTACAAATATTACGATCAACTTTTATTAGTTAAGTTTCAGATTAGTTTTAATAATTGTATTTCAACATAGGTTTTATTTTTTAAGGATTCGAGGCTATGATTTTTTTTTTTACTAAAATTATGTTATGTTCATAAGGTTTTATTTAACTTCCAATGATCGTCTTTCCAGTTTAAAATTTGTAATCGAATTTTAACTTACTTTCAAATGTCCGATGGTAGTTAAATTTTACATACTGACTTAAATCCGATGACAATACAATATTATTACGATTTTCGAATCTTACCATCTTATACATACTTATCAGTGGCGTGGCGTGAAAATTTTCGGTGGTCATCGCAATTATTTAAGTTTGTGGTGAAAAATTATTAACTCTAAAATTCAATGGTTGAATGTTCAAAAAAGAAACTTTAAATCTTACCTTCACTTATACATGAACTCCAAATGTTCTGCTAAAACTGGATCGTAGAGTTTTAAAAGCTTATTAAGAGTTTTAAAATATTGCTTGGTCATCGCCGCATCCAGCGATGACCGGACGCCACGCCACTGATACTTATATTAGAGTATAACACAAAAAAAAGTCCGGTAGATTACCGTCAAGAAGTTTAAGAAAGAGTTTTAGATTAGATAACATAAAGCTGCGATGGTAGTGTTTTTTAACTTTTATAATTACATTTTATGTATTTTTTAACGCTGAATCAACAAATTACCTTCACGTCTAACCATCATGTCAAGATTTTCGAAAATCGTAAATTTCAAGGTTAAAAAATAGCGAAAAATCTGGTACTATAAAATAGATGTAAGGCTTTTTTATTCAGTTTAATTTTATTTAGTTCAATAATTCATTAGATTTTTTGGCTTATACTTGGTTTCTTACAGCTAAACAGCTCGAAGGTCCAATAAGGTTGAAGGGGAGGTGGATCAATTTTAACTTTGAAATTTGCGATTTGAGAAAATTCCTGACGTGATGAGTTAAAATGAAGATCATTTTCGGATTCAGTGCTACAAAATACATAAGAATCAATTTTCAAAAGCTAAAAATCATGCCGACACCCACAATTTGAAGGACAGTGTAATCTAACAGCATTTAAAAATATGTATCATTTTGTAAAGTATTAAGGCTGTTGTTTTTCATCCTTTTATTTAACAAAAAATGTGTTATTTTTATCGTCTTATAACGTTCAGAACAAATTATACATTTTTCAGTAATATGTCAGAATGATTAATGATTTCAAATTTATATTGCAATGATAATTTTACTCTCAACCACTTCTTTAATATATCTGACTAAATTATATTTCTACTAAATTTGTGAATGACCCCTAATATACTCCAACCAAAAAATATACTCTAACTTTAAACAGCTGTTACTCTGTCCATTTTAATCGTAGAATAACGGGATTTTTTATGCCTGACTTGCCAGTGTAACAGGGAAATTTTACTAAATATAACTTATAGGACCGGGGCACCGTATAAAAATTTAGATTCTGTAATTTTTCGCTAAACTGCTTTTTCGCTTCAAACGTTTTTTATCTTAACCCTGCACCTAATTTATATATATATATATATATATAAGAAGAAGACTAATTTCATTAGCACAACAAACTGAATGTTTTATTATATTTTTTTTAAAGTTAAAATTTTCTATTAAATTTGACAAAGCTTTTCATTTAAGAATTCATTTAAGAAATGAGATTTTTGCAGAATTATTCATTTTGATAATAACCGCTAGTCTTAAATTGTATATAATTAACTCAGTTACTAATAGATCTAGTTTCTACAAGATCTATTATTAAAATACAAGTTACAAGTACACATACAAAATAGCATGATTGTTTGCATGATGTTTTGAAAGAGAATATTTTCTTTCAGTGTATAAATTAAATTGTAAAAATAATAACAAATAATTCTAAACAGTTTTCTAAGGAGATAAATTTCATTAGTACAATCAACTAAATGTCACATTATCTTATATTTAAAACAATTTTTAAATTCTTTTATTAATGCTGATAAATCTTTTCTATCAGGAATAAATTTAAAATACGAGATTTTTGCAGCTTTAGAGCTTTTGATAACAACCGGCAGTCTCAGATCGTACATAACTTAATCAGTCACTCGTAAATCCACGTTCTGCTAAATATATATTATTATCCCTTTAAGACCGGGTTTTGTTTTGTTAGAAATTTAATATTTAGGTGGTTTTCCCTTATCGGTAGGGTCGTATTTGATTTAAAAAAAAAAAAACCCGATGCCAGGTTATGCCAAGAGGGGACCCGCACAATTGTGTGGGTTCGGCCTTAACTCAGCCGTTTTTTTGCTAAATCTACACAATTGAGTAGTTTGGATTATGTGTGCAAATATCTAAAAATATAAGTTTAATAAATAAAAAGTTGTTGTTTATCGAGATAATTTTCATGAGTCACATTGAAAATGTTTGAAACAATTTTTGTTTTTGGGCAGACCACTACAATTTCATTTTCTGAAGCGCGCTCAATTCTCGAACCCCTCTTAAGAGCCGTTGACAAATGGTATGTCCTTCAGTCCGTTTCAATTTTGACTGATACTTCAAATTTCTTTTCTTTTTAGTTCTTCGAGGCATGTTATTTTGTCGAAATACCGATCGAAGGACATAAAACTTGGTTTGAATCAGAATAAGGACTACAGCAGGTCTAGATCCTTGTGGACCAGGTCTGTACTTTCCCACTGGTATACTGCAAAACTTAAAACTATTCCAGATGATGCTGTTACAAGAGAGTGTGGGTTTTTTTTTATATAGGGGAGGTGGGGGATGAATGGGACATTTTCACAAAAATATTTTTTTATATTTTTTTCATTTAAGTTACTATCAATATTATATATCACATTTCATACATTAGGTATTTGCCAACATAAATGAGCAATATTTATTCTAGATTATGATTTATTCATAAAAAATATTATGAATTCAAAAAAACGTTCCTCTCTGTCCCAATCATCCCCACAGCAGGGATGAATGGGACACTAATAGGGATGGATGGGACACAAAGATTTTCCTCCCTGTATTCAATTTTACCAAATTAAAATTTATAATTATAACCTTATATGAAAATTATATTTGTAATATATGATTTTACAGCACGAATCGATATGTTTTTTTTTTCAATAACTTCTTTTATTGCAGTTTTATCTTTTAATGCGGACTTCGGCTATCAACCTGTTCTTTTTTTCCACTTATGAGGCATTTTAGATTTGAAATGAAAGTGAAAAATGTCTTTTAAATATAGCATAGCAAATAATTTTCAATCATAACTTATTAATAAATATTAATTAAACGTATCGTAGAAACATGCAGAACGGAAATTATTGTGTCGATCGGAAAGTCATGTCGTGTTGTGAAAATCAATTCGTACCGGAAAATTCTGCCCGATAATTATTAGACATTAGATATCGGAATCAATGTCTAATAATTAAATGATTGAATTTTCCGGTACGAATTGATTTTCCCAACACGACCCGACTTTCCGATTAACCCAATATGTTAGGGGTGGGGTATATTTGTGCAACATTTCAAAATTCAGTATAATTTCCCCCATTTGATCAATACACATATACTACTTTTATCAAATTTATCTATTTTAATTAAGTTTTAGTACTAATTTTTTGATAATTCATTAATAAATTATTACAATACAATAAGTAATACTCAGAAATTTTAAACAATAACAACTCATATAATACTATTTAATACTATTAATTGACGTAAATTATTGATTTATGATCCTATATAATACTATTTAATTAATAAATAGAATTTTCAACACCTCTAGGGAGGAGTGAGAATGTCCCATTCATCCCCATTTGAAATGTACCAATCATCCCCATGATGCATAATGACCCTTCTCGAACCCCTCTTAAGAGCCGTTGACAAATGGTATGTCCTTCATTTTACCTCAAAAAGTATTTTGTCACAATGGTTACTATTCATTCATTTTAATTACTAATATTGAACCTTAAAACAAATAACTACAACATAGCTTAATTTTTTATATTGTATAAGATATTTCACATCTTCAAATGTAAAAAAAAAAAAAAAAAAAAAAAAAAAAAAAAAAAAAAACTTACTTTTAAGCAGAGATTTCAGAAAATGCAACTTTGAAGGAAAATGAAAACAGCAATGTGGTCCTACTTTTAGTTCTCAAGCACACTGTGGTAGAGGTATATGGGGTTAGGAAGCAATTTAAAATAAATGTTTATTGCCTGAAATATTGAGAATGTCCCATACATCCTCTAGCTCCCCTACTACTTTACTGAGGCACGTCCTAAAAAATGGAATCGTGTGCTCATCTATGGAAAATTTTCCGTGATCTCCTGGTAAATTCAAGAAGACACTACGGAATCTGTCGAGCATTTGCTGAACTTGCCATAATTTATTATTTATTCCTGGTAGTTTACTTGATGCGTCGACGAAATGGAATGAATTTATCAAACTTGAAAATCTGCCTCGTGGTATGGATATAACTCACATAAAAATTATAAATCATATATGGCATCTATAACTCAAAACAGAAACATACAGTTCGTTACATTTACATATTATATATCTAATACCATCAATTTTAAATAGAAATCATGAATAGTAGAAACCTATTAATTTAAAATTAATCCTTTTTAAGAATGTAATTTAATAAAAAATAAATTGCTAAACACATAAGTTTAACAATTAAAGTTTTATATATTAGGAATTGTATCTATTTTGGATATGGCAAATGTCGGAACCCCACAATTGTGTGGCCCATTTGTTTTTCATCCTTTGTAAAGCCTAATTAAATTTATGAAAGACACAATCAATTAAAATCATGAATAAAGTATATGAAAAGAAAAAATAAATCTAAATAAACACTAAAAATCATATTTAACACTAGAACGACGGGAAAATCTTAACTACTGGAACGGCGGGAAGGGGTCATTTTGACCCCTCGATGAAACTACTGAAATAACAACGCTAAAACAATTTTAAATGCCATACATTGGCAAAAATATGTAATTTACGTGTATTTCATAATTTATATTTAATATTACTCGATAATTTATTGAATTTTTAAAGTACTGTATATGCAACACCTACAGGGCGATTAATTGGATCATACTACAACTACTCAAAAAACTCATTAATTTAATATAAAAATCGATTTAAAATTAATCTTTCCACAAATTAAAACTAATGTTAACTATAATAAAACACAATTTATAAAATAATATATATATATTTTCATCTACTTACTCGCCGAATGATTCACTCTCTAAATCCATAAATGAGAAATATCTTCTGTTGTTTCCGTTATTTCATTATAAGTGTAGCTGAATGGTTGATATGTTAAGCATTCTGTTTCAATTTTATTTAATGCTTATAATACTCCAAATTGTACACACGTATTAGGAATTAATTCAGTTGTAACAAAAGAAAATAGCAATTTTTCCAGTACATTTTCCGAACACAACTTTGAAACATGGTGCGCAAAATTCCTGAGATTTGCTTCCATTGCATGTCTGTACTTGAAATTTTTTCTCTTCATATCTATTTTATTTTCGTGTTTTTTTTTTTTTTTCTTTTAAATCTGAAGACTCAGGAAAGATCTTTGGGAGTTTTGAAACCATAAAATCCATTCTGAACACATCTCCTAAATTTAATAGAAAATCTCTTCTACTGATAGGCTTGCCTGTTACACTTTTATAAATTATCCAGGCGTTTACAGCTGTATGATCCAAAATATTGAAAAAGATATGTACAGGCCATCGTCTTTTAGCCGATTTCAAGGAGTATTTTCGGCACATCTGATCATGGATATCCACACCATACTTCGTTGCGTTGTAATATTGTATTGAATCGGGCAACTTCTTGAGACCGTCTTCAGTTTTTACAGTAGAATGTAATAAGCTCAGTAGAAAAACACTTTTTTTCTTTTGGCTTGATAGATGGTAAGTGTCATATTATCGCATACCACTGTTTTCGATGAATAAAGAGTACTGCGCATATTTTTCAATGATATAGGAATTTCTCTTCTGTTCTTTTTCATTGTGCAACCAAAGTTGTATTTTTAGCTGTTAACATTTCTGCTAATTCGATGCTAGTAAAATAGCTATCTGTCGTAATATTCCTCCCTTCGTTTAGATGGGGATCTGTTAATTTCATGACAACATTTTCCGATAAACGTAATTAAGGATTGGCTGTTTCATCTTTTTCTAGATAAATAAATTCATTCAAGAGGTATTTAGTATCAATGTCAACAGATCTCCAAAATTTTATTCCAAATTTACCCAATTTATTTGGCATATATTGCGTAAATTTATATCTATCCTGAGATGGGAACAATTGTTCATCAGCTGTAATATTTTGTCCTGGTCGGTAGCATGTTTTGCAATTTTGAATAAATTTATTCCACATTTCAGATACAAGAGCAAATTTATCAGTCTGTAGTCTGCCAGATCTTGTTCTCTTTTCACCCAACCTAAAAAATCTTTTTCTTTCTTTGAATCTATCTCTTGAAATAGTTTCTTTGAAAAATAGTATTCCTCATGCCTTGGACGACAATGAATATAAATCTAAAGCCTTTTTTTATTGCTCCTCGAACATATAGTATAGCAACAGAAGCAGCTTCGAGTACAAAGAGTATTTTACTAAAGGGGTAAAAATGACCCCCGTCCGCCGTTCTAGGAATACAAGCCCATATTTCAAAAACTAACCAATCTAGAAAGCTGAATTTTTTTTAAGAAATATATGTTATCTATTTAGGAAAAGTCAAAAAATTTCAAACGATTTCGCCCAAGCAAACAAAAGTAATCAACGGACGAAAGTACTCAGGTGTCAAAATGACCCCTACCGCCGTTCTTGTGTTAAAAGAAATTACGACAGTAAATTCTTTTTGTCTATTGCTGTCAGATGATATAATATTTTTAAAAGCAGAAAATCTAAGCCAGTATTGTAGTTGGTGCCCCCTAGTTGTGTCTTATCAAAACATCTGAAGTCAATTGACTCATATAAATGAGCAGATTTGGTTATAAATCTCACAAAAAAAAAAAAAAAGTCATTCTTTTTTACTTATCACCCGCACAATTGTGCATGTCAGGGCTTAAAGAGATATAACAAAAGTACAAATATAAATGCATGATAATATTTTTTTATAAAAGAATATTTAATTCCAGTGCATATAATTTAAACATTCATGTGAAATAACCTTTTACTAATTAAACAATGCAGAAAATCATACTTATTTTTTAAATCAGTAAAAAAAAAAAAAATAATAATAATTCCATTGTTTTAAACGCAGTCGTTCTCATTCGTAAAGAAATTATAAGTTTACGTGAGTTCATAGACCATTTATATTATTTATTTTTAAATAAATATTACTTCATAACTGGTAAGAGAAAAATCAAATTCTTCTTACCTGTGAGTGTCATAATAGCTGCTTTGTCAGAGACGCACTGCTTTATCACGAGAATGCTGAAAAAATTATTTTATTAGAAAATCGTGTATGTTGGTTTGGAGGAAGAATTGAAGAGGCGCTAGCAGGTCTTCTCAGTCTAGGCTTTATATGATCAGAGATTATTAAAGTGTACAATATCTTGATTAAATGATTTAAATATACATAATAAGACGTTTAGCAAAGTAATTATGAGTATACATTTCAAAGGAGCTAATTATGCTTTCTAAATGAATGTAAAAGAAGGACAGTTAAAAATGCGTCCTTTCTCGTTCAAAGATCAACACTCATCTAAAAAGGGTCTATAAAAGTTAATCGACGGTCTTTACTTAGTAGTTTAACTATACAAAAGAAATTGATGATCTTGCAAATTATATTTCTTTAGTGTAGGAGTTCATTAAAAGAACCAGACTGCAAAAGTCTGTAATGCTGCCAACTATCGAATGAAATCAAAGTCATTGTGAAATCAGTTTATCGAGGTAATTGCCTATGGATGGATGACGATCCGCTCATATGTAGTGACATCTATAAAAGTGCATATTTCACAAACAAGCGAGGACGGAATAATGTTTTGGACTATATCTTACATTCTCTCTTTTCGTCTGAGCCTTGTGGTGGTAGTAGATGAAGTTGACTTCTCAGATCCACAAAGTGAGGTTTGGAGATCGGCTTTGTAAAGATGTCGGCGATCATTCTTTTGGAAGGGCAGTATACTAATGTTATAACGCCCTTTCCTTTAGATGTCTCACGTTATTATATTTGATGTCAACGTGTTTTACGCGAAATTGGTTTTTATCGTTTTCACTCAGTTTTATGCAGGCGGTAGTCTTCATGTATTAACATCGGTAAATTTTGTTGTAGCTCTAAGTTCTTCAGCAAATTCAGTATCCATTGAATTTCTTGAGTTGCGTTAGAAACAGAAATGGACTCCGCTTCCGTGGTGGACAATGCAATACAATTCTGTTTCTTCGATGTCCAGGACAGGAGATTAATTCCTAGTTTCAGCACGTTTCCGGTAGTGGACTTTCTATCATCTCGGTTGCCTGCTCAATCCGAGTCACAATATACGGTTAGTACCGGTGTTTTTTCTTTATTTATGGTTAATTTTAAGTATTTTGTAATACGCAGATATCTAATCACCTTCTCTATTACTTCCCAGTCCACCTTTCTAGGAGATTCGTTTCTTCTTGCCAGAATGTTGACTGTGGCGGCTATGTCCGGCCTGGTCAACGTCGCGATGTATAAGAGTGTTCCCACTATCTCCCTATACTTACTGTGTGTTGTCGTTCAGGATTTCATTGTGTGGGTCTAAGTTAAAGTAGTTTGTGCACATAAGTGTCTATGTGGGTTTAGAGTTAGATAATTTAAATTTTACTGCTATTTCGTCAATTTTATGCTCCTGATCTAACTCAAGGTTTCCGTTGTATAACTTTTTGAGGTTGATCCTGAGAAATTGTCATACCTTGCCCAGATTCTTAATTTCGTATTCCTTAGATAATTCCCCGTTATATTGCGCGTAATTTCTTCGCTTGCAGCGACTAAAATGACGTCTACATATACGATTATATGAAAAATGTTACCATTTTCTTTTCTCTTATACAGGCACTGATCTGAATCGCATTCTTTAAAATTTAAATTTCTTAACGGCTTATTCATTCATATGTACCAGGCTCTCGAGGCTTGTTTGAAGCCATATATTGCCTTCTTTAGTTTGCATACATTTTCTTCCTCCCCCTCTACGGCATATCCTTCCAGTTGTGTCATGAGGACTTCTTCGTCTAGATTTCCGTGTAAAAAAGCTGTTTTTACGTCGAGGTGAGTAATATCTAAATCTTTATACACGGCGGCATTTAAGAAGCCTCTGATCGTGGTGTTTGCTACCACTGGTGCATATATTTCGCCGTAGTATCACTCTTGTATTTTTACGAATATCCCTTTGCGACTAGTCGCACCTTGCATCTTCCCACCTCTCCACGGGCATTACATTCTGTCTTAAACGTCCGTTTGCAGCGTATGGTACGTTTTCATGGTGTCGGTTTCACCAGTTCCCAAGTATCATTTTTCTTTCGCGACCTAATTTCTTCATTCTCAGCCTCTATCCATTTGTTTTTAATTTTCTCTTATGTTCTTTATGTCTTCCCAGTTTTTCGGATCTTGTACTTTACAGATATTTGCGCTTATCTCGAAGCGGTAAGGTGGTACGTACACTATGTTGTTACTTAGTGATCTCCGCGTTTCAGCGTGTTTTTTGTGGAGCTTTGTTTTGATTTTGTTTATAATTATTTAGTTCAATTCCTACGGTTTCATCGGGCATTTGAGCGTTATTTATGTTTTCATCAATTTCGTTTTCAAAGAATTTTACTGTAAGCGATATTATCACGGTATTTCCTCCTGTGTGTACTATCTACCCCTTACTTTGGTTATCGTTCCTCAATAGAACATTTTCAACGGCCTTTTTGTTAAATTTGGATTTCATCGATTTTTCGACGTGGGCATATGCTTTACATCCGAAGGTCCGTATGTTAGATAGATTTGGTTTCCTGTTATTCCATAGCTCGTAAGACGTTCTATTACTCTCGTTTGCCCTGTTGGACAACCGATTTATAAGGTACATCGCTGAAAGTACGGCCTCGCCCCAAAAGTGTTTCGATAAGTTCGCGTCGGATAACATGGTGTGCACCATCTCGACTATCGTCCTATTGGAGCTCCGCGACGCCGTTCTGCTGGCTACAATATGGACGCTTAACTGATGTTCTATACCGTTTTCCGTCTGGTAATTTTAAAAACTATTTCCCAGGTATTCCTTAGCGTTATTGGATCTAACTGCTTTTATGATTTTTCCGAATTTATTTTTAGTTAGGGCTATGACTTCTTTAAGTTTTGTTATTGCTTCTGATTTATGTGAAATCAAATATATCATAGTGAATCGACTATAGTCGTCAGTAAAAGTTATAAAGTATCTTTTTCCTCTAATTGTTTCTGTTCACATAGGCCCGCATAAATATGTATGGGTCAGATTTAATGTTTCATTAGATCAGTTAGTAGCGGTTTTAGGGTAGGTTGTAATTGATAGTTTGCGCTCAATACATTTTGTACTAAACCGTTTCATGTTTGCAGTTACATATTTCTATTCCCTCGGCTAGTTTATGTTTAGTAAGATATTTTATTGCTCAGAAATTTTTGGGTCCCAGTCTCTTGTGCCAAATGGATATGCAGTTCTCATTGTCGCAAGATTTTTGTGTTTGTATGCTATATCCGTTTTCATCTTTCGGTTCTAACCCACTTCATTATCAATTTCAAGCTGTATTTTAAGCTTGACAATATTTAAGATTTTTTAACTATCATAGCCTTGACTGCATGACTTGATGGACAGGTTCAGACAACTTGGAAAGGCCTGCCGAATAGTTAAACCTCAACAAGACCCACCCATTACATGACTAACTGGTTCAGCTAGGTGGGAAGGGCTCCCAAATGGCTTAAATTCTACAAGCCCCACCCGATGACTTGATTGACAAGAACAGATTCTCATACAATACAGATTTGTTGGGATATTACTCTAATTGTTTTCTAGCAGCTTTGGCCAATGACTGAGCTTGTACGTATCGCCTGGATTGACCTAAGATTTGAATATCGGTCATGATAGCTAGGATGGTATCTGAACTAACAGTTGGATAGTCGTTGGACTAAATATTTGAATTGCTAACAGACAAACAACGTTTCGGTATTACCGGCAAAGAACACTAATAATATAATAAAATGCATTGTCCATGCGTTAATAAAAATGTGACCTGATTTTTGGACTATTTAGTAAAAAATTTTAGGCTAAATTATGTTTTAGAATAGATAATTAAAATTGATTATAACACCGTTTCTTTAGTTAAAAAGTTACACAATTTATTGTTTGTATTTTAATGAATATCTCTAAACTGTTATATAAATAAATGTTACTTTTATGACTATTAAAGTGCATCAATTTGTGCGCTAAGTATCACAATCTCTTTAGAAAAATTACATTTCTTTCATTAAATATGAATTATGTATTCATACGTTTTATATTCCATAGATGATATTTATCTTAATTTATCTACGTTACAAGCAAATTTTCGTTTATTTAATACAGTCTTTTAAAAATTAAAATCTCATCTTAAAATGCGGTCTCTGTATATGACTTCTTCATCACACACGCAAAACTTTAGTATGGTATCTTCTTTGAAAATACCATTTATATCCATAAACAAAAAATTATGATTTTAGTACGGAAATGAAAATGTTGAAAACTGAAGCTCGTACTTGTTTTGTTTATTTGCAAAAGTTCAAAAATTGGGATGAAATTCGCGAGGAGAAGACAATTGTTGGAGAAGACAAAAATGATTTTACATGTACTTAAAATGTTGAAATAATATTTGGCTGTTAAAGATTTTTACAGAAATGTATAATACAACAGTCACCCCAGTAGCTTAAAATAAATATAATTAATAAAATCCTTCTATATATAAAAAAAGTTTTGATTTGGAAATGGACCAATGAAAATCTGCGTAGATATTCCGGGTAGATCCACATCCAATTTGAATGCTTAAGCATGGCCTTTCATCGTTAATATTAAAAAAAACTTTTGCATACAAAAATATGAAAATCGGTGGTATTATAGAGAAATGTTTGATAAACACGCTGATGCAGACAGTTTTTAAATCGAAAAATTATTTTAAGAGATATTTAATGCTAAAGTTAGACAAAATCGTTCCATTAAAAAAGTTTTATTGGAGCAAAAACTATACATGAGAATTTAATCATTTTTAGATCATTTTATGCGTTATAAGTTCCCGTTGTGCACATTATATTTATTTTTCTTATTTGACTCATTTTTTGAGGTTTTATGTCAATTTTAAATTCAAATTTTCAGCATTTCGAGAGATACTTTTTACAAATTTTAGAAAATGTTGTTAATTTAAACTGTTGCCAGTTGTATAAACAGCGCAAACAATAATGTTTACTTCAAATTAAAAATTTATTTTACACGTGACTATTATAAACAGAAAATATAAAAAGCAGGAACTCAGTGAAAATTACGTCATAAAAATTATAATTACACGTGAATTTTAAAAGAGACAGAATTTTATAAAATAATAAATTCATAAACATGCGTTATAAGTCTTAAATAGGAGAAATTACGTCACATTTTTGTCACATTACACTTATTATATAAAATGAACAAAAAATAATATTGCAAAACAGTTTAAATTTAGAAATTGCTCGAGACATTTATTTGATATTTTAAGATGATCATAATATTTCATTTCTAACAAAAGTATTTTTATGTGAATATTAAAAAGAAAAGTTTGGTGAAAATTACGTCAGATTATAATTCTCAGATTCAAATTATAATTCAATCTTCCGAAATCTTTTAAAAGCCGATTAAATTATCGTGCTGTTAGAGTCTGCTATGTCTGAACGGGGGTTGACGAGCGTAGCTCGTAGGGGGCAGCGCCCCCTAGTATAATAAAATAAAGTAAATGTACTCTACTGAACAGTTATGTAACAGAAATATCAAAATTCTTATCATAATAAAAGAGTAAGAGAAATATTAAACTTCCCCAAACTGCTAGAAATGGCATCAAGATAACATTTTATTTTTGAGGAAATTCTTGGAAACACAAGATCATGCTTATCCATTGAACAGGTAATCAGCATTGAGGGGTTTCCTAGCTGATGACAGCTTAACACCCAGACTAGGAAGTTGAAATGTCTTATGTTTTAATGAGCCATTGGGAAAAAGTTAAACTGTAGCAAAGCTACTAGAAGAGTAATAGAAGTTAACAAGAGAAAATAAGAAATTTAAGAAAAAAAAAGGAATAAAATTGAATTTTAAAGTATAAACTTAAGATAAAAGAAAGTTAACGATAAATCTTAAAAAAATACAAGAATCTTAAAATAAGTAAGGTCAAACTGTAGTTGTATAACTACTATAAGGAATTTAGAAAGTTAAAGTTAGTACTGTTCAGAGAAACACTCACCAAGCATGGGCAAGAAAAGCTAGGGTGGCAAAGACCACAACATCCAACCAAAAAAGGGACTAATCAGGGCACATTTTATTTTTTAAGTTTTACAATTTTTATGGTCTCTATAGTATATAAAGAGTTTTTTTTTTTTTTTTTTTTTTTTTTTTTTTTTTGATAAGAAAAATATATAAAAAGGTAAGAAAAATATAGAAGAAACAGCAAAACCAACAAGCTAGTCAAATTTTAATTATAATATTATTGGTGTTAGAATTTAATTATTTTATTAGTTTTAAAATCAGGGCTGTAGTTGGTAGATTATTAGAAGAGCACAGAAAAGCCTAACGCCCTTACAAAGCTGGCAAGTTACAACCGAAACTTGTTAATCACTCAATACATGCACACCACATATCACATTTTAAAAATATGAAAATAATTAAATCTTACCTCAAAATTTTCAAATAAAAATTTTTCTTTAAGTTAGGTTTACATGATTATAGAGGTCTCACCTAAATGAAGCATGTACTGTACAATTCCATCAATATAGGCGAAACTAATGTGACATATACTCCCCTCTGATTTAATATTTTCTATGCCTAATTTTAAACAAGAACGCGTGTAAAAAACATATTTGGTTTTCGGTTGGTATGAGGTTTATTCGGAAACTAAGGTCCGAATCGTCGTAGCTGATCGAATGCCACGGGAACAATTTAACGCGACCTCGCACAGACTTCAGACATACTTTGCTCGTCAAACGACCCCATTTGCATTGGTTGTGTTGCAGTGTGCTGCGTACAATATTAGTTCAAACCGTTTAATTTATCAGCCCACGGATTTTGAAATACGGTCACTCATTCAGTTTTTGACAGCAAGGAACCTTTTAGCAGCGGAACTTCATCGGCAGATAAGCGAAGACCTTTTCTGACGTCTGGAGTTTTGTTGCTGCATGACAATGGTAAACCCCATTCTGCCATTCACACCAAAAATCTGCCCGATTTTGGATGGGAACAAATTGACCATCCATTGTACAAGCTAGACTTGGCGCCGAACGATTTTCCCTAGTTCCGCTACCTAAGGGTGTTTCTCATCGGCAAGCACTTCGCCACACATGACGAGGTGAAAGAAGCAGTTAAATACTAGTTATCTCCATAGGCGTCAGACGTCTATGACTTAGATATACAAAAGCTTGTAAAACGTTATGACAAATGTTTAAACAGATATGGAAACTATGTAGGAAAATATAGAAACATGAAGGGAATTAAATATGCATTTTTTAAATATCTGTCATGGTTTACGTTTTATAAGAAATCGGACCTTAATTTCCTAATAAGCCTCTCATAAGCAGTGATGAGGAGCTTGTATGAAGCTCAAAATGTCACTTTAATGGATTTTATTGTAAAATACAAATGTGTTGTTTTTAGTTTTGTTAAGTGTAAGACTTTAAAAGTATTTCAATTTTTAACTGTAACATAAACTTTAGTCGATAATTTCCTAAAAATGCTGCTTGAAAATTAATTAAACTATTTCACGAAATCCATTAACATCATCTCTTTAAAATTTCATCATTCTATTCAGACATGGATAAAATGATATTGTATTATTGGAATCATAAGCAGTTAATGAAAGAAGATAGTTTGGCAAAAATAATCTAACTTTATAAGGAAACGTTAAAAGCAATTTGCATATGAGAGCAAAATGTAAGCTGACTTTTAATTGATAATGACGAAATAAAGTAAAACTAAAGCGGTTCTTCTAAACTCAGCCTAAAATCATTCGTTGAATTAAGTTATTATATATGTAAAATGCTAAAATTATTTAGTAAATTTCAAAAAGATTATCAAATGTTTACAATGGCTAATTGCAAAATTTGTTATTTCAATATCATAAAATTTCGAAATTAATAGAGTCATTTACTGAAATTTATTAATTTAAGCTTTTATGAACTAATTTACATATGTGAGTGTTTAGACACTTTCGACACAATGAAATAGATAATACACAAGCTGTAAAACATTTAAATCATTTAAAGTAATCATCCAAATTTATTATAAACATTAATGCGTTTTTTTATATTATACTTATTGTACTATTAA
The DNA here is from genome assembly GCA_963932465.1 of Maratus speciosus. NCBI lineage: Eukaryota > Metazoa > Arthropoda > Arachnida > Araneae > Salticidae > Maratus > Maratus speciosus. Next base: position 372,326,823 of record OZ010791.1, on the reverse strand, counting down.
TAATATTCACGCAATTTAACGTAGCGAAATGGAAATTAAGTGAGGGATAACCCCCCCATTGCTAACACTGCCATAAATCATCGAATAATTATTTACATACGTGAACACTTTAGTAATAATGTTTTTAAAAAATACTGTACTTGAAATTATGCATTGGGAGTCGTCTGAAAATAGAATTTGTAAACAAAATACAAATCATCAAGAGTTGCACCTAATTTGACACCATATTTGATTATTCTGTAAATTCTACGTTCAAATACCAAACGCAAATTCATTCTAACCCTCGTTTAGGAATGATGTATATGAAAAATTTGGAAGTTTAAATGCTATTTTTATCGTTGCAGAAAAGATTGCATTGAATGTAGATTTTTAAAAATATCTCAAATCTGTTAGCAGAATGAACTGTAATCTTGGATCCATCTAATAAAAGCTGCTTGAAATCGATTTCTAGCGGAAAAAAAAAATGTGGGTTACATTACATTTTTTTCCGAATATTAATTGCAAAATACATATAAATTTAAAAACTAATATTGAAAATAAGTATGTATTCTAAGAGATAATATTTTAAACAAAAATCGATTTGTATATAAACTTGAAATATTCGAATCCAAAATAAATGCTTTATATTTTATAAAGTCTTTATAACCTGATTTCGGTTTATTTTATTGCTATAAAAAAATTTAAATTCCAATTTTAAATCTGCATAGTTTATTTACTACCATATCGAATGATTTCTCGCTTCGTACCGAAAGTAAAATTTATCCGATAATCCATATATGATGTTTGAATTTGGCGATAGGATTTAAAATTTTAAAGTTTGTTGCAATTTTTAACATTTAAATGACCCTTGAAGACTGTTTAAAATATATTATTAATATTAGCACATGTTAGTGCTAATCACATAGTAGCTTGAGAGTGAAAAAGCGTTTTTCCCTCACGACTCTACGTGTCCGTAAATATTTACAACTGTAAGATGCCGGATACATGAAGACTGAGAAAATGAAATAAAATATTCATGTTAACATGCTGTATACTAACAATCTTGAAATGCTACTATATAACAATTTCATAATGAATAAAATTTGAATTTCAGTGTTTTTGTGCATTCTGAAGATAAGCCTGTATGAAAACTATGATGCTCTATTTGAAATTTTTAAAACTTGGGTTCAGATATAATATGTTACCCAGCAAAGAGGAAATTGCTGGCCATCAGCAAGCGAGGTACTGGCAATGATGTAGAAGTGCTGGCTAATAGTCTACCACTGCATGACTACTGCTGGACAGCTTCATTAAACTTTGCTGTTGGGAATCATCAGATAAAATTCTGCTGGGCTTCCGTTTTATCTCATGCGCTGGCCAACCACTACATAGAAGTGCAGGAGCTTTTGCAGTATTATTGCTGGGAACCCTTAAGCTAGGTGGCGTTGCGAATATTGAAGACATTGAGTATTTGAACACAAATCTGAAATGAATATTTTAACAAAATTTAAGCGGTGAAGCTAATTTTTTTTAACTGTAAATAATATAGCACCACTGCCACCAACAAAATAAATAAGTAAATGAATAAATAAATTCTTTATTTTAACGCACCTTTTTTTTTTTTTTTTTCTCCGTAAATCTGGTTTTAATAAGATACAAAGGATTTCGGTTTTCATAATTTACACAGTTGAGAATTAATAATAAAAAAAAGCGTATGAAATATATAGGATTTCTATACAATACAATAATTTCTATAACAGTTTAATGATTTGGAACGTAAATCACAAAAGAAACAAACATGAAATAGTGTAATGAGAGCTCGAAAAGTACGAGCGGTCGTAGCATACGCTGAGACTATTTGTTCATGTCCGATCACGAAAACCAAACAGCATCGAGCGTGCTTAGTACTTAGGAGGGTGACCACATGGAAACTGTTGCACGGTCAAATATTTCAATAGACATTTGTATTATAGACACACACTTCTACAGATATTTCTATATCTCTTGGTGAAACTAGCTTATAGAAAAAAGAGTCATAATACTTTGTTTTTTTATAGAATTCTGTAAGAATGTTTTGTAAAGGAAAGTGCTGGGCCAGCAAAGGAATAGCAGTGAGATAGGTGCTAGCACTGAAAGAAAAGTGCCGGATTGAAGTAATGTGATGGCATATCAATGCTGGCCTGCTGTTGGCCATCACTGATGGGCCAGCTGCCTTCCGCACGGACACATTTTTACAGGTTTAAGTAATGGCACCATTGCACTTTACCGCTGATGGCAGTGCTGGCTACCATCTTTTTTCCAGCTGATGGCCCACTGTTTCTTTCTTTGCTGGGTAGACACTCTTATGACAAATTAAACGAAGCAAAATCAGAAAAAAGATACATTTAAAAATGTGTAGAATCACACGCAATATAAAGATATGTTTTACTTGCATTCATTAAAATTAGTGTTAATGTTAATGTTAATAGTAATGATAATACTAAATCTGCGTTTTGATTGATTTTCGGGATCATTCGTCTAACCGAACCTTATTTTTGGAAGATTTTTGGTCATAAACGGAATAACTCCAAAAGGTTTTACATCGTGGTATTTGAGTGAATAAAGTAAACCACTTATTTTGATATCTTACCTCACCAATTTTTAAATATAAGAGACTGAAATTATCCATGGTAGATTCACAGTTAGGCTATACCGCAGTTGATTTGAAACAAACATAAATTATAAAATATATACTTAAGGTTCTATTGGAAAACTGCCTGATTTCTAAATCGACATAAAATAACAAAAAATTTTATAAATGCAAAACTATTCATTCTCGGTTTTATCAGAAACATGTCTCAATTGCGAATTCTGTTTTTTGCAAGTTGTATATATGTTTTTTTTTACATAAATTGTTAAATGTGCAATAAAAAGTTTATCGAAAGGGTCTAGCTGGATAAGCATAGCAAAATGTCCCCACGGCCGATGTTTGAAATAACATGAATGGTAATAAGACCCACCACGAGAATAAAATATAGCGTGTTTTTAGCCTCTGATCTTGAACTGTCCTTGAGATAATCGGAGAAATATGCTCCGGTGCTACTAGTTTTCAAATTCCTTTTCCTCAAAAAGTACAAAAGCTAAAAAAAAATTAAACCAACGCCAATTATTGAAGAATATGCTAGTTCACATTATATATTTTTTTCACGTTTTTGCACAAATTTTAACATAGAAAAATAAACAAAAATATTTAAAAGAAAATTATTAATGTAGTAATTTTATATTTACACAAACCAAAAAATTACATAATAATGCTCAAAGTATGTACTTTAAGAAAAAAATTTCGTTAAAATCATCGAAGATGCGCTTTTTGAGTTATAAAAAAAATAAGGCCAGCAACTTGCTAAAATATTCGTAACATTCCCTTTTTTTTTTTTTTTTTTTTTTAAGATATAAGTGGCTATCAATGCATTTGGTCGTTTTGTTACATTTGCACTCGGGCAGGATGCACAGTGCGCCAAAATAAGAGAATGTTTCTATACATACCTCTTCTCTATATGTTTCTTTTGTGTTTGTAAAGATCCTGTTTATTTGGCGTTCCACGCATCCATCTCGCGTAATAATATCAAGTCAATGGTCTAGTCGATTATGCAGGTGAAATTGAATAGGGGCTGTAAATATATAAGGTTATCAATATTTTTGGCAATTTCTGACACTCTCCCAACTTTCCGATATCATACTTTATCATTCCTCGACCCCCCCCCCCCTCTTGCTACTAATACCGTTATCAGTGTCTAAAAATTCTTTTTATTTTTACTATTTTTTTCTTCTTTTTATTTTTTTTATACTTTTGCAATGGCATACAGATATTGTTGTACATTTTTAATCGCATATTTTACTGATTTAAATGAAGAGAAGAAATTCAAAAATTATCACTCTTATATAAGAAATAACTTTATATTAAATAACATTTTAAAGAAATATTATTTAAAAGTTTTTAATAATAGCTCTTTGTTACTTAATGCATTGAACAGTAATATTGTCTTCTTACACTTCGCAATTACACGGGGCTAAGCAGAATATCTTGTAAACAAAACAGTTGGACACACCATTCTTGCCCTTCTTTTACCTACAAAAATAACAAGTATAATTTCGAATATTGTTTCTCTAAAAATGAATTATACACGCATATGGCAGAAGAATATTAGTGGCGAACGTTGGGTTATTCCATATTTTGGAATAAAATGATTTTGTGATCATTCAATTGTTTTAATATTAAAATTGTATTTTCAGAAAAATAAAAAAACAGGCTAAAAAATTTAAGATAACAGATGCCAAGGAAAAGTTAACAAACATGTAAACTAACTTAGGATTGATTAAAAATGATAATGACATCAAATGACAAACTCCCTACCCATACAGATATCTTCCGAAGTCAAGTGCCAGTCTCCACCACCCACACTCCACCCTAAAGTGATACATGTGCACGATACAGCCCCATAGCCTTCTTCTAACTGAAAATAATGGTAGTCAAATGTTACCATTTTGCTTGTCAGTTCTTAAAATTATTACGTAAAATGGATGCGCAGTATGCCAAAATAACAGAATATTTACAAACACGAAAAAAGCTATTGAAAAGTGGTATGTATGGAAACGTTCTCTTATTTTTGCGCACTGCGCATCCTGACGGAGTAGAAATGTAACGAATCGACCAATGCATTCATAGGAGCGTATTTCTTCAAATACACACAGGGAAAGTCGCGAATATTTTAGAAAGTTGCTAGTATTATTTTTGTTATAACTCTTATTTTGTTACTGTTATTTTGTTATAAGCGTATCTTCTATTTTAACGAAATTTTAATTATTAAAAGTACATACTTTGAGTATGTACTTCTGTATTTTTTTTGGTTGGTGTAAATATAAAATTGCTGCATTAATATTTTTTTTAAAGTACTTTTGTTTATTTTTCTGTGTTAAAATTTGTGTAAAAATGTGAATAAATATATAATGTGAAATAATATATTCTTCAATAATTGGCGTTGGTTTCATTTTTTTTTACTTTTGTACTTTTTGAGAAAAAAGTATTTGAAAAAATATCACCGCCGGCGCATATTTCGCCGATTATCTCGAGGATAGTTCAAAGTCAGGGGCTAAAAACATTCTATATTTTATTCTCGGTTGAGCCTTATTCCCGCACAATGTTATTTCAAACATCTGCGGTGGGGGCCATTTTGCTATGCTTATCCGGCTGGACCGTTTACGAAGTATTCGAAATCTTTTGTGCTTCTCCGTTATCGCATTAATTATCATATAATTAATAGCATTTTATACATTTTTCTTTTTTGAACGATATACATGTTATCATTATGACAAAATTTATTTTAAAATTTCGCTTGAATTGAAATTGTTATTTCAAACATCGGCAGTGGGGGCCATTTTGCTATGGTTATTCGGCTAGACCCTTTACGAAGTATTTGAAATCTTTTGTGCTTCTCCGTTATCCCATTAATTATCATATAATTAATAGCATTTTACACATTTTTGTATTTTGATCGATATACATGTTAACATCATGACAAAATTGATTTTAAAATTTCGCTTGAATTGAAATTGTTATTTCAAACATCGGCAGTGGGGGCCATTTTGCTATGCTTATCCAGCTAGACCTTTTACGAAGTATTTGAAATCTTTTGTGCTTCTCCGTTACCCCATTAATTATCATATAATTAATAGCATTTTATACATTTTTGTATTTTCATTGATATACATGTTATCATCATGACAAAATTGATTTTAAAATTTCGCTTGAATTGAAATTGTTATTTCAAACATCGGCAGTGGGGGCTATTTTGCTATGCTTATCCGGCTAAGCCCTTTACGAAGTATTTGAAATCTTTTGTGCTTCTCCGTTATCCCATTAATTAGCATATAATTAATAGCATTTTATACATTTTTCTTTTTTGAACGATATACATGTTATCATGATGACAAAATTGATTTTAAAATTTCGCTTGAATTAAAATTATTATTTCAAACATCGGCAGTGGGGGCCATTTTGCTATGCTTATCCAGCTAGACCCTTTACGAAGTATTTGAAATCTTTTGTGCTTCTCCGTTATCCCATTAATTATCATATAATTAATAGCATTTTATACATTTTTGCATTTTGATCGATATACATGTTATCATCATGACAAAATTGATTTTAAAATTTCGCTTGAATTGAAATTATTATTTCAAACATCGGCAGTGGGGGCCATTTTGCTATGCTTATCCGGCTAAAGCCTTTACGAAGTATTTGAAATATTTTGTGCTTCTCCGTTATCCCATTAATTAGCATATAATTAATAGCATTTTATACATTTTGGTATTTTGATCGATATACATGTTATCGTCATGACAAAATTGATTTTGAAACTTCGCTTGAATTGAAAAAAAAAAATCAAGCTGTCAGTTTCATATTTTTTTTTAGAAATAAGAAGAGGGACCGAGAAAACTTGCTAAAACAGTATGGGGGCTTTCAAATATGAACAATTAAGGTTTCGTACAGCCAAAGGACTCTCAATAGCTTATTTGTAACTTGGAAATCTAAGACGTCTTCCTAAAGCAAGGGTTTGCTTTATAATTGTGTTCTTAAGCCGAGGTCTTGCAATGTATCACGTTTGATAGAATTTATGTGAGAGTAATAAAGGATGAGTAAAAATGCAGTGAAATCTCGCTTTGCAGACACTCCTCCAAACCTATCTTTCATTTTAGAGGCATTTTCTGACATTTTTGCCTTTGACAAATCCTTAAAAGTTCCCTCACTACAACGGGTACGCATACAACAGGTCATTAATTGAGGTAACAATATTGTAAGATGGAATAATATTTCATTGCATATATGTTGATTTTTTTTTTTTTTCTTGTCCTACGACTAGGCAAATGTTTTAGTGTGTTTAATGTTTTTTAAATAGCCTTTTAAAATTAAAAACAATTATATAATTATAGGTTTATATAATTTTATCCATATGTCTAAGTATATATACGTATCAAATTCAGCATAAAATGTTGTACTTAAATGTTACTTTTCTATTTCTCTGTTTGTATTTTTACCCTTTATGTCTCGACGGTACTTTAAAGTACTTTACTTGTTATAAAATTAATTTAGTACATCGATTAGCAGTAATAAACAATACAATGAGTACTAGATGCTTTTCTTTATCTTATTTTGAAAGCTTTCCTTGTTGCACAAAAAAAAAAAAAAAAAAAAAAAAAAAAAAATTAAAGGATCATTTATCTTTCATATGCATCCTTTTAGATTTCTTGATGCCGGAAGTTTGGCGGATGCACAGTTTTAGTTCTAAAATATTTCTATATTTTGTATTTAAGTTCATTATATTTGTACATTTGATAATTCTATAAAATACATTAAAAAGTATTTTATATATAAAAAAGGTGAAGTTATAAATATTCTACTAAGTCTTCCCAATAAATAAATATATAGTTCACTAATTTTAAATGGTAATACAATTCTAAAATTTACTGACTGATTGTGTAAATCGACTAATGAATTTTCAGAAATTCAGGAAAAATATTTTATAAGATAAAATTTTCATTAATTCATATTTTGGGACTTAAGGTGTTAAGATACTTTAGTTTAGTCAATTTTGCAGAAACGCCAGTTAAAGATCACTGCGGAAACACGAAAAGAGTTTGATTATGTTTGTCTGTGTCGCGATAACTGCCACAAAAACATCCGATTAGATCGATACGTGTTAGGTATGTTGGTGAAGTATCCGGATTCAGCTGTATAGTTTTGGGTTAAATTCGATTGATTCATTAGGGAATAAAAATATTTTATTTCGTGTCATAAGGTTTTTGTGCAGGAATTCAGACGATTTAAGTTTATTGAAAAAATGCACATTTTAAAAACAGATTTAAACATTAATTTATAGATGCTTATTTTCCAATGGACCTCGTAAATTATTCGGATAAATTTAAAATTTTATTAATACATTTGGAGAAATAAATTAAATGTATAAGTTTGGTGAAATTTTAAACATTTGCTGAAAAAACATAAAACACGTTATTTTAACAATTTACATTTTTGACAAAATTTATATTTCATTTTTTTCTCCTTCGCATTTTTCAGTTTCCTACCAACTGTAATTCGTAGTCTACAGAAAATCGTGAAAATAATTCCGATTACAAAATATTAAGCAGAAAATCAGGATGAGGGAAAATAATGGTTAGTTAAGTTTTGGAATTCCCTACAACCAAACTGTGCGTCAGATCTGAACGATGTTAATAATATGACGCTTTAAACTGAATTTGAATACCAATAAAATACTGTTGCAAAAACCCCTTTATAGCGCAAATGACGCTTTCTAAAATAAGTAACTTTGCAGTGAATGATTACTCAATAGGAGAAAATTATCTAAATATAACTATTTTTGGTGATATCAGTATGCTATTGTGTCCAGTTGATTGGGATATACGAGGGTGGTTCAATAATTATTGTGCCTAGTGTATATAAAATATTTGTAATGGGATGGTTGTTGTATAGTATCGACGCCTAATGTCGGGGATGACTATATGTTCAATTTCAGAACCATAGCTGCTATATTCGCATAGTTTTGAAGGGAGGAGTGAAAGGAGGAATGTGGGTGTGAAATTCTGATTTTTAGCTTATGGGGCTAGATTTCTGACAGTGGATGAGACGTAACTACTGTCGTTCGGACTCGAGATCATAGTTATATAGCCACATCTCATCCACTGTCCAAATGTAGCCTCATAAGCTCCAAACCAGCACTTCACCTTCACCTCCCTTCTTAAAAACTGCCTCAGAAATAGGTCTTGAAAACTTCACCCCTCCCTTCAAAACTATGTTAATATAGCAACTACGGTTCTGAAATTGAGCATATATGCATTTAAAAGATTAGACTTCGATATTCCACATCAACCATCACAGTACAAATATTTTATACACATTAGGGACAATAATTATTGAACCACCCACGTATTTATGCAAGATGTTATATCTAAATGTTTTACAATGCCATCGAAAAGTGTTTAACAAACCTAAGAAACAAAACTGCCCCAGAAATAGGTCCCCAGTGGCATAATAATGCCCCAGATATAGAAACAAAAAATATAAGTAAATCCAGTTTACATTTTTATAAGTGTCTTTCGCACATGCGATTTTATTCAACTTCTCCGTCATATTCAGGTGGTTCGTGGTTGGTAAGTAACTATTGCTATTTTGACATTAGACCTAAAGAAAGCCTCTTTCTAGATTTATTTTTTCCTAATCAAATGACAATGTAAATGAAACTCAAGATACGCTACAGACATGAAATAGCCCATTAAATAAGAAGATTTGAATGGAAAATTAAGGAGACTACTTGGAGTATAGGGGGAAGCGCCCGTTGAGTTAATGCAACTTTTTCTGAAAAAAGTACAACGCTAAGAATTTTATCAGAATGTAATTGCATAAAAGAACGTTTCATTTTACGCTTTTCATTTTCAAATATTTCGAGGAATGTTATATATTTATAAATATAAACTTAGATGTAAATATAAACTTTTATATAAATATAAACAAAGAAAAATTAAATTGGGGATTGTAGAATGCTAAATATTATGCAAAGTCGGATTAAAAAATAATGATTTCCAGAGTTCGAGTTGATTCCCCTGATCTGCAGATTTACTAGTTATTTGATTTGCGGATTTACAAATTGTCGATTTTTTTTTTTACATTAAGCTGAATTAAATTTGTTTTTACATAATATTTAAAAACGTTTCTTCGAAAGGTTCATTTCGCACAATTAAATTGTTTCTTTTTGAACTTCTATAAGATACGTAATGAGATAAACCGTAAATGTTTTATGAAATGTCTAATGCATTCATAAATAATCAGCATTTCAAAGTTATTCACATAAAAGCAATTTGCGTAATATTTATCTCTGAATCAAGTTCCATTCATATAAAACTCGATCGTTTCTTTTTTATAAAACAACCACTTACGTGCTTGTACTTATGGTAACAGATGTATCATTTTGTATTTCCCTTTCAATAACCATCGTTATTGAAAGTATCATTAGATGCAATTCATGTGCGATATTTCAAGAAATGGGATAAAGATTATATTGCTTTCCATACCTTTGTGAGATAGTTTAAAGTAATGCTCAGAGATAAATACCCTCAAACATACTATATTTATTCAATCAACAACTTCTGTTAATTGTATATCTCAAATTAATTAACTGGAGCATAAAAGCTTTATGAATAAAGTATATATTTTTCTTTCTTGTATAATGAGAGAAACAGAGAAATTTAATAAAATAGTTACAATTTATGAAATAAACTAGTTGATGATTCTGAAATTCATCTTATAATTATAACATAAAATTAAATGAATGATTCATTACTTAAAAGATAATTAAACATTTAACTTCTTTTTAAATATTTAATAAGGCTTTAAGGTCCGAATAATTTATGTAAGATACATTTTAGTAACGTAATTGAAACATATTACCAAACTGCTTACGAAATATTCCCTGCACGGTATTTATGTCTGATTGGCAAATGATAATTAAGAGTAAACATGATTATTTATTTAACAACTAGAGAATCGGATGACGTTTCGTTAATTTGTAGCAATCTAGTCAAGATTTTATTTCTGTATAATAATGGTACATTCATCAGAATTAGCGATCTGTAAGTCGCGAAACAAATGGTAATTTCATGGAGCAACGATGCGGAAGATGGATCATCACATCCCGGCGAATTTTGTTAATTCATCTTGCAACATATCAACAATTTCCATGTTGGTAAAAAACTTGTCGTGTCTTTTCCTGGAAACATTTGTTTCAACGCTTTATTAAATTTGATTAAGCATTATTTTAAACTTGAGTGTAGAATGCGTTGTGCGTTTCGACAGATTATGATAGACTGCATTATTTTGGTCCCATGATATACGAAAGACAAATTTAGGACCTTGCGAATGTTGCATGTTTGGGTTTAGCATTAATTGATTGCTTCAACTGGACACACCCCCATGCATTCAGTTATTTAGGATTGTCGGTTGACTGTTTATTTCTTCTACCATAAGAATCCGGATAATTCTTTTTAAGTTCACTAGTGATTGTCCGACACGTTTCAAAAGATAATGATAGTCAAGCTCCAATTGATGTGTATGTTTCAGCAATTATTAATGTCTTTATAATATTGTAAGTTTGCGTTTGGTATTAATATATTTCTCAAACTGGGTGTATCTATACGTTCAGTCATTTAGGGTTGTCAGAACAATACTTTGTTTTATCTCCAGTAAGAATTCAAAGCAACAATCTTTCCTTTTTTGTCTTTAATAAAGCAGTTTGAAAATTATTCTATGGCGTTTCATGTCCCATTTTACATAGCATATGTGACCTGTTACTTGTTTTTGATATATGTCTATTGCATGTCGATATTACTAAACTGATGCTTTAGTGACATTTAAGGCGGCTTCCATGTTCAATTGTGTTTCGTAAGTATCTTTTTAGAACATTTCTTCTAAATACGTAGTATTAGAATTGTTTTGCTGATTTTGCACGGTTTTGTCATTTGTATTGAAAGCATGAAATTAAAAACTTTGGAGCATCATTTTGCATATATCAATCTAATGAGAATCTTAATCGTCGATTATCAACAAAACATCGTAAATGTTAAGTGCAGTTTTCTCTGAAAAAAAAATATATATGTATATAAATATTCAAGTAAATGGAATTTGTATGACACAGTATAAAGCATGCTCCATGAGATAAAGATATTTATAGTTAAAAAAAAAAATGAATCCTGTTGTCGATATTTTTGAAGCATTTTAAAACACTTATCGAGTTCCAATAGCTATTCCTGAGATACCTCTGGAGCATCGTCAATATATGTTCATATGTTATAAAATATTCTACGTTCTTCAATTAATCAACATAAGAAAAAGAAGAATAAATGAAAAAAAAGGTGTCTATATGCTTGCAAATATTGTCCGTATATTAGTTTAACAATTAAAACATAATTACTAAGGGGTATTGATACTTAACGATTATGTTGCATCATAACGCTTTATATTGCATTAAAATATCACGTTTTACATTGTACAAGGAGGCTTTGCTCCCTGCGCCTTAATATGCCATACCCCGGAAGTGAGCAGTCTTACGCGTTGCAAATTTTTTCCTCATTCATCCATTGGTAGAAATGTATCGTAATCCATGATAATAATCGATTAAAAAAGTGAATTAAAAGTATCTAAAAAAATTAAATCGTTTATGAATAGACAGATTCAAAGAAAATTGCTTTATACAGTAAAACATAAAAAAATAACTTTATTAAAATGTAGATCCTGTTTCGGCCAGTTGTCGCTACAAACGCAGACGAAAATTGTGATCAATCAGTATTACCTATTTTTATCTTCCATACGACCACATTACAGTAAAACATATAAAAACAACTTAAAATTAAATATTCTCAGTGAAATACCCTTTAGTGGTCTTATCGGCATTAAATTAGTTTAAATTATCTTAACTAATTTTAATGTTTAGTACGAATGTCACATGAACAAACAAAAAGTCCATTTAAAATTTTAATTATATAATTTCCCAGCAGGTCCGCTATCACTGCAAAAAAATATTTCGAGTAAAATTCTTTATCAAACCATAAAAATGACGAGGCAGCAGTTTATTATGAAGTTTAAAAAAATATCCCAATGTTATTTAAATTGAATTTCATTATTTCCGATAAGGGGACGGTTTAACACAACGAAAATCTGTTTTACCTAAGTTTGAATTTGAGTGTGGGTCCTCAAGTGGGAAAATATCACTGTGAGAAAATAAATCAACTTTTACTGTATTAATAAAACAATTTTCCACTAGAGGTTTAACCAGCGTAAAATGATTCAAACATATGAAATATTTTATCAATCATAATTTTTACAGAACCGAAAATTGTTCAAAAGATTTATTTAAACAAACAAAAAAATCCATATTTTTGTTTTTTTCAATTTGGTTAACCTATTTCCTTTCACGGTCGCGATTAAAGCAAAAAAGAAATTTCTTGATCTTTAGTCCAGGCAATAGGGAATTTTACCTAGCAAAATTAATGGTAGTACTGGAAATCGGCTTTCTAGATGTTTTTTGGGTCGCTGAATCCGAATTTGTAACTTCCCACCAAAATTTATCCCGGCAACCCCCCAAATTTTGGTAAAAAGCCCCCCCCCCCACAAAAAAAAAGGTTTTATTAAAAATTTCCATTTTTTATTGTTTTAGGGAAAAAATATCTAGAAATTCAGAAAGTAGACAAAATTTGCAATAAATTAGATATATGACATTATGACTTAGGATGAAGGGGAAGGAGGTATCTGCCTCGGAACATGCCCGCGATGCTGCGTGAACTAAGTTGCGCAATTCCACTGGAAGATGGGAGGGCTAATGTAAACGTGTGAGTGGTTAAGTGGAATTGCGCAACTTAGTCCACGCAGTACTGGGGCGCATGTTCCGAGGCAGATCCCCCCTTCCCCTTCATCCTAAGTCATAATGTCATATATCTAATTTGTTGCAAATTTTGTCTACTTTCTGAATTTCTAGCTGAATTTTTAGTATCTTCTGAATTTTTAATAAAAACCTTTTTTGGGGGGGGGCTTTTTACCAAAATTTGGGGGGGTTGCCGGGGGAAATTTTGGTGGGAAGTTACAAATTCGGATTCAGCGACCCAAAAAACATCTAGAAAGCCGATTTCCAGTATTACCATTAATTTTGCTAGGTGGAGTCCCTATACGGTCTCTATTGCCTGGACTACTTGTATTTCATATATATATATATATATATTTTTTTTTTTTTGGAGGATGGATTTCACATGAGAAAATATAAAAAAAATCCAATTTAAAATTTTAGTTGTGCAATTTCTATCCAGGGGGGTGCTGCAAACTTAAAAACAAAACACACGCAAAAAAATAATAATAAAAAACTTATCATGTGAAAATTTGTATCAAACATGAATTTGGACGATTCCAAAGCTTATTTTCGAGATTTTTATAAAAAATATAATATCAAATTTATTTCATTGTAATTACATCATTTCCTGCTAAACGCAACTTTTATAAACGCAAAAAAATGTTTTATCTGTACTACTTGATTTTTATTTCAGTTTAGTTGTCACACCATAAGGCATAAAAAAGTGCTTTTACCAAAATTTGGTTAGCCCATTTTGTCACGTGGGACACTATTCACGCAAAAGGAAATCTCGGTTAATCTGTATTAACTAATTTTACGTTTGAGAATGGTTGTTATATAAGAATAGAAAAACAAAATCCAGTTTAAACTGTTAGATATGCAATTTTCCACCACAAACGCTACTTGCGTGAAAATTTCAAACAATTGCACGTAATTTTAATACACGACAACCTCTATTTAATATATTTTTCGTATAATGCTAAGAATTTCTTCTAGGAGCTTTACAAAGCTAACTTTCATTGAAACTTTGCTAACCTGTATTTTATTTATCATCTCTTAATACATTGATAAAACAACGTGTTATAAGCTTAATAAGCGATAGTAGTTTTCGCCGTTACCTGTTGCAACGTAAATAATTTTAGTTTGTTATTAAAAAAATGAAAATAGATCCAAAATAGCCTTAACTCTGCGATGTATCTTAAAAGGGTGAAATTTGGAAGATTAGCAGATTTTGTGAAATAGATATCCGAATGGGATTTTTAACCCTTTAAGCGTCCTTCAGAATTTTACATTCATGTTTAACGATTCATAAAATAGTAGCTAAGAAAAGTATTGTATGAGAATTTTTGTTTGATAAACTTACATATTTAATTATGTTATTCACTTCAAAAAATTAACTTTAATATCGATATTGTGTGAAATCACGCTTGATTAAAAAAGTTACGTGACGGAAAAACACTGTTAGGCCGTTAAAATAGTTTTAAGAATACATAACATTAAGGGCAATTTAAATACATCCTTCTGGCCGAGAGGCAAAAGGTATTATCCATATTCATTGGTCTTAAGAAGTCCTAAGCTTATTTTCTCAAAAGCACGAAGCGTAAATCATGGAAACCAATTACACTATCCTGCATTTTTAAACTTTTTGTCAGATGATTTCTTATGAACAAGTTTTTCTGAATAAATTTTTTATGCTTATTCCGGAAATAACCTCCATTTTCGTCTACACATCATGATTTTACAAAAAAATGAGAAGTTGTTTTTTCAATATTTTAATTAATGCAATAAAAAATTTATCAAAATTATCAAATTTCATACAAAGTATTTCATTAAACAAGTTAAAAATACTGTAAAAAACGTCCTGATAAGTTCATGAAATTTCTTTAATTAAAACAAAAGCAATCAGTTTTCAATTAAATAAACTTTCTTCTTTTTGACTTTCTTGCAGATCCTCCTTCATCTTTATGTCCCTTTTCAACATCCAACAGTAGTATGCCATCATATTTATATTCCATCTTCTCTTGTGCTCTTCAATGTAACATACCAGATTTTCTGGAAAATAGCCGATATGGAAATGCAGAAATGCGTTTTTACACTCATATTACAGCCCAACTTCTTGAAAATTTCCAACATAGTTTCAACAATATTCCTGTAATTTGGATCTTTCTTATTCCCTAGAAAGTTTCCGATAACACATTTAAAAGCGATCCATGCGTCTCTTTCTCTCTCATTCATAGTTTTATCAAAATCCTTGTCGTTCATCAGTTTTTTGATTTGAGGACCGACGAAAATTTCAGCTTTTGATTTTTCGTGTATGATGAAGGGAAATTTACGTTATGTGTGACTACCACATAATGCTTTTTCTCAGCGATGAATCTTCGCAATCAACTCCGGTCGAATGCAAAAAAAACTATACGTGATACAAGAAAACTAACAACAGTTTTATAATCAGCATAAAAAATGCATTAAGGGCAGTCATTGATTTTTAATCATCTGATATCGTGCAGACTAGTGTTATGCAACATTCCTAGTTCTCCTCGATATTGATTCTGAATGGGAATTTAAAAAATACTTATAATTATGTATCTGCAAATTTGATTCAGATATGTCGACCTATTTTTTTCATCACATTTGGTGATACTGTAGAGTAGGGTGGACCGAAAAAAACTTTTTTCGATTTTTGATGGTGGTAGTGCAGAAAAGTTGACACTGGTGGCACCAAGTTCACTCAAAAAAAATTGAGATTTTTCGGACAATTCCTTCATTTGGCGCAAATGGGTTGAAGTTTTGTTCAAATGCTGATTTTTGAACTTTTTTAGCAAAAATTAAAAAAAAAAAATAAATTTAAGTTATTTTAGCTGAATTTACTTGAAATGTCATGTTTAGTGTACGAAATGTTTAAATAAGCTCTAGTTATGTATTATTGAATAGTTATGTGCATTTTGAATTAGGTGACTTTTATAGCTTTTACGCATATAAGTGTGCAAAAACTGCAGGAATTGTGACAACAGCGAATAAGGATCTCGTCATCGATAAAGACTTTGTCAGGAGGCAGAAAAAGAATCTTGAAAAGAAGATACAGGAGGAGGGAGATTTTGGAAGAAAAAAAACTTACAAGTCAATGTTTTGATAGTAGAAAAAATAAAACGATTTTCATAGAAAAAAGGGGACCAACAGCACCGCCGACAGAAAGAGGAAACATATATCACCATGTTTTCTGAACGTGGTTCGGAATATTTGGGTCCCTTGACGCCTCCTTCTGGTCACTGCGGAGAAATAGCAAAATCATTATATAATTTTCTAAGCAAGGATAAAGTCTGCTTTGGAAAAAAAAAAAATCAAGAAGAGAGCTCCAACATTTGATATGCATTCTTCATACGAATGAGCTTCCACTCTGACAGCGACATCGATTGTCTAAACTAGATGGTAGAACTACTTGACATGAGTCTTTTATCAACTGAAACGGAGCTAGATTAATAGAGTACTCAAATCTTCAGCCTTTTGCATTTCTGATATCCATGAAACAGGAATAGGCTCGTAGAAATGGACACGTACATTTTCGCACGCCATTAGTGATATGTGCTTCTTATTTCTCTCGAAGGTGCCGCTTGTTACCTCTTTTCTATGAAGATCGTGATATTATTTCCATCACGAAAAAATATGGTTGTGATTTTTCCTCCTTCAAGACATTCCTCCAACAGTTTCTCCTTTTATAGTTCCTTTCTCCGTCTCCAGACCAAGTCTTTATAGATGACTAGATACCTGGTTGTCACAATTCCTGCATCCTGAAGCACAGATGAAGCTCTTAACGTAATTTTACATTATATATCAGTTCTAAATCCGGCGAACGATGTGTGAGAAAGGGTTATGCGTTTGGGAGTGTCTGCTTTTGAAGGCCCTTGTTCAAATTCTGATTCAGACGAATTGTGTGCTTCAAAGTTCCCACTTTTTAAATCTTCTGACAACAGCTTTATATTAGAGCAGAAAAATAATTAAAATCTCTCATCTCGCAGATACTCACATCTTCTGTTTTCTCCCTTAATCCACATTATGACTGATTGGGTTTTCATTGGTTTCTACTCCACATTATCCTCTCCTTCCAGAATTGCTGTCAAGACATGCTGTAGTCCGGCCTTCAAATATGTGACTCTGAAGTCTGAACGCATCAAAAACCCGGAGGAAGAGCGAGGAACATAATAAAGTCAAAAGAGAGAAACCGATGAACAAACCAAACAATACTTACAATTTTTGCTCAGTTACACGCGAAAAGAATATAGAAATCGCCTAATTCAAAATACACATAACTAATAAATAATAGACCATCTGAGCTTATTTAAACATTTCGTACACTAAAAATGACATTTCAAGTAAATTCAGCGAAAATAAATTTTATTCAACATTTTAAAAAAAATTTAAAAATGAGTTCAAAAATCAGCTTTTGAGAAAACCTTCAAGCCATTTGCGGCAAATGAAGGAATTGTCCGAAAAATCTCATTTTTTTTGTGTGAACTTAGTGCCACCAGTGGCAACTTTTCCGCACTAAAATCGAAAATCGAAAATCGAAAAAAAAGTTTTTTCGCCCCTGCCTACTGTACATAGTGAAGATTTCTCCACGTTTGGCGAGAATTTGACACTTACAGACAACGCTCGAGAATCTTTGCCCGTACGCTTGCCCACAGTTTGCTTGTTATTTGCTTGGTAAAACGAAGTTGGGATATCTTTTGTACCAGGTATTTTCTAGATTGAAATCATTAAATAACCGCAATTTTGAAACAAAGTTGTAGGTCGACCAGGCCAACGAAGGCGTTAGAACTCTTTGTAAACATATTCAGTAATACACATGATTAGTCACACATAAATCTATATAAATAAAAATGTAAATGTTCGTTTGTACAAAATCGCTAAATTCCGAAAGTTCTTTTGCGATTGCTTTGAAATTCACGGATTGAGTTGCATTCGAATACTAACGTGTTTTTATATACCTAATATGAACCTCGCTCATGTCTCCCCTAATTTGCCACCAGCGCACCAGCGCTTTTTTATTTTTTTTCCAAACCCATCATGTGATATATCATTAGAAAGCATTTTGACCACTCATTCATATTATGCACCTCCCCTCCGTCTCCCCCCACTTTCTCCCCGGGAGGCACATTTTTATATAGATAAAAATGTAAATGTTCGTTTGTACAAAATCTTAAAGCTCCGAAAGTTCTCACCGATTGCTTTGAAATTCTCGGACTGCGTTGCATTTGAATGCACGCGTGTTTTAATATACCAATTATGAATCTCACTTGCACCGCTCCTTCAATTTTTCCCTCTCTGGGGGCAGTTTTTAAATTATTTTTTGACACCCATTATGTGATATATCGTTAGAAAACCCATTGAGAACTTTTTCATATTATGCACCTCCCGTCTCCCCTCCCATCACTTTGCCCCCTGGGGTGGGGCACTTTACTGAAATATTTCGTCAGCATTTTTTATGTTTTTCTTTGTTTTTTTTTCCTTTTAACTCACAGGCTTATTAAAGCCTGAGAGCTAATGTGGCCGCAGGTTATGTATGTACGTACGTATTTATGTATATATGTACGTAACGCGATAACTCTTGATAGAAATATCCGATTTGCATCAAAATTTATAAATAGGTTCATTATGATAAGGCGCTTCCGTGGTTAGTTTTGGGGATTCATTAGTTAAGTATAAGGGGGCTAACAGGGCGCTAATCCTTTAATGTATATAAATGGGTTTTTTTCATGTAGAATTATACGCATTCTTCAAATTTTGTAAATAGATTCATTCTGATAAGGTGCTTCCCTGATTAGTTTTGGTGTTTTATTGGTTAAATGTAAACGGAGAACGAGGGCTAATTAACCACCTTAATTTAGATAAATGTGTTTTTCATGTACAATTATCCGATTTGTTCAAATTTTGTAAATAGGTTTATTCTGATAAGGCGCTTCCCTGATTAGTTTTGGGAGTTCATTGATTAAATAAATGGGTAACGGGGGCTAATGCCGCCTTAATTTAGATAAATGGGTTTTTCATGCAGAATTATCCGATTTGCTTCAAATTTGTTTTACTGGTTTATTCTGATAAGGCGCGCCTCTGATTAGATTTGGAAGTTCATTGGTTAAGTATAAAGGGGGGAAACGTGGGGATAATCCCCCTTAGTTTCTTTTTAAGGGGCATTTTTCTTTGAAATAAGAGTATAATATATAATTTTTCCGAATAGCCAGTGAGCTCAATGCCATCAGTTTAACTGGGCACATTTTTTTAATTCAATCGATTTGCTAGGAATGCCACCACGCGTACTGCAATCAAGAATCAGTGTGCCAATTATGATGTTGCGAAATATCCACCAGCCAAAGCTTTGCAACTGCATGTGACTTGCAGTAAAAAAATAATGACTAACGTCGTAGAAGCAACAATCTTGACAGGACCTTTCAAAGGTGAAGATGTCCTCATTCCTCGCATTTCTTTCATTCCAATGGATGTGCCATTTCACTTTGAGGTATTACAATTACCAATTTGATTGACATTTGCAATCTCCATCAAAAAACCTTAGGGCCAAACTTTAGAATTCAGCGGTTTAGATCTAGACACGGATTGCTTCTCACACGGACATATGTTTCGTGTTCTAGAATCGGCAAACCAGACAATTTCTATATCTGCACAGACAATGTAACAACAAAAAATATTGTATATCCACAAGCATCATGAAATAAAAAATATGAGAAACGTGCACATTCTCTTTTCTTTCTTTTTCATTTAGTCAGACTGAGCCACAGCACGCATGGCCGGGTACAGCTAGTAGGTTTAAAAATACAAACACTATGGAATTACAAACCTAATATTTATATATATATCAGCATTTGGACGAAAGGTTTTTTAAGGTCATGCGGCCCTGATCGGTGAAAATGTAATGAAATTTTCCAGAATAGATTCCCTTCGGGTGACTGCAACAGGTAACTTTTTTAATTTTTTTTTTTTAATGAAAGCTACTAAAATGTGCTTCTATATATTAACCTCTCTTTAAGTAGATAAAAACCAACAGAAAGTCATTAAGACCATTTCTAAAAAATATTTAAAATTTTGTTAATTTGTATATAGTATTTTTTTTAAATGTATTAATCCTTTTTATAAATAAAACATTTTTGTTTGGATTATGATACTAAATTTTAAAACGCCATTTTCTTCCAGAAATGAAAGTTATAATATGAAAATCATTGCCTCTTTGTTTCAGCCACATATATTTCCCAATCCTTAGACAGAATAAGAAGCGGTATAAATTAAACGAAACGCAAAATGTGCATTCTTAAAAAAAAAAAAAAAAAAAAAAAAAAAAAAAAAAAAACAGAAGTTTTTACTTCAATATTTATCGAAAGTTACAGATCCCTCAAAGTTACAGATCTTGAAAGTTTTTGTTAATAACGTACGTACATCATTATGTATTATTAATGATCATCATAAACGGTTGTATGTTCTGTTTTTGTTAAGTTATAACTTTAGATTTTTTGCAAAATATTGATGTGATGCAAAAACAAATAAAAATATGCGTTTAGTATACATTACTTTTTTATAATTGTATATAAGAAAAATAACATACTTTTAATTACATGCTCTTCATTTTTCATGTGTAAACTTTAGAAAGTCGAAGTAATGAAACAATTTTTATTCTTTCTTAGTTAATTTGATAATTTGATAAATAAAAATAGAAAAGGCTAGATAATTGGACAATTTATTATAGATATTCATGAAAAAAAAATCCACTTTCTTTTACAACTGCCTTACTTTTCAGAAAAGTGTTTTCATCTTAAACAATTGACTTTTGTAGCAAAACATAAGAAAAATGTTTCAGTTTAGATAACTTACAGCGGTTACTATGCCTGTCAACTAGCAATATATTACTATGAATAAAAGACAACCTTTACATTTGCAAGTTTCGTCTGTTTTTAAGCGAAAATGCACTAATTAGTATGTTATTTTTCTCAAATTTTGAATAAAATTAATAAATAATTAATATCGAGTTTGGCATTCTCGAACCAACTTCCTGTGTTCACGAGAATGAGTGAAAATTGAGAAACTACTGGGCTGTTTGCTATTAAAGATCTTTGAATGAAATAAAATATCTGTAATATAATTTCTTTGTTAACAATTTAATTATTAGCGAATTAGTTTCCATCATAATTAAACACAAACAAATTTTGGTAAAAAAATGAATGGAAGCCATCACGAAAAAATTAATATAGAGCTCTGATAACATAGCTCCAATTTAAAAATGCATATATGTTGCTTAATTATAACATGAAATTTTCTCGTAATTTTTTTTTAGTAAAATGTGTAGAAGAATAATACTAAAAGAAAACGTACGCGCTTTACCCCCTGGTAGCACAATTATGGTTTTAACACCTAGTGCACTGTTATTGGATGGCATTTCGCATCGGAAATCGTACTTCTGCATGGCTGAAACTTGTTTCACGAAATTGTATTCGAATCGCAGTATTCAATTATCCCCTTGATGCTCGTAT
This sequence comes from Maratus speciosus, assembly GCA_963932465.1. Classification (NCBI taxonomy): domain Eukaryota; kingdom Metazoa; phylum Arthropoda; class Arachnida; order Araneae; family Salticidae; genus Maratus; species Maratus speciosus. Next base: position 372,304,877 of record OZ010791.1, on the reverse strand, counting down.
ATTGTTTTCTATTTCTTATGTCTAAGTGGTTCCCAAACTTTTATTGGCCACGCCCCACCAAATCATCTGTAAAGATATCATGCCCCCCCCCCCCAAAAAAAAAAAAAATCGGTAAATTTTGTCTCTTATTATTTACAAAGTGCAATCTATACACAGGATATTTTAATAGAGCCTTAAAAATAAATATTCATTTCACATTTTTAAACTTATCAAAGATGTTAATCGTCTGTCACAAATGTGTTTTTAACATAATTTTATAAATGCAATGAGATTATACATTTTCGCCTTTATACCAAAAAGAGTTTTGTTGTACTTTACCAACGCACCACGATGTGAAAGAAAAGTTTTATCTTCACAAAATATCTTAAAGAGAGATTTACATTTAACGTTAAAATTGACACATTTTATAATGCATTTTCGTAACTTATTAAAGGTTGGTAGAAAAGCTTTGGACACCAAATTTTCTTTCTATGGATAACAAAATACACAAGAAGCATTTCAAGATCTCTCTCTTTTTTTTTTTTTTTTTTTTTTTTTTTTTTTTTTTTTATTGAAGTAGCCATTATTCCTCATCACAAAACATGATCTCCGTTTTTTTTTCTTTCCCAATATCGTTGATTGTATTCCATGTATTATTTGATTTTAAAATTTAAAAGGTATATGCCATCATGTAAATTTATTTACTGGGTAGGATGCCTGTACTAAAGCAAAAGACATTTACTATCTACCCATTTTCTTTTCTAATGATAGTTAACATTTATAATTTTTATAAAGTTGACAGAACCACGTTAAGATATTTCGTTTTTTTTTTTTTTTTTTTTTTTTTTTTTTTTTTTTTTTTTTTTTTTTTTTTAAGGCTAAATATGTTCAGGACAATCAAATTTATATATAGTACTTTTAACTAGTTTCACGTTTAAAAAATTATTTGTGTGACATATAGCAAAGCGAATAGAAGTAGAAAACTGATTTAATAAAAAATCGAAAGTGTTACGAAAAATTGTACAATTTATTACCAGAAAAAGTATAACACGATTTAGTACTACAAAAAAATATATAAAAATTTTCAATGATTATTTGTATAATTATTCTGGTATCAAATCTATTTTGAACTTTTGTGAATTAACGTTTTAAAAATTCAATAAAAAAATCAATTTTTTAAAAATATTGTTTATATTCAGCTTGTTTCTAGTCTACAACATTACTTTTAAAAAATGTTATAAAGACAAAAGAAACTTATAGCGACTGAGTGAGTAACAAATTTGGAATTGCCCCCAGGTGGGGCGCACGTCCCATCTTGGGAACCACAGGTCTAGATGAAATAGTTGACGTTCATGTTGTCGAAATGAAAGTCGAAACAGACCAAGGTTACCATTTTATTAGGATGAGCGAAGCGAATACTCTTCTAGTCTACACAAATTACATTTTGTCGTACACTTTACGAAAAAAAAAAAGAAAGAAAAGAACAGAAAAATTCCGTATTTTGACTTGAAATTAAACATAAAAATAAATTATTGTTTGTAGATTTGCACAATATTATTTTTTTTTACATAAGATGTTTTAAAAAATGTATTATTTTAATTAATTTATTTTACATGACGGACGCATTTTTGAAAATGAAAAATGAAACACTTATATTTTTAGAAGAAAAAAACAAATCATGGAGTTACGATTTCTTTTATGAAATTTTTAAAATACTTTTTTAATGAAAATTATAGCATATTTTTAATGAATTAAAATTTGTGAAAATTCAATTATTTATATTCAATTATAAAAATATTTTTCAGTGTTAAGAATTCAAATACACAATTTATTTCCATCATGCGAAATCATTTACGCAGACGATACTTAAGCATTTTAAAAGAATTATATTATGATTTTTTTTTTTTTTTTTTTTTTTTTTTTTTTAAGTGGCAAAAATTTTTTTTAAACAAATAAAATTAATTGTTAAATTCGTTATATAAAAATTTTGTAATTTTTTTCTTTGAATACTTTTATTTATACCAGTTTTACATCAAAATGAAAAAATTATGAGGGAATTCTTAACTATTTGGCTGAATTTACTTTTCTAAAATTAAAATGCGCCAATACATATAATAACGTTTTTACTTAATAAAGATGCAAGAACAATATAAAGAAACATTGTTACTTTCAAATATTTATCTTATTAAATAATGCTTCGCGAATCCAAACAAAGCATGGTTTTTGCTAATGTAGATTAAAATGCATGACAAACCAATATTACAACACTTAACCTATAGATTATTTTTAGATTTTTAATAAGTAGACAAGCAGATTGGCTATTGCTACAGTGAGAAATTAGGTTTCTGAATCTTTCTGAGAATTTCTTTAAAGACGCAGACTTATGTGCTTTTCTAGCACAGCAACAAATACCCGACATTGTGGGAAATGGTGCTCAATGAATGTCAAACAAATTAGACCATTTATTATCCCTGCATATTTTCTACATAAAATCAGTATTCGTGGCGCGTTTTTATATATTACATAGTAAAAAGATTCTCATGCATAAGTCTGAGTAAAGATGAGTCGGATTCAATTCCTTTAGCAGAAAAAATAACTCGACAGGGGCTCGAGCTCAAAGTGAGAATTTATATTTATATTCAAATTGAAGAAGAGGGTAAAAAGGCGTTCATATTTTATTTCAGAAACACCAATGTTATATAAATTTCCTAAAGTGTTTTACATCCCTCTAAAAAGCAGTTTTATAGAGAATCGAATTGTTTTTCCGTGGTATAAAACAGCCACAATATTTTATAAGTTTGGTGCAGTCATTGTTACATTCATAAAGAAGCCGCGGTATATTCATTGTCCATCATTACTTTCTGTTCTACGTACTCTTTCAGAATTACTGTAAAACAGAACTTATGCCACCTGCCATAATTGATATATTTAAAAAAATCAAAATGCAACTCTAGTAGATTTCTTCCACTGGTTCGGCATAACTTTTAAATTTGTTTTTTAAACAGATTTTTAGGCGAGTGAAAGTCGTCATGGAGATTATTTCGGAATAATAGTTCTTTCAATGTAAGAAGTAATTTTTAAACGCTAAAGTTAAACTCGAAACAATTTAAAATTTTTGTTAACATTTTTCTACTGGTTATGTTCCACCTCGCGCTCTAATGACATAGCACTTTTAGAGCTCGTCTCTTAAAAAAGAGCACAACCCATTTCTAACTTGGGGCACTGTATTTGTCAGAAATCGCTAATATTCATGAAGCTTCGAGGAACGATATTTTGAATTAAACGGAACACAATAAATCATCGATATGAGTTTAAAGACTCGCATGTACATTTAAGCAGACGTAAAAAATTGCAGGATTTGTTGCAATTCCTCCATATAAATTGCGAGAATAGTTCTGAAAACTCGTCTTGTGTACCAAAATTTAAAAGACCTCACTTAAAATAAACGTTATAATACATAGTTCATTATTCGTGATTTTAGACTTACATCATAAATTATCATGCTGTATCTTCCTCTAATTAATGCAGTCTTTATTTCTGATATTTCAAAGAAAAAACTAATGGATTTATTATTAAACTTTTATGATTTTAAAAGTTTCACTATTTTTTTTCGTATGCTGTTGAAGGGAAAAATGATTACATAGGACGATTTTTAAATTCAAAATGCAGTGTGTAAAACAATATTTATAGAATGGTATGTGTTAAATAAAACGTTATGCAGCTCGTATCGAAGTATAATTACATTTACAACATAAATAAATAGAAAAACAATATAGACAGCCAAGGTAAACTTCATGACGTAAAATTATGAGTATACACATTCTGACGTTTCCACTTTAATGGACTACACTGTTTAAAAAAAAAAAAAAAAAAAAATTTTACTGACTTTTTTCCTTATTTTTACGTATTTTATTCCGAGCTCGGTCGGAAATTATTCCGGTACGATAAGGGCAACTATTTTTCCGATTTCTACCGCAAAACTGCAGTATTTTTTTTTTTTTTTTTTTTTTTTTTTTTTTTTTTTACAGTGTAAGATTGTGTTTTCGAACTTTTGGTCTGTTAGGGATAGAACTCCATTTGTAAAAATTATTTGTTTCGTGTAACATTCATGATTAAAAAGACTCAAATTAATAAATAGTATTATGTGTAGTCGTGAATGTTGAGGAAATAAGTTCAGCTCACGTGAAATCAAATGGAACTTTCTATTGAATATTTTCCAATATTTTTAAGAATAAAACTTTTGCTACGTATTTAAAAGATATTCTGCATTTTTAAGCATTATATCTTAAACATCACATTTAAAAAAAAAATCCATTTAATAAACATTTTTTTTTTTTTGCTATGCAATTACAAAACTTCAAATATTTATTGGAAAAACCTTAATTTAATAATTATTTTTATTCAACATGCGCAGTTTTCAAAAACAAAAGGCAAATAAATTGTTAAAATTTTCTCCAAAAGTAATCAGATTTAGTTAAATTTACTAAATTTTGTTTAAAACAATCATGAGAAAAGTCAGATTAAAAAGTTTTTTCTGTATATTTAACTTGCATACATATTATGTTGATATCTTATTTTACACAGCTGAAATTATATTTTTTGCTGTATGTGAATTTATGCTTATATAAACACGAACAAATTATTTTGTTTTGTTTATTCAAAGTTTTAAATTTTCTTCAAAAGCTTAACTAAGTAAACAAACTACAATAAACTATTTCTTTGCTTTTTTTAAATTTTCTATGAACAGTACCAATCATACTACAAAAATTAAAATAAAATTTGACTTTTTGATATTTTACAATGTTATTCATGTAAATTCTCGAAAAATGTAACTATAATATAATTCTTAAATTTAATAAAATAATCTTCTTTATGCATTGTTTATAATTTTCATTTCTGTTTGTAGAAAATGAAAAGAAAAGTACATTTAACACCGAGTCTTTTGTCTGGAAGAAAATCCAGTTTTCATAATTTAAATGCTATTCTTTTCATATTTATATTCTAAAACATTTTTACATTTTCTTTCTTCTAAAAGAATACAACATAAAAATTAAATTGCGAAATACTTGCTATTTTGTAGTTATTATATCTCAGTTTAAAAAAGTAAATTAAATATGTTTAGGTTGTTTAAAGTTACTCTTTCTTTGTATTAATAAAGATGCAGGCAGATATAATTAATAACATTTAAAGAGTTCATCGAGAACATTTCTGTAAAATAGATATATTTTGTGTAGTCTTACATATTTCATTATTTATATCCTTCAATAATTCAATAGAACAAATGGTTAAAGTTTATTGATTTTTTTAAATATTTCACTGATATACTATTGAATAATAAACTGATAATTCACAATAAACTATAATGGACAATAAGCTAAAACGCCATTTCCTTATTTTAGTGTGAAATATTTCCGTGGGTTTACTGGAACGAGATATGAATTTGGGTCATTTTAACTCAAAAATCCATTCTTGGTGGCATTTCTCCAGTATCAGTACTGTTCACAATTAGCTGATGCTTAAGAATATACCATCTCCGATTCTAGTACGACGGATGATAACATTTGAAACATTTAAAGTTATTCTTTCTTTGTGTTAATAAAGATGCAGGCAGATATAATTAATAACATTTAAACAGTTTATCGAGAAAATTTCTGTCAAATAGATATCTTCTGTGTAGTCTTACATATTTCATTATTTATATCCTTCATTTATTCAATAGAACAAATGGTTAAAGTTTGTTGATTTTTTCAAATCTTTCACTCATATGATATTGAATAATAAACTGGTAATTCACAATAAACTATAATGAACAATAAGCTAAAACGCCATTTCCTGATTTTAGTGTGAAATGCTTCCGTGGTTTTACAGGAGCGAGATATGAATTTGGGTCATTTTAACTCAAAAAGACATTCTTGGTGGCATTTCTCCAGTATCAGTACTGTCAAAATTAGCTGATGCTTAAGAATATACCATCTCCGATTCTAGTACGACGGATGATAACATTTGAAACTTTTTTGAATTCGGAGTTTTAATGTAAAAATAACTATTTACAAAATGTCCATTAGTGAGAAATAGGATGTGACGCAACTTAACATATGAATATTATATCTACCTATCGTATACATTAAAGAATTTAGCAATGAAAGTTCAGCGTAAATGCCACTTAAAATTGTGTTTAATGAACATTTAATTCTTCAAGATAATAATATGTTTTGTTTTCAATATATTATTGTGTATAATATCATATATTAGAAAATCCTTCTGATTTAATATATTATTTTATTAAGTATTTGAAATTTATATCTTTAAAATTCTATCCAATAAAGGACTTCTCATGTACTCGCATAATCTCTCATTTCTAATCCACTAAGAAATATTTATCAGGGTCATCTACGTGACATAAGGTCTGAAAGTATACATAAGAATTGAATCTGGTGTTAAATAATTTTCTACTTATGATATCAGCTAATGCAATGAAGATATGGTGCAGTGCGATTCACTAATCTTGTAGTTGGTCTCTTTCTAGAGAACAACCCCAACTTTCGGCCTGGTATTTTGACTAGAACTGTACCCGAATCGTTCGACAGCTTTTGACACGAGGATCAAATAATATGTAAGAACTATACACCTGAATCCAAAAGTTCACGGATTATTTTCAATGAAAAATAGCAAAACGAAAAGAAGAAAAGAAAAGTGTTAAAAATTTTTTTATGAATTAGTGTGCTATAAATGCGAATTACGAATATAGTATGATTAATAACACGAACTAGATTCACGCATGATCCTATGGGATGGAAAGATGGCATGGCCATGGCCTTGGTGTGAAATTCCATGAGTGGATCAAGACCACGGAATTTCTGTAAAAGAAAATTATTGTTCCCTTAATCATTTTATCTGTGTTGAAAACAGTTGTGTTTTCAATACTTTTACACGGAAAAAAAATCCTTATTAATCATCATAAAATTCCTGATTTCGATAGCTTTTGAAGGAATATCATGTTATTTTTCACTTCTTCTGAAAAAGAAAAGGGCACATATCTCGTGAACTATTGGATTCGGGAGTATAGTCCTTATACATTTATGATCCTCTTGGCAAAAGCTTTTAAACGATAACACTCACGTCAAAATCCAGAAACGGTAGTCCAAAATGTTCCCTAATTAGACATGGTTAAGTAAATCAGGGGCCAATGATCTTTATAATATTATCTTTTAACACTTCTGACCTGCATAAAATGAATGTACTGCAAAAACAGTGTTTCAATCCCGCAAAATGTAGCTGGAAAACTTTGTAAGCAAAATGGTGTTTATAATGTACAACTTACTTAAAACTTTCATACATTCAGGCTTGACATTAGGATCTAGATTGAAGTTCAATGATTCAGAAACCATACGGCATAAAGAAAATCATAAAGATCATAAAGAAATCCCAATCATAAAGAAAAATGATGAAGTTCCAGATAGGAGTAAATAATTAATAATATGCTACTTGGGGCAGAATGATATAAATTTAAAAAGTGACGTTAAAAACACCAGAATAAGCAAAAATTCCACACACTAGTTTCGGTAGTGTTTAGCTTACCGTCCTCAGCGCAAAGAATAAAGGAAATGAGCAAGTTTCCTTTATTCTTTGCACCGAGGACGGTACGCTAAACGCTAGCGAAAGTAGTCTGCGGTACTTTTGCTTATTCTGGCGTTTTTAACGTTGCTTTTTAAATTTATAGGAGAAATTAAACTAAATATGAATGTTAAACGGCGTTTTTATATAAAAAACAACTTTTTTTTAAGCAATTAAAGTTTATATTAAAATTTATGCTTAGTTTCAATTCTAAAATACATGAGCTTTCGATAATTTACCGTTAAAATACAAGATTTTAGCGTGGATCTAAATTATAGGAAATTCACCACTTTTATTTACCTTTGGTAGAAATAGTGATCTAGTAAATTTATCGAAACCTTTTCATGTTTGTTCAGATTCTTTTTCGGAAATGACAACGGCAATTATACTAAGCATTTTTTTACACTATCTATTTTTATTTCTAAATATTTTTTCAAAGTATATTCATTATTTAATTGCAATTTAATGTTATATGATTCTACAAGCTTATACTTGATGCAATTTACTTATCTTGAAATCTCACTAAATTGATTTATAATAATTTGGAATTACGTATAATGATAGTTTCGTGAAACTTTTATGAGGTATTTTTCGATATGTTTTATTATAGAAAATAAATTCTGATTTGGAAGAATTTAATTCTATGTTGTTGTTTTTTCTTACTAATTATTACATATTAATGTTAGCAAAGTGTTGACAATAAGGATTTTAGAAAAAAATGATTTGCCTAAATGTAAAGGTTTCTGTACCCTTTATTTTGCTAAAACGGACGAAAATACACATATGTATTTATTTTTCTTTTGCTTTAAATAGAGTAAACCATCTGTATTATATTCGGTTAAAGTTTCTAAACATAGTTTCAAAAAGAGATTTTTACTGATTTTCCTTTAAATTAACCAGGAATCCTTAAAATATTTTTTCTCAGCCATATTTTTCGATTTCTCAATTTTTGTAATGCAATATTTTCATGATGCGTTAGATAAAGTTTACAATAGGGTTTTCAAAAATAGAAATATTTTAATTTAAAAATTAAAAGGTTATGTAAACGAGTATTTGTAATCAATTTTTATATATGTGATGGCATTTTATTTATTTTTTCTTAAACAATATCCACAAAATTTCCGTTTATTTCAAAAGTCAGTCATGCATACCAAAAAATAAACATATTTTTTAATTAAATGCTCACTCCCTTCCATGCAGTTGTTATATAGTCATAAACCGATATTTCTTATTAAGTGGATAGTGGATATAAAAATAATAAAATAACCTTTAAAAAAAAATAACAACCGACTTAAAAAAAAGCACTAAAAAGAATTAAATAATTCTTTAAACTTCTCTAATGACGAAACGTTATCCATTAACTGCACATCGGACATCATGTATCGGCATAAAAACGTTAAATTTAATATATAGAATTTAATATCTACCAAAAATGGATTTTCTAGAGAATATTTTTTACAAGAGATTAATTTACATATTTATGATTTAATATACGAATATATACAGATAAAAACTAATCAATTACTTTTTGAAGTTGGTGCCAACCTATTTTAAGAATAGTAAAATTGCGAATATATTGTAGATATAACCGTGAATAAAGTGATGATGGAAAATATGATACAAAATTTTTAAAAATGCTCTATTTCTTCAGAAAATTTTTTGTTTAATCATTATCGATTGTGAATGTTTGGCACCAACATCAAAAAGTAATTGATTACTTTTTATATGTATATATTCGTAAATTAAATCATAAATATGTAAATTAATCTCTTGTAAAAAATATTCTCTAGAAAATCTTTGTTTGGTAGATATTAAATTCTATATATTAAATTTAACGTTTTTATGCCGATACATGATGTCCGATGTGCAGATAATGGATAACGTTTCGTCATTAGAGAAGTTTGAAGAATTATTTAATTCTTTTAGTGCTTTTTTTGAAGTCGGTTATTTTTTTTTTTTTTTTTTTTTTTTTTTTTTTAAGATTAATTTATCTCCTACTTTTTAGTTATTCATACCGTAACGCGGATTTCAACATATGCTGAATAAGTAAATTATTTGTCAAATAAATTATAATTTACAAACATTATTTATTAAACAAATACTTTTTAATAAATTCTTTATAATTTCATTAGAAGTATTGATTTTATTAGCATTTAATACTTGTCATATTTTTTAAAACAAGTACATTGAATTCAAAACAATCTACATTCATTTATTTATTGATCACATACAGCTGACTTGTGTGCTTGACATAAGGGGCCCGCTTATAAGTTATCGTTAATATACAAGGACGAAATAGCACAAGGACTTTGTGCTTTGAACGGGGGGGGGGGGGGCTGTTCTAAATAGCACAAGGAAATTTACAACACCAGAGAATTACATCTGCGAGTTCCAGAAAAAGTGTACAACGGAGCCAGCGGGAGTTGAACCCGCAGCCCAATTATGCTCTCAAGCGATTAGTGGTGTGGTGCCTTAACCATTCAACCACGGTCTACACTCAACAATTACTTATTGGTGGACTTCGTTGTCAAGAAGCAAAATGCAGACTATGTAGCAATATTTCTATTGACTGTTCAAGTATATTGACCAGGAACCAGATGTATTTTTCGCTGTTAGCGAAATGAGATTGACCAATCAGAAGCTTGCCTTTTTGCGAGCTTGTAATTTTTATAGAGTGTGTCCTTTCAAATTTCAAAAATTCTTCTATCAAATAAAACAAAATTTTCTGTACTAAAATACTGGCATCTAAAAAGCTGTAGACTTGTCATGTTTGAAAATGTGGTTCATAGCCAGCTGTGGCTGAATCGTCAAGGCATCACGCAGCTAATCGCTTGAGAGCGTAGGTGGCTGCGGGTTCAAATCTCGCTGTCTCTGTTGCACACTCTTTGTGCAGCTCTCGGATGTAATTCTGTGGTGCTGTAAATTTCCTTGTGCTATCTCGTTCCTGTATATTGACGATGACTTATAAGCGGGCGCTTGTCGCCAAGCAGACAGGTCAGATATATGTATTCAATAAACCAATCATGTGGTCCATAATTCTACATTATTCTTTTCCGATAATCTCCATTAATTGTTTCCTCCTGTAAGGTGCCTCTATTTGAGAGTGGTGGCATACAATACTCAGACTCTGTTTATACATATGTGTTTGCCATCACTATGGCAAAACTAGACATTTTCTATTCCAGAACTTGGCGATACTCGCTTGGACAAGTTTGATTATACGAGTGGCGGACAATTTAACAAGCATTAGTTTGGCAATAATGGCAAGCTCTTCAAGATTCATGGTGATAGCTTTTGTCCAGAATCTATCGATCAATAATTTTTTCCCGTATGTTACCATTCGCATACCAATACTCCCGATCCTTAAGCAGTAAATATATCAGAAATGAGCGTAAATGATTAGGTGTTTAGTCTGAATCTGATAATCGAAGACAGTGCTGCCACACATAAGAAGAACAAAATCCAGAAACGGTTGTCCGAAATGTTTCCTAATTAGACATGGCCAAGTAAATCAGGGGCCAATGATTTTTATAATGTTATCTTTTAACACTTCTGACCTGCATAAAATGAATGTACTACAAAAAGAGTGTTTCAATCCGTAAAATGTAGCTGGAAAACTTTGTAAGCAAAATGGTGTTTATAATGTATAACTTTCTTAAAACTTTCATACGTTCAGACTTGAGATTAAGATCTTGATTGAAGTTCAATGATTCAGATAACATTCGGCATAATGAAAATCATAAAGATTATAAAGAAATCCCAATCATAAAGAAAAATGTTGAAGTTCCAGATAGGAGTAAATAATTAATAAGATGCTACTAGGCGCAGAATGATATAAATTTAAAAAGCAACGTTAAAAACACCACAATAAGCAAAAATTCCGCACACTAGTTTCGGTAGTGTTTAGCGTACCGTCCTCCGCGTAAAGAATAAAAGAAATGAGCAAGTTTCCTTTATTCTTTGCACTGAGGACTGTACGCTAAACACTAGCGAAAGTAATCTGCGGTATTTTTGCTTATTCTGGCGTTTTTAACGTTGCTTTTTAAATTTATAGGAGAAATTAAACTAAATATGAATGTTAAACGGCGTTTTTATATAAAAAACAATATTTTTTTAAGCATTTAAAGTTTATATTAAAATTTATGCTTAGTTTCAATTCTAAAATACACGAGCTTTCGATAATTTACCGTTAAAATACGAGATTTTAGCGTGGATCTAAATTATAGGAAATTCACCACTTTTATTTATCTTTGGTAGAAATAGTGATCTAGTAATTTTATTGAAACATTTTTATGTTTGTTCAGATTCTTTTTCGGAAATGACAACGGCAATTATTCAAAACATTTTTTTACACTATCTATTTTTATTTCTAAATATTTTTTTGAAAGTTATTCATTATTTAATTGCAATTTAATGTTATATGGTTCTACAAGCTCATGCTTGCTGCAATTTACTTATCTTGAAATCTCACTAAATTGATTTATAATAATTTGGAATTACATATAATGATAGTTTCGTAAAACTTTTATGAGGTATTTTTCGATATGATTTATTATGGAAAATAAATTCCGATTTGGAAGAATTTATGTCTATGTTTTTTTTTCTTTCTAATTATTACATATTAATGTTAACAAAGTGTTGACAATAAGGATTTTAGAAAAAAATGATTTGCCTAAATGTAAAGGTTTCTGTACCCTTTATTTTGCTAAAACGGACGAAAATACACATATGTATTTATTTTTCTTTTGCTTTAAATAGAGTAAACCATCTGTATTATATTCGGTTAAAGTTTCTAAACATAGTTTCAAAAAGAGATTTTTACTGATTTTCCTTTAAATTAACCAGGAATCCTTAAAATATTTTTTCTCAGCCATATTTTTCGATTTCTCAATTTTTGTAATGCAATATTTTCATGATGCGTTAGATAAAGTTTACAATAGGGTTTTCAAAAATAGAAATATTTTAATTTAAAAATTAAAAGGTTATGTAAACGAGTATTTGTAATCAATTTTTATATATGTGATGGCGTTTTATTTATTTTTTCTTAAACAATATCCACAAAATTTCCGTTTATTTCAAAAGTCAGTCATGCATACCAAAAAATAAACATATTTTTTAATTAAATGCTCACTCCCTTCCATGCAGTTGTTATATAGTCATAAACTGATATTTCTTATTAAGGGGATAGTGGATATAAAAATAATAAAATAACCTTTAAAAAAAAATAACAACCGACTTAAAAAAAAGCACTAAAAAGAATTAAATAATTCTTTAAACTTCTCTAATGACGAAACGTTATCCATTAACTGCACATCGGACATCATGTATCGGCATAAAAACGTTAAATTTAATATATAGAATTTAATATCTACCAAAAATGGATTTTCTAGAGAATATTTTTTACAAGAGATTAATTTACATATTTATGATTTAATATACGAATATATACAGATAAAAACTAATCAATTACTTTTTGAAGTTGGTGCCAACCTATTTTAAGAATAGTAAAATTGCGAATATATTGTAGATATAACCGTGAATAAAGTGATGATGGAAAATATGATACAAAATTTTTAAAAATGCTCTATTTCTTCAGAAAATTTTTTGTTTAATCATTATCGATTGTGAATGTTTGGCACCAACATCAAAAAGTAATTGATTACTTTTTATATGTATATATTCGTAAATTAAATCATAAATATGTAAATTAATCTCTTGTAAAAAATATTCTCTAGAAAATCTTTGTTTGGTAGATATTAAATTCTATATATTAAATTTAACGTTTTTATGCCGATACATGATGTCCGATGTGCAGATAATGGATAACGTTTCGTCATTAGAGAAGTTTGAAGAATTATTTAATTCTTTTAGTGCTTTTTTTGAAGTCGGTTATTTTTTTTTTTTTTTTTTTTTTTTTTTTTTTTAAAGATTAATTTATCTCCTACTTTTTAGTTATTCATACCGTAACGCGGATTTCAACATATGCTGAATAAGTAAATTATTTGTCAAATAAATTATAATTTACAAACATTATTTATTAAACAAATACTTTTTAATAAATTCTTTATAATTTCATTAGAAGTATTGATTTTATTAGCATTTAATACTTGTCATATTTTTTAAAACAAGTACATTGAATTCAAAACAATCTACATTCATTTATTTATTGATCACATACAGCTGACTTGTGTGCTTGACATAAGGGGCCCGCTTATAAGTTATCGTTAATATACAAGGACGAAATAGCACAAGGACTTTGTGCTTTGAACGGGGGGGGGGGGGGCTGTTCTAAATAGCACAAGGAAATTTACAACACCAGAGAATTACATCTGCGAGTTCCAGAAAAAGTGTACAACGGAGCCAGCGGGAGTTGAACCCGCAGCCCAATTATGCTCTCAAGCGATTAGTGGTGTGGTGCCTTAACCATTCAACCACGGTCTACACTCAACAATTACTTATTGGTGGACTTCGTTGTCAAGAAGCAAAATGCAGACTATGTAGCAATATTTCTATTGACTGTTCAAGTATATTGACCAGGAACCAGATGTATTTTTCGCTGTTAGCGAAATGAGATTGACCAATCAGAAGCTTGCCTTTTTGCGAGCTTGTAATTTTTATAGAGTGTGTCCTTTCAAATTTCAAAAATTCTTCTATCAAATAAAACAAAATTTTCTGTACTAAAATACTGGCATCTAAAAAGCTGTAGACTTGTCATGTTTGAAAATGTGGTTCATAGCCAGCTGTGGCTGAATCGTCAAGGCATCACGCAGCTAATCGCTTGAGAGCGTAGGTGGCTGCGGGTTCAAATCTCGCTGTCTCTGTTGCACACTCTTTGTGCAGCTCTCGGATGTAATTCTGTGGTGCTGTAAATTTCCTTGTGCTATCTCGTTCCTGTATATTGACGATGACTTATAAGCGGGCGCTTGTCGCCAAGCAGACAGGTCAGATATATGTATTCAATAAACCAATCATGTGGTCCATAATTCTACATTATTCTTTTCCGATAATCTCCATCAATTGTTTCCTCCTGTAAGGTGCCTCTATTTGAGAGTGGTGGCATACAATACTCAGACTCTGTTTATACATATGTGTTTGCCATCACTATGGCAAAACTAGACATTTTCTATTCCAGAACTTGTCGATACTCGCTTGGACAAGTTTGATTATACGAGTGGCGGACAATTTAACAAGCATTAGTTTGGCAATAATGGCAAGCTCTTCAAGATTCATGGTGATAGCTTTTGTCCAGAATCTATCGATCAATAATTTTTTCCCGTATGTTACCATTCGCATACCAATACTCCCGATCCTTAAGCAGTAAATATATCAGAAATGAGCGTAAATGATTAGGTGTTTAGTCTGAATCTGATAATCGAAGACAGTGCTGCCACACATAAGAAGAACAAAATCCAGAAACGGTTGTCCGAAATGTTTCCTAATTAGACATGGCCAAGTAAATCAGAGGCCAATGATTTTTATAATGTTATCTTTTAACACTTCTGACCTGCATAAAATGAATGTACTACAAAAAGAGTGTTTCAATCCGTAAAATGTAGCTGGAAAACTTTGTAAGCAAAATGGTGTTTATAATGTATAACTTTCTTAAAACTTTCATACGTTCAGACTTGAGATTAAGATCTTGATTGAAGTTCAATGATTCAGATAACGTACGGCATAATGAAAATCATAAAGATTATAAAGAAATCCCAATCATAAAGAAAAATGTTGAAGTTCCAGATAGGAGTAAATAATTAATAAGATGCTACTAGGCGCAGAATGATATAAATTTAAAAAGCAACGTTAAAAACACCACAATAAGCAAAAATTCCGCACACTAGTTTCGGTAGTGTTTAGCGTACCGTCCTCCGCGCAAAGAATAAAAGAAATGAGCAAGTTTCCTTTATTCTTTGCACTGAGGACTGTACGCTAAACGCTAGCGAAAGTAATCTGCGGTATTTTTGCTTATTCTGGCGTTTTTAACGTTGCTTTTTAAATTTATAGGAGAAATTAAACTAAATATGAATGTTAAACGGCGTTTTTATATAAAAAACAATATTTTTTTAAGCATTTAAAGTTTATATTAAAATTTATGCTTAGTTTCAATTCTAAAATACACGAGCTTTCGATAATTTACCGTTAAAATACGAGATTTTAGCGTGGATCTAAATTATAGGAAATTCACCACTTTTATTTATCTTTGGTAGAAATAGTGATCTAGTAATTTTATTGAAACATTTTTATGTTTGTTCAGATTCTTTTTCGGAAATGACAACGGCAATTATTCAAAACATTTTTTTACACTATCTATTTTTATTTCTAAATATTTTTTTGAAAGTTATTCATTATTTAATTGCAATTTAATGTTATATGGTTCTACAAGCTCATGCTTGCTGCAATTTACTTATCTTGAAATCTCACTAAATTGATTTATAATAATTTGGAATTACATATAATGATAGTTTCGTAAAACTTTTATGAGGTATTTTTCGATATGATTTATTATGGAAAATAAATTCCGATTTGGAAGAATTTATGTCTATGTTTTTTTTTCTTTCTAATTATTACATATTAATGTTAACAAAGTGTTGACAATAAGGATTTTAGAAAAAAAATATTTGCCTAAATGTATATGTTTCTGTACCCTTTATTTTGCTAAAACGGACGAAAATACACATTTGTATTTATTTTTCTTTTGCTTTAAATAGAGTAAACCATCTGTATTATATTCGGTTAAAGTTTCTAAGCATAGTTGCAAAAAGAGATTTTTACTGACTTTCCCTTAAATTAACCAGGAATCCTTAAAATATTTTTTTCTATATTTTTCAATTTCTCAACTTTTGTAATGCAACATTTTCATGATGCGTTAGATAAAGTTTACAATAGGGTTTCCAAAAATAGAAATATTTTACTTTTAAAAATAAAAAAAAGGTTATGTAAACGATTATTTGTAATCAAATTTTGTATATGCGATGGCATTTTAATTATTTTTTCTTAAACAATATCCACAAAATTTCCATTTCTTTCAAAAGTCAGTCATGCATACCAGAAAATAAACATGTTTTGTAATTAAATGATCACTCCCTTCCATGTAGTTGTTATATAGTTATAAACTTATATTTCTTGTTAAGGGTATAGTGGATATTAAAAGAATAAAATAATATAAAAAAAATAATAACCGACTTCAAAAAAAAAGAACTAAAAAGAATTAAATAATTTTTAAACTTCTCTAATGACGAAACGTTATCCATTAACTGCACATCGGACATCATGTATCGGCATAAAAACGTTAAATTTAATATATAGAATTTAATATCTACCTAACATGGATTTTCTAGAGAATATTTTTTACAAGAGATTCATTGACATATTTATGATTTAATTTACGAATATATACATATAAAAAGTAATCAATTACTTTTTGAAGTTGGTGCCAACCTATTTCAAGAATAGTAAAATTGCGAATATATTGTAGCTATTACCGTGAATAAAGTGATGATGGAAAATATGATACAAAATTTTAAAAATGCTCTATTTCTTCAGAAAATTGTTTGTTTATTCATTATCGATTGTGAAGGTTTGGCACCAACTTCAAAAAGTAATTGATTACTTTTTATATGTACATATTCGTAAATTAAATCATAAATATGTAATCTCTTGTAAAAAATATTCTCTAGAAAATCCATGTTTGGTAGATATTAAATTCTATATATTAAATTTAATATTCTTATGCCGATACATGATGTCCGATGTGCAGTTAATGGATAACGTTTCGTCATTAGAGAAGTTTAAAGAATTATTTAATTCTTTTTAGTGCTTTTTTTTTAAGTCGGTTATTATTTTTTTTGAAAAGATTAATTTATTTCCTGTTTTTTTGTTATTCATACCGTAACACATAATTATCCGGATTTCAACATATGCTGAATAAGAAAAGGTTTTGTCAAATAAATTATAATTTACAAAAATTATTTATTAAACAAATACTTTTTAATAAATTCTTTATAATTTCATTAGAAGTATTGATTTTATTAGCATTTAATACTTGTTATATTTTTTTAAAAACAAGTACATTGTATTCACAACAATCTATATTCATTTATTTATTGATCACATACAGCTGAATTGTGTGCTTAACGTAAGGGGCCCGCTTATAAGTTAACGTTAATATACATGGACGAAATAACAGAAGGACTTTGAGATTTGAACGGGTGGGGGGTGTTTCTAAATAGCACAAGGAAATTTACAGCACCAGAGAATTGCATCTGGGAGTTCCACAAAGAGTGTACAACGGAGCCAGCGGGAGTTAAACCCGCAGCCCAATTACGCTCTCAAGCGATTAGTGGCGTAGTGCCTTAACCATTCAACCACGTTCTACATTCAACAATTATTTTTTGGTGTACTCCGTTGTCAAGAAGCAAAATGCAGACTATGTAGCAATATTTGTATTGACCGTTCAAGTATATTGACCAGGAATCAGATATATTTTTCGCTGTTAGCGAAATGAGATTGACCAATCAGAAGCTTGCCTTATTGCGAACTTGTAATTTTTATGGAGTGTGTCCTTTTAAATTTCAAAAATTCTTCTATCAAATAAAACAAATTTTTCTGTACTAAAATACTGGCATCTAAAAAGCTATAGACTTGTCATGTTTGAAAATGTGGTTCATAGCCAGCTGTGGCTGAATCGTCAAGGCATCACGCAGCTAATCGCTTGAGAGCGTAGGTGGCTGCGGGTTCAAATCTCGCTGTCTCTGTTGCACACTCTTTGTGGAGCTCTCGGATGTAATTCTGTGGTGCTGTAAATTTCCTTGTGCTATCTCGTTCCTGTATATTGACGATGACTTATAAGCGGGCGCTTGTCGCCAAGCACACAGGTCAGATATATGTATTCAATAAACCAATCATGTGGTCCATAATTCTACATTATTCTTTTCCGATAATCTCCATTAATTGTTTCCTCATGTAAGGTGCCTCTATTTGAGAGTGGTGACATGCAATACTCAGACTTTGTTTATACATATGTGTTTGCCAACACTATGGCAAAACTAGACATTTTCTATTCCAGAACTTGGCGATATTCGCTTGGACAAGTTTGATTATACCAGTGGCGGACAATTTAACAAGCATTAGTTTGGCAATAATGGCAAGCTCTTCAAGATTCATGGTGATAGCTTTTGTACAGAATCTATCGATCAATAATTTTTTCCCGTATGTCACCATTCGCATACCAATACTCCCGATCCTTAAGCAGTAAATATATCAGAAATGAGCGTAAATGATTAGGTGTTTAGTCTGAATCTGATAATCGAAGACTGTGCTGCCACACATAAGAAGAACAAAATCCAGAAACGGTTGTCCGAAATGTTTCCTAATTAGACATGGCCAAGTAAATCAGGGGCCAATGATCTTTATAATGTTATCTTTAAACATTTCTGACCTGCATAAAATGAATGTACTACAAAAAGAGTGTTTCAATCCCGTAAAATGTAGCTGGAAAACTTTGTAAGCAAAATGGTGTTTATAATGTATAACTTACTTAAAATTTTCATACAATCAGACTTGAGATTAAGATCGAGATTGAAGTTCAATGATTCAGATACCATATGGCATAAGGAAAATCATAAAGATCATAAAGAAATCCCAATCATAAAGAAAAATGACGAAGTTCCAGATAGGAGTAAATAATTAATAAGATGCTACTTGGCGCAGAATGATATAAATTTAAAAAGCAACGTTAAAAACACCAGAATAAGCAAAAATACCGCACACTAGTTTCGGTAGTGTTTAGCGTACCGTCCTCAGCGCAAAGAATAAAAGAAATGAGCAAGTTTCCTTTATTCTTTGCACCGAGGACGGTACGCTAAACGCTAGCGAAAGTAATCTGCGGTATTTTTGCTTATTCTGGCGTTTTTAACGTTGCTTTCTTGAAATCTCACTAAATTGATTTATAATAATTTGGAATTACGTATAATGATAGTTTCGTAAAACTTTTATGAGGTATTTATCGATATGCTTTATTATAGAAAATAAATTCCGATTTGGAAGAATTTATGTCTATGTTTTTTTTCTTACTAATTATTACATATTAATGTTAGCAAAGTGTTGACAATAAGGATTTTAGAAAAAAAAAATATTTGCCTAAATTTAGAGGTTTCTGTACCCTTTATTTTGCTAAAACGGACGAAAATACACATTTGTATTTATTTTTCTTTTGGTTTAAATAGAGTAAACCATCTGTATTATATTCGGTTAAAGTTTCTAAACATAGTTTCAATAAGAGATTTTTACTGATTTTCCCTTAAATTAACCAGGAATCCTTAAAATATTTTTTCTCAGTAATATTTTTCAATTTCTCAACTTTTGTAATGCAACATTTTCATGATCTGTTAGATGTAGTTTACAATAGGATTTTCAAAAATAGAAATATTTTACTTTTAATATTTTCTTGTTAAGGGGATAGTGGATATTAAAAGAATAAAATAATCTTTAAAAAAATAATAACCGACTTCAAAAAAAGCACTAAAAAGAATTAAATAGTTTTTTTAAACTTCTCTAATGACGAAACATTATCCATTAACTGCACATCGGGCATCATGTATAGGCATAAAAACGTTAAATTTAATATATAGAATTTAATATCTACCAAACAAAGATTTTCTAGAGAATATTTTTTACAAGAGATTAATTTACATATTTATGATTTAATTTACGAATATATACATATAAAAAGTAATCAATTACTTTTTGAAGTTGGTGCCAACCTATTTTAAGAATAGTAAAATTGCGAATATATTGTAGCTATTACCGTGAATAAAGTGATGATGGAAAATATGATACAAAATTTTAAAAAATGCTCTATTTCTTTAGAAAATTATTTGTTTATTCATTATCGATTGTGAATGTTTGGCACCAACTTCAAAAAGTAATTGATTACTTTTTATATGTATATATTCGTAAATTAAATCATAAATATGTAAATTAATCTCTTGTAAAAAAATATTCTCTAGAAAATCCATGTTTGATAGATATTAAATTCTATATATTAAATTTAACGTTTTTATGCCGATACATGATGTCCGATGTGCAGTTAATGGATAACGTTTCGTCATTAGAGAAGTTTAAAGAATTATTTAATTCTTTTTAGTGCATTTTTTTAAGTCGGTTATTATTTTTAAAGATTAATTTATTTCCTACTTTTTAGTTATTCATACCCTAACACATAATTATCCGGATTGCAACATATGCTGAATAAGTAAATTATTTGTCAAATAAATTATAATTTACAAAAATTATTTATTAATCAAATACTTTTTAATAAATTCTTTATAATTTCATTAGAAGTATTGATTTTATTAGCATTTAATACTTGTTATATTTTTTAAAACAAGTACATTGTATTCACAACAATCCAATCTACATTCATTTATTTTTTGATCACATACAGCTGACTTGTGTGCTTCACATAAGGGACCCGCTTATAAATTATCGTTAATACACAAGGACGAAATAGCACAAGGACTTTGAGCTTTGAATGGGGGCGGGGTTCTAAATAGCACAAGGAAATTTACAACACCAGAGAATTACATCTGGGATTTCCACAAAGAGTGTACAACGAAGCCAGCGGGAGTTGAAACCGTAGCCCAATTACGCTCTCAAGCGATTAGTGGTGGGGTGCCTTAACGATTCAGCCACGGTCTACATTCAACAATTATTTTTTGGTGGACTACGTTGTCAAGAAGCAAAACGCAGACTATGTAGAAATATTTGTATTGACTGTTCAAGTATATTGACCAGGACCCAGATATATTTTTCGCTGTTAGCGAAATGAGATTGACCAATCAGCTCTCGGATGTAATTCTGTGGTGCTGTAAATTTCCTTATGCTATCTCGTTCCTGTATATTGACGATGACTTATAAGCGGGCGCTTGACGCCAAGCACACAGGTCAGGTATATGTTTTCAATAAACCAATCATGTGGTCCATAATTCTACATTATCCTTTTCCGATAATCTCCATTGATTGTTTCCTCATGTAAGGTGTCTCTATTTGAGAGTGGTGACATACAATACTCAGACTCTCTTTATACATATGTGTTTTCCTACACTACGGCAAAAATAGACATTTTCTATTCCAGAACTTGGCGATACTCGCTTGGAGAAGTTTGATTATACGACTGGCGGACAATTTAACAAGCATTAGTTTGGCAATAATGGCAAGCTCTCAAGATTCATGGCGATAGCTTTTGTCCAGAATCTATCAATCAATATTTTTTTTCCCGTATGTCACCATTCGCATACCAATACTCCCGATCCTTAAGCAGTAAATATATCAGAAATGAGCGTAAATGATTAGGTGTTTAGTCTGAATCTGATAATCGAAGACAGTGCTGCCACACATAAGAAGATACTTTTATGTGTACTGTATATGGATGAACTTTGCAGTGCACCGACTAATGGAGACACTTTACTGAACTCTGATGTATAAGGCCACTTTGCTATTGAATTGTAAGCTTTTTGATACCCATTTCCGATGTCGGTTAGCATCACAAAGAAAACACGCAATTCACTGATCTTCACCCAAAATTCAGTGGTTTTAACACAAAATTCACCAATTTCAACTCAAACTAACTAGCTCGAAAGCGATTTTTTTCGTGTTAAACAATGTTTGTTTCGTGTTAAAAGAACAAAAAATTATTAAATTGCATAGTATGCTGTCCGGACCGCTATATCATTTCGTGTTAACCGATTTTTCATGTTAAGCGTTCTCGTGATAAACGTATTTCACTGTATATAGTGTTGAAATCGGCTATTCTCCTAATACTTAAAAAAGTGCTGAAATATTGTATCCCTTAAATGTCAAACGATACTGAAATCCAATGAGTCGATGACAATGTCGATGTCATGTCGCTGTGATCGTCATCCTTGATTTCAGCGTCATTGCATATTTATGGAATACAACTTTTTAGCGCTGTTTGGATAACAGATTTCTACGCTATGTATTCTAGACGCTGCAATTTGGTCCAGCTACAGATGCTGTAAGCATATTCACAATACCTACTGAGTTCCGATCCTGTACCGTTCTCATTGGCTCCCCAGCCAATGATATCCAGAACATATTGACTGACTATCGCAATAGTACATTGTGTAGAATAATTAGTGTGGAAATCTGCTATTCAAACAGTGCTAAAAGTTGTATCCCTTAAATGTGCAATGATGCTGAAATCCTGGGAGTCGATCGCAGCGACATTTGCGATATGTTTTCAAATTTCAAAGTAAACGTCAACGTATTATTACAGCGTCTAGACCAAATCGTCTTGGCGTTATAGAAAATATCCTGAAGATGTCGCTGTGATCGACTCATTGAATTTCAGCATCGTTTAACATTTAAGTGATCCAATATTTTAGCACTTTTTTAAGTATTACTGCGATAGCCGATTTCCACACTATATATTCTAGACTCTGTACTTAGAAAGTACTAAAATATTGTATCCCTTAAATGTAAAGCGATGCTGAAATCCAAAGTACAGCGCCTAGAAGATACAGTGTGGAAAACGGCTATTCCTATAATGCTTTAAAAAGTGCTAAAAACTTGTATCCCATAAATCTCCAACAATGCTCAGCGGCAATATGCTGATACGAGCGCCATCTCGTAGCTCTTTTCAATATAAACCATGTGTTTTCAAAAATTATAGAATGTTAAATATCGGAAACTATAAATATAAGATATTTTAGTCTGTTATAAGCTAATTTAGTTAAGGAATGACGTGAAATATGTTAAAGAGTGTCTTTTAGAATGACTATCGTTTTTAAATCACTACGATGGCGCTACGATCGACATCTTGTTATTCAGCATCGTTGTACATTTATGGGATTCAATTTTTTAGCACTATTTTGTAGCCGTTTTCCACACTGTATCTTCTAGGCGCTGTATCCAAAGAGTCGATCGGAGCGACATCTGAGAATATTTTCTAAAACTCGAAGACCATTTGGTCTAGACGCTGTTATAATGCAATGTTTACACTGAAATTTGAAAATATAACGCAGATATCGCTGCGATCGGCTCATTGAATTACAGCATCATCTGTGCACATTTAAGGGATACATTTGTTTAGTGCTGTTTGATAGCAGATTTCCACACTATTTATTCTAGGCGTTGTACTTGTGCTCTGATACATGGTAAACTTTAAAGGTTGATTTTCAACTTTTCAACACCGACTTCCGATATCGGTTTGTGTTTTTGTGGGCCTTCCGGTTCGGCGACGAGCCGTTAATTCCCAAATTGGCTCAACCGAGCCCAGTAATCTGATTGGTTAAAACTGATATTTATATAGTAGATAATTATATTTATTTTCTTATGAAGTAGTGTAATGTAAAATAGAATGCGATTATAATGACTTAAATTGATTTATTTTGTTAAATTTGATCAAAATCACAGTAAAGTAATCCAAAATATTAATATTAACAAAGGAACAGATTGCTTAGGTTGGATGAGCCAATTTGGGAATTAACGGCTCGTGGTTCGGCGGATGACAATGTCGGGATCCAGATAGATTTTTCGCTCTTAGCGAAACGAGATCGACCAATCAGCGTAAACAGCATAAAGTTCGCAAAACTGCAGTCTTCTGATTGTTCAATCTCGTTTCACTACCAGCAAAAAATCTATCTGGATCTCGACCCTTGTCCAGCTAAGTTTTCGCACATTGAAAGAATTCGTATCTCTGTAAGCGTAACAGTATTAAATATGAGTGCTTATATATGGGCGACTGCTTCAAAAAGGATTTGAATTTTAAAGTTTTTATTTTTTTTTAATGTTCTAATCATCAGATTTTGATGAAATTGGAATGAGACCAAATGGTGATTTACAATTTCAAACAGAAAAAAAAAAATCAAAATCGGTTCATATTTAAGAAAGTTATGCGTGAATATGGCCAAAACATTCATACAGGTCGAATTGATAACCTCCTTCTTTTTGAAGTCGGTTAAAAATCCTTTAATTTTCAATGGATTCATTTTGAATTTGGCAGACTTGTTAATGGCAAGCTCAAATAGTTTTATATCCAAAATTTTGTGTTAAAATAATAATAAAAAAATGAATTATTAAATTTTGAAGTTACAAAAATAATGAATAATTGTCATATTTTAAAATGTCTCACACACGCGCATTTCCTTTGCCTAAATTATGACAATACTTATTTATGATAGATTTGTAATATACTCAAAAGCTGAAATTTTTGGACAAAATGTTCATTTTCGGCTTAAAAAATGGAATGTTGTAAATATATTAAAGAAAGGAAAATAATATTTAGAAAAAAATCCATATAATTAAAATACATATGTATTCTACTATATTTTTCCGTTATTTGTTAATTCATTTGATTCATTAATTTATTTTAAAAATCGTAGGTATGTGCACGTATGACATGTTTCTATTTATTTTTTTTTTTCAAATAAACTAATTTCGCATTCCTTCAAAAACTTAATGCGTATTTGGAAGTGATATATTGTGTACTTGAAGTATTTCAATCTTCAAAAAATGTCTTTCTAATTCCATACATATGTTATTATTTACTAGCAAGTCTGAAGCCCATTTGGGAAATACAAGTTTATCAAATTCTACTAATAACATAAGTTACACAGAGTTATTCTTCAATAAATCTACACAACTATATAGCTAACAAGTTTAAGTACTCAATATGTATTAAAGTTTCAAAATTTTGTATATTTCAATGAATTGTTGAATAAAACTTGTTTCCTTTAATAAATTCATCCGTTTCTGATTTAAAATATCATTAAAGATCAGATGTAAGGTTAAAATATGATGTCGTTGAAAAATGTAAATATTTTTTTTTTCTTTTTTTGGATAACTCATAAATATCTTAAATATAGTTTCAGTGACATTATGATTAATTTGCTTAAAATGAAATTACTATTCTATTAGTCATTTAGTTATATAGATTTGTATTTCATGATATTGATGAATAAATATAATTATTAAAAATACAACAAATTTAAGACATTGGTATCAGCGTATATAATAATAGAAAACATTAAAAAAAAATATTTTATAAGCATTCAATGTCCATTTTAAAAATCATACCGTAAAGGTTCCACTAGGAAAACACGTGCTTTATGATAAATTTTTGTATACATAATTTGAATAGTCTCAAAAGATGTTGAAAGTGTATCTTAAAAAGCAGTGCGAAGATCAGTCATCTTTTCCAGAGTTAATTTCCCTTTATTTTGCTATCTCGGTTGGTTATGTAAGACCCCATGCAGATGGAAAAGATCGACGGTTAGTTGAATATTGTTCTTATTTGGTACTTGTATGCTGTGAAAATAAAATCTGAAAAATTACTAAAAATTTTGTAGGAAACTGGGATTCCTAGAACTTTTTGTGTAACGGCAACAACAAAAATTCATGTAACAAATACTTTTTTGCACTGTAAATAAAAAAAATCTGCAAGGTTACTAAGGATTTTTAGGAAACTGGGATGAGTAGAATTTTTTTATGTAACTGCAATCCAATTAATTATGTAACTGCAACAAAATCTAATTCTCTAGTACAAAATCAAAATCTTTTTCCGTACAGTATACATATAAAATTTTAGTAAGGATACACATTTCGGTAATTTTACTTCTGTAGGAATTCATATATATATATATATATATTTTACATTCTACATCTAGAAATGCATAAAAAAACCTGTTTTGCATGTTTCGTTACGAGTGAGCGAACTAGAGAAGAAAAGAACTAACACTCGTGACAAATACGTTTCTTTATTGTTAAAAATGGTCTATTATATATTTTGTGGTCATGATGAGAGGTTAAAGTCAGGATTAAGTCTTAAAAAAATAAACCTCAAGTTCCAACTAATTCCGCTACATTATTAATTTAGAATAATTCCCGATAATAATAATTTCATTGGTTTTATGTGTACTTGGTATAATGGGCAGAATTTTATTTAATAGTTGCAATTTATTTCCTTTTTTTTCGTATTTATGAACAGAAAAAAAATAAAAAGCATTTTTCAAACTGTACAGCAGAGAAGAACTAACATTCGTCACAAATACGTTTCTTCATTCAATGTTAACTATTCAGCAGTTAAAAATGGTACATTTTATATTTTGTGGCCATGATGGTTAAAGTCAGGGTTAAGTCTTAAAATATTAAACCTGAAGTTCCAACTAATTCCGCAACATTACTAATTTAGAACAATTCCCGATAATAATACTTTCATTGTTTTATATGTGTGCTTGGTATAACGTGCAGAATTTTATTTAATAGTTGCAATTTATTTTTATTTTTATTTTATTTATTTATTTATTTATTTATTTATTTATTTTTTTGTATTTATAAACAGAAAAAAATAAAAAAAAACATTTTTCAAACTGTACATTCAGCATATCTAAATTGGTTTTTAATCATACAATGAAAATTTAGATCATGTTTATTAAATGGTAAGGAATTCTTTTAAAAATAATTATTAAATTCATTATTTTTTATTTATACTTTCAACTTTTTAGAGTTTGATGTATTTCGTTTTTGCTGTTTCACGGCAATCATAAGTATTCTTTCTGTAACTCATATATATATATATATATATATTTCGTGATTTCTCACTTTTTTTCTGACTAACGGAAAAAGCCGTAAATTTAATTTATTATTTTATAATTGAGTTCTAAAAGTATTAGTGTCGTTTGACCATCAGAATCACATCTGTATACATAAATTTGTAATTCTAGCATATCAAGAAGATGAGAAAATTCTATTACGAAATGCTGTCCCATCTTTTCATACTACAACCATGTTAGTTAAATTAAAGAATCTATCTATCTATTATATATATAAAATCCAAACGGAAATTTCGTTCCGAACGCCGAGATTTCGAGTTCTACCGCATGGATTTTTACGGAACTTATACCGTTAGATAGGAATCGTTTCAGGGAAGGTTTTAAGCTATAACACATCATTCTACCTAGATTTGTTATAGAATTATTACGGAAAATTCTGTTATTTTGAACTTTGTTACTTCATATTTCCTTAAATATCTGGGCTCCTATTGGTCGTAGAGCTTAGATCTCGCGCCAAAAGTAGCTCCGACGCACCCAAGCAAACGTTTCCCCGCGATTATTTTGCCGTCTTCCGATTTCCTCTACCTCTATTAGGGGCCGCGTAGGGCCCCTTTAAAATATTTTTCGTAGTAATTTCAGCAATTATCTTAAATTATTGGTTAAGACCGCCACCCTCCCGATTCATGTATCTACGGAAAGGTTGCATGAAGGGGTTTCGTTCAGATACGCTTTCGTTAAGAATAGAGTGCGCTCCCTGGTGGTGGAATGTGGAACTAACATAACGATATTGTTAGAATTAGGAAATCTAACAATGCGATCTGTTTTAAACTTTGAGATAGTTCATAACACATAATCTATTATCTATTCTATTATATATATATACATATATATATATATAATCTATTATCTATTCTATTATCTATCTATTTATATAAAATCCAAGTCTCTGTGTGTCCCTCACTATTCCGGTAGGACCGCCTCATTGAAATGAGTAATTGTTGAAAAATATTAATGCAGGGTTACCACAGTAGCGCCAAATGTTAGCCAACTTGGCGATAGCTGGCTAATTTGGCGAAATTCCCATTTAAAATCATTAATCTTTCATAATGGAGGTCACCGAAATTTAATTTAAACTCCACTCTTTTAAGATACTTTTTTCCAAATCTACGGGTGAGAATTTAAAGTGCATCTTTACATCTTCCTCCCAATGCTGCTAATAAAATAGCCGCCAGTAGACAACGGTGTACTGTGTGAGCTCCTAACTGCGCGATTTAAAGTGCTTTAGGTACTTTTCCAGTATAGGTGGCTTGGCGAAAAAGGAAATTTGGTAACATATTTTCCGGAACCTATTCACTGTTTCATTTTATATACACACGCATTTTTTTCGATATTTATACGATTTATTTAACATAAAAAAGCCGTTTCTCTAATTTTATACAGAAACAGATGTAATTTGTACATACAAACATCAATAATATACATATAAAACAAACAAAAACGCTCATCAAATTTGTTTTCATAACTGTTTATATGATTTGACAACAAATCTCGATATTTTTCCGTTATAGGGACACCATGCAAAAATGTATGCTAATGCGCCAATTATTTCAAAATGCTAAAAGATATTTGTAATTTTATGCCAGCAGTTTAATATGAGTTTTATTTTATTGCTTTATTTTATAGCAGTTATTTGTTCAATTATTTTAAGTATATATTTGTGATTTGATGAAATGGTTCGTAAAAGTCTGGAATTTTCAAATGTTATATTTTTTAAATGCTCACTTTAGTATCGACAATGGTCTTTCTTTTATTTTTCAAATGCTTCAATTCCCGATTTTGCGCCAACTATTACGCTTGGCGACAATGGTGTCCGCAACGGAAAAGTACCCAAATCTCACTTTCTGATGCCCAAATTACACCAAGCTTTTTTTTTAAATGCCAAAGCCCCTACAGTGGAAAAGTGCAAAACTGTCTATTATTTTGCGCTATCCGTGTTATAGTTTGTACTATATACAAGGGGAGTGGAGAGAAGAGTTTAAACATTAAATATTAAAGTTTCGGCACAGATGTCATATACGTCATAGATGTCATATATTGGCGCGATTTTTTTCTGACGCCAATGTCATATACGCAACGGGCACTTAACTGGCGCCAAAGTGTCGTAATTTTGCTTGATATGGTAATCCGGATGTCGTTGTTTATGCTGTTGATGTTTTCGCCAAATTGGCGTCGGAAAAAAATCGCGCCAATATATGATAACATATATGCAACTGTGCCAAAGTTTCTATAAAGCAGTATAAGACTAGAAAATTAAGAATAAAATAAATGTAAAATAAGACAGAAAAAGAAAGAAAAATCATGCGTTAAGCATAGAATATGAAACACTTTCCAACACATCCTAAATGCTTTAACAAAACTTCGTTATTTAGGGAAATAAGGTAAATAAGCCAATTTGGCGAAAACATCAACAGCATAAACAACATTCGGGTTACCATTACAAGCAATATAACGACACTTTGGCGCCAGTTAAGTACACTGTGAGTATATGACATCGGCGTAAAAAAAAAAAAAATCGCGCCAATATGGGCGCGCCGACAATTTAATATAAAAAAAGCTATTTACCCGTTTTTATAAAGAAACAGAAGTAATTTTGGCACAGATGTCATATACGCCCCATATTGGCGCGATTTTTTTCTGACGCCAATGTCATATACGCAACGGGTATTTAACTGGCGCCAAAGTGTCGTTATTTTGCTTGATATGGTAACCCGGATGTTGCTGTTTATGCTGTTGATATTTTCGCCAAATTGGCATCGGAAAAAAATCGCGCCAATATGGGGCGTATATGACATCTGTGCCGTAATTTTTGGTACAGATGTCATATTCGCCCCATATTGGCGCGATTTTTTTCGGTTGCCAATTTGGCGAAAACATCAACAGCATAAACAACATAATCCGGGTTACCACATCAAGCAAAATAACGACACTTTGGCGCAAGTTAAGTACCTGTTGCCTATATGATATTGGCGACAGAAAAATATCGCGCCAATATGGGGCGAATATGACATCTGTGCCTAATTTTTTTCACAGATGTCATATACGCATGGGGGCTGGCGTGATTTTTCTATGACGCCAATTTGGCAGAAATCTCGCTTTCGAATACCAGTTACTTATATATTTTTCAATTATTTGGTATCATTTTGAAAAGGAAATAACTATAAATAAATAAAAGTTTGAATAATAACTATAGAACAAAGCAGTTTATATAATTAAAAAACACAAAATAAAAGTAAATAAACAATTTATTAATAAATAAAAAACAATAGCCGGGTTACCATAGCAGGCAAAATAACACCCTTTTGGCGCCAGTTAGGTATCCCGGTTCACATCTGAAATCTGTGCCGTAATTTGTATATATATATATATATAAATTATATATATTTAGAAACGATTTTTTATGCATATAAGTGCATATATAAACAAAGATAAAAGTTCATTAGATTTGTTTTCATAGCTGTTTATATATTTTCGCAACATATCTCACTTTCTGATGCCCGAATTGCGCCAAGCTTTTTTTAAAAATGCGCTATAATGGAAAAGTACTTAAATAAATAATTAACAGAAATAACAAATTATACAAACTAAAATTTTTTATTTCGAGATCAAAGCATTGTTTTTAATTTCGATTAAAAATGCATATATCCTTGGATAACTTCAATTGAAATTAGTTTCACAGCTTAATATCTCATTCCATAAACCTAAACAAACACAAATGATTCATTCATCGTGAAACGTCAAAAATATTAAATCATTGAGGTAATCATTCACAAAGTAAGTTCTCCAACAATCAATGGGCAATATTCTAATGACGTCATAGTAGGTAAAATGGTGGTGGTATTGTTTGTTTATGGTTTGTAATCACAAAGATTTAATTTTGCAATGTCTCTTAGTTACATTATTTTATTGTCATATTTATGAGCTCAGAACACAAGCCTATTTTTTTCATTATTTCGTTATTAAAGACGAAAAAAAAATCATAAATGCATGATTTGAAAATTTTAAATAATTTTCTTTCTTAATACTAGAAAATAACATCGGGAAGTAACAGCGGGTTTAAGTTAAAAAAGTTTAACTGTTTAATTCTGTTGTAATATTCAAAATAACTGTATTTATTAGATTTCAGTACTCAACATCAGGGCCCGATTAAACTGAAGTTAGAGGAATTACAATGTCATTTCAGGACCTTTCTTTTGGAGAAGCTTTTCTAAATTCCATATACACATGGACAATCTTCAGTGTTAGAAATATTATTCCTAGGACTGACATAAAACGAGAACGTCCTGCAATTTTACACAAGTTTTTGATAGCTACTTTATATCAGAAATTTTACTAAAAACTGATTACTTTTTTGTTATAGCGGCCCACAATATTAGGATTATGACAAGTTGCAGCCAATTTCGCCAACGTCGTAACCAAGATCGTGAAGCACACACATATAATACCATATAATACCATTTCAAGAAATCGTATACGATAATTTAATAGTTTTTAACCTCACTTCAAGTGTGTTATTTATTTATTTTTAAGGCTCAACAATCTAAATTGTCCAGTATATGAATTTAAAAAAATGTAAACAAAGATTGAATAGACATGACCGCAAAAAGCCTCAAATCTGCATTACACTTGGAACCAAACTGTGCAGATTAGTGGTCTTCTACTGTACACAGTTTTTCATAAATGTGTTTCGTTCTTAAAATGTGTTATTTTCATCTATCACTGCGGAACAAGCGAGAAAACTCATATTCTTGCACATGAGTTGTATATATCTTTATATCTAAATTTCCGTCATTTTTGATGGGCTACCTTTCTAGTATAAAAATAAAACAAAATCAGTTAATGGAGCGCATATTTTACAAAGTGCGTTTCAAGAGCTCAAACCTTTCTATTTTTAGCCATATTCTACTCAAATGCATATATAATAATATATACATTAAATTAATTAGGAAAAAATATTAAAAATGCGTATTTTTATTAATTTCCTTTGATAATGTAAATTTATATTGTAGTACCAAAATAAAATACCTAGAGAAATATTGGGATAGTAAAATCATTAACCTTTTATAGAAGATTTTGTACAATTCGTGCCTAAGATAGTAATGCAGGTAATAATTGTGAATTGAAATTTGTGAAATCACATCGCATGTGAATTAACGGGTAACACCACTTTGAGTAAAACAAAATGTATATATTTTTTGTCTGTTAAAGTATTCACTATACACTGGAAAATAAAACATTATTAGTTAGAAACCCATATACCATAACAAAGATGAAAAGTGTTTTTTCGCGTCACAGCGTAAAAACAGTATCAAGTGAAATGTTTTTCGAAACACATATTCTGAACCGGTGTATATTCAAACTCCATCAATTTACAGTCTATTAATTTAAACGTTTTAAAAAATAAACGTTAATTTATTAAAAATAATCCTTAATTACTTTTCTAGCGAAGTAAGTAGGATATTTACGACATAGTAATACCTCGCTTTTTTTTTTTTTTTTTGTAACTTTAAATAACGATATATGTCGTTAAGAATGTACATTTATTTGGAATTGATGACAATTAAACTGTTCTAAATGCATATATATATTTAAACTGACATTTTTGTCACCCCTAGATTTTTTTACTCATTGTTCTAGGTCAAATCTACGACGAGTTGTGGTGTCCATTGCTTAACACTATATTTTTATTATTATTCCACACATGTTCTGATAGGTAGCGGTTTTAATTATATCGCCTAAAAACAAATACATTTTTCCACTTTCATTTATGCATTTTTTTTAAATTTACAAACGCTTCTTATTTCTTTAAATAAAACATCCCAAAACAGCCTTAAGGATCAGGTGGTGGATATTGCTACTTTTGAGAAAAAGCGCCATTAAATAATTTTTTTTATTAGCAACACATCCATTGACAGTCATATACATTCTTTAAAAAAACAATTTTACTGAATTTAGTTGGATCTTAAAGCAGATATCTTAAAACAGATATTTTGTTCTAAATTAAAAAAGCATATGTTTTGATCTTTTAATTAATGCAACCGATTCAGCAATAACTTATCTGAAAAACATGGCAGAAATCATGAAAAGGAAAAAATATATATTATTTATATTTTTTTTTATCTGTACTTTTGTATAGATGCCTATTTCAGCCTAACTTTTGTATTACACATGGCTAGGAAGGTTAAGTGTTGTACCATTTACTAACGTTAAATAACTTCCAAAGTTTAAATAGCGTCCAGACCAATGTTTATCTTATCGTTAGAAATTAAAATGATGGTTTGCCAATTGACAAACTGTCCATAGTCGCGTTAGACATAATACTGTGTATATGCAATTAGATAGCATAATCATTAAACACATCGCATAATAAACAGAGTAGACCAGGCCTGTAAAGCTTTATAATTAGATAAAACAATTTATACCCAATCAGGTTGATACTTTTGTTAATAAATTCATTGATAGGATCAGACGTATTACTATTCGGACTGGCATAGAAGGAACCAATGAGAAATGTGTTTCTTAGATAGAGAGAATAACTGTAAAGTGTGGTTTTAACATAGATGGTATCAGTGAAAATGTTATTGTTACATGACGCATTATGAATATGAGGAAACGGGATTCACATATACCGATCCGAATATCACAGTATGAAAAAATAAACGGTCAAGTGCGAGCATTACTTGCGTACAGAGGGTTCCGTAGAATAAATATATGAAATTGTAATTGTATTATACGAAAAAAAAAAAAAAAAAAAAAAAAAAAAAAAAAAAAAGGTTGCTAAAATAATACTAAGACTTTGTAAAAAACTATACAACGTAGGGTTGTGTATAACTGTATATAGTAGAAAAGTGTAAATGGGTATACCGTGAAATTTCAAAGAAATATGGAACCTAAATAATATCAAATATAGCTATTCGTATAACTCTTTTTTAATATTATCCTAATCTCTTTATGATGAAATTAATTCGGTACTGACAATAAAAGTAGTACATAGTTAAACATCATTTGGCATTTCATGAAACTAAATTCAGCGTAGTAATAACCTTTATTTCTACAGTGTAGCTAAAACAAAACCTTTGTTCAAAGATTAAATTTGGCATTGTGCTAAGCGCGCTTCGAATTGAAGTCTCAAAGTGCAACGTCGCCTTGGTCAGTGCCGCTTTTTTCCAGATAGGTGTTTAATTAACTTTTAAAGTCAATCCAGGCGTATTGAAAGATACAATCAATGGAAACTATAGAGATTCCCACAGTATTTATGCGATTCATTCTAATTAAATATTTCGAGGGCGATGCCCTTAAAAAACGGACACCTAACTTTAATTCCAAAACAGACAAACGGCACCAAGAATATTTAATTAAAATTTTCTTTTTATCATGTACGTGAAAATAAGCAAGTTCGCATTTTCTAATAAATTCGTTTATAAATTCTGGTGTCATTTCATTATTTCATAAGTTTATAAACAGAATTACTCCGTGCCGGAAAGGATTAAGTAGTCGCAGGATTCTTAAAGCTTCAAAATTTAAGAAATTTTATTTTTTTTTAGATGTTAAACTCCTGTCTTTTCTGAATATTTTGATATAATTGTTTCCTTGAAATTCCCATTAGAACAGAAGTTTTGGCTTTTAGAATTATACCCGCTCAATTGCTGAAGCGGCGTTTCCGAAACTTTAAAGTAATTATTTTCTAAATGGCGTTTTTCGGGCATAACGCGCAGGATACCTCAAAAACTTCTGAATATTTTTTCATGAAATTTTCAAACATATATTTCATGTTAGTCTGTATAAACTGAACCTAAAATTTCCTTTTTATTGTTCAAAAAAATATTTTTTTAGGTGATTTTACTGTTGAAATTTTCAAAATTTTGTATTAGCTAAATGCAACATAGCATTAAAAATATAAAAATGCTTTAAATACAAATTTATTTAAATTCAGGGAAATTATTACAATCTGAAGTATAAGTAAGCACCAAAATTTCCATTCTAGTTGCAATATTTATTTTGTAATCCTGCGCGTAATCTGTTATGCCAATTTTTTGTTCGACAAATGTCTAACAGTTTCAAACCCCCTATAAATACTAATTCTGTATCTTGCAATTTTTTAAATACATGAAGCGAAAGAACATACTTATATCTTTCATCCCAATTAAAATTGTGTTTTAAAATCATATACATTTTAAGACATTAAATGTTGAAAATGGTCTTTTTTTTCATTTTTACCACTTTTTAGAGTCCCGAGACCCCTTAAATTAGTATGTTTTTAACAATTTGACGTTTATTGCTTTTATACTGTTACTGGACATTACATTACCCATATATATCATTAAAAGTGCTTAACTAGGCATAGAGTACGCCGCCCCTGTCCTTTTGTATTTCGAAACAGACCGTACATTTAAGGGTTAATATCTCGGCTAATTACCGATGATTTTTTTCGAAAATCATTATCAACAATGCTTTTATTCTTCTGCAACGATAGGCACATTCAGCGATGCTCAACAATTTTTCTGAATGCCCGTAAATCGAAATTTGTGTATAACAGAAAAATGCTAATTACTCAAAAACTATGTGACCTAGGGTAATCGCTATAATTTCCCGGCAAGGTTTATTTTAACGTATACTACCTCTAATTTTTTCATAATTTTAGTTTCAGTATATTCGGAATTAGATGGGAGGGAACATATTTTTGCGCTACATTTTCAACAATATCTTTGAAAATATATTACCTAAAATTAAAAAGGATGTACTTTTGAGTTCAGCGTTACAAAAGCTTTCACAGGATACCCCACATGATATACAAAGAAAAGATTTTTTTTTTCAAGTAGCATAATTAGTCCCTCTACTTTTTTACTAAATATATTTATGAATGTTTATTAATCTGAAAATATGTGGGTCAATGGTCTTTATTACTTCCCCGAATTTGAACTTTCGCGTTCCATAGTTTACGAGTAAAATGGCTGTGACAGACAGACACAGGAGTGATCTTATAAATGTTCCGTTTTTACTTTTTAAGTACGTAACCCTAAAAATGGAAAAAGTACATTTTATTAAAATATTGCAAACTCTCAATACTCATTAATTGTAATTGGCGTACTTTGCAACTTAATAATAAGACATTTTGTGAAACTGTATTAAATTTTTTTAACCACGTTGTTCTGTCCATAGGTTAAACTCCAATAATTTTAAATTTTTTGTTTCCATTTTAATTCAAGAGCACGTTTTCTTTGTGAAATTTGCTGTCGCAGCAAATGAACAATTTTCAGCACCGTGAGAACCAGTAAATGCAAATTTTGTATGGCGTAATAGATATTTTTAAAGCATTATGGTATAAAATTGACTAGAAAATATACATTTATTTCCTACTGAAACGCGGTCCAATTTTAATTCAATCGAATAAACATTTGTGGAGGATATTTGGATTCTCTGAATTTACACAGTCAAATATGGGTATATAAAAAGCAAAAAATCAATTTTAATACTTTGAAAATTAACTATAAGGTATTTTCTACCTGATCTTGTATGTTTGCCAGAGGTCTTACTCACCCAGTTATACATTGATTCTCATGCAAATTATATACTCTGATACCTCGTTTTTTGTGGATGATTCGTTCGAAAAACTCGACGAAATCCGAAACCGACAAAATCCGGGGCAATTATTGTCATGTGAATCTAGTTAATTCCAATTAATTCGTTCTAAACACTCCAAGATACGTACCAAAACAATATTTTATAGAAAATAAGTATTCGGTTTAATATTAAAAACAATCATAATTCAATACACTGTTCTTGGCGTATGTTATTAATGCACAATATTTGTTGTCACATATCTTTTTGTTATTTTGGCAGTAGTACTAGCTTTAGAGTACGACGACCAATGCCACTCAAAGAGTATAGTTTAGTTTATTAAATTCATTATAAATCAGTCTTAGTCTGGGATAACTTGATTTAGAGAACAAGACATTTTGCATGTTCCAAGAAAGAGTTCTGTTACGTATAAATTGAAAAGAAGCAGGCATTAGCGGGCATCTTCGAAAAAGATAGTGTTTAGCATCGCCAACGTTTCCACAATTACACTTATCGTTGAGAGGTTTTCCCATTTTATATAAATAGCTTGGGAAGGCTCCGTGAGAAGAGATAAAATATGCAGAAAGTTGTGAATAACACAAAAAGGACCTATCTGGGACACGAATTACTGAAAACGTATCACGACCTTTTTCACTGCTAAGGCACTTATTCCTCCAGATATGGATAATATTATTATTAAAATGCCGTTTCACTAAAGAATGAGGAATAGGATCATCGGGCACAGAGTCGTATTCACCTTTCTCAATAACTGATAGCCCATCTGTCGGCATATTCGTTCTCAACAAGTTCTATGTGGGCTTTAATCCATCCTAAACTAATGAGCTTGTTATTCAGAAGTCGTAATTTGGAATAAATATTATAAAGTAATTCATTAGCTGGAAACAGGTTCTTCAAGGCGTAAATCGACGAAAGGCTATCCGAGTAAATATTGAACCTCTCAAACGCTGAACGACTGCACCACTCAATGGCCTTATCAAGAGTATTTAATCTATAGCTATTTAAAAAAATAACCCTCTCAATCAGATAAACCACAAAAGCAGCTCCCACTCCCTCCTGCATCTTAGAGCCATCCGTGAAAATAATAGGGTGACGG
The DNA here is from genome assembly GCA_963932465.1 of Maratus speciosus. NCBI lineage: Eukaryota > Metazoa > Arthropoda > Arachnida > Araneae > Salticidae > Maratus > Maratus speciosus. Next base: position 372,266,987 of record OZ010791.1, on the reverse strand, counting down.
AGAGATGGCACTGTATTTGTAACTGGCTTAACAAACTCAATATGAAGATTACTACAAAAATAAGGGTAGTCAAACATGTTGATGTTGCGTGGCAACTTATCAGATTATACATACAAGGCATCAATCCAGCCATAACCATTTTTCTTGGAAATATCATAACACAAGATCAGCTGCTCCAACTCTATTTATAAAGGCGGAATCCCCGAGAGGACACACAGTGCCTCAGTCGAAGCAGTTCTGTAAACACGAATGATAGACAGCAAACAAAGTCTCTGACAAGAAGATAAATGTTTTATGCCATCATATTTAAGATCCTTGTACCAAGCCTCAAAATCACAAGAAATTTGTTTTTTCACAACAAAATTATATCAGATTTTCAAATAGTGAAGAGGAAGACCTCTGTCACGAATACGGGTTTTTTTGCATGGCGTCGGTAAAATTACGTATCCTGTCACGGACCATATCCCAGTGATCTAGCCAACGAAATTGGCTGACTAAGTAGAAACTGAGATAAAGAACATTATCCCTGACGGAGATGCTACGCCCGTGAAGTTTGAAGATTGGACGCCGCCTGCCCAGGGTATATTTTCCAAACAACATTGCTGAAGATTTTTAGACGCTAATGGTCAGGCGCATAGCCTCACAAGCTGTTGCATACTTCTCAATGCAAAGGTTCGTTTTATGTTCCAGTTCTCTCCTTGTGTCCGCACCCTCCACTACCACCGAATCATCAGTATAAGAAATAATATTAATACTGTGACGTTTATATAATTTCAAAATTCCATCTGCAACTATAGTCCAAAGCAGTGGGCCCAAGCAGGATCCTTGCGTACATCCACGAAATAATCTAAACCAGCGAGTCCCGCGTGCAAATTTAAAGCCGATCAGCCTATAGCTAACATAATTTTTCAGATAATCTTTAAGGTAGTCAAAAATAGGAAGTCTGTCAATGAGTTGGCAAAGAATATGCCAGTCGATAACATCGAACGCACCCACAATGTCAAAACATATGAGAGAGCAGTATTTACAATTAGACAAGGTACTTCGTACAAGATCTTGCAGTGAAGACAAAGCTGAGATTGTTCCTCTAGATTCTCTGAAACCATGTTGGTTATCTTCCAAAAAGAAGTAGAATCAAGGATTGTAACAGTGCGAATTTTTACAATACACTCCAAAATTATTGCCACAATTTGCAATAAAGTAATCGGACGATAGGAGTTAGAAGTATCTGAAGGGCGATTATGCTTTCGAAAAAATATATCCAAGCCTTTCTTCTAGCAATGGGGAAAATGGCCAATCTTAATACATGTATTATAGAGCTGCAGCATAAGAGGTGTAAACATTTTACACATATTTTTAACCACAATGGCATCAATTTCGTCAAAGCTAGGGGGCTTTTTATTGCTATGTTGTCCAAGTGCATAAAAGAGCTCTCTCCTAGACAAATGGACAAAATCTGCTGATTGCGAGTGATCCTCCGGGCTAGTAAACATATCATACTTATTCTACGTTGGACTCGTGGACTCTTGCTTGACTTCGTGCGACTTTGCCAATTCAGGATTATTCTAGACTGCTGAATTTCCTTCTGTTTTTATGACTTATTTGAAATTTTAAGTGATATGTTTTTCACTGTAAATGACTCTCATTTTTGTACATTAGCTTTTACATATGTTTTTTTCCCAGCATTATTAGTCATGTGTCATATCCTGTCTGTGGACTTGGTCGGATGGTGAAGGGGGGTTTTAAGCCAGGGGTTTTTGCCTTTCCCTATCTGTTTGGCACCCTGGTTGAGTGTTTCTGTCCCTTTCTGTCACTCAAAGAAGCTGTCCAAAGATGTCCGTTTCTGTGGCGTCTTTAAGATTTGCCTAAAATGGGGCAAGACATTATCATTAGACAAGCTGCAGACACGGCTTCCAACAGCAATGTCGATGATTTTTCTCCAGAAACCCGTGTATCTTACGCCACATAGAGAAGATGTACTTAATCTCTCAAGTAGTCACATTCTCCCCTATCTCCTCTTCCTCAACCGAACCAACTTCTTCGTCTACATTCAGTAGCACTTCTAGGTGAAGGTATTGCAGCTCTTCAGTGATTAGTGCTTCACTGTGTTCATCCACAAACTCTTTCAATTACTCGCCACACACCTCTAAACCCACGGGTTTCCTAAAATAAAGAACGGACTTAACTCAAACCCTTAAAAATCTCTGGTCATAATTACTTCCAGGCAGTGTCCATAGAGTTACCACAGGCGACTATTTTTTAATTCTACCTCATACCACTTTCTCAAAAAAAAAATTATTGACATACTGTTCGAGAACATTTGCAAGAGAAATCTACTACAAAATCTGTTTTCTTTAAATATAATATAATCGCCTGTGGTAGCCCTGTGTCTATCGTGCTGGATATCACTCCCTGTCAAACCTTATCTATGATGTTAATGCAGTTTAGAATGTTGAAATGTTTTTTCCGGCAATCTGTTAAAGACAATTCTGTATCTGATTTCACTTGAAATGACATTCTGGTCCTTGGGAGTGCTTTTCTTCCCGTGTAATGAACGCACTATTTGGCATTTTCTTCCAAAAAAAGTCAGTTTCATGCCAGTTGAAGACTTGTTGAGGGATAAATTTTTCAGCCTCTACGTAATATTTGAATTCGGGCACAAATTTTTGGAACCCGGAATTGTCCGAACTCACAACTTCGTCATGCCGTGTGTATGCCGCCATACTGTGTATGCCAGTGCGCCTGTTGAGTTTTCCGAAACAGTCACTGCTGGTCATAAAATTACTAAGACTAGCATTTGTCCCAGGCATTTTCTGAATGAGATAGGAATACAATAGTCTGGCCTTTACACATATGTTGTCCTATGAAACAGAATCGAAATCTAACTGTTTTTGATTGATCGAAATTAATAACAACTGTTCGACATCTTCAATTGTTTGCGATTTCTCTTTAGTTGGCGCATTCACGCCTTCCTCTACATTAGCCTCCTTCGTTACTTTCATTTTTGCCACAATGGAACTTATCGTGGGTGACGGTTTCCCGAACTTGCGTAACTTGATGCCTCTCTCGTATTTTTCAATGATTTCATTCTTAAACTCGATAGCTTTCCTGGCATTCTTCTTTGAAGGGCTTTAAACTTTTTTCGATCCCATAATGGAGCACTGGTAATTAATAAAATAAATCCTAAAAATACAGTAGAAATAAGCAAGATTGTTTGCCTAGACGCACGATGTGTTTCAACTAGACTAGAAACATAGCCACACTGAGTAGGAGGACGCGTGGGCCGTCTTCTTTGTTTACGGAAAATGCAACAAGTTCATGTGTGTACGCCGAAGATAACTGAAGTAAACGAAAACCGAGGTATTAGTGTATGTCAATGAGTTTTACACTACCACGTTAGAAATTAAACATGAATTTTATATCAATTGTATTTTGTCTCCTGGTACACTCAAAATAATTCCGTAATATTATATTTGCGCAGATATCGCGATTTTTTTTTTACCTACGACACCATCAAGAGTTTCTTCAATTGCTTCCTGACCTCCTCTCATTTACTGTGTTGTAGATAAAATAAAAAATAAAAGAGAGATTAAGCAATTTTGTGATTGTTTTATTATATATATTACATATGTTTAATGTATTTATGTGTAAATAAATGCATTGCGATGAAACTTTTATTGTTTTTCCTAAATTGACTGACATTATCGATATGCAGGATGCCATTATCGGTGGGTCCGAAATTCAAGAGTTTCAACAATAAATTCTTACAAAATTCAATAACAAAACTACTTATTTGTTTTTTAAGATGGAAGTAGTATAACTGAGTCGAGGTTAGACCACACCTCTCGCCCATAGTGGGCTTGTGCTCCATGGTGGTGTAACCATATACTCCTCCAGATGTTCTTGGGTAAACATGTTTTTTATGGGTGTTAAATGCGCCATCACGTGCGAAGGTACACTCATCCGTGAAAAGTACATTTGCCCCAAATTTTCGACGCAACCCACTGTGCTGCAGAACTCAGCGGGTGAAATCTACGTGACGAGATTAATACACTGCAATCATTGCAGAATGCGTTGAAAATGTGATTTGTGCAACTCTTCACGTTTCAACAGACATCTTGTCGTGGCTTTTGGTACACTAAGGATACGTCCTTTAGCTTTTGTCCTTGAAATTGATTGACCTGCCAACGTTATCCAGAATTTTGTTTTCAACAACTGCAGTCCTTGCGCGACCTGCAACCGACCGGGAAGCGAGAAAGGATTATGTTTCACACAATTGCCGATGCACGCGCGAAAATGTTTATTCTTGTCTAGGTTACTGTTTTGTAAGGGTAACTGATTTCGTGATGCTACTTGTGAAGAAAGTTTCAGGCGGACATACATGGCGAAGAAAATGCATTTTTCAATAAACAATTAGATTTTACTAGTTACTAAAAGGGTTTCACATCTCAATTATCCGAAAAAATGCATTTAAATTTGAACTACTTATTGGCTAACTTTCATGGAAAGACTACAGATAATGTAAGCTATGCAAAATTTTAAGATTTCGGACAATGTTACGCATAATCAAAGTGTATTTTGATAAAGTAATGAAACGTAATTATTCCGCAACTGACACACATATAATTACATATATGAGAAGGAGGAATAAGGCAATAATTACGGAATAACGGGAGTTTAATGAGGCTTGATTACTATTACACTTCATAATAATATAGATATATAAAAGGTTAGAGGAGGGGAAAGGGGGTTTCGAGAAAAACTGTACGCGGCATTAGGAATCCTGCCGGATCATTCGTCCGTTTTCTTAGCAAATTAGGCTTTCCGTCATAAGAGCTCCCTAGAACATTCTGAACATGCACTGCGGCGCTACATGCACTAAGTTAGGAAGTCCAGGCAATAGGTGATTTTACATGGAAAATTTAATACTAGTTCTGGATTTCGACTCACTTTATGTTTTTTGGGTCGCTGAATCCGAATTTGTAACTTCCCACCAAAATTTCACCCGGCAACCTCTCAAAATATTGATTTTTTGAAAAAAATTGGTTTTTGAGAAAAGCGCGCGGGGAATGTTCCGAGGCAGCCCCCTCTCTCCCTGTTTATCCTACGTCATAATGTCATATATCCCATTTGTTGCAAATTTTGTTTGGTTTCTGAATTTCGTAATGCTTTTTCCCCAAAACAACAAGAAATTTAAGTTAATAACAACTATTTGGGGGGGGGGGGTAAATTTTGAGGGTAAGTTATAAATTCGGATTCAGCGACCCAAAAAACTAAAAGTAAACCTTATAAGGAAAGTTCGGAGGGGAGATGGGACGGCGAATGCAAACATGTGAGTGGTTAAGTGGAATTGCGCAACTTAGCCCACGCAGCACCACGCGCATGTTCCGAGGCAGATCCCCCCTTCCCTTTCATCCTATGTCATAATGTCATATATCTAATTTGTTGCAAATTTTGTCTACTTTCTGAATTTCTAGATATTTTTCCGCTAAAACAATAAATTTTTTTAGCGAGGCTTTTTAGCGCGGGGGGGGGGGGGGGCTTTTTACCAAACTTTTGCTAGGTTACCGGGGGAAATTTTGATGGAAAGTTACAAATTCGGATTCAGCGACACAAAAAACATAAAGCAAGCGAATTTCCAGAACTAACATTAATTTTTCTAGGTAAAATTCCCTATTGTCTGGACTATATATTGTAGCAATTTTACCATTAAAAAACAGTGCGAAACCTGGAAATTATATTGGATTAAAAAGCATTTATTTCTAATTACCATCAATAAATAACATATCCAAATTACCTTTTAGAAAAGCATTTTATTTTATGTATGCAACGTGAATTTCCATTAAGAAAAAAATTGCTTATGAATTGCTTTTCAATATATTTATATACATATATGTGCTTGCATAAATAAAAATGTAAAAAAAAACTGATATTTTATACTTTAATATATTTTAATATATATTTTTATTGAGTTATTTAAAAGTAATATATATATATATATATATATATATATATATATATATAATGTCACTTTTATATCGTATAATTTTTCTAAAAAAACTATTATATCCTAATTAAAGAATTTTTTTACTTCCCTAACGACGTATTTATTATATTACTGATTAATTAAGAAACATAATTGGGAGATATATAAAAGTGATGAAGGTATTTATAATGAAGATAAAAAAAAAGTAACTTTCATTTTATAGGCTGTTCCATGGAGATTTATTTTTATTCAATTTTTTTCAGGATTTTTTTTTCTATCAGATAATCTATAAAGCATAAAAAATAGTAGGTATTAAAAAAAATGCTTCCCTTTATATATTTTTCGATTTCTTTTGTTTAGTGAACAGCTTTATTAACTTAAAATATTTTAATGAGTTTTGGAAAAAAATAATATACACAATATTGTTTCAGTTACAGACATAATTCGGAAGATAAATTAACTTGTCTATTATTGTGGGACCTATTTTTAACCTATAAAAGTATGGTGTTTTAACCTCCAAGGTTTCTTAAATTTCGTGAAAAAAAAGTCAAACCGTTAGTGTCATTGAACATTATTTAGAGGTAGCTCAGTGACGGAAGAGTTTGTGATGTACATGGAAAATATACGCAATGCCGCAGTAAAATATATTAAAAAATACTATGTATAAAGATATTTACAATAATTTTAGATATATATTTTTAATCACATGCAAAGCAAAAGTCTCCTCGTCCGAAACTTGCACCGCAAGTTGGTTGAATATTGATCAATTTTGTTTCATTAGATTCGGACAGGGCATCATTCGAATCCCATATAGTCCGAGAATATTTAAAAAAAAATTTCCAAATCCCGCGTCGGGTTAACAAATTGTTTTGTTAAAAATAATTCATAAGGCACATATGCAACTTTCTTGGAATTTGTTAAAATTTATTATATCTATTACTACTGAAAATATTTATTACTACAGTTGTCATACTTTACATTAATTCTACTAAGACATGTTGCATGGGAACAAATTTTACCGCTGGGAAGCCGTGAACATTTGCTCCTAATAATAGTTTTTGCGAAATAGGCTTGAAACATGATAGACACAGGGGTTTGTATGAGTCCAATGATGTTTTGGTTTTGCGTCTTTTATGAATTGATTTTCCTTAATTCCATAATTCGGAAAAATATTTCAAGAATATTGGGGAAATAATACATCGTTAAATTACATGGATACGTTTCTCATTATATTGTTTATATGCTTCAAACTATTTGATCATGCGTCTTTTTTTGGAATTAGGAAATAATTTCCTTTTTTTATTCAGTGGTTTGAGAGCGAGGCTGTGGATAAAATTTGTTATCGCGTGTGGACGTTGAATATTTTCAGGAGCTGATGATTGTTGGTGTAATTTTTTCCGTATTATGTTTCTTGAGAAAACATGAATTGCTCATGAATAGAGATGATATTGTTCCGACATAAATAACATCTTAGTTTCAGGATGCTTAAATTTTCCAAATAGATTTGTTGAATTTTTAGAGAAAAGTGCATAGACTTTTCTATAGGTGTACCTGCTTCTTGTACAATGGAAAAAATGACAAATCTTTATATACTAAAATATATAATAACCACATACCAAAAAAAAAATGCAATAAACATTTTCGAGTTACCCAGGATACTAAAAAGAGTTCTTTATCTGTAAAAACCTTAGAAACCAATATATTTTCAATATTTAAGCAAGCTAAAACTAAACTAAAACTCTGTGGCTATACAATCCAAGTAGGATCTGGGCCGATAGTGCCCATCTCTGTTTTCTTGACCCTGGGCCCCGAGGTGCAATGCAGCATGCGTTCCGGCCAGGTGGTCAACCTAACGCGAGACCCTCGGTGTTTAGTTCCCAAGCAAGCTTGGTACTCATTTTATCGACCCCAAAGGGATGAAAGGCTGAGTGAACCTTGCCCAGTCGGGAGTCAAACTCTCGACCTGCGGTGATGCAGTCAGATGTTCTAACCACTACACCACTGGGCTTTATTTAAGCAAGCACTTATAAAAAATAATGTTTCTTCTCCTACCACTGATTTTCGGAGAAGTTTCCGAGAATTTTTATAGTGTATTAATTAGTTTTTTAAATCCAAAAAATCTGTTTTGGGGGTACTTTTAATTTTCAATGAAATATTTTTAGCAGTAAAACTGAATTTATACAAATAAGAGTAACAAAATAATATTAATTTTAATACTAATGTTGTTAATTTATGAAGAAAAACGTGTGAATTGAAAATGTCAAAGTTCACTCAAGAATTAAAAGAATCCAAAAAATCTACAATTCATGTTCAGAAAACTGATTAATACGTTCTAATAACTACTTGGAGACGTTTTCGAAAATTAGTTGAATTAAAAAGAACCTTTGATATTTTAAACTGTTTCATTAAATCTGACAATAAATTAGTTTATCATATTTCTCAATGTTAAGCATTATTTTCAGAATCGCGGGTAACAAGGAAGATATTATTGTAGATATTTATTTGTAGTAATGTTCCAAGATTAGAAAACATTTGTCTTTTTTTTACAGCGTGTCTTGTTCTATACTGTTTGTTTCTTATGGATCTTCAGACATTGCAGGGTGCGTACGCTACATGGGATTTCCAAGGATTGTTTCGTCACAGATTTGTGGGTTCACGGAAGGGACTATTGTAGATATTTGTTTATGGCAATGTTATAATTTCTAAGATTAGAAATATTTGTCTTTTATAAGGCATATCTTTGTCTATATTGTTTGTTTCTTATGGATCTTCAGATACTGCGGGTTACGTACGTTCCTTCGGATTTCAAAGGATTGTGTTATTACAGAATTATGGGTAACACGGAAGCGATTATTGTAGATATTTGTTCGTGTTAATGTTTTATTTTGCAAGATTATAAAATATTTGTCTTTTTTTACAATGTGTCTATATTGATTGTTTCTGGTGGTATACTCATATATTGTAGGGTGGATACGCTCATTAGAATTTCAAGGAGTGTGCCATAACTATTTCAGATTAGAATTTCTTCCTAGAATTCTTCTGCAGATTAAGAATTGCACCGTAATTATAACATAATTTGTAACTTTTTGTGCTTAAATAAGATGATTTTTTTCCATAACTGTGGTCAAACTATGCGCAACGTGTCAGTTGGGACAGGAGGAGTCGATATCTTGTAAAGGGACTGTAGGAGATTTCTAAGTTTTATAATGTCCAGAACTGTTTTAATTGAAAAATAACTGAAACTATGGTGATAATATCTGTACGAGTAGTAAATAGACATACTGAATATGCAGTTGCACTATTTAATAAATACGAGGATCTAATAACTCATGATCATATCCAACTAGGATTTATGCTACAAGTCGTTGAAGATCAACACATAACGAACTAAAGTAACGTGAAGAGATGCAGTCAAAGTAAAATTGTAATGAAAAATACAAAGCTAATAATAAAAATAATGGGGAGTAATATTAATAAAATATATATTTAGTGCTATTTAAGAGAGATCTATGTTGGCTTTAGCTTTATATTTAAAAATTTTAAATTCATTATAAAAAATAACTCCATCATTATATAAAGATAATTTTATAAGTGCTTTATAATATATCTTTTTTATTTAAAAGTGCAATGCAATACATTAGCTTGAAAGAAAATTAATTGCACAAGCAGAAATAAAATGCAAAAGTGGAAAGATTAATTATATGTTTCTACATTTAAATTATTACGTTGAAAATTTCGAAAATTAGAATGACTTATAGTATATTGTTTCTCACAGAACATTTCGCGAGGTTTCAGAATTTCAATTTCTTTTTCACTGGATAAGATTATGCATAAAAATTGAAACATGAAAAAAATATGCGTTATATAATATTACAAATTATATGTTTAATAGTACCAGAATCGTTACGAAACTACACTCTCTCATACTATGAATACGCAATTAAAAATAAATAACTTTTTATTGAAGTATAATTGCAACATTCCCCCTTTTTAATATTGAACGTGCTGTGGTACGTATCAATATCATAAACTAAATTCATGGAAATGCAAATGTATTCTTGAAAGGTAAAGCGCAGGTGCTACATATAAGACATGAAAAACCTAAAAAAATCATACGATTAAATTTTGTGCATTACAAAATTTTTAATCAATTTTCTATAAGAAGAGTTGTGTTATAATTTATAATTACAACTTTCTGTAAATGTAAAAGTTTCTTCAAACGACTAGTACACAAGCTGTTAGTAATAGTTTTCATACAATGCATTTCATAAATTCGCTGAATACAGAGAATCAGATGATAAATTACCAGAACGCTGAATCCATAGTAAAAACACCAACCGTTTATTTTTTAAATATTATAGATGTTTAAAATATAGTTAACCGAGAGTGTAATGCAAATGTTTAATATTTATTTAATAATAAACATATACGCAATATAAAAACCGATATATTAATACAGATGAAATAAAGCCTAACTTCTCACAAAGATTAAAATCTAACACACTATATTTCAAAAGCAACTTAAAAGTACAGAACAAAACTTCTATCTCAAGTTAAAATAGGTCTTCGAACTTTTCATCTATTATTTATAATATGCACGGATATAAACGGATGAAACTTTTATTCATGAGTTATGATAGTTTCTAATATCGTAAGTGAATTATTTCTTTATAAAAACAAAAATGAGTGATATTTTGTCAAAGGGACTCATTTTCAATATATATATATACTTTAGACAGTTTTACGCAAATTGTGTTTATAATATAAATATTTATTTTAATGCGTGGGAATAAGTAGAAGATATGTTATTCCTTTCAGTATGATATTGTATTAAAGATAAAAATGCGAAATTACTTTTAGAGGGTTATGGTGGATAATGGTACATACCATAAAATTATTGCGTTTTAGAAATACATAAATGTTTGTTTGTATTCACTACGTTAAAAGGTGGTCTCTTTAATACAATATACAAAAATAAAAATATGTTTGAAGAAAAATAGGTATGTAACTGTAGCTCTTACTAACACAACCAAAATTCAACAGAATAAGGAATGTATTATATTGTACACAATTTTTCATTTTTATGTAATGCATATGTCAAATAAGGAAATATCGAATAATTTTTTTGTAATGTACTTATTACTAAAAATAATAAAATTTGTGGCTACAGAAAAATCCTTTAATAGATATTTAATAAATTATTTAAATGAAACACATTGATTTAAAAATATTATTATTAATATAACGTAGTCTTAAACAATGATTATAATGCTTTTATATATAAAAAATTGATAATATATTTTATGAAATATATTACTTTTTGAAATCCACAATGTAGATATTTTTTTCGCAGACTTTTTAAAAAATCATTCAACATCTGAAATGTAAGACTGAAAATAACTAATTAGCAAAGTCTTGCATAAAAAAATATATATTAGAAAATCAGAAATATAGATATTTTGTATTTCGTTTTTTAAATTGTTTAATATAATAATATACGGAAATGATAAAACTGTTACTCATCAATTTTTATTACTTTTAAAACTTTTATATTTACAATAATTTTAACTTTTTCGAAATCATTTGAAGAACACTACCAAAGTTCAAGAGTGACAAACAATCACTATCAATGACCTTAATCGATCCTCTGAAAGTTATTGCACATCATATTCGCCATTAAGCCTCCGTCACAATATTTAGATTCACGAATGCTAAGTGCACAATTCATGAACAGTTGCAAATGATATTATGTCCAATAGAGAAAATATCGGTTTAATTAATTTTTACATGTGCATCAATTAAAACGGTGAAACTATGAATTTTTTTTAGATGATTCATAATTTATTGATTAATAAAATATGTATAAAATAGGATAAAACGCTTTTAAACTTTCAGACCAATTCACAGAAATTATTAAAAAATTCAGCGTATGAATGAGAAAAATAATTTTTTTTCAATCATCCCCATGATGATGGCAATGCTCAGGTTGAAAGCGCTCGAAAACACAGGCGAACTTTTTAATATTTGTGAATTAATATTATAAAATCTTTCATATTGTTTTACACCTATTTTAGTAATAAATAATTTATGAATCAGTTTAAATGTCTTATACTAAGTTAATTCATATACTTTGGTGAAATTGAACTTCAAACTTTACATATAGATTTATATACATATATAACGTGTACATCATTTCTCTGTCAGCATCAATACGTAAAGGACATTCTAGATACTTAGCTACATTTCTTCGTATAATGTTATGCCGGACAAAAAATAAGACCTAACATCTTAACTCTCCAGCGATTTTAAAGGTCTAGACAAGGGCATCTTTAATAACTTTATTTTATGAGGTGACAATGTCCTGAGTACTGCAGCGTTGTTAAATGTGGATTGTTGCATACTGAGAATTATCTGTGCCATGTTCATTGTAGTTCGTTTCATTGATTATTAGCGAATGTCAGTTTTATATCTCCTAATCCCATAATTTATTATCATTCTAATGTGTCGTTTTTACTTTCTTCTATCTTTAATAGAAGAAAGTATTGTAATTGAAATTTTTTTCGACTTCCGGATTTCGACGGATTTACATGTTTTAGGGGTCAGAGATTCCAAAAAACATGTTTATAGAAAATGTCTGTCTGTCTGTCTGTGTGTCCGTCTGTCCGTCTGTCCGTCTGTCCGTCTGTCTGTCGCCATTGTACCATAAAAAAGTGTATGAAGTTATGCATAAAATTAAACCAAAATTTTATTTTAAGTTTTTGCCTATGGCAAGCAGGTCCTCCTGAAATTTGGAAAAAATCCGCCGGTACGGGGCGCTGATATAGCAAGTTTTGTGCGATTTTGAATATTGTACCATCCAAAAGTGTATGGAGTTATGCATGGAATTGAACCAAATTTTTATTTTAAGTTTTTGGATATGGCAAGCAGGTCCTCCCTGAATTTGGAAAAAATTCGCCGGTAGGGGCGCTATAAATGCGATTTTTGTGCGATTTTGAATATTGTACCATCCAAAAGTGTATGAAGTTATGCATAGAATTGAACCAAATTTTTATTTTAAGTTTTTGGCTATGGCAAGCTGGTCCTCCCTGAATTTGGAAAAAATTCACCGGTAGGGGGCGCTGTAATAGCGATTTTTGTGCGATTTTGAATGTTGAACCGTCCAAAAGTGTATGAAGTTATGCATAGAATTAAACCAAATTTTTATTTTAAGTTTTTGGATATGGCAAGCAGGTCCTCCCTGAATTTGCAAAAAATTCGCCGTTAGGGGGCGCTGTAATAGCGATTTTTGTGCGATTTTGAATATTATACCGTCAAAAAGTGTATGAAGTTATGCATGGAATTGAACCAAATTTTTTTTTTAAGTTCTTGGCTATGGAAAGGAGGTCCTCCCTTAATTTGTAAAAAAAATCGCCCGTAGAGGGCGCTGTAATAGCGATTTTTGTGCCATTTTTGCGCCGTTTTGAATATTATACCGTTGAAAAGTGTATGAAGTTATGCATAGAATTGAACCAAATTTTATGTGTTTGTTTTTGGTTATGTCACGAAGGTCCTCCCTGAATTTTGAAAAATTCTTCCGGTAGGGGGCACTATAATTGCGATGTCTGTACCATTTTCATTATTGTACCATCGAAAAGTGTATGAAGTTATCCATATAATTGAACCAAATTTTTTGTGCATGTTTCTGGCTATGGCAAACAAGTTCTCCCTGAACTTGAAAAAATTCCGCCAGAAGGGGGCGCTATAATTCCGATCTCTGTGCCATTTTCATTATTGTACCATCGAAGAACGTATAAAATTATGCATACAATTGAAACAAAATTTTTCTGCTTGTTTTTGGCTTTGGCCAACAGATCCTTGCGCGGTAAAGGGGCTCTGTGTTAGCGATTGTTGTATACTTTTCTTGATTTTTCGTAGTTCTATTGCGCATCGGCGGCTCATGCAGCGGCGGGAACTCGCTACCTGCTAAGTCGACTATTCGCAAACAGCTGATAACAGCAAATAATGGAAAAATTAATAATTTTAACAAATATCATGATATAGATTAACTCGTTTTTAGTCCGTTTAATTGACTTGAGCAGAAATTTAAGATGAAAATCAAAGTTGGTATAGTATTGAACTAATAATATTGAAGTATTAACATGTGTAACAAGGTTTTGAAATATTAAGATGTATAAGATAGAAAAAAGTTTTGGGATTGGCACATCCAACTAGTTTTTTTTTTCCTTTATAGCTTTATTAGTTACGTCATTCTCACGAAAAGGTATATTTTACGATCCCGAAGGGCTAAATATTTGAAAAGATAGCAAATTTCCTAAAATTTTCATTCATATGTATGTTTAAAGTTTTAAGAAAGCTATTCAATACATTTTTTAAAAAATAATTTTAATATTTAACTATAATACTTTAACAAATATAGGTCGAAAATACTATCTGTGAAAGTCCCTATATCTAGAACACAACGTTTACTTCACTGACATTTAAATAACTTAATTTTTGCTTTCTTCTATCTTCAATAGCAGAAAGTACTGTAATCGAAATTTTTTTCGACTTCCGGTTTTCGACGGATTTACACGTTTTAGGGGTCAGAGATCCCAAAAAACATGTTTATAGAAATGTATGTCTGTCCGTGTGTCTGTCGCCATTGTACCATCAAAAAGTGTATGAAATTATGCATAGAATTTAACCAAATTTTTATTTTAAGTTTTTGGCTATGGCAAGCAGATCCTCCCTGAAAATGGAAAAAAATCGCCAGTAGAGGGCGTTGTAACAACGATTTTCGTGCGATTTTGAATATTGTACCATCCAAAAGTGTATGAAGTTATGCATAGAATTGAACGAAATTTTTATTTTAAGTTTTTGGCTATGGCAAGCAGGTCCTCCCACAATTTGGAAAAAAAAATCGCTGGTAGGGGGCGCTGTAACAGCGATTTTTGTGCGATTTTGAATATTGTTCCATCCAATAGTGTATGAAGTTATGCATAGAATTGAACCAAATTTTTATTTTGAATTTTTGGCTATGGCAAGCAGATCCTCCCTGAATTTGGAAAATATTCGTTGGTAGAGGGCGCTGTAACAGCGATTTTAGTACCATTTTGAATATTGTACCGTGCAAAAGTGTATGAAGTTATGCATAGATTTGAACCAAATTTTTATTTTAAGTTTTTGGCTATGACAAGCAGGTCCTCCCTGAATTGGAAAAAAATCGCCGCTTGGGGGCGCTGTATTAGCTATTTTTGTGCTATTTTGAAAATTGTACCATCGAAAAGCGTATGAAGTTATGCATAGAATTGAACCAAATTTTTATTTTACGTTCTTGGCTATGGCAAGTAGGTCCTTACTTAATTTGTAAAACATTCCCCGGTAGGGGGCGCTGCAACAGCGATTTTTGTGCCATTTTGAATATTGTACCATCGAAAAGTGTATGAAGTTATGCATAGAATTGAGCCAAATTTTTTGTGGTGTTTTTTGGTCATGGCACGAATGTCCTCCCTGAATTTGGAAAAACTCCTCCAAAAGGGGGCACTATAATTGTGATGTGTGTACCATTTTCATTATTGTGCCATCGAAAAGTATATGAAGTTATGCATAGAATTGAACCAATTTTTTTTGTATGTTTCTGGCTATGGCAAGCAAGTCTTCCCTGAACATGAAATAATTCCGCAAGAAGGGGGCGCTATAATTGGATCTCTGTGCCATTTTCATTATTGTACCATCGAAAAGTGTATGAATTTATGCATAGAATTGAATCAATTTTTTTGTGTACGTTTCTGGCTCTGGTAAACAAGTCCTCCCTGAATTTGAAAAAAATCTGCCGGAAGGGGCGCGCTGTAATAGATATGTTTGTGACATTTTCTTTATTGTACAATCGAAAAGTGTATAAAATTATGCATACAATTGAACCAAATTTTTTGTGCATGTTTTTGGCTTTGGCCAACAAGTCCTCCTTGAATTTGGAAATATCGCGCGGTAAAGTGGCTCTGTGATAGCGATTTTTGTATACTTTTCTTGATTTTTCGTAGTTCTATTGTCCGTTGGCGGCTCGTGCAAAGGCGGGAACTCGCTTCTTGCTAAGCCGTCTATTCGCAAACATCTGATAACAACAGAATAAGGAAAAACTATTAATTTTAACAAATATCATGATATAGATTAACTCGTTTTTAGTTCATTTAATTGACTGAAGCAGAAATTTAAGATGAAAATCAAAGTTGGTATAGTACTGAACTAATAATATTGAAGTATTAACATGTGTAACTAGTTTTTGAAATATTAAGATGTATAAGGTAAAAGAAAGTTTTGGGATTGGCACATCCAACTAGTTTATCATTTTTATTGATTAATTTTAGATATTATGCGATGTTCAGTTATGTTTATATAAAAAAGTGCTCAATTAGTAAGTTTGAAAACTTTATACATAAACATACATTTATAAAAAGTGTAAGTTTATGTATATTTATGAAATGTTATAAAACAGATTGAAGATGTGAAACTTTTTCATAATGAAAAATGTAGAACATAGAGGGGGTATCGTAAAGTTTAAATTATCACTAGGAAATAATTGAGATACAAACTTAATTTTTTTCTAAGATTTTTCGATACACTTTCTTTTCGTTGAATAAAGGAAAATGCAAAATCAAAGACTAGTGAAAATATACAAAATATATGAGTGACTAGCAGTATGGAGAAGATAGAGTCTCGCAGAATGATTGGGTTTCTGTATTTGAAATGTTACAGTAGCCGACAAATCCATAATAAAATGTTGGCTGTTTATGGAAGTAATTGTCCATCATATGACACTGTTGTTAGATGGAAAAAGAATTTTCAAACTGGCCACAGACCATCCAAGAGGTGGAAAATCGTCACTCACGGACGATACCACTATAGTGAAGTTAGTGGAGGATTTTATCCAATTACACCGAAAGGTAACCATCCAAATCATCATGAATGAGACTCATCTTAGTTACAGCAGTATATGGAAAATTATTCACGAAGATCTGCACATGTCAAAGGTATCAGCACGCTGGTTTCCCGTATTGCTGACTCTTTTTCAAAAGTAAACTCGGCGTGACCTGTCAAGGGAAATATTGAATCATTTTTAGCCAGAATACGAAGATTTTTTTTGGCCGCCTGGTAATTATCGATGAATCTTGGAGATTTTACACCACAAATAACGTCATTCGAGAGATAGGACAATGGCTTTCAACCAAATCTGTAAGAGTACTTCAATGACGGGCTTCGAAAGGTTAAAAAATGCTGGGATAATCGCATAAATTTGGATTGTAACGATTTAGAGAAGTCTAAATTATTTCCTAGTGACAACTGAAACTACTTTATGTAACTTTATATCTTACATTTGTTCATACATATGTTTGCATACATAAGTTTAGACAATTATTTTTTTTAGAAAATCTAGAAATTTCTATAGTCTCATATTGCATGTCATTGGTACATAAGAAGCTATTATTAATACAGCAAATTCTTAATAGGACGTGAAATGGAATAATTAAATGAGACCAACTCAGAGGAACGTGCTAATTGCAGTAGAATGAAAATAGAACTATTTACATGAAATCTGAAGACTCAAGAGACACAGTATTGAACTCCCACAACTCGAACATGGCCACAAACATACGTTTATTGTGAAAGAATCAAAAATATTTTTTTTTGTTTTGTTTTGTTAAAAGTAAGTTACTCATAACTTACTGAAATTTGCCAAATATTGCCGAATTGTGTCTTGTAAAAGCAAATTTTCATATATATTTTTTTTCAAACTAAGATGATTATTTTATCACATATTTTAGAGCTTAAATGGCATTCTGAAATAATCTGGAAAAATAATCTGTAATTTATAATAATCTGTATTTATAATTAGTGATGAGCGTTATAGATGAGCAATGTAGCGTTAGTGATTTACTAGCTACATATTAAATAAAGCACTTGAATACTGTTCAATATTTCATATTTTTCTCCCTTGAAAGTTTTGAATTGTCTTATGTAAGGAGTACCTACGCATACTATAAGGGAGATGGGGAGAGCTTCTGTTTTATTTGAAATTTATTGTCACTAGTCGGTCATAATTCACTCTTAATGCACAACATACGCATCGCAATAATCGTTACTTTTCATAACTATCCATAAATTCACAGAAGTTTTAAATTTAGTAACATTAAACAAAATTTTATTCTATTATTTAAGTATTATTTTTTTATTAACAAAAAATTGGTATGCTATTTTACTATCCCTTTCAACCATAAAATAATTTAATATCTACTTATTATCAAAGAACTCATAATAGAGAATATTGTAATAACTTTAATACAGAATAGAAAATTCGTATTAAAACACATGCCATTAAAGAATATTGAAGCAAGTTTCATTGCTCCGTTACTGAATATTGAAACAACTTTCATTGCTCCATTACTGAATATTGAAACAACTTTCATTGCTAACTATAATATTCACCTCTTAAGTGGCTGCTATATGTATGGATTATGAATGATAAAGTGTCTCTTCATATATTTGTAAAATGTAGAAGTATCTGTTAAGTACAGAATTTTGGGGAGTATTTTGAAATTACCAATCTCATCGGATTAAAACACAAAATGAGAGAGTCACTTTAGAATGATTTATATTAATTATTTGTAAAGTTTGATAATAGGGGCTTCGATATTGAAGTATTTTAAAATTAATTTAGGCTTTATTAAAACATACATGTATTGAAATAAAACTTTTTTAATTGTTACATTAGATTTCTTAATTTTATTCGATCCTTATACACTTTTATTATTCATTTGTTAAAAAAGGAGAAACAAGAAAACAAATGATGGAGTTGAAATTAATTTGTACATAAGAATATTGAAAACCTTAATTTTAGGTGATAAAAACCTTAACTGAATTTAATCTGCAATAGTTTGCCTTTCTCTTAAGTTTGTATCATGTGTTGCAATTGTTTAGGGATAGTAGTCGCCTACGTTACTTAACAAAAAATAACTGTACGCTATGTTGGATTTTAACAGTACTCATTTGGACTTCCCACTCTGTTTGTTTTTTGAATACCTTTTTATTAAGGAAAAGCTATTTTAAGTGTATTTACAAATTTTACAGAATGCTACGCGCAAGGTAATTTTTGTTGGAAATGATCTAAAAGCCTAACGTATAAAACAGAAAGACTCATAATCATAAAAAACAGCGATCATCGGATACCTGGTTTTACCATAATTCCAAGATAAAATTATATACTTGAAATCTTAATTTGCTGAAATTTACGCATTTTATTATTAACATTGTAGTATAATTCATCAAGATATCCTAGTTATGAAGAAAAGGTACTGATGTACGAACAATGTAATGTTTTAGAGTATATTATTAAATGACTTTTTTTCTAAGAAAAAAAAAATATGTGTTTAATGTAACTATATATAGTTCTAGAATAAAAGAAGAGATTATTTGCTTTAATGAAAAAAAAAATCTAGCATAATTGGTTTTTCTTGTTTCTTGAATGACGCTGAAAGCATTATAAAAGGAAAAATTACTTAATAGATGCTGTGTAAAAAATTGATTTAGTACATCTCTTAGTAAAGGTTCTAGAATTTTACAGTGTCCCCTTTATCTTGTTCAGCTAAAATGACTCTGGAAAATTTTAAAAATATTTATGTATAATAAATTTTGTTACAATTTGTAAATTTCTCAATCGCTGTTTACATTTATGCAACTAAAGTAACTATGGCAAATAAATTAGCTGCATTTCCCACTCTCCTGTTTTGTTGCTCATACAGAAACCAAATATATAATTATGATTGTTGATTATATGTATTTCAAAGAGAAATTTCTACAGTTCTTAGCAGTGTTATTTGTTGACTCATTATTGCGATGTTGAATCATTTTCATTATCCCATACAATAAGTATCACAAACAGAAATAAATATATGTTTATGATTATATACAAAAGTTACAGTATCATCATTGAAATTGATTTTTCATAAAATAATGTTTTCCATTTACTGTAATTTTAAGGAGTTAAAAAAAAAATGAATAAATAAACTTTCAAATGGTTTTTCAAAAAATGCTTGGTTCAAAATTCCTTTTAGTATTTATTTTTTACGAGTCTTGTAAGTGGAGTAAGTGCAACGTAGTCTATAAAATCTCAAAAGCTCACGCATGCGCCAAAAGATATGCTAGCAGTGAAGAGGCATTCTTGTCAATGTGTAGAGTGCATAAAACAATCCATCTTGTTAGAAGTGGTAGTTGGTGTGTGGCATTGAAATTAACGCTGTCATTTGTACCGTTCTAAAGCATTTTTACAATAGATGATCAGCGGTCGTGGATTAAAATTGAGGTGTTCAATTGCATCTCAATGCTATCGAAGATTACGTGTAGCCTGCGGCAAGAATGCGTTACCATATAGGACGAATACACAATGGGTAAAAGCGCTTCGTTAGTGTCGGGATGAGATAGTGTATTTGCAACTTGAAGGCCAGCCGTACATTTCTCAAGATCAGATTGACATCGTGAGTTGTCTCCTTTCCATAGACCGTTGATGGAATTTCCGGGAATAATCCGTAGAATTTTCTCTCACTCATCAAAGTGTGTGACACATAATGAAGAAAAGTCTTAACATGAGGTAAAATTGGCCCTCGGTGTCTCACATCGACTCACCTACATACAGAAATCGCGTCAGTATGCTCAGGCTGGTATCCACATCGACGAATACCTAAATTGGGGAGGCGCATTTCTGCAGTCTATTGTCACTATTGATGAGACGAGGGCACGAGATTACGAGATAGAATTAAAGCGTCAATCGATTGCATTGAGCAGCCTGGGTTGTCCACGTCCACGTGAATTTCGACATTAAACCAGTCAGGTGATGAGTATGCTTATTCTTGCATACGACTGTGACGGTGTTATTCTTGCTGGACCTGCAGATTAAACTGTCAACGCAGGTTATTATTGCCGGCTTCTACTGAGCCATTTGCGTTAGGCTATACGACACAAATTTTCACGTTTATTGCAAGAAAATTTTCCTGTCTTACTGCATGATAACGATTATTGTAATTTGCGCACGTATACCAAATCTATTGCGACGGCGGCATTGGGAGGTCTTGGAATTCTCTGTACTCTTCTGACATGTAAACCTGTGACTTCGACCAGTTTCCTAAGCCGAAGAAACCCGTCCGAGGCGTTTGATTTCATTATCTGTGCTCCGTGCAGTAAGACACTCCGTCGCTGTCATCAACAACAAACACTTTGACAACGATATCCTACGACATTTGACAAAAGATACTGTTATATTCCAATGATAGTATTAGTAAATTGTAATCAGAGATGGCTCCACCACAAATGACAGATTTGATTAGGACTGATGCATGAAGACGATTGAATTATATGTAGGAAATGGCTTTAGAATAAGTGACTGTATTCTGCGGCTCTTTTATATTATCTAAATAAACTATATGATTAAATGTAGTTTTTCCTCTTGTATTAAATTCAGTATTAAGTAGTGCAAAGATATAAAAGGTACTAAATTTTACTGGTGATTTATAATAAAGGAATGTAACGCAATTTTACTTGCAAGTTCATGAAAAATTTTTTCCTATTTATGTTGTCACTACTTTATTTAAAAGCCTCGTATGTTATGTATGCTACATATATATTTCCTTATTATAAAGAAAATACATTTGTTATCTTTACGATTATAAATAAATGATTTTGTGCATACATAAATCTTCTATCATTGTGCCGATGATAGTTACAATTACAATATTTTTTTACCTGTAAATTTCTGTTTGCTTTTTCCTTCCTCAAAATGTATATTTCCGACCATATAATATCTCTTGGAAGTGATTCTAAGTCACTAATATGTATAAGGTATTTTGATCAAGAACAATAAAATGGTAACGGGTGAATTCATGCTGCTAATGCATCTAAACGAGCAAGTAGTATCTGTATGGAAGTTTAAAATCTTTAAAATGCAAAGTAGTAGAGACTAGTTCTTCTTTAAAACCCTCTCACTGACAAGCCCGTGTTAATACATTCACTAAGCTCCAGGTTTCACTGCATTACAAGCAATATTTAAAGTAATATAATTCTATTTATTTAATGCATTTTTAGTACATTGAACAATGATTAATACTTCCACGGATTGCATTCATATTCGTAATAAAGTTTTTTTATAAAATGTTCAAAGAATATTTTTTTTTAGCATTTAAAACTAAATGCAGAGAAAACAACATTACAATTTTGCCCTTTTCCAAGACAGTCGGAGGGTTAAATTATTGACTAATCTATACTATTTCGGTAATCACAGCCAAAGTTTGTATCAAATAAGAACGATGCTGGCAGCAATGTCATTTAAAACAGTTGGAATTTATTACCAAAAAAACAAACAAACAAAAAAAAACAACTGATGCTGAAAAGAAGATATTAATGCATCAATCTACGTTTGGAATTACGCTCAATTGCTGTAAAGCAGGTGAACTCCCTTATTAAAAACTTAATTTTGAAGAAACCTCTCTATTTAATATTAAAAGAAACGTCAAACATACTTAAAATTATTTCGCACATTTTTTATTTATTTATTTATTTTTGATTTATAGACATTTACGTTATAAATCATTTTTCAAAACTGATAACTTGCTCAACATACCACTCTCTCTTAAACTTCAGGTCATCTGTCCTATCAACCATCTTTTTGAACTAAACGTGGTACATGCGCAGGTGTACCAAAAGTCGCAGAAAACATGTCTCGGTTATAACTATGATGGGTCGTAAAGTATTTACTTAATATAAATGATGTTATACGCCCACATTAACTGTTTTTAATAAAAAATCAAGGGAATTGTTATTTTATTCAAAAATTATATTTAATAAAAATTTATTACATAGGCTTGCATAATTACAGTACCAGAACTAATTTATAAAAGATTTTAAAAGAAGATACGCATTTAATTATTCTAAATTACACCAGTATACCTTTTCTTCTTTGATACATGTACTAAATAATAATTTTTGAAAAGCAACGAATTAGCAACAGGTTTATCTCAAATTGATTTAAGTTATTTGAATAAGATTTTGTTTCAATTCAAAAATTAAATACAAATTTTCGACTACATATTTGTATAAGATTCAGAAGTAAAAAAAAGGTAGTCCATTTTAAATTGAATAAATTGATAACAAATAGTTTTATTGAAATGGGCTTTCCCCATGAGTAAACGTAAAGATTTTTTGAACGGTTTTTTTACTTCTGCCAAAAAATATCCGATATTTTTTCAAGTCTTATAGTGCAAATTAGACTCCAAGTTAATAATCCCTTGTACTTAGAATCACTGAAAATAAATATCCAATTCGTTCATTTTAAAGCTTTCAATATAATAATTAAAAATCAAATACACGTACTGAATTTTGTGTAGAATGAAGATCTAAACGAGTATAGTTAAAACATACACATCAAATAATAAACCGATCGTCTTCGCAAATGTAAGAGATTCCGTCTAAAAGCAAAATCTAAAGATTGCACAAAGTCCTATTTTTCTTAATCTAGGAAAATATAATACAAAAACAAACAAAAACTTTACAAAACAAAGTTACTCATGATTCAGAAAAACGTTTTTACATTTAGGAACCTCGAAAACCAATATATATATTTTTTTAATTTAAAGAAGCATTTATAGAATCAAAACTTTGTTTTCCTGCCACTCGTTTTCGCAACTATTTACGAGTAGTTAAATATAGTTTTTATCAGTTTTCGGTATCCAGAATATACATTTATTAGATGTGATTAATTCTCAAAAAGTAATTTTCATGTTCAGTAAACATATTTTACAGTGAAACATAATAAATAAACACCATTAATATTATCATTAAAATTACTTTTTTTTTAAATCTATCTTTTTTTCGAACTAATATTTCGCTTTCAGAAGACTTATTAATACACTAGAAAAACTACCCGAAAACATTTCCGACAATCCTTGACTGCAAGAGTTTTTTTAAATGATTCTTTAAAACTCGAAAATATATTGGTTTCTGGAATCGTGTGTAGCTCGCAAGAAATGAATCTATATTTTTGTTCGTGTTTACATTATATATTCATAGTTTAAGAAACATTTGTCTTTCTTTCACAGTGTCTTTTGTGTAAGTGATCTTTTATTTATGTAAAGTGTTTAATATTACACAATTCTGTTCACTGTAAATAGTTTATATTATTTATCATATTCCTAGACACAAGTCAAAACTTCATAATTTATTTTAACATTTAATTATAAACGCAAGAAATCAAGATAATGTTTTCCTTATAATACTTAAATGTGTTTACGAGAATACATATATATACAGGGTGATTCATAAATATCGAAACAATAGGCTATCTCCTTAAATATTGCCCCTAGGCACATACTTCCAATTGCAAAGTTTCATAAAAAAAGGTGCAAAATTTGATAAGTTTCAACTCCATGAAGGTCTATATGAGACAATACAAAAATTAAATTTTTATACGGCCCCCGTAGAGTCAAATTCCCAATTAGGAAATTTGTCCTTATCCATTCCTGAATTAAACACAAAAAAATTCATCTCGATATCTTCAAAATTCGCAGAGATATCAAAATCCAAAATTCGTGACTTACATCATTTATCCATGCCTCTGAGCGACGAGTTTTTGACTCATTTTGAATGCAAGATAGGATCATCCACAAATTGTACATTATTAAAAGTCAATATAAGACAGTGCCTCTCCATTGGACATAAAATAGGCAACGTATAAATTTTACGTTAAACCTGTTTTCAAAGTATGCTGGTGATCTGCACTAGAGGTCTACATGGGTCGAAAAATCTAGGTCCGGTCCCGATCCGACCCATAGGAAAAAAAGTTCGGACCTGCCTTACCTGGAAAAAAGTTCACATCGTAGCCTGTCCCGGATTGACTGAATTTCTACATAGTTTTTTACATCGATATGGTTAAAAGTTGTTTCGTTTGGAGGAGTTCTGACCAAAAATACTTATTATATCTTTTCTTTTTTTCATGTTTATAATGATTATTTTTAAAGAAGCGACAAAAGCTGAGATTATTTGTTTTATTAATGAGTCTCTACTTATATGTAAATTATTCACTTCTCTTTTAATATCGTTAATCCGTATTCCATATGTTGGAGACAATGAAAAATGCTATAAATGCTATAATAATGCCAATCTTTTAAGATGGAATCACATAGGAAAGAAAAAAAAAGCGTTATAGACAAGTTCCCTTGTAAATGTAGTCTATTTTTTCTCAGGTATTATTCTATTCATTTTCAGTGGATCAACAGATTTTTCCGTTTAAGAAAGGATTATGTCATAGGCAATTTTTTTTCACTAATTTTGCTGTATTTTAATTTTTTTGCCTTAAAATCTACTATCCTTTAAAAATACGAATTTTAAAGTTTTGTTGTAAAATAATGGTTATTTTACCATTTAAAAATATATGCATTTGTTGTAATAGTTTTTGTGCTGAGCCAAATTTTAGTTAATTTTGCACGGATTAGGTCAGCCAGAGGTAATAATTTTAATACGGGTTGTCTTGAGACCGGGACTGAAAATTTCGTCCAGGGGAGACCTAGAAATAAGGAAGCCAGTTCCGGTTCAGTATAACCAGTGGCAGAGAGGTTCTGCTCTCAAAGCTGGTAGACGGGTGATGCAGGGTTTGAACCCAATCGCGCCCCCCTTCGGCCCCATCGCTCAGGTTTTCAGTGGTTTTCTTCTAACCATGGATATATTGCGTAAATACGGGTTATTTTCCCTTAGAAAGACCTCCACGGAAGGCACTCCCACCTTCGGGCCCATATCCCTCGTGTAGATAATTGGCCGTCATAAATCACATCAACACCCGGTTCGGTATGAAAAAATACGTTAGGCCCGACCTGGCCGAGTCTTCAGAAAAAAAGTAGCCAATCACGTGTATGGCCCGGCCCGGCCCCACAATACAGACTTTTTTAACGGCCTTGCCGGGACGATAAAAAGCCTGAATTTGTGAGGGAAAAACTCCTAATCGGCATGTTAGAAAAAGCATTGTTTCAAATCACACATTTAACATTTATTTATGGGCATTTAAATAGTACAAAAAGGATCTGGAAATGGTGAAAGTTAAACTGAATCGGAAGTTTAAGCTACAGAAAGAAGTTGCTTTTTCACGTGCAATTTAAAAAAAAGCATTTAAACATTTTATTAGGAGCCAATGAATGTTTAAAACTTTAAATGAGTTTTTCTGCATGATGTTTTTTTTTTTTTTTTTTTTTTTTTTTTTAACCATTTCCCGTCTTTAAATTATTATAAGTCAAGAATCGTAAATAAAAAAGGTGCAAACTTGGAACATGTCTCTTTTGATTATTTTACGTTAATTTTGTTTCGGCAAATTTGAAAAAAAAATTACTTTTGAAAATATGATTTTTTTTAATAAGTTACATAATTTTTTAAATAAATATTTTAAATATTTTTAAAATTAATATTTAAAAAAATCCTGAGACAAAACTAAAATTATACTTTCCTGTTTAATTAAATGAAAAAAAATGAAATCCGATGAATAATGTTTCGAGTTATAAAGATTTTAAATTAAATCCGCTTTAAAAAATACTAATCATTTAATTTTTTTAAAGACTTCATGAGAAATATTAGGATGTGATTTTGTTTGCAAATTATATGGTTAACCATCACAAAAACAGAAAAAAAATCAAAATTCTAACTCAAGAAATATATTTTGTACATGTTTCCTACAACTCTTAAAGTAACATTGCTTCTTGGATCGCACGCATTTCAATTTGTGTCTAATCCCTTAAAACCTGATGAATTATTTAAACAGCCATAACTCTGCGAATTTTTCAGATATGAAGATGCAATGTTTTGTGTTTAATTCAGGAATGGATAAGGAAAGTCTTCCTGATTGGAATTTTTACACTACGTGGGTCGTATAAAAATTTAATTTTCGTATTTTTTCAAATAGACCCCCCCCCCCATGGAGTTGCAGCTTATGTCATTAAATTTTGCACCTTTTTTATGAAACTTTGCAATTGGAAGTATGGGTCTAGGGGCAATATTTAAGGAAATAGCCTATTGTTTCAATATTTATGAATCACCCTGTATATATATATTACAAAATTTCAATTAATACTCAGAAATCGACTTCGTATTTTTAATATGAAATTTTCTTCAACTTTGCTTATATCGATATTGACTGTACTGAAATGAAGAAATAAACACGTGATATCTTACGTGAATTATACATATATTATTTAAATATGACGGATCAAAGTAATTTTAAATAAAATTAGTATTCGAAACATAATTTTGAAAATTGATATTAGGCAAAATTGCAAGGGAAATTTAAATGCGATTGTATTTATTTTGTATTTTTATATTTAGTTTTGATTTTAATTAAATAGATCTTAAGATTTATCTCTATGATGCCTAATAAAAAATAGTGATTATTTTTTATGTACTTTGAGCTAATTAACAACAATTTAGATTAATCATGGTAATCCTTAAGTTTTTTTTTTTTTTTTTACTTTCCCAGTTTTATCTGCATAGTTAATATTATATACAGGTGATTCAAAATAATGTAGCTAAAGTTAAAGGATAAAGCAGGTATACAAAAATAATCAAAAATCACATAGGAACTTGGAGTAGCTAAAAGACGTTTCCATGAAAACACGAGCTGGGCAAATTGAGCGACTTGATGTGTATAATTTCAGCAAGACAGAGCTCCCGCATATTTCAGCAGACAAGTCAGAACCCTCATAGCATGCATGGTCACAGTGACGTCATTGTGACGTCACTGTAAGTCACTGTGGTCACGTCACATCTGTGACCAAAATGCCACCACTCAGTGATGTCACATTGTGACTGAGATGTGAACTTCTTAGAAAACTTTAAACAATTATAAAAATTCTTCAAAACATGTTACTTATTATAAACACATGTATAATAATCACTTATAAACAGATAAAGTTAAAAATGCTATAAAAAGTGATAGAAAATCTTTATTAAGATTGACGATCGTTTCGTCGCACCAACGGCGACATTTTCAAAATCATGATTTTGAAAATGTCGCCGTTGGTGCGACGAAACGATCGTCAATCTTAATAAAGATTTTCTATCACTTTTTATAGCATTTTTAACTTTATATGTTACTTATTGTAAAATTTTATTTTTCCGGCAATTAAAAAAATATTGTAACGTCACTGTTATGTCACTGCATGTAACGTACGTCACGTCATATATGTGACAAAAAAACCACCATATTGTAAATCACAGTGTGACAAAAATATTAACTTCAAAATTTTTTGAAAATGAAGAGAAATATTTAAAACATGCCCTAGTTACAGCGGCATAAGGAATGAATATTAGTGGACAGCAAATAGTAAATTCGGACACGAAAAGAAGGGGGAGGGGAGAAAAAGAAAAATGCAAAGTATCAACAAACTAGATTTCCATGCTATATTTTATCAATTTGATATCTAAGAAGTGAAAGTATACTTTTTTCATGATTTCAATTTTATCTAGCATTGCAATTTAATATAATAATACATCACGGATTGTTATTATTATAAAAGTATTTCTCAGAAAAATGCTATGTGCTGGAGCAATTTGAAACATATTTAGAATTAGAAATATTAAATCTATACTTTTTACATATTTAGTTTGCAGGGAGGAAATTTTTTAACTTTTTTGGCGACCACTGGTCGAAACACTTCTGTGGTTTCAAACTAAACATTTTCTATTACAGTTAAGTCTGCAGATTTTAATGAGCACGCACAAAGAATCTTCAGAGTTTAGTCATATATGCATTTATTGCTTTATAATTTGCATTCAAGTCATATTTTTTTCCTGTTAATCTATTTTTAGTAACTGCTTTTTAAAAAAAATTTTACTTTTTTCAGCCTTTTAAATAAAATTAGCCTTTTCCGAAAAAAAAATATATATACAAAATTTATGCAAAACACATGATATAATTAATTTTTCGCATTTCCAATTTGTGTTTTAGAGGTATGACTTTTAAAAAAGTTATTTTACAAATTGTTTTCTTCTGCAGAAAATTAACATGAAAATATTGACAGATTGCCAAAAAAAACTTTTTATCCTCGAAAACATTTTTTTTATTTATTAAGAAGATATTTTTTATTTATTACGCATGAAACAAACTTTACTTAAAAAAAGGGGGGTGGTATTATTACCATTAAATTTATTTTTACACATTTTAAAAATTTAACCAGTGTTTTATCTAATAAACTTCCGTTTTCAAATGAATCTTTTTGAAACTGATAAAAAAGAAATGGTAAAATGCATTGGAAAATTCTTCAAATAGAAAATTTTAATTACAGACTAACTCATAAAACTATTCCACCTGAAAGTTAGGACTGCAAATAAACAGTAAAATCAGCTGCTGAAGATCGTCTGCGTCGGATTATATGACCGCAACCGCAGGGTAAACAGAGAACTTTTTGTCATACACGCGGGAAAAGAACATGACCAAGCCTACAATGTCAGCTTTTGTTTTTGCTTTTTTAAATGTAAGAGAAAGACGTCTGCCATTTTCGGGCAAAAATACTCGGATATTATTAATTTACAGCAAAAAAAGGTAAGTCTTATTTAATTTAAATTTTTTATTTCTGTTTGTATATTACGATTATGAATTAAATAGATTTATGTTATACATATAGAAAGTGACTGATCTGGAATTGTCTTGAAGCGAAATTTTCCTAATCGACACTGTTTTGTAAAATGTGTTAATCGGCCATCGCTCAAAAAAAAAAAAAAAGAAATTCATGTCTACATTTATAGTGGGATGAATATAAACATTAATTTGCAGTTACTTGAGATTGAGACAGTGATGTGGAATTTTTTTCGGCTTCTTATTTTTTTTTTTCTGATTACTAACACTCATATAACAGTATTTATCGTCATTATTGTTTTGGAGTTAAATATTATATTCGAATAGTATGATATTACGAAACTGTTTCAGTTTAGAAATTAACATTATAGTGGGAAAATGTCTTTTTACTTATTATAATAGCGTAACTTTTGAAAGATTTTTTTTTGCTAATAATATTTTAAATTATTATTTAAAATCCTGAATCTTCATACCAATGTTTTCAGATTTAACATTTGCCAAAATTATAAAATAATAGGAATTCCTTACAACATATGAAAAGATTTTTGAGAAATTGCTAAATCTAATAATGCATTTAATTCATCTATTGCAGTTAGTTGTTGTTTAATAGTACAATTAAAAATACTAATTATTATTTTTAGTGTTTTTCAAATTGGTATATTTATTTATTTATTTTTAATTGTATGTAAGCATTTTTTTTTCTATTTGCGATTTTAATCAAATATTTAATTATAGACATTCAGAATCAGTTATTAAATTTTCTTCGATTGTAAACTCATTTTCTACGTTTTCGATACACATAAATATTGGCATTAAAGGTGTATTCTAAAAAATATTTTTCCACCTTCAACAGCTCGATATTTTCTGAGACATTTTCAGACTCATTTTTAAAAGTAAAAACATGAAACTTGCTGAGGTGATTATTGAAGAGATGTTTAAGAGGCCGTGTGATTTCATTTTCCCCTCAATTCATTAGAATTTAAGTTTTAAATAATTATTTTCTCAGTAAGAGCCTTTTATTTTTCATTCCCAGATCTTCCGCTGTGAAAAATTCGGTTCAAAACGCCTACTTTGACAGCATTTTTTTTGTAATATTTTCTGCATTTATCAAAAAATCGAGAAGCACGGCACATTAGGTAGTTTCTAAATAAGAGAATTTTTCAGTTTGATGCGTTTGAGAACAAAAAGGAATTAAAAAAGGAATCAGAAAATAAGCAGTTTGGATTGAAATACACCCTTAAAAAATAAAATATTATATTTAAGCATTGAAATAAAGTGTTTTTCATGCCTGATAGGAAGCTTATAGATTAAACTGCTTTAGTATATATTTTTTAAAGTTCATTATTTTACTTTTATATTTCCTTTCAATCATTTGTTTTACTTTTATATTTCCTTTTTAACACCTTTCAACAAAGTTGAAAAGTGTTTATGACTTTGGTTTGTCTAGCCGTCTGTCCGCTCTCTAACTCTCGTAAATATACTCGGATTGGTCTGAAATTTTTAGATGTTATTGACCTTTACCATAGCACGGTCCCTATGTGTAACGACGTTTGTAGCATGTTTAGTTCATTTACAGGTAGAGTCAAAAGTATTCCGTTACATTACGGCATCTGGGAAAAAATCGTTTCAAAGGTTTTTTCATGATTTTACACGTTTTCATACAGAAAAAAATTGATATGCATTTATGAAACGTACTAAAATATGCATTCTGAAGAATACGAGATGCAAAGAATAGTTATTGTTCATTTACAGGGCTAAAAAGAAATTCCAATACATAATGATATAGCGGTGGAGGGAATTGTTTGCGGCGTACATTAATTATGTTAAATCTATTTCATATATAATGAAAATGATATACGTCGCTGAGGTTTACATACTATAAATGTTTCATGTAGAATATGAAGTGTATATAGCATTTACAGGCACACACAATATAGTTCAGATACTATATTGTATCCGAAGTATTGTATCATTTGTGATGATTGCTGGAAATGCATTTTTAATTATGATATGCGCTTTTATGATTCACTATATTTATGCATAGTATATGGTGTATATAAATGCTATAATTCATATACAGGGCTACACAAAAGTATTCGCAAGGATTACTGGGTATGAGCGCAAGTTTCTTAAAGGTGGTTTTTAAATGAGTTGTGCTTTTTTACGCTGAACTGAATTTAATTTACTGTTGTATAATATAGATAAAATGGTATACAGAGTCATGCAAAGAATTGGATACATGGCCGTCTATAAATTATAATTTCTGGAAATGTGATTTCAGCTGTTTTAAGTGTGTTTTAGTTTGAATTAAATTTTAACTAAACGGTGGCGTGTAATGAAGGTTCTAGGTCAACTACAGGGTTGTACAAAAGTATTAAAGTATGTTTCCATATATTAGTATAAATTGCTGAAAGAGAGTTTCAACCTGTTATGCGTTTTCTTGCTAAACTAAATTATCCCATTATATAATATATATATGGACCTACAGATCAAATACAGGGCTGTTCAAAAGAATTGGAAAACCTATTTAGCTATGGCCAGTAACTGCGGAAATGAGTTTTTCAAATGTTTTATGCGTTTTCTAAAATGTTTACTTAGTTCTCTTATTTACCTTATTTCCCTAAATAACGAAGTTTTTTAAAGCATTCGGGAAGTGTTGGAAAGTGTTTTATAATCTATGCTTAACGCATGATTTTTCTTATTTGTTTTTTCTATTTTCCAGATCAGTCTTTTCCTATAGAACATACCAAATCTATTTAAGCTCATATTCACAAAATACAATTTACACGGAAATAAAAAAATTAAATAAATATGGCTTACGTCGTATTTAATAAAGCAAAGATTAATCACAACCACAACACCTTAAAATCTTATACATTCTTAATATCAAGCTTGAACTCAAGATCAAGCTTAGAACTTAATAAAAAAAGATGTCAGTTGACAAACATTGTTTTTTAAGTGGAAAAATTAAAACTATTTTAGAAGAATAGGACTCCAAAATAGCTATATTTTGCTAAAAAGTACGGTAAAAAGATACGAATTTATATCTCAAACAAAATTTTATTTTAAAATTGTCCATTTTAAAATTCATCACAATATTAATACTTGGAAATTTTTTCACAAAGAAATATTCGGTTTGCATACAATATTTCAAATGAAATTCAAATTTCAAATAAATTGCTTAAAAGGCGCAAAGGCCAACATAGTGAAAAATATCCACGCCGGGACTCGATCCCGGATCATCAGTATAGCGCACTCACATTCTACCGACTAAACCACATGGAACGATACCCAGCCTGGAAATTTTCTCCCTATTACATGTTGGCAAGTCTACAAACGTAGCACAAGATGGAATATTTATCGTGAGCCACCGTCATGGGGCAAACACGAAACTTAATTAAATCCAGCATCGATTGAAACTATATTAATACTTGGAAAATTTTCCAGAGAGAAACATTTGCCGTGCATACAGTATTTCAAATGAAAATCAAATTTCAAATTAAAATTGCCTTTTACACTATTAATTTGAAATTTGATTTTCATTTGAAATATTGTATGCAAGGCGAATGGTTCTCTCAGAAAAAAAATTCCAAGTATTATTATAGTTTCAATCGATGCTGGATTTAATTAAGTTTCGTGTTTGCGCCATGTCGGTGGCTGACGATAAATATTGCATCTTGTGCTGCGTTTGTAGCCTTGCCAACATGTAATAGTGAGAAATTTTCCAGGCTGGGTATCGTTCCGTGTGGTTTAGTCGGTAGAATGTAAGTGCGCTATACTGATGGCCCGGGTTCGAGTTCCAGCATGGAATCTTTTTCACTAGTTCGCCTTTGCGCCTTTTAAGCAATTAATTTGAAATTTGATTTTCATTTGAAATCATCACAGAGTTTATGACAAGTTCGTCACAAATGACACATATTTCACAAATTGGTCACAGTGTGACTTCAAAACATTGTCACTTTCGTCACAGGTTCGTCACAAAGTTAATGCCAAAATAGTCACAAATGACACACTTTTCACAAATTAGTCACACCGTGACTTCACAGAGTGGTCACAATGTGACGTCACAAACGACCTCTAAAACGGCCATAACGACCTCGCATTCTAGTCACTGTGACGTCACATCCACGTCACGTGACGTCACATCGACGGTCACAAAGTCACAGTGTGACTTCACAACGACGTCGCCGTGCCTTACGGGAACGCATCTGCAGGTTACGTTTCCCAGGCGTTGGATAGATCGAGATGGAAAATCGCATGGTCACAACGATCACCAGTTTTGTCTCTAGTACATTTTTCTTATGGGATAGTTTAAATAGACTTGTTTACGAAACATATGTTTAATCACAGGAATACTTAATAGGTAGAATTGTTGCGGCAGCAGGATGTGTTTGAGATACGTCTGATATGTTAGAGAAGGTACGATAGTCCACGCAGCATCTATGCAATGCGTGTCTCTAGGCGTCTGGCAAAAACGTTGAGCATCTGCTATAGTAATATTGGTCGTAAAAGTGAAACATGTGTAAATACAATATAAATAAAATAATGTAGAATTATTTTTGTTTATTCTCTTTGCATTACAGATAATGTGTACTCCCTCTATTGGCTCCGGATTGTGTTTGCGACCCCATGTTCCTATGTGATTTTTTATTATTTTTGTATGCTTGATTTGACTTTTAATTTTGGCCATGTTATTGTGAATCACCCTGTCGATGATATATTAAAGGCAGTGGCGGAAATATTTATATGTGTAAAATTATATACTAATATGATACAGCATATATAAAGATATAATATGTTATATCCATTGATACAGTACATTCACATTAAATTTATGTTATATTCATTCTGGTGGACTTTTCAAACCACAGTAAATAAAACTACCACCGTTGATATCGTTTATTGCTGAAATCCGTCAATTCTATGTTATGTATTTAACAAATGTATACTAAATTACTGTTTTGTATTATTTTAGCTTGCGTTTATATCATTTACCATTTTTAACAATGTTACATATTTATTAAATGCACATTAAATTTCCATTTTGAATAGGCTTGACAATTGACCATGATAAACAAAATTGGCGATTGGCAACCAACCATCTATTTACCTGATACTGCT
Source organism: Maratus speciosus (assembly GCA_963932465.1). NCBI lineage: Eukaryota > Metazoa > Arthropoda > Arachnida > Araneae > Salticidae > Maratus > Maratus speciosus. Next base: position 372,232,257 of record OZ010791.1, on the reverse strand, counting down.
ATGTACTTATTATTCTAATGAAAGTAGTCGGGAATCAATGAAAAGCTAAGTAATTATTTTATTAATAAAATAACAAATATAAATATTTTATCTGTTCTTCCCTTTTTAGAAAGTCCGGAAAAAATTACTAGTTTTTCCAGAGATACTTTACATTGTTATAACAAAGTATATTGCAATCCCGAATTTCTGAAAGATGAATTCCATATATATGATATATACTATATGCATTCAATTTCTTTACAACGAATAATTTCATTCTGATATATTGGTAATTTGAATGTAAAGTATGTGAATTTACTTTTACAAATATTCTGTTCTTCTAATTTGCTAAAAATTCATAAGAAATATCATTTTACTAAGTACCTGTATGATTATGAAGTCTTTAAATAATATTTTGAGAATTTGTTCGTCTAAATTATTTGTTAAAGAATTTAAACGAAATGTTATAAAAAAATTAAATAAAATGATGAACAAAACCATTTTGGACTTAATGTACTTTGTCTGTTTTTGTGCATTATTGTGTAATAAAAAAACATCGGAAATGCTACAAAATAAAAATAAACTTGCTTATCTCTGTGTCATAAATCGAAAAGGAACGTATTATAAATTAATATATTTATAAACAGTAAGTACATAAATATAATTCAAATTCTAAGATAGATACAAAATAAATTAAAACATACTTGTACAATATGCTTTAATAACTTCATTTTAAAAATTTATTCAAACAATTTTAAAATGTTATTTAGAAACACATTATTATTATTTTTTTACAAGGATACATTTTAATTGTATTGTTTTATCAAGACATGCTGGTTATTACAAGAAAAGCATCGATTATAAAATAATTAATCCATTTTGTGTCCGATTGTGATCACTTAATCTTTTAATTTATTGTCAAAAAGTAATTAAATTCTAATGCGTTAATTAGTTTCAAAGTGGAATTTATTTAAATAATGCAGACTTGACAATGAAGTTAATGGTGAATGAATTTATTTTTATATACATTGCTATGTTTTTTTAAACTATTAAAAACAAGTTAAGAATGCGATTAAAATGTTATTTACATAATTAATAAAAATGGGTGTCTTAAAATTAAATATTCATATTGTTCATCTCTCTAGCACCTTCAGTTTTAGGTCGTTGTAATGTCCAATATTTATATTTATTTATATAATTAATCCTTTATATACTTTTTTTTTAATATTAATTTTAATAAAAAATAACTATCGACATTACTATGATATTTTTCTGGGTATTTCGGCCAACACCTGCTTTAATTAATGTTGTGACTTCTTAGTTTAATTTATTTACTAGATGTTTATCTAGTGGTGCCATCTGTGATAAAATGTTTACTTATCTTATCATATTATTTTGATGCGGTTTTGGGAAATTTAAACGTGTAGAACCAACACTAATTGGAATTAAAAGTTTTTGATTTTCTTAATCCAAATTTAAGATAATAGGAAGCATTTTTGTCCACGCTTCACTCTATAATGTCACTTACATAATTTTGAATTGAATTTTAAAGTATGTAAAATCATTTAACCTTGTATATTGTCAAATTTTATGTACAAACGAGGAATTGTACAAACGAATGCTATGTGAAAATTCTATTTGATACATGTATTTTTTCAAGTAATTACTTATTTTAACACGTTCACGACGGAGTACGTCAACAATGGGTCACGCTTGACTGCCCCATCAGGCGGCGGGCATCACCGGTGGGTCAGGCTTGACTGCACATCAGGCGGCGTGCATCACCGGTGGGTCACACTCGGCTATTCCATAAAAGGCGTGCACTACAGGTGGGTCATACTGGACTATGCTGTAGACGGCGTGCACTACAGGAGGATCGCACTTGAAAATTCGAAAATTTAGTAGTAAAAACAATTCAATATTATAAACTTAATACATTCACGACAGGAAAAGAAAATTCTCATTTTCATTCAAAAAATATCATTGACTAAGGGCGTGGCTTCTACCTAACAGAAATGCATTTATATCCTGTTGTCCACATTTCTTTACATTGTAAGACATTTAATATTAAATTCGTACATATGTAATCAATAAAATCATGTCTCTAAGTAATTTGCTCACTCCTTACGAATTTTTAGACATTCAGCATAAACTCTGCTTTGTATATTCGAGTTCAGTTCAATAAATATGAGAAGGCGGGTCATTACATACAGTGTGTGAATAAGCGACAGTATCACGCCGCCAGATGAATCGAAACATGATGAATCAAGTGCCAGATGAATCGAGTGCCACCTCACAGCGAAAAACATGAATATCAACGGCAGCGTGAATGTGTTAATATACTTCTATAGATAACTTTAATGTATTGTTTTTGTTAAAATGAAATCGGCAATGTACCGCTTAAAAAAATACAAAAATATTATACTTACTTATTAAATAAATTCAAACTTTCGGCAAAATTTAAAATAGTCTATCTTTATAAACGTTATGCTACTTCAGATTACAATCGAATATTAATGTATTTAGAAAAATAAATATAATAATAGTTTATGAATTGAAAGTTGAACTGTTAAAGTTTTCCCTTTAACGTTGAACTCTGAAGATTAAACTTGATATTATGTATCACTAAACCTCATAAATATTGTGTCACAAAAATATTCATCTACCTCAGATGTATAAAAAGACATATCTTGTTGTTGTAAATTATCAAGAATTGTATCATTTTAACGATTGTGATACAAATGTTATTATTCCAAACAAAACAGAAAAAAATGATGTTTTTTTTTTCACTCACGATTATCTTTTTTTTCTTTTTTAAGATTAATTTATTTGCTTTGAAGCCTAATGTATATTTTAATTCTATAGAATATTTTCCACAACCATGAAGGTTTTCGAGTTTATTTTGAATACATCTATTATTAGTAAGTTCGTCTTTAAGTAAAAAAAAATTTATATAAGTACATATACAGTAAATTTATTATATTATGATTTGCTAATTTAATTTGTTGATAATCCTTATTGGCTGCTACTCCTTGTACCGTAGTAATTAAAGATTTAAATAATACAGTTTGTTTAAAATTTCTAATAATTATTAGAAGTGTCTAATACGTTTCGAGACATATTCTTTCAGGACCTTGTAAATTCAAATGAATTAAATAAATATTTTACCCTGACTCGAAGTACAATTGACATATATCAGATACCCAATAACATTTATTTCGAAAACACACTTAAATATAATAATTTGAGAAAATATCGTTTTTCAGTAAATAATTTAGAAAAATTTCCATATAAATACTTGTATTTTTGTGTAACATCTGTCATTTAACAGATAATATTTATATTCAATGAAAATAGTAAAATTTTCTTTTAACGTTGATTGTTAAAAATTTAAATGTCCCTTACAAGTTATACAAACGAAAGTTGTCCTTTTAAAATCGAAGAAATCTGAAAATTTTCAAATCAATTTTTGCAAATGATGGGCAGGCCTGTAACCTAGTTACTTGATCTGGCGTTGTAAATTTTAATTTTTAGAGACTAAGGGTTCACAGTTAAAATTTTCCATATTGTATCCTTATCCGATTTTTACTTGAAAAAGAAAGATTAAAAAAAGGATGAACCTAGTAGCAACAAATAACTAAATACAAAATTATTCACGGAAGGACAATTTGGAAACAGTGCATTATTATAGTAACGACATTTTTATACTGATTTTTACTGCAGATAATATTTTCTAAAATCAGCATTTTTTTTTAGTAATTAGTATTTATTCCGTTATTTAATATTCATTTAAATAAATGTGGAATAGATTATCTGCATTTTACGCCATAAGAATGTATAATGTTTGAAATTAAATGTTGTATTTTAAATGGTGCACAAGAGGGGATACTAATGACAGGGTATGTGAAAAAAAAAAGTGCTAATAAAAAAATAGAATGACGAATACCTATGATTTTAAGAATTATATTTCTTGTGGTACAAAACTGACCAAATATTGACTAAAAAGGCGTAGCTAAAGATAATGCCATCGAGCATATTGCTTACAAAATACTTTATTAGGATCAAAGAAAAACACGTCTAATAATCTCTGGTTTTAGGATCACCTAAAACAAAACAAAACAAAACAAAACAAAACAAAACAAAACAAAACAAAACAAAACAAAAAATATGAGAAATGCAATGTTCTTACCAGCTCCAAAGAAAAAGGACCAGCAGCAATTTATGTTGATATGTTGTTCCATGTTGCATCTTGTGTTATGCAATGAATGCATGCATTTCTTAAAGGGGTATTTGGCACAATTAGAAGAGGTATTGGCAAATTATGCCGAAATAAAATTTCAGATTTCTCAGTTGTTGCTTTTGCAGCAATGCCCTTTATTATCGAAATTTTAAAGTGCATTTTTGCATGCAAAATTTTGTGCAACTATAAATATCATTTTCAAATGTATATATTGCCCCTAATCATCGATATTTTTATCGTATTCTACGTTTGCTGAGTAGTTTAAAAATACCAAGTACAACAACAACAAAAAATCCATCATTGTTTGTTTATAAGTTATTCTCCCACAATTGTCAATAATAATTTCCAAGTATAATTTTTACTTTTTCATCATTTTTTGGGGAACATCTACGTTTAATTAAAAAAATATATAAATCTTTAACTGCCTTCCATTTAAATGACAAGTTTCTTTAATAATAAAAAAAGGGGATAAAAAGCTCATTTCGTAAAAACAATACACTTAAGTAAATTTGCTGTACGTAATAAAACAGCAAACTAAATTTTTATCTAGGTATACACAAAAAAATCATAAAGAAATAGATTTTTTGAGAAAATTACCTCCATTAAAAAAATAAATGAACTGAAAAAGATGGAAATAATCTAATTAGTTTTATCAGCATCTTTATTAACATCGGTCGTTTTTCTAATAATTCTAATTTGCAGAAAAAAAGTAATATCAACCGCTCTTCCTAGTTGGAAATCCCTTTCATAATCAATTACGAAAACCATTCAACCAAGAAATTTCTTAATTCTTCTGAACGAATTTGACAATGAATGTTTATATGATATTCATTAATAGTAGACTTGCTAGAATTTGCGTTTATCTCTGAATAATGGTAAAAGTTAATTAATTTATGGAAGGAAGTAATTCCATTACTAGAAATTTGACGTTTCTGACGTCATCACTATTAAATATCTGTCTAATGTGATGTTGAATGTATGATATATTATTTCATTATTTCAACATTTTTATTGTAAATTTCTTTTACTTAAAATTACGGAATTACCACTGATTCCTGAAGATATTATTATGATGTTTTGTTTTCTATACTTAAGTGCTTTGTCCTTGTGTGTGATTTATTTAGTCTTGAGTGGTTTTTTTGTATCTGTATCTTTAAATAAAACCTAACTTCTAAACGTTTAACTCCAACATCATACAGTCACTGAGTAATAAAGTCGCATAAGAAATAAAATGTGAATATAAAATGTTCTGAAATTTTGAAAGATTAATGGTTTAGATATATATTGTTACAAAATAAAGAATTTATTTAAAAACCTGAATCTTCCTTTATTTAAATATAAATCGAAGAATCATTTATAGAATACTTTATTTGCTGTTCTACATGCTTTCTTTGTAATTTCTTTCCTTTGTTCTTTATGCTTCATATGTTCTTTGTAAAAACACACGCATAATGAACATGCATAATTTGGATTATAATATTTTTTTCGAGATATACATTTTTAATTAACGTTAGTAATAAAAATTCACAAAGTGAAATATATGCATACATTTTTCTTTTTTATTACATTTTCGATTTTTGAAAATCTCCAAATATATTTTCATACTGGTAGGACTCGTCATCTTAAAAATTCCCAACACTGCGGGAAATGTTTGGTCAGCAGGTCGTGATTGTCGACCAAATATTTGATTCTGGCAACTAGAAGGTAGAATGCACAGGTATAGGATAATTTTCTGATCTCGAAGCTACCTTTTACTTATTTTTGCCCCAAATTCATAATTATAACTTTCAATATATTTTCTCTCTTTTCAGCTTTTCAACAATAAAGAGAGTATTTCTTCATCTCGATATTTTTCACGATAGGCTGAACACAGAAGAACAAAATTAGTTTTTTTGTCCAAAAATACTCGTGAAATAAGTTGCCATGTTTATAAAATATGCACTATTAGTTAAATTGCATCAATTCAAAGTTACGTTTACATTTTCAAAGAAATATTTCGTTACTTTAAGTTATACACAAAAGCGAGATTTGCATATTTCGAAAAAAAAAAAAAATGTTGCGTACTTTAGTAAACAAACTTTAGTATATCTAAAAAAATTAAAATAATTATATGTTTTGATTGACAATTTGAATAGATATAATGTCCATCCTTTTAAAAATGCTGTTCTAAAAAAAAATGTTGCTTTTTACTCGATACGGCGGGCTCTACTACCATTCCTCCAAAATTGACATTAATATACTGACTTTTATACTGACTTCTAACTGAAAATTTATTTTCGTGCCTATAAAGAGTACTTTAAACAGCCAAAGTTATGTTAATTCTTAATTAACATTTTAAATCATAATTTAAAAGTTAAATAATTGGCTGATACTTAACTTTAATGTTTATAAATGATTAAAATGGTCCTTAAAAGAAGAATTTGAATTTTTATAGTATATACAAACACACAAAGGAATCCATTATCTGTAACTCTACATGTCTTTGCGAAAAACATTGATTCAAATAATTTAAAATTATTATAATTTATTGATGAAACTTGGAAATATATTTTTAATGAAATAACTGGACGAATGAATTGTCGATATTAACTGGCACGCAACCAATTAATATAATCAGGTTCCATTTGAAAATAATACTTTTAACAATTCAATGTCAAATATACGAATTTCATATAGTTTGAATTTGTAATTTCATTTCTGAAAATGGAATAATTAAAATATATGTTAATTTATATAATGTAATTTAGACGCATTTCATTTGCTGAACTGACACTTTTTAAATGTTGAAATTTGACATAAAATAAAAAATGCTGGAAACTTTCTTTTTATTATTTCATTTACTGAATTAATTGAATATTTTAGATTATTCTTTAGATATATTTTAATTTAAAAATAATTAAGGGCGCACTAGTTTAAAAAAATTAATATTTTTATATTTTTTCTGATAGAGTATATTGTCTAACAGCGGTTCCCAACCCATGGGCTGCGGCCCACTTGTGGTCCGTGAGCACCGTAGTACTGGGTGGTAGAATCATTGGGTCTAATACTGATTTTCCGGGACGATTCACTACGGAAGCGCTGGCTGTTGATAGGTGGGATTACATTCGTCAGTCATCAAGATCAACGCTCTCCTACACCCGACATTCTTCACCCTTCTCCCCACCACGTCCGCATTCCGCACTTTTATTATTGACAACTTTGTCAGTGGCTGTTGATATATCATATCGTTGTGTGTGCTGTGAGCTACTGTTACTTCACGTCGATATGGATGCTTTGTTTCAGACGGTGTCTTGTCGTAAGACGAATTTGGAAGGTGATGAAGGGACTTCTACATATGGTTTTACAAGTAGTGAGTTTGAAATGAATGCGAAGTCCAGTTTAAGTTGTAAAAAATAGCATGGGAAACTAAAAAATATTTTCGTAAATATAATCCTGATTTTTTTAAATGCGGGTCTGTGTTTTCTGTTTCCGAGGAAGAACCTATGCCTCAGTGTGTTATTTGTTTCGAAATGCTATCCAGTTGAAAGTATGGAAGATATCTATCAACTTAACATCCTGAATGTGTAGGATAGTCCTTGGATTTCTTTGAAATCAAGAAAAGAAATTTTTGTATGACTAAATCTACCATGGAAAAATCTTAAAACAGAACAAACTAAGCACCATAGTTTCTTATGAGCTTTCTCTATTAATCGCCAAGAAGTGTTCAGCTCACGCCATGGGAGAGGACCGTATTATACTCGCAGCAACAGTAATGCTTTTTTGATGAAAAATTTACGAAAAAAATATAAACGAAATTCCATTATCAAATACAACCGTTGAAAGAAGAATTGATGAAATATCGGAAAATTTGAAAAAAAAGCTGTTATTACTTTTTTGAAATGAAGTGAATATTTTTCTCTAAAACTTGATGAGGGTACAGACGTTATTGCTCAAGCTAATTTGTTAGTTTTTAGTCATTTTGAGTTGAATGGTAATACTGAAGAAGAAATGTTGTTTTATCGATCTTTGCCGACAAAAAGAAAAAAAAAAAAAAAAAAAAAAACTGGCAAAGATATTTTCAATTCTGTTGATAATTTCATAAAATAAAATAAAATAGATTGGAATAAGTGTGTAGGTTTGACAATGGATGTGGAACGTGCTACATCTGGAATTCATATTGGTTTTTTCGCCAAAGATAAATCAGTTGCTCCCTTGATTCAATAGACACATTGTAGCGTACATACAGAAGATCTTGAAGTTGAAGGTTTGGACGAGAGTTTAAAAAAACACTTCACGATGCAGTAAAAATAGTTAACTTTATGAGAGCAAGACCTAAAAACTCCAAACTGTTTGGTGTTTTGTGTGTATGAAATGGGCAGTGAACACAAACAGCTTCTACTTCACTGCAATGGTTGGTGGCTTCTCATGAGGCAAAGTTCGAAGTCAGTGATGAACTGACTGTCATACTGATGGAGGGAGATTCTGACGGGAAACTTGTAAATTTCTACTTAGACTGTGTGGTCAATGAAAGCTAGTTGAAACGGTTGTCATATTTGGCAGAAAATGTTGATTCTCTCAATGTTCCTAACTTAACTCTGCAGGGCAAGAACGCTTATACTTTTTTGTGCAAGACAAAATAGAAGTAATGATTAAAAAAAGAAAAACAAAAAGAAACTTCAACGATAGGTTCAAAAAGGGGAGAGAGATCCTTCGACGCATTTTCAGTCCTGCGTGATTTTCTTGAAATCAACGAAGTGAAAATAGATAAAACAACAGCTACAACTATAAAAGGGCACCTCGAATGTTTAGCTTCTAACCTCGGGTAATTTAAAGATTTTTTATTTTTCTTAATTTTATTCTATTATTTTTTAATAAGCGTAATTAAAAGCATTTATTTTCCAGTAACTTTTAAAAAATATATTAATTTTTTTCAAATAGTACCTTTTTAAAATTATTAATAAATTTAAGGTTACTTGTCTTATACTTTTATTAATAATTCATATGAATGAGAAATCTACTAACACTAACTGAAATAGTAATTAAGCCTTTTCATATTTCTTAGGAGCTTCGTTCCTAAGATTTAAGATGAAATACAATGTTTCAAAATACAATGTTTTCAACTTGAGTTTTTTGAAAAAATAAATATAGGAATAAATTGAATGTTGAGAGTGATTTGAGACTAAAACTACACAGTTTCAATCCAGATATTAACACTCTCGTCGTGGACAAACATTGTAAAAAATCTCATTAAGGCTGTTTTTTTAGCACTGTTTTTTTTCTTTGAGTTTTTATATAATTGTGATAGCTAAGTGACTACAATAAAGAGTTATTTTCGTTATAAAAATACTTTTTTCTTCATGTACAGCATATTTTAGTAGTTACTGACATAATATATATACATTTTAATATATATATATTTTGTTGCATTTCCATGAGCTGCTATTAGCGCCAGTTGTGCAATAATGTTTCGTGATTTATATATAAAATATACAAAATATAATATATATATATATATATATATATATATTAGTCATGCGTATATACTATATATGTGTATATTTGCCATTATATTTTTAACTTGCATATGAAGTAGTTAAAATTGGTGGTCTGCACAACTAAAAAGCTTGGTAGCCGCTGGTCTAGGATATAGAGGAAAATTAGTTTTTCGAAATTCGAATAATTACAAATGTTACAACGACAAACATGCCGCAGGAATAATTGCCGCTTTAAAAGATTTTTTTTCAAAATGATATTTTTTACATAGACCCTGGGATTGGTTGAGAACCACATAGTAGTGTTACATTAAGTTGTGATATAAACTATCTGAATGGAATTATCTACAGCGTTAGGAATTTGTTTCCTTTTTCATGTTTCGATTGTTTTTGAAGCATTTCAATGCCATTTTTATGGAGAAAATTATTATTTTTTTTAACATGTTGCCTTTATTAGAAATGTTAAAAAAAATCCAATGTTGTTCCAAAGTCCATACTCTAAAGATTAATTCTATTATTATTTTTTTAAACTGTTATAAGAATGCTGTGTGTGTGGAGAATTGTTGCATCATTTTTAATCATCCTCATTTACATGGATGTTTTAGACAATGCATGAATAGGTATGGAAAAAAATATGACACATTTTCTGAAATCAGCCTGTTGTATTGAAAAATAACCTTAATAGTTTACGTTTTTAATGGTCCTCCAAAAAAATGACATTTAGTTAGACATTCAAACTGCTAAAACCGCTCCCACCCGAAGTAATCCAAGTATGCATTTACTAAACTTTTCAGATATTTCGCATTCAAAATATGCTTCTAAGTTCAACTTGAATCCTCTCGATGAATTTCAGTTCATTATACACTATAGGGTTAAAATTCACCGGGAAATTTGATTTTATAGGCTTTGTCAAATGTGTACCGAAATACTTGAGAAATTCCACGGCGACGTTAGAAAAATGCACAGGAAATTGAATACGACAACTGATATATTTGATTATCCAGTAAACGAACATATTCCTAATGATCTGAATCTGTACCATAAGACTACAGCTCATATTCGAAATATTAGAATAATTGGGAAAAAAGTAATGAGAAAAAATATTTTTTCATTTATTTATTTTGGATACTAAGTAAATGGGATTAAATTTCTTATAAATAAAATCTGGAATGTTTAGGTAAGATTTTAACATTTACAAAATATAAAATACAGTATAATAAATTAGGTATACAGCTTTTTGTAACACATCAAAATATTAGAATAAAATTTAGGTTGGTTCAAAATATTAGAATATTTTATTTTACGCAACAATTTTGCCTTATGAATATGAAGTAAATGGTATTTAATATTCTGTAGCATCCCCTTTAGCTTTCATAACAGCGCACAATTGATCCTGCATACTGTATACTAGGTGTTTACAAACGTTTCTGTCAATATTAGCGGAAATGGACTTTATACGTGCCACTAACTCAGTTTTACTTGTAGAAGGATGTTCTTGGTGTTTTTCTTCTTTATAAACCATACGTTTTCGATGGGATTAAGGTCTGGAGAGATTTGTGGCCAAGGAAGTACCTTAATGTTGCGTTGGCAGAACCAATTCTTAGTTGACACAGAGGTATGCGGTGACGCTAAATCTTGTTGAAAGATGAAATCATATTCAAATAAATATTCTGATGATGGAACAATGTAATATTCCAAAATTTCTTCATATATCTGAGAGCTAACCTTTTCGTAGACGATGTATAACTTTCCAGGTCCTTCTGCACTCATGAACCCCAAATCGTGACACTAGGAGAAAATTTTATGGTACCTTTAAAGTATTCTTTATCAAATGCTTCTTAATGCATTCTCCAAACTCGAATACCTTGATTACCATATGAAACACAAAACATACTTTCATCACTAAATAATATATTTTTCCAATCTTCTTCGCTTCATAAACGTCTTGATTTACACCAATTCAATCTTATACGCTTTGGTTTTGCAGTCATGAGAGTTTTGGTTTCGGTACACGAGATTCAAACTTAAATGTATGGACACGTCTTAATGTTGTCGATATAGAAACTTCAAATCCTTTTTCTTTCCATTTTTGGTGCAAGAATCGCACACTTTTAAAACTGTTTTTCTTAACTATACGCTTCAGTTTCCTGTCATCTCTAGCAGATGTTTTTGGTTTTCGACCGCCATTTCGGCGATTATTTTGAAATTTTCCATTTTTTTTAATATTGTGTTAGTATTTTACTAACGATAGACTGCGAATAATGTAAATACTTCTCTATATAACATTTATTTTTACCGTGCCTGTACAAATCAACCATACGAATTTTAATAGATTCAGGAATATCACTCACACAACTCATTTTAAGACGAAAAAGTAAACAAACTGCAAAAAGAATACTGATTTTAAATAACATGGTCTGAATTTAATCAATGATGCCAACAGTTATGAATTGGTTATAATTAATGGAGGATTAATGTGAAATATTCTAATATTTTGAACCACTTGAAAAACTATTTTAATACTTTGACTTTTCAAAATATTTTTTTTTTCAATTAATCTTTTCAAAAATGATATTAATTTTAAGATAACAAATAAGTTTAATAAACAATAAGTTCTTAATAAATACATCGTTTGCATATTTTCATTAAAAGACATTAAATTACCAAACGATATTTTCAACTTCTTAAAAAATAGTAATTATTCTAATATTTTGAATATGAGCTGTATATTTATAATGCGAAAAAAAATTGAGGATTTGTATACGATACACAAATACGATATACAAATGAACAAATACCTATCATAAAAACACGTTTTAAAATAGTACGCAAATTCATGGAGCTATAATGATTTCTTAAATATGGTCATGAAATTTCCGCATTCTTTGTTGTTGTTTACACGCAGTGTTTTAAAAAATATTGAACGCCTTTTTAAAGAAACATCATAAACAACACGCTGCAATTAAAATATAAATAGTACATTAAATATTTGGATAAATATACTTTATTATTACATATTAACGTTAGTATTTAAAGAATTTAAAAATGTAGCTTTGAACAAATGCATTGATTTTAATAATTGTCTTCACGGAACGCGATTCTCCTTACCGAACCATCAATAAAAAATATAAAAAAATGAAAACTAGCAATTTATAGGAAATCCTTTGTCTTCAGTTTACTTTTAAAAAGAAACTAGAATACAGCTCACTAAATTACCGATATCTTTCTGAATTTGCTCGATGTTTAAGTGGACTTTGTTATGAATCGCATTATACAGTTGAACATAAATTTATGCAAAATCGTTTTGTTTTCTCTAGATTATTCGCAGTTCAAAGTCATTTTATTCAAATTCTTATGTATATTTCAGAATATTTAAAAATCATTTTTATTTTATTTTCAGTGTGTTGAGTAACGTTAATTTTGATTGAATCTCTGCACACGATAACTGTAAATATGAGGGAATACTTAAAACTTTTGAAGACACCTTTATATCTCCATGAATATACGTGCTATTCTCACACAAATAAACACAAACGTTGTTCAAGCCCCCTATAGATATTTCCTTCTCCTTCAGATTGTTTCGAGCATTAACTTTACGGGGTGATCGTAAATATTATTTTTTATTAATATGTTTGTATGTACCCTAGTTACCTCAGTGACCAAACGTTCACTACAAAGTATGAGATTAAACATGTTCTGTATACTACTGAAGTTCCAGAAGAACTCTGCAAGTATTTCTGTAGATATTTGGCAAAGCGTTTAAAATCGAAAGTGACCATACTTTTGGTCGGAACTTGTATATATAACAAATACAGAGTGTTTATAAAAAGTTCCCGGACATTAAAATTCACTAATTCATTAATAATAGTAAATACAAATTACTAATTTAAAAAGTAGATCATTAATTTAACACTAGAATTACCGAGGCGTGGCATCTGTGACCCAAAACGTGATTTTTCGTTCGTAACTCTGTTAGTTTTCAAAATAAAACTTTGAAACTTTTTGACTGTTCCTAAATACTCAGTATAATGCCTCAACACGAATTTAGTTGAATTTCAAAGAAAACTTTTTTTATCTACAGGTCTGTACATAGAATTACCGTGCTGGGTCATTGCTGACCCGAACGATTCCTGACACGTGCTTTATTTTATTTCAGCGGGTATTTCAACACTATATTTTTCAAACAAATAGTAGAATAATATAAGGATAGGAGATATATCGCACTCGCTTTTTACAAAAGAGGTGATGGGAGGGGGTGTGATCACACGTCTGTCGTGCAATTGCAAGTTCTATGAGTTAGCTTTTACTTGATTTCAAGCTATTGTTGGAATGTTGTAGAATGTTGTTAGCACTGTAATACTTTAAAAACTAAATAAAAAGTATATTTTGTTTGTTTAAAACGTCACGAGGCAAGAAAAAATAGTTTGTTAGTGGTATTACTGTTTCCCACATTTATCATGATGCCGTCGCGACAGATGTCTTTCGAATGAGGGAATTTCAGAATTGCGGAGCGGACGTTCAGAAAATGATTCTAGCGTAGAAATTGCATCTGATAATTATAAAACTTTTGACTTAAAAAAAACAAAATGTGGTTAAAATGCCTATAAAATCTCGTGGTCCGAATCCAGCTCAAGTGGCAGAGAGCTGAATGAAAAAAAAGCCAAGTAAATGACGTAGAAGAAGTCATTAAACAGCCATGAATCGTAACTTTTTTAAATAAAATGTAAAATAAATCATATAATTGAAAAAAGGGACAGAAAGATGCGAAATAAATTTCCCTTTCAAAATCATTTAAAAGAAACGGCAGACTGTGAATATATGGAAGATCTGGTGCAGTACACTTATTACCAGTATGCACATTATTACCAAATTGTATCTGGAAGATATGGTTCAAGATATAGCGATGATAAATACATTGGTCATTTTTAAACATTCAAGAAATTCTAACAGCAAATGTGTCAATATTATAAAATTACCAGAGGAGCTCAGAGAGAAATATATTTAAAAAGAACCTGACGTTATCCGCCCACTGACCATCCAAGAACATTCAAACAGATGAAATAGTTGCCAGATAAAGCAACGTTAAGATAATAGAATTAATAATATTCGTAGATACTGCTTATAATGTGTCTTTGGATTATGCACAGCAAAAAAAGAGATAAAAAAGAAACATAGACCATTGCATTTTATGTGAATTGATTAGATGAAAAATTGTATAATGCAAGTAAAAATATCCCAGAGCTATATATATTTGAATTTATTATGTTTTAATAACTTATTCATCTTTAGGAACATTACTAGAGAATTTAAATTAATAATTTATCGATATATATATTATTCGAAACAGCCTTCAAATCTCAAAGTATCTATTCTGAAATTAGAAATAAAATATTTCTTCGGCAGTATCTATTCACCAAATTTCATATTATGTACCACTAAAGTAGCTAAATTGAATTAATCCTTAATTAAAATTCATGGTATTAAACATCAAATCCTCAATGTCTGTCTGTATTTCCTATACAAATGAAGAATAACATCACTGAAGGCCATAGGTCAGGTATGATCCACCTCGGTCGTTATAGGCATACAAGAAACACGGTAATTCTAGTGTTAATTTACAATAATGTTATACATAATCCGTAAAAAAATTGAAGTTTTCAGCAATAAAATGTTTTAGCTCTACTTCAATTTCTGTAATACCCAAATTAATTTTTTAAAAAACAATATTCTTTATACGCATGATAATCTACCAATTCATTCTAGACAATAAAAAAATTCGCAAAACAGATTTACAAGCGTCAATAAAATAAAAACCACTTCATAAATAGAAGAAATATGTACTAAAAGAGCCTATTATATTGTTAAAATCAATGAAAAATATTTTTACCTCCTTCACTGAACCAACATCTGTTATGCTGTTTGTTATCCAGAAACGTTCAATTGAAGTCCCGCCGATATCGTGGCTGAGAACGCAACATTTATCGCGATACACAATCAATAGTGGAATGCAACATAATTAGCTTTTTTTTAATTTGCGTGATAATTTCAATTGTTTCTCCTCGTAATAACAAATCAATTATTAAAATTTACAAGCTTTTCAACTTTGCTGTGATAATTCGACATTTGTAATGATATGCTGTATTCTGCCATTGGTAATACACTATGACGCAAAAGTTTAGACAATGACGTCATTCAGCTTTAAAATGTAGAATTATGATGTCAGAATTACAAAAACCTGTAAATATATTCAAAAACTGATTTAAAATGCTATGTACAAAAAGACAGTCGTTTTATTTGCTATATAACTAATTTTTTTCATAAAAATTCAAATGTGCTTGTCGCAAAAGTTTAGACACTATTCTAAATTTCTTTGAATATTCGCTGGCATATGCAAATTTAGAATCGATGATGTCACAAATTTGGAGTACTTAAGTTCTGCAAACGATTGCGCTTCATAGTCGACATGCCGAGAGCTAAAGAAATTCAAGTGAATGAGGTTTCAAGGATTTGGCAGTTGCAAGGTGAAGGGAAGAGCGTTTCTGAAATTTCTGCTATTATTAATAGGTCAAAAAAATCTATTTATCGAGTTTTATCGAGTGGTTCCGAATATAAAGTAAAATGTCGGTCTGGGAGGCCACGTGTGACAAATGTACGAGAGGATCGCCTGATACAAAGACTAGCGAGTACTCAACAAATGAGCGTACGTGGAGTTCAAAGCTCATCGGGACTCTCTGTATCAAAGGATGCGATTCGTAGACGAATTTTGGAAAAAGGAACAATCGTTTATAGCAAAATGCAGAAGAAACCAGCTCTGAAACCACATCATAAGTTACAAAGACTTATGTGGGCTCGAAAGCATATGTCATATGGAGAGAAATGGCAGTCAGTCATATTTAGCGATGAAAAAAAGTGGAATCTGGATGGTCCAGATGGTTGTTTATCGTATTGGCATGACTTGCGGAAGGAACCTCGACTTTTTTTAGTCGCAGACAAGGAGGGGGCTCGGTGATGGTTTGGGCAGCCTTTTGCTATAATGGACAAGTATCTCTGACCTTCACCAGTGGTCGTCAAACTTCACAGCATTATACACAGACATTAGAAGAAAACCTACTGCCATTTGCTGAGCTTCTAGGGGTCCTCAGTGGGAATTTCAGCAAGACAATGCTTCAATTCACACTGCAAAACATTCAAAATCTTGGTTTAATTCCCATAATATAAGAGTTCTCGACTGGCCAGCATGTAGCCCAGATCTTAACCCTATAGAAAAGCTTTGGAGCATCATGTGTCGCAAAGTTTATAGCAACGCTAGACAATACTCTTCTGAAAAGGAACTTAAGACATCTATTGAGAATGCATGGTACGATATCAATCCACAAACTATGCAAGATTTAGTTTCTTCCATGCAATCTCGTGTATATGACGTAATACATAAGCATGGATGCGCAACCAGGTTTTAAAAATTGTTTATTTCGATTTTATTTAATTTGTGTCTAAACTTTTGAGACAGCAGTTTATTTTTGTTACCATTTAATTTATTGCAATATGCACAATTCCACTTTTCTTTGTTATAAATATTGTTTATATGTACAGCACATTAATTTCAGGCAGTGATTTGAAAATTGAATAAATATTTTTCAAAGTATGTAAGAATTTCTTCATTGTCTAAACATTTGCGTCATAGTGTACATGGCTGTTTCTGTTCAGATTTCAGCCAGTGGATCGTTGAGACTTCAATTGAGCGTCTTTGATAACAAACAGCCTAAATGATGATGCATCAGGCAGAAAGATAAAAATATTGTTATGTTTTGTATCAACGTGATAGAATCTTTTAGTGTTGACGTCTTCTATTTATGAAGTGATTTTTATGCTAATGACGCCTTTAAATCTGTTTTGTGAAGGATTTTATTGTCTATGTATGAATTGATAGATAATCACGAGTACTGATATTTGAAATATAATGTTACTATTGCTTAATATGAACAAATATATTTTTTTTTCTTTAGATAAATAGAATACAGATAACTTCCTTAATATATATATGTAATTTTGCATGTTATTTTACTCTTTATTACAGATTGAAACTGCATAGCCTGAAATGTTCATTTTATCTAATATAGAAATCTCTAAAATTTAAACTATTTTTTAAGTACACATTTTATGAGATATTTATAATATGTTATTTCATTTATGCATATTTGAAAGCTTATCCTATAATTTTAATACAAACGAATAATGGATGTTACTTTTGTGTCACCTTCTAGATACAGAGCACAAAAACTATATGAATGCGAAATGGCTGAAAAAATATTATGAATACTTTTCACATTAATATTTTACATTTCGATATTCTTTATCAAGTGTTTGGAATGCAAAACAGAGCAACGTTTTTCAATAAAAATATGCATCAAAAGTGTTTTTTGACAACAAAAATACACTTTAAGCTTTTTAAGGTAAATTTTCTACATCCTGCATATGTATTAAAAATATTATCTGTTTTTTTCTCTTTTTCACACTTAACACATTTTTAAAAAGAATATAATTTTTTTTCTATATTTGAAAAAGCAAGTGTTTTCTATTGATTTAATCTAAAAATAGCAAGATGCAGGAATACATACATTTTATCTCTTGAAATGACATACAAAATATAAACCGAGGAAATTATAGAATTTATATTTAGTGGAAACCACAAATTATTACTAAAATCATATATATCATTACCAAATGCACATTTATAAAAAGATCGGGATAAATATTTTTAATGAATATTAAAGTTTTAAGTTTGTTTTATTGACAATGTTTTTATAAAGACTATATTATTAATGCGTATAATGATTTAAAATGATAAATGAATAGCAGTAACTACTTTCAACAATAGCACGAAATATGAGTTAAACAGAAGAAATTTAATTTTCTTTTTAGGATGTACACAAACAAAAATCTATGAAAATAGTTAATATAGTAATGTATGCCAAAGAATAAAACTTTTGAAACATAATGATTTACATATAACTATTTTCGTATACTATTGCGAATACAGCTTCTACGAAAAATTTTCATTTCTGCTGTCTATCTTAAACGCCGTTCATACACTCGCCTTAATTGACTTCTCCTGTCACAGTACTATAAACGTTACCTTAATTGTGATATCTGTTGATATCATTATTCAGTTTTTTTTTATATATAGAATATTCTTTACACCCACACAAATCTCACTGAAAAAATGTTTCTGTGCTCTATTTGTCGCCATTGTGTCGATGATACTTTACCACTATACCCGTTTGTGTTATCCCCTAGCTGTAAAAAATAACAACATTTTCCGTATGCCAAATGTGCTCTCTCTATACATATTATCTTTACCAATATCATAATTCAGAAGTGTAATATCTTAAAATTATTGCTTTCGGCATAAGCGATATCTCAGTCTTTATTATCTCTTCTTTTGCTAAAGAACAATTTTCCGCTTTCTGTAGTTCTGCTTAATCTGAATCTCTTAGAAATATATATATATATATATATATTTACAATTATGCCATTCTTTCTCAAATTTAAGACTCCCTTAGTTAAAATTCTTAAGCCTTGAAATTTCATGTAAATCTTTACTTATCAGTAAACTAATTTTCTCTAAAATAAAAGACCTAATATATATTTATGATTATTGTGGTATTTATAGTATTAATTATGAATTTGGTGAGCTTAATGTGAGCTTAATTATTATTTAGCTTAAAACTTAAAGAAAAAGACTTGCGATGTATCACATATTTTATTCTCGGGATTTTTAGCCATAACTACTTTACCCTATTTGCAAATATTACAATTTTATTGTGTTTTAAATAAACTATATTCAATTGTGCATTACAAATATTTTCAGTATATAATAATGGATGTTCTAACTATGGTGTAACTTAATGTTCACATCAAATTATTAAATTTTCAGTAGACTAAGAATGTAAAATATTTGAAGTAAAAATATTATTTTTGAAATTTAAAATGAAAATTAACCTTTAAATTAGTTATTCTATGGAAAGAACAGGCAATAAAAGTATTTTCGTTGGAAGTAACATAAATGAATATATAAACGTCTTCGATAATTTTCCAACATTTTCGTCACTGAAAAACGCCAGTTTTTCATATAACAACAAACCTTTACGGTAACAATAAAACTATTAACTTAACGTTTATATTAAAATTAAGAGAGGTAATATTTTGTTTAAAACAAAGACGTGATTAATTCACATCTAAAATGTATAAAATCTTCATCTGTAATTCGGTCTATTATTGGTTATCTTTAATAAAACTTTTAGTAAAGACGATATTGTGGGCAAACTAATTCTGATCTCCTGAAATATCTTTTTGAAGAATATTTTTAAAGAATGAGTTTTGATTTTCAATATGTGATATTACGTAGCTAGAAAATTCACTTTTTAATTAATAACTCTTCAAAATATTATTTAATAATTTAGGCATACTGGAAGTTACATTAAGTTATAGAAGAAAGTCGTTGATAAAGGAAGAATATTATTGAAGTACCTTAATAAAATAACATGGAAAAGATTTTTTTAAACTATAGTTTGAAAATGAAAAGATAATGCCGTGAATGTATTAGAAAAATAAAAAAATATTTTACTGATGTTTTTAGAAACCGCTTCATTAGTTCCATAAATCAATTAATAATAAAGCAAGTATACTACCTACAATCACACTCCTAGTATATACACATACAGCGAAATTTAACTGTATAAAAGCACATATTATTTTAATAAATAGCTGCATCTGCTTAGACTTTCTCCGGATGATTAAAGAAATCTGTTCTGCAATAGTTCTTGTGAACACTTATGAAGTAATCAACCTACATATCTTAACACCTGTCGCTGATATATAAAAAGTAATATTCACAATTGAATCTCAATCCTCAATTTATAAATTAATTTCAATTTATTATACATATATGTTAACCTGAAATCATTACTTCTGGGAACTATAAAGGACGCATTGTCATATGCGTTTCATCAATAACAATTTTGTGTTAGAACTTTGATTTTAATGTTAAAATTTGAATTTAAAACTTTCAGCACTATAAAATGGACTCCAGTTGTTTCAGACACCATATAATTTAAGTTGCCGTTCAAGTCGAACATACCAGAATAGGAAATTATCATTATATTTACGTAAGATAATTGAATAGTTGCTTTATTGTTACACTTTGTACAGAAAAAATGTTTTCAAATTCAATGGAATCTCCTGTAAAAATGCGCAAAGAGAAAAAAGTATGTTACTTTAACTAATTAAAAATTCATACATGCGCATTGCTAATTAATTCAAGGATATTTTATGAATATTTTTACATCTAGCTTATGCATATACCATCCGTTTTCCAGTATAAGATCGTATATATAACAAATATGTTAAAATGAAGCGGAATATTGGTGTTTGATTTCTGCACAATATCTTAAAAATAATATATCTTTTAATAGACTCGTTAAAATTTCATGCGACTGATACCCAAATGACAATTCAAGATATCGGATCAAAGTAGACAACAAATAAAATTAAAAAATAATAGATATTAACACATCAGTGAATGGTGTTCCTATCTAATAATGCATAAATCATTACAAAAACTACCAAACTCATATTTTTAAATAAACAGTTGATAATGAAAGTAATATAGTAATTAAATACGTTTAAAATTTGTAACAAAATATTATATAAATATTTGGATTGAAACATCGAAGAATATGGATCTCCAATCTATTTTTTTTATATTTTTTCCATTATTTGATAAAAAATTGCATTAAAAAAATTAGAATCCATTATGAAATAATCCAGATTATCAATATAGTATAATAGATTTAGTTACATTGTATAAATACAAGCAAAAAAAAATAAAACAAAATAGTAAAAAATAAAATTTAAAAATAACAGATATTAACATATCCATGAATGATGTTCCTACCTAATAATGCATAAATCATTATAAAAACTATCAAACTCACATTGTTTATATAAACAGTTGATAATAAAAGTAATATAGTAATTAAAAACGTTTAAAATTTGTATAATTTCGAGCATTTTGAGCTCACAAAAAATAAAAATTATAATAAGTAAAAAAATACATGCCCATTACATTTTCATCGGGCAAAACGTATTTTTCTGTTTTTACCGTGCTGTCATGAAAAACAGCCCGGCACCACAATTGAATATAATGATTAATTGAAATTCAGAGACGAATAATAAGATCGAAGCATTCAAATCCCCAGACCTGCCATTTGAACAGTGCTGAACAGTACAGCAGCAATGAAAGGCTTCGTAGTTGAGAGCAGTTTGACTCCAAGTGTATTGGTTGATTGTCTTCTTATATTGTGAGCCATTGGGAATAGAAAAATTGTAGTTTGAAACTACTTAAGAAGTAAATGACAAGAAAAAAATATCAGGAATTAAAAAAAAAATAAGAATAAAATTAAAAAATAAGAAGGAAAATTAAATTAAAAAAATTAAGACAAGATATGATTAGTATGTAGAATAATATAAATTGATATAAATAATTATCAATAATTAATATGATTGATACTATATATATATATATATATATATATATAATAAAATAATATTTATTATATCAATATAGAATATTGATATAGTAAAATAAATTAAGTAAGAGTATTGTGTAGTTACGAAAGTACTAAAACCACGATTTTTTATGTTAATTTAACGTATGTAGTTTTTTAATTTTTACAGTGCCAAAATCAGTATTCAATGAAAAATTAAAAAAAAAAAAGAAAAAGAAAAAGGGAAAGCCCTTTGGGCGAGTGCTTGTAGTTATCTAAACTATTAATTCGTTAAACTTTATAAGTGACTCTTTGTAATTTGGAAACAAAGAAATTGAAGTATTTATTAGGTAGTTATATATTATTTTAAATTGTATAACTTAACAGTAAACGATTTTCAATTTAAGAAAAAAAAATTTTCTTAATTTTATCTTATTTTTTCTTATTTTTTCCCCGTTTCTTCTTACAGATATTCCTTTACAACTACATTTACGTTAGAGAACCATGTTAGTTTTTGGAATAGTCTCGAAAAAAAAAAATTCAGTAGAAACAGGGCTTAGATTTCGTAAAATGTTCAAATATATAGTCTATAATATGTATACGCAGCGAAATGACTAAGTTGAACAAATGTTATTTTTATACATTATACTTTATTTATATATATTAATTTTCACTCATTAGCCATTGCAGAGAAAACAGTTTTAACCTAAAAATTCTTGGGAAATTAGGAAATTGTTTGCGATCATTCACTAGTAGGTCGTTTTGAAAAATATATTTCGTAGAAGCGTGTCTGAAAATGATGCGCATTGAAAAAAAATGCTATCTAACACACAAAGTAATGCTAATCAGTTTCAAAGGATATAAGTGTTGAAAAATTATAATCCATACATCAATTTATTCCCTTCCCCCCTTTAATTTTTACGTTCACCAAAAATTTTTAAAGAAGAAATACCTTTATTATGACGGTTCTGTCATAAATAGCTAAATAATGTGTTATTGTAAGAATTTTGAAAATTTTTAAGAAAGGAGATAATTAAACATTTTTGTTCCTTCATTAAAAATTAATTTAAACATTTATTTGAAAATTATCTGTTAAAAACAAGTATAATAAAATATAAAATATTTCAAAACTTTTAATATTTATTTCCGTTATACAGTATAA
Organism: Maratus speciosus; assembly: GCA_963932465.1. Taxonomy (NCBI): domain Eukaryota; kingdom Metazoa; phylum Arthropoda; class Arachnida; order Araneae; family Salticidae; genus Maratus; species Maratus speciosus. The sequence goes on along the minus strand of OZ010791.1, from coordinate 372,208,860 downwards.
TATTAATTAGATGAAAAAATGGAAATTTCAATTCAAAGGAAATAATGAACGGAACACACGACATTAAAAGTAATTACGTTTCTTAATTTTGTAGATTTTAATTCATTGTTGCTACACTATATGGCTAAAGGTGACAAGTCACTTGCGATTTTAGACGTTTTGTTAAATATCTAGAAAAATACATAAGGAATTAACCTGAAACTGCAGGTGTGTAAACAATATAGTATAGGTCATATATTTCCGCGAATATATTTTTCATGAAACCCCACAGGTGACCGTCAACAAATTGAAAAAGAACGAATATATTTTGGATGATCCTGTAAAAACTAATGCAGCAAAAGCTTTCAAACTCAAGATTATTAATAAGTGGCTTATTTTAATATACTGTGTTCAATTTTATGAAGATAGCATGTATACTCCCAGAGAAATTAAGGTTTTTATAAAAACAGTACGAAATTTCGCCAGATTTTTGCTTATAATTTTTAGAGTTCTTAATAAAAAAAGTTATTTTCAGTAAATATGACAAACAATATTGTACATAACACCCTGCAATCAGAATTAAAAAATAATAAAAAAACAGATGAAAAATGAGTAGGTTTACTAACAAATGTTTCACTGCGCATTCGCGAATGCAATCAAAATATCATATGCATAATGTATTAGCTAAGCATATAAAGCAACTTTTGTGACAGTCTCAAAATCATACCTTGAAAATTCTGAAAATTATCGTCGTTAGAATAAGCTCGAAATCCGTTGTTCCCCAAATGAAGCAAAACGATGAGGGGTTGTATCAAATATCTGTTGATTAGGGCCAAGATAGCGTACCAATATTGCAATAAAAGTTTCTCTATAAACTTAGCTAATACATTATGCACATTATATTTTGATTGCATTCGCACATGCGCAGTAAAACATTTTTTAGTAAACCTGCTTATTTTTCCACCAATTATTATTATTTATTTTAATTCAGATTACACAGTATTGTGTACAGTGTTGTTTGTCATATTTTCTGAAAGGGATTGTTTTTTTTTTATATTAAGGATTCTGCAAATTAAAAGCAAAAAATTTGGAGAAATATCGGGCAGTTATTACAAAAACCTTAATTTCTCTACGAGTATACATGCTAACCTTATAAAAATGAACACAGTATATTACAATGAGCCACTTATTAATAATCACGAGTTAGAACGCTTTTGCTACATTAGTTTTTACAGGGTTATCCAAAAGATATTAGTTTTTTTCAATTTGTTGACAGCCCCCTATGAGTTTTCCGGAAGAAATCTTCGCGGAAATATATGACCTATACTATACTGTTTACTCACCTGCAGTTTCAGGGTGACCGGACACTTTTGGCCATATGGTGTACATATGTTAATTAATGTTTTTTCAGATTCACATTCATTTTTACATTATTTTGCTAAATTTATATTTTATGATTCAAATCGCAATAAATAGCACATTTAATCACAGCTTTTAAAATTAATATATATTACATATACATATATATATTTTTTCAAATTTGTGGTAAATCCCGTTCACCAAAGTTGTAAAACCCTCTTTTTTCATAGTATTGTACTTTAATGTCTAGTACTCTTGTATTTCTAAAATTGTTATAAGTAAAAGCAAAGTATTATTGAAATTATAAAAGCTTTAGTTTGGGGTTTTGCTTTTTACATAAAACACAGGAAACTTATGTTTGGATAACGAACATTTATTTTTATTTTACTTTTTTAATAGTTTAAAATTTTACGCGTGAAATTAAAGATTTACTTCAGCCGATACAAAATAATGAGATGAAAATTAATTAGTGTCTTACGGAAGTACTTTTCCATGTTTAAAAAAGAAAAATGAAAATTCCTCTTAGGTATTAAATAAGTTATATAAATATAAACTCTATTTCCCTATTCGTTAGATGAAATCACTATTTAAAATAATGTGTGTTTCTTCGGGAAACTTTTAATTTAGTATGCGTAGAAAGAAATTATTGAAATGATTTCGTACCGTAGGCAAAGGCAAAATGTAATTTGACATTATATGCTGCAACATAATTTAAACGTTCCGCCTCTAGGGATGCTATGGGGTTCATAGACTTTAAAAAGGAGTTATATCTGACGGGAAAATTTAATCCATAATATAACTACAAAAAAACATCTTTAGCATTATTCAAGAATCTCATTACTCAGTAATTTTATTATTATCAATGTCACCAAAAGCATTATAATACCGTTAATTTAAAACAGTTGAAATATGCAGAATTTTCTGAAAGGAGATAATTGATTTTACGTTATGTTATTGCCAGATTAGAAAGTAAAACATTTTTTTTAATTAGTCATTTCTTAAGAAACTTTCTACAGATTTTCATAAAAGCACGAATATGAAAGCAATTATACTTTTGGAACAAACATTGTAAATATATATATATTAGGGTGGGCCGAAAAAAACTTTTTTTTTTTTTTGATTCGCTATACCGCGGAAAACTTGTATCTAGGGTACCTTAGTAAAATGCAATAACAAAATAAATAAATTTTTACGTTTGGCGGTAGCGCATCGGGCATAAAATTTGAGAAAAAACACGATTTTGATAATTTTCCTAATAAATGGAAATAAATCAAATAACTTATATAACAAGCAGCTATAGGCATATTTTAGTAGAAAATAGTATAGAAATGATAAATAAATAAAAAAATAAATACATTTCGCAACACATTGGCAGCGGATTATGTTTTTAAAAAAGGCATTTTTTTTTTAAATGACAAATTTTCATAGAAATAAAAACTTCTTTTCTGATTGTACTATTACCAGATCTGATTAAATTTATCTGATTGTACCTGAGTGTAATTTCACTTTATAATAAAATATAGTCTTTTACTTGTCTTTACTTGCTAAAACTAGGCACTGAAGATCTCGAGAAAAGTGTCGTTCTTATAAATACATCTCTGGACCCGAAAACTTTTTATGATGCCTCGGTTACCAGCTTCACGCACCGTTCTACTGTTTCGAATTGACATGGGAATTGGTCAAATTTCCACTGGGCCGCTGTTTTACCTGATTCGACCTTAGACCAAATCTCTTCTTTGGTGGCTCTTCTCAGAAAAAGGTGGTGGTGAAAGTGTGGTAGAGTTCCAGTGAATCATTTCGATGTAGTCTGTAGCTAGAAAAATGATTTTGGATGTTTGAAAACACCTGATTGACTTTCTTTTAGAAGCTAAGTTTCTAGCATTTATATTCCTTGTGAAACATAACTCTCGTATATGATCCATTTTATCTACTATCATACTCAAAAGCAAATTTTCTGGATTGGCAAAAAATGCGCTTCTCTCAATTACTGGTTCAATGAGCTTCAGCAAGTTTTCAGAGAGGAATTTGAATATTTTATAACTTTCAATACATGTTCCGGCCCATTTGAGAAGTATTTATTTATTTTAATACTTAACCATACAGGTGCATAAGACTTACGGAGAAAAGAAACTATAATCTTGTATTCGTCTGTTTGTATTTTCAATACTTAAATATAACTGGAGAATTCTGTTCTCCGTCGTTACCCACCTTGAGTGGAAAGTGTGCTAGGCTCAGAACAGATAAATCCTCAGGACAGCTGCATGCTTTTATAGTACAAATAATTATGTCCAGTAGGTACTGCTGAACTTTGCTTAAATTTTACCGGTCAGTTCTGGAAATTCACACTCAACACTGTTACCACTGTTTATCACTGGGAGTTTCTCACATTTCCTCAGCTGCGTGCCAAACGGACTAGTGATTTTGGCTCAGTCGTTTCACCCTCTAAAGTTTGAAACAAACGCCGGAATGGCAACTCATTGAAATGTAAGAGGCATACACCACCACCTCTTCCCACTGTAGTGGTCTTTTAACTTCTTCTTCAATGTGAATAACACCGGTTTTCCACACCGTATTAGCAAATGTGCCATCACATCCAATCACATTTTTTTTGTTTCCTTTACGTTCACACTTCCAATTTTGCCAATACCATGCATTCTTTGAAAGTACAAGAATTTTAGTTCAATGATGGGTATATATTTTGCTTTTTTACAGTTACAAATAATGGACACTCACAAACCTCAGGGACCATTTTACAATTGCAGTCTAATATCATTTTCACTTACACGCAGAGACATCAAACAGTAACAAAGATTTTTATTTTAAATCTTCAACTCTCTTTTTTAACTTTTACTTTCCTTATCACGCTTAAATGATTCCATAAGATTACGATAACTGTCATGATATGCATTTGTTAACTGAACAATTCTGTAAGGCGTTACTGTCTGTACTGAAGCTTTATCAAATACAGATTTAACTTTTGGCGTCACAATAAATGAAAAGTGAGAAAAATTAACTGATCTGTTGTTTGATTTCAAGGCTAAGTTGAAATTTTCATAGAAGCAACACTTGAGAACGTCTTCATAACTTGGAAGTTTATTCACCGGTAACTCTTTTGGGTGGCGAAATAACGGGCAGTTAAATTCACTGCGAGTAATATATTTGGAAACAGCCATAACACAGCGATCGAATCACTTATTAAGCGGTCATTCATTAAATCAGTCTTTAAGAAACACGATTGAAACGCACAAGAAGAACACACTGCTAATCATTGCCGACAAAATTCTAGTGATCAACTCACAGGAACCGTTGTGTCATAAAGCACACGCATGCGTATTGCACGGTGGATTGTGAAGCGTCAATACAAGTAGTATTGACGGGCTCCAATTCGCAGCAGGACTCGTCACGCTGGAGTGCTACCAGAGTAGAAGGTCTCATAATACAGCTTGAATGCGTCAAATTAAGGATATTTTAATTGCTTTGCGCTACCTTAAATGAAGTAATTTTGTTTCCTTTTTTTTTATTATAATGTGCTTTTTGATCTTTCTTTTAAAACCTTTTCACCATAGCAGTTTTTTATATTTTTCGTTTATAGCTTTAAAAAATCGAAAGAAAACTACTGCTTTTTCAATAAATTTCAAATATTCAAGTGCGATGCGCTACCGCCAAACATAAAAAAATTATTTAATTTGTTTTTGCATTTTACTAAGCTACCCTAAAGCCAAGTTTTCCGCGGTATAGCGAATCAAAAAACAAAAAAAAAAGTTTTTTCGGCCCACCCTAATATATATATATATATTCCTTCGTTTGCAATCTAAATGCGTAATTATTTTAAAATTGCTTTTTTAATACTTTCCAAATTAAAAGTTCCTCATATTTTTATTTTAATGGTAAAATTTTGTTAAATATATATAAGAAGTACGATTTGAAACATCAATTAAAATACATTATTAAAACATTTCAAATGTATATATTTTAATATTAGGATTAGGATATATTTAAAGACTTTGGTATTTTGAGCTTTAAATCTAAGATTAAAAGAAATATTTCCACAGCAAAGATTTGAAATTATGTACCATGGACACTTGAAACAACGCAAAACTTAGTTAAATAAATTTAATAATATATATGTAAATCTAACGTTTAATTTCTTTTTTTCTTTACAATTCTGGAGGTATACAGCCTTAATTTAATGCGCAACTGATTAGTAACTGCTATAATTCATATGTATACTACAGGATATCATAAACTTATATAATGATTAATTAATTATAATTAAAAAATTATTGAAAATTTATTTTACGAATAAATGCGAAACATTAATTTCTTAACCTATAATAAAAATGATAAGCATTTAAAATTTTATTGATTAATGTTTGTGACGAACAGAATATTTCATCAATCCATAAATTAAAATTTCTTCAACTGATGTTAACACACATAAAATGAAGTCGTTACACTACACAAAAATCATATATAAAAAGTTTAACGTTTTATATGGGCATACACTACGTACATACTGAGATGGGGATGAAAGAGGCAATCGCCCCAAGAACTCAGCTTTCTCTTAAAGTATAAGTGCAATCCCGGGAAGGGGGAGACTGAACTCCACTGCACACATTAAGACACTCTAACAATGACTAACATTTGCAATATTATACAACATGTAATACATAAAAAAATAATTTGCTAATGTTTCCCTTATAACCTATAAGATGCGTGCCAATATATAGATTGACAGGAAATGTACCATTTTCTATACATGCATAAAAAATAACAGGACATAATTATTAAAGCAATAAAAAAATAGATCACCACTAAATATGAGTGTGAATATAGGAGTTGGGAAATATTATAGGAAGTGAAAATGCTGATAATTACATTGTTTTTACAAAACAACTAAATAAAACAAACCAAAGGAATAACTAATAATATTTACATCATGTACAACACAGGAGATCCTATCGAAAAGTTGAGCAAATAACACTAAGACGACTTAACTGTCTCAAAAATACAGATTTTTGCTAATATAAATTTGTTGTCTTCTAAAAATTTCATACAATCCGCGATACGTTGCAGGAAAACATGCAGTGCAATCTGTTGCGTTTTATTAACGTGGTAGTAGGATGTTAGAGTACAGTGTGAAATATAGTGTAATGATGTTGATAAGAAACTACATATGCCAACAGATGAGTCCGATTATTAATCGTATATAAATGTTGTTGGAATGTTTCACTGAGTAATGAGAAAGATATACGATGTTAATGTGGTAGTAGGATGTTAGAGTACAGTGTGAAATATAGTGTAATGATGTTGATAAGAAACTACATATGCCAACAGATGAGTCCGATTATTAATCGTATATAAATGTTGTTGGAATGTTTCACTGAGTAATGAGAAAGATATAAAGGTATATGATACTTATAATTTAAATACCACCGCGCAAAACATAGAGATTCCTCTTTCAGTGTACATGAAATGTGGCGAAAGGTTCATGCATCTAAAATATCATATTTTCTCATAAATTTCGTATAAAGTTGAGAAAGATACAAAAGAAAATGTACAACGTCATAAAAAGTCCACCAATAGGGTTCTTTATGAAGAATAATTTAAAATGAGTTCGATCAGCGGAGTGTGAAAGAAAATAAAAAGAAATTGTACAGTGGGACGAAATGACCAAAATCGGCAACATTAAGCCAAATATTAGAAAATATATGACACAAAAACTAGATGATCTTGTTTTATACATTCCAGAGTTTACGAGAAATCATAAAACGGGACAAAAATACAACATATAAGTTTAATAAACCTGTATGTTAAATTGAATTGTTGCATAATTTTGAAGTTTTGCAAAGTTGTTTACTTGGCAATGAAGGCTTGACTTGGAGAGTTAATATCACCTTTTCAAGTAATATTAAGTCTGTTTTAGTCTTTCAACGCTATTCAAGCGAATACAATTTCATTCTAAAATGTGATTTTGTAGCATTTTGTATGTTTCGCATATAAAAATGCATGGTTTTAAACATAATTTAAAAACGCAGGAATAAAAAACGTTCAAATTATTCTGGAAAACCGGATTTCTACTTTTTTTTCCTTAGTTATTGTGGGAGTAAAAATCACAATAATCACATCCATGGTGTTCGGTAGGGCCAGAAAACTAATTAAAGTACCTTAATACGATCGAAGTGGATTTTTTTAGTCGAATTTTGAAAATACCAGTTTTAAGAATAAGATTCTTTATTTTCTCCATTTTGGTACAAGAATTTTTCATTATGACTTCACATTCACATTCCGCACCTTTAACAACATAAAATTACCAAATAACAAACCATTTCAATTTCTTTTACTATCTCTATCTTCATATTTTAACGGTACTTAAACTAGTACTATCGTTATAATTCACACATTTCACAATATTTTAATTATACATCGATTATATATACATATACATGGTTACATATAAACAATACAGATATATATATATAATCACGGTGTATATACAAACGACATAAAAAATAAAGCTCTATTAAGAAGAAATTCATTAAAAATACTGCCTTGCACCTGCATTACGATAGCATAATAATTTTACTATTTTTCAGAAACCTGAATTCTACTTTGAGCTCTCATCAGATGTAGCATGATATTTCCTATACATAATACGAAATCATAATATTGGAATACATATTATTATATATATCTATGTCAGAGTTGATGCACAAAGCATAAGCATTTGGCGAAAGCCAAAGTTTACAAGAATTTACAGGCAATATGCTTTTTTCATTTTATGACGTTTTAAAGATGACTTTCTTGTATAAATACTTTTATACCAGTCTTCCTAACTTTGCAATTTCAAGATTAGTTTTGGGTTAATTGATAAAGAATCACTTCACAAATTTTACACACCATCAAGGCATTCCATCATTTTAAAACCGCGCTTTTTGAAGAACGTTTTTGACAACCTCCTGATATGCAACCTTCTTTATGGTATAAAGGTCCACTTTGAGACATGCAGCGTTATACAGATTAACAATATTCCTTATTTGCCGAGCCATTCTTGAAACATTACATATTGTGATTTGACATCATTTGGTATAAATTGCATAATTAAAAAATAGTTTTTGTGTTTAATAATTTATATTATTTTGAGATACCTGATATCATGTAGAATTACTGTACAGCGATCTATTTGTGTATAATAAATAATATTAGTTTTCCTATAAACTGATATGTCTGAAGGAATGTGACTGATATGTCTGGTTTTGAATAAAGCCTACACTTAGTCTCATTTGAATTAGGAAAATGTGGTTGTGATTTCCAGACATAGTAAGAGGCACTTTTCTAATATCTCAATAAATGAAATTTTATATGTTTGAAAAAGTTCTTTGAAAAGTCCGTTTTCATTTGAAAGTTAATATTAAACACATTAACTCACTAAAACACACGAATTACCCTATTTATAAATATTATAAGGTACCAATAATGAGAACAATAAGTAATAAAACAATCTATGAAACATATGTTGTAGAAAATATTCAAATATTCAGATGAAATGGTTTTAGTACTTCTCCAATTAAAATTATTTGATATAACTGTTTAATTTAATTTATCATTCCTGAATGCAAGACAATAAATAAATAAATTATGTTTCCCAATTAATTTTATGATGCGGCTGTGTGATAACAAGTATAAAATTCTAAAAATGCGTTGAAATATTTCCTATTTACGAAGCATATCATGTATTACTTACTGATATTCTACTTCGAAAATACAATTAAAACACTAAATAAAATTGTATGTATTTTAAATCAGGTTCTCATTAAAAATTAAAATTTCATGAAAATAAGTAGGAGAAGAAACGTTAGTAATGCAAAATAAAAAACTAAAAAAAAAACTAATTAATTAGGATTTTTAAGAAAAAATAGCATATGATATGAAAGAGAAAATGACATTAAATGAAGCATATAATTAGCGTCAGATATAATAAAGTTTTAATTTCCTTATCATTCATTAGCCTGAAAAACAATAACTTACACAATTTAAAACGCTTATATTAATTAAATGTCAAACAAATTATTTTTTTCGTGTAAGTAAATTATTAAGGAACTTTTTAAGCACCTTTAAAGGAAGTTAATAAATCTGATTAAAAATTTCAGCAGGAAATAAATCGTTGTAAAATTCGTTTCCAGTGTATTTAATTTTTTTATCTTTCTTTGTTGAAAATATAATATATCAAAACATGTTATGAGATGATTTTGGAATAACATGTTTTTGTAATCATTTTATGAAAATTCATTTGCTATAATCGAAACCAGATTAATAAATAGCCTAAGATGGAAAATTAAATGTATTTATTTTCTAAATTAAATGGTCATGTTTAACTAACACTAAATGCACAGGTCTTTGATAAAACATGTTTTCTTCATGTATATGTATATGTGCCATTATAAATGTGTACGAGCCGCCGTTACTGCCACGCATAAAATCCCTACCAAAAATATAAGCCATCTACGGATATGATAAACAGTATGGACACTTTGACACTATGTAAACATTGAACACACCAAGGCTTTATGCATCTACTGACTTCTTCCTTATACATTTACGATGTAATAGAAAGTAAATATTTACAAGAATGAAATGGAAACCATCCGTTTCGAAAAAGGAAAAGCAGGGATCAAACTTTGAAGTGGATTTAGACATGGAATCCCATTTCGACTAAGCTGCTTACTGCTTTCTTAGAATATATTTTCGAGAAACTGTATTACGAAATCAGGGGAATTAGAATAAGTAGCGAAAACCTTAATTATATCGGGTTTGCTGACAACATTTTAATATTCAGTAACAAAACTGAAGAATTAAAACTATGTAAAATTTTTTGTAGAAGCTAGTATTCAAAATGGGGGCAAAAAAAACAAAAAAAAAAAAAAAAAAGGAAAAAACTGATATGATCTTCAATTTATTTGATCAAAAATGAAGATTGCCTAGAAAATGTACAGAGACTAAGGAATAGCGGAGTTGTATCTACTTTGGGCAGGAAATAACATCCGACAACAGCATGCTGAATAAAACCAACAGTCGTATAAGGAATGGATTCGTACTGTTCGGAAAATAGTATTATTTTGAAGAGAAAAATGCCTATTTGCCTAAAAAGAAAAATGTTTAATCAAAGTTTTTGTCTGCAATAAGATACATAGCTTAAGGAGACAATGAACCTTCAAAATCATTTTTTTCCACTATAATACTATCCAAGGGCACACTATATGCATTATGGCATATATTTATCACACAAGAAATTCTATGCAAGTTATATGCAAGCATATAGTGTGCTTTTACTTTAATTCCATTAACCAAGAATGATATTTTTATTGTTGTAAATAAAGAAGGATTGTCTAGTTGAACGCTTCCAGTTTTTCTCTGAATTACATGCACTGCTAGAAAACTTCACAACGGGTTTGAGCTTAGAATAACTGTAAGACACCTACGTACTTTCAAATAAGACTAGGTCTTTTCAAGCTTTTTATAAAACGAAATATGACAGTTCGTTGTGAATTTATAATGTTTGAAGAAAAATGCCCTTTTGAGTAGCTTGTGGCATGTCACTATGGTGTGTTTTCATTAGCGCGGTTTATCAGTCAAAGCTCCAACAAAAATTTTAAAAACAAAATCAATAAATTCAGCAAACTTTCTGTGCAGGAATCTAAAATTGCAAGAAACCCATTAAAAACATGTTCACTAACGCATGTATGAAGGTTGTGGGTAAATGAAAAAAAAAAAACAAAAAAACAAAAAAAAAAAAAAAAAAAACATTACCGGTTGCAGTGCACTCGTTGAGAAGCAATCTCTAAAATTCCCGATTGTCATTAAATGCATGTATGTACGTACCAATGCATGTATGAGCGCCGTGCGTACATAAAAAGAAAAATAAATCACTAGATGCAGAAAATTCCATGTGTAGTACTCTCTAAAAAGCACGAAACTCTTTAAATTCACTGTTACACTGCACACTCTAAATTAAAATGTCTGAAATTCAGACACTTAAGTGTCTGAAATGGAGTGTTCAATTTTCAGACATTTTAAAATGTCTGAATTTTTTCAGACACTTTTTGCGTCTGAATTTCAGACACTTCAAACGTCTGAATCGCATCCATTTTTTTGTAAGCATCATACGTAGCCATGTTTGACCACGTTGAATCCTGTAAAAATATTTGGCTGTGGTCCTGCCCCTCCCCCCCCCCCAATACAGCCTGATTTTTTTGGTGCTCTCAGTTTTGGTATACAATTTTCGTTACGTTGATAATTTAAATCTTTTACGACATTGTACTGATTATAATCAATATCTTGAACTTCAGGAGTAGAACAAGATTAAAAAACAGAAAATATTTATCTAAATATTAGATTTTTTAAAATTTATTTTGTTTTTAACCTTATTTTACTTTAAAAGTTCAAAATATTGATTATAATCAGTACAATTTCGAAACAGATTTAAAATATAAGCTTTACAAATATTGCACATCAAATTTGGGGGCACTACAGTCGTAGGGGGACCGGGCACTTCCCAGTTTGCCCTTCCTTTAATCAAGAAGTACTTTTGCAAAAAACGCAACCCTGCATTATAGTTGTCTAAATTGAGATGTCCGGTATTCGGGAGTATCCGTTGTGGAGGTTAATGGACATTCTCGAATAGCGAACACCTCTATTTAACGAATACTTTTTTAATCAGCAGACATACATATTTGTATATTTTTACCTCAAAAAAGTAGACAATCCTCCAATTATCGGACAAATTCCGCGGTCCCAAAGTGTTCGCTATTAAGGGCTTTTAAGGTACATAGATAAATATATATATATATATATTATAATCTTGTCCTACTCTAAAAGTTCAAAATATTTATTATACTCGGTTGAATGTGGAAAAAGATTTAAAATATCAGATGTACGAAAATTGCAAAAATCCCCCCCCCCCCCAAAAAAAAAATGAAAATATAAAAAAATATATTGCCACATAGGCAATTTTACATATACATCACTTGATAATCACAACAGCCATTTAACTATGAATAATGAAAATAAATAAATAAATATTCTACTTTAATAACATTGGGGAAAAAATGACTTTGGTATTTTGTTAAATATATTTGCGTTTTTAAACTTGTCCTACTCTAAAAGTTCAAAACTTTCATTATAATCAGTGCAAGATTTAAGATATCAGCTTTACAAAAATTCATGCAAAATCCCCCCTCCCCCCCCCCCCCCAAAAAAAATGAAAATACTTATTTAAAAATTATGTTTTTAAAAAATTTATATTTCCACATGGGCAAGTTTTTATGTAGATCAGAGGGTACTCACAAAAGCTATTCAACTATCAATAAAAACAAATAAGTACATATTCTATATTAAAAACATGAGGAAAAAATAACTTATGATTTCCAAACTTCTTTCGTCTTAAATATATACAGTAACATCTGTCATTTTTGTATTTTTCGTATAAGAGCATATAAATAAAGTTACCACAATTTTAAATACGAAATCTAGTTAGAGGTTTTTACTTTTTCCCATTATAAATTTCAAATTACTTTTTTATTAAAAATAATAAAAAAAATCAGTATTAGAGTTGATTGCAAATCAAATACATATGTATATTTTTACAGGCAGCTTCATATAATAGACCAGTCTCATTTACTTTATTTATCTTTTTTTAATCTGCGGTTTTATGCCAGGAAGTAAGAAAGCATTAGGTCATCTTTCAAAGTTTTTTTTTCTTTACTTCCTTGTGGCCGTCATTTACTGCGAGATAAAAATTATCCATTGAAACTAAGAACTGACATTGAATATATAATTCGTAATAAAAAAGAACGTCATAAGTTTAAAAATATATACTTCTAGAATTAGTGGGGTTTTTTGCGAACAGATTCAAAACTAATTAAATTTCATGCAGGATTTTGTTTAGTACAATAAATAAAATCATAAAATACACTAATTTTACTACTATAAAGAAACTTACTTGAGTTGCTGCAAGAGGTAAGAAATATTCCTCGGTTTGAAATTTTAAAAACTACCACAACCACAGTGAGGGAGAAAGACTTTCATCAGTTTAAAAGGTAATCACATAATACATCCGACTAGCCATATTTAAAGAATGAGATGTTTCATCCTAAAAACAGGACCCGCCAGACAAAAGTTTCTTTTTTTTTGCCAGCTTCGACAGGACGAAGATGAATAACACAATATTATTGATATAAATTGATACGAGTTAACACTAAGCCCATTGCACACGCTTTGTAGAATTTCCGGGTGTAATCTTCAACCGTCGTCTACTTCTGTTCTGTGTCTATCCCGCCCTTGTATCGACGACAGCTTCTAAGAGATATTTGATGTCGAGCACACACGTCAGATGTATGTATTCAATAAATAAATAATCCAAGTTAATACGAATTAAAATCACAATACTTCACATTTCGCAAAAAACGAATTAAAATACACGCGTACATAAAAACAAACTTTGTTTGAATTACAACGTATACCACTTCGAACGAAGACATCTAAAACGCATGCGCAACTGGGAGTGCTAGAGCCCCCTGGTGGTTATTGCGTCGGAAGAATCAAAATGTCTTAAATTAAGACACGTTTAAAGCAATGAAGTGTCTTAAAATAAGACGTTTGCGGATATTTTAGACATTATTCTCAGTTCGTTTACACCATGGTCATAGTAAGACGCTTATGTATCTTAAATTAAGACATCTATAGTGTCTTAATTTTCAGATTAAGACACTTAAGTGTCTAAAATTCTTTTTCAGTCACATATGTGTCTAAATTTAAGACGCTTCTATTTGCAGTGCAAGTATGAACACAGCACGCATATAAAAAAAATCACTGAATGCAGAAATCTCACAGTGAACAAATTATAAAATGCACGAAACTATTTAAGCCCTTTCAAGGGCGGTGGTCACACGGTCTAGCTACCTAATTTTGATATCAAAACTGACAAATGGAACCAAGAATATTTTAATAAAATTTCGCTTTTGTAATGGAAGTGCAAAACAGCGGGTTTTATTTTCTAGAAACTCGTTTGAAAATTCAGTTCTCAGTCAGTTATTTCATCATTTTACGAATAGAATTCTTCTTCCCCTGAAATAATAAAATCACAGGTTACTAATTCATATATGATTACTGCGTGCTCAAGAATTTAAAAGAAAATCACTTGTTATATTTTCTAATTTTGTTTAATATTCTTATTCTTGATTACAATTCACACCACGCTAACGGAAAAGGCATTTCATCTGGCGCCGCGCTAAAAGAAAATTACAAAAAAGTACGACTCTTTTATAAAGATGTTAACCCACGCAGGTGTTGCGTTCAGGCAACAGTCAAAATAAATGTGTATAAAAAATTATCAATCAAATAAATTTTATATTAACAGTAATTTTTAAGTAGCGAATATTATGGTTAATAATTCAATAGAAAAAAATCGTTGAGCCGTTTTTTTTTTTTTTTTTTTTTTTTTTTTTTTTTTTTTTTTTTTTTTTTTAAATTAATTAAAGAGTTCTAAACTTTAAGCATTTTTAAAATAAAAGTTTTAGATTCTTGTTTTCCCAGAAGAAATAAAGAGAAAAACTTAAGCTTTAGAGGTGATCTAGTTTCAATCAGTTGCTTTTGTTTGAGTCGGGGAGGAAGTGAAACCAAGTGTTGCTTTTGCGCAATGTCAGCGGGAAAAGTGTTTTTACGTTATTACTCGTGTTGTTCGACACCGTGGAATTATTTCTTATTCTGTGCTCATAGAAATGACTCAAACTAGATATCTTATGTTAGAAGAAGCTCTTGAAAAAATATTTGATGAAGAATCTTAAAATGATGACGGGAATTAAATTGATATTAGGGTCATTCCATACAAAATGATCAAATCAGCTGTGGCTGACATGTCACAGATTTTAATAAAAATCGGTATATAAGTAAATCATATTTATTTATGAGTAAATGTAAAATAATGGATTTCAGGATTGTTTATTTAAATATTAAAATGTACATTAAAAGTTTATGCAAAATCTAGATTTTATCTACATGCTTAAAATTTCAATTTTCATTATTAACCTTACGAATAAAATGATTATATTAAAAATTATTCATAATTAAGACTGGATAATAAATAACAGAGTGACGTAAGTTAGTAAGTGTATTTTTATTCCTTAATGAGAAAAATTATTTTTGAAAATTTTTGAGGGAAAAAATGCAATATTTCTATTACTCGTTTGAACATGAAGGAACGCTTTGACAAATTTGACTTGACTTTATAGCTGAAAGTATATATTTTAACCATCGAAACTTTCATTCTTACTTTTTTATTCATTAATGATAAAAAAATAAATAGTAAAAAATGTTGAATAGTAAAATGCAACATTTCTATCACTTTTTGAATGTAAAGGAAAGCTCTATTAATTTTATTTTAATTATTTGACATTATAGATAAAAATCTATATTTTTAATATAGAATTTTTTATTCTTGCTTACAGTTTATTTTTGCCTGAAAAATATTTGAAACAAGAGCATAAAGAATGATTGACTTTAATAAAAATATTTAATTTAATCCTGAATGAATATAGATGGCAGCACTAAATTTATTATTTTTTTAAATCGTTCGCAATATTCTAAAATAATCTGCCAAAATTTGAAGTGAAATGGAACAAATATTACATTATTGAAGCAAAACTTTGTTATGTTAGGAATCAAAAGGCAATCTTGAAATTGTTTTAGCATATCATGGGTTTAGTAATCTTTATGCCTATGCACTATTGCTGAAGTTTGAATTTTCCTTTATTAATTTTTTGAACATATATAAGAGGAAAAATTGTGATTTTGAAGTTTCTAAGCTATTTTGAAGATGGAGGAAATAAATGGCAACTTAAAAACTTGAGCAGTTCGATATATTAATATGCAACACTACATCAGGCATCAACTTCACAGGTGTTTTTAGATTTGTTTGATCCACTTTGATTTTTATAAGGTTTTTAATTTTCTCAAAATTGACTGATTTTCAATATTTGCAACAGATATAAGATTAATCATGACGTTACTAAATTATTATTACTAAATAGATATGAAGATAATTTTCCAGAGTTTAGAATACTACAAAAAGATTTATTTTATGTTAATTAGTTTTCAAGATACGGAACTTCAAATTTGCAACTTTGAACGATATCACATATGCCATTCTATGTCACAGGTTTTTGACCAGAACTGCCTTTTTTGTTCACCAGAAACAGCAGATGCTAGTGATGAAGAGGAAGGAAAGGATAATATATTAAATAATGACAATGATATTTTATCATGTGATACTGCTGACGAAATTGAAATGTGCGTAAAAATGAAATCTGTGCGCTCTAAAAGCAATGCCAGGCATTTGATAGTTTTTCCAAAAATTGAAACAACAAAAAACTGAAAATTTGAAATTGATAAAGAAGAAACCGTTAAAAAGCTAAGGCACGAAAAAAAGATAAAAAAGAAACTATAAAAAATAATACGAGATAAATCTAGTGCAGATATTTTTTTATTTTCTCTTTGGTTCGGAGAATTTGCTCACTTCTCTTTCAACAGACAAATTTATATGCCCAGCAAGAAAAATCGTCCAGGTTTTATTGTATCTGAAACCTACATGAGACGATTCATTGGAATATTGTTGCCTACAAGATATCATTCTTTACTGCAGAAAAAAATGTACTTGTCTCTTGATAGGGACATCTTTGTTCCTATTGTGCGAGAATCGATGTTGCGTTTGCAGTGCAGGAACATAAAACATCTTGGAATCTGGCATTGTCTGATGAATACGTGTTCCACTTTGATATTTATACAGGTAAATTGCCAGAACCAAATCATCAGAAAAGGAAGATTTCGGTATTGGTGGAGAAGTGATATTAAATTTGGTCAGCGTTTTTGAAAATACCGCCAATCCTGCTATTTACTTTCATAAGTATTTTACCTCTTTTTACCTTCTCTGACATCTAAAAAACATCGGTTTCAGTAATACACGTACAACTTGAGAAAACTGCATCCAAATTTGTCCACTTTAAGAGGACCGTGGACCTTTATTTGAGCAAAAATCGACCGCAAAATTGTCATTTCTTTTTCTGTGTTTTATTGCATGTAGTCTCAATTTTAGAGAATGTATATAAAATTTGCTTAGGGGGCTATTTACATATTAAAACGAAGACAAACATCATTTTTTTTCAATGGGAATACCCAATATTAACAAGATATTTCAAATATTCGGTTCAAACTATGCCTAGACACCAAATTTTAAGTCACTTGAATGATAAGTTTTTTGAATTATACACATTCAAAATTTAGTGCTTCTAATGTTAAATTGCATTTTCGTATTTTTATTGATATCACCTGAAATTATTCTGCTAATGTGCTAAATTTTTTGTGTAGCAATAATAGTAAACTGCCCAAACATGAATACGTAATTTTTATAATTTTATACTATGAATTATGATTTATGAAATTAATATTCGAAAAAAAATATGAATTGCAACCTACAATTTCTTTTGATGGATTTAGATTTATTACGTTCTGCTTTATGGCGATCGAAAATTTCACATTTTTCTTTAAAGTAGTTTTACAATTATGCTTAAAAAACGGCAAAATGATGGTTTAAGGGGTCGTCTATGATAGAAGTGACTAGATGTTTTGAAATTTCTTATGCTATCCTGTAATCTAGCAGTCTTCAATTAATGCTTGAGTGACGCTTAAGTCACCTTGATCAAGAAGGAAGCTCCATCGGTCAACAATCGAGTACGGAACTTGAATTTTGATACAGCCCCTAAAATACTGTCGTTTTAAAATAATTAATTTCTCGGAAAATTATCCTACGAATTCCGTAAAAATTTATTTTTTGGCTAATTTAAGGGTGCAGATTTCATTTACGCTGTCAGAATTGTGTACTGCTATTAAAAAACAAAGTTATGTTTAGTTTTAATATGTAGATGGCCCCCTAAGCAAATTTAATATACATCATTTAAAAGTAGGCTTTATTATCGTGTGTTGCCAGTGATTTTCTTCTACAATAATTTTTGGCAGAGTTAGTAAGGGGTGTATTACTTTTTTTTTTTTTTTCCAAGACGTACATTTGAAATGAAATATATAAACCCGGAAGTATTATCCATGTTTCACGGCATTAATTTTGCATTTTTCGTATTTTGTGTCGTTATACTATAACTATTGCAATGTTATTGATAATATTAAGTTTAATTAGTCACTATTTCTCGAAGCAAAAGTTATACTTCGAAAAATGCATTTAAATAACTGTTTTGATATCATGAAATATGGCAGTGTTTTTTCTTCACAAATTTTGAATAGATTCTTCCTCCGAAAATTTCTTCTCAATAGTTTCAGTATGACGTGATAAATTGATATCATTGAAGATATGGAAACTTCCCTGACAGCTTTTTTTTGTTTCCAGAAGAATTCAAATAGCTTGAAATTACTAACTTTTTCGATGTCATCCATCATTTATCTTCCGATAAATCATTATTTCTACAGAAATTCAAGCGATGATTTATACATGAAAGGTATTAATGTGTAATTTATAAATTATCTGAAACGGATACATAAACAAGTTTTATCATAAATAACTGATGAACTTTCATTAGTTTAAACAATGTTTAAAAACTCTCAGTAAAAATATTTTTAAATAATGTTAATATTTACAGTAATATCTTGCTAGACATTAGAACACAGTAAATTTCAAATTACAGTCATAAGGCAACACAATGCCACTGAGGGAAAAAAGCCTTTTTTTAAATACAAATTTAGGGGAGAATTGCAATATTTGGACCACCGCTTTAAATGGACCATTGTCCTTTTGCCGTTAATTAAAGAAAGAGACGCCATCTATCGCTCAAATCCTAATCATCAGAAAGACGTCATTTATGATTAGAAGAAGCACCACGTGCTGTTCTCAGACAATTTTTAAAAACGTAAAATTAGCTGTTTTGATCAATTTTTTTCTTACTATTCGTAAGTGAATTCACTAACACTAAGGTAAGTTGTTATGTATTCATATACATAGCTAAATTAATCTGCTTATTGCGCATATTTTTCACGCGGATTTCTTCGATTTCGTTTTTCTTTTAATCTTGAGATTATCTGTTTAAAAAATGGTGCAGTTCCCTAAATTGGACCAATTTAAGTTGCTTAAATTGAATCAGATACACGATCATAAATTATAAAAGTAAGTAATGAATTTCGAGGTCTGTACGCTTTGTACACTATTTTTTTATTTTTTAATATTTTATAATGGATTACTATCTCCATGCAAGTTTTCGAAATTTTTTTTTGTATATCTGGATCAGTTTCTTTATTATGCCTATATAAACATAAAAATATTTTTGGATGTTTATGCAATAAATCTTGTTTGCAATTTCTATTATCTTGTATGTATTTGTATTTATTTTCTTTGAATTCTTTATTCCTACAGCGAACTTGATTTACAGAGTTGAATTCCAAAAATTTCCTGCTGGAGGATATTTGCGGTTTCGTGAGGGGCAGACTTTTTGCAGTCCTGGATGGTAGAATTACACATTTTTTGCCATTAAAACGCATAAAATCTCAAACCTTCCGGGTAGAGTATTTTTTCAAGGCTCCAGGGAGGTGGTATTCACCTGAATTAAACACTTTTTTGTATATATAACGTTTTGCGTTCAATTAATCGTAGCGTATTCTATTTTTCCAATATAGAATATTTATTTAACACCTTTTTTAATATAATTGAAAAATGTTGAAAATTACACAGACAAACTGTCTGGAATAAAAACTCCCGTGTCAGTAAAAGCTGTTAATGATATAGAAAACGAAAATGAGATAGCAAGTTGTGAAGAAATTGATCTGCAAGAAGCTGCAGCTATACATCCCCCCCCCAAAAAAAAGGCAAAGAAACATTAGAAATGTAACCCCTCTTGCTAAATTCAGTTAAATCAAAGTACAAAAGGAGCCAAAAAACAGCTGTGTTAGCATCTTTGCCACATCTTGAAACGAAAAAAAAAATGACAAAAGTAAGCCATCACAGCACAAAAGCAATTAGAACATAAAGTTTTAAAAAATAGGCGTAATGCAAATCGAATGCAAATGATCGAAGGGAAGAACTATAAACATAATATAAAGACAACTTCTGTAGCAAAATACATGTCTAATGATTCAGAATTTAAAAAGAAAAATCTAGACAGTGATGATTGGTTTTGCCTAATGTGTAAGATAAAACTGTAGAAATGGTTGTATTCAGATTGCCAAATATGGAACCATGTTCTGCGCTCTGGAATAAAAAATGAATAAACGAATTTGTAAACGTTGCATCACTTCTTATATGACATTTAAGTAACTGGTATTTAGTTCCATAATCCATGATAATGTTATCTTTTATAATTTCTGTTCCGTAATTCATTAACTTTGATTCATATTTTTAATACATTTTGATTTAAAACAATTTCTCTTATTTTCAGATGTATGATTTAATTACATTTCATCGCTGTTATTTTGAGTGATTGTTTCATTAATCGCAAATTTGCTTTTAATAAAATTAGTTATATTCCTTAGTCATTAAAATAAACTAATATTGTTTGGTCCCATTTACGAGACGGGGTTCCAATTTAGGCGACCAGCTGCTGAATTTGGACGACTTTTGACAAATTTTTCCAATTAAAATAAAACATACGATTTTCAAAAAGAAATTGATCTAAAGATTTATTTATTTAGTAGATGGATAGATTGGCCCCGTGTAGGGGTCTATTGCATATATTCCAAAAATTAAGTGAGTTACACCTGAAAATATATGAAGTTGTCCAAATTTGGCTACTCTCCCCTATATAGTTTTTCGAAACTATAAAAGTTCCTTTAATGTTTTATATGAAATAAAGTAAAAATATATATTTAGTTAAAATTTTCAAAAAAGTATATATGTATAATTAGTCAATTTTTAAGGTCTATATCGAAAGAATTTATGAGTCTTTGGACATGCTTTACTGATGTATGTGACGTAGGCTAATTGCGAAATCATGATCTTTGCAAAGACACTAAGTTGTTTGCAAAGAGCCCGGCTAATTGGAGAATCACCCTCCTTTTTCCAACCGGCCTGATATTTTCAGGTTTATTGCAAAGAGACTAATAATATTTAGGCTAACTGGATAAAAATAATTTGTTTCCCAATCTGGCTGATATATTTTAGGCTTATTCCAAAGGGCCTGTGGAGAGTCAGGCGGATTGGAAATGTTATGTTTAATTTTGAATCAATTAGATTTGTATTTCAATGCAATTGTCTTTTTATTTCTTATTATAATGAGCATGTTATGTTTAAGACTATTTAAAAAATGACCACCGATGACCACAGCCTAATTTAATCCAAGTTTATTCCAGTTTGTCTAAGATAGTGAATTTTTAAGCGCACTTTGATTATAAAAAATAGGAGAGGTTACTTAAAGTGATTATGAAGTGCATAAGAAAACTGTCTTAATGACATATTTCCTTAAAACGAGTGGGTGTCTAAGGATAGAGAATAGGGGAGGGTAGCCGAAGTTCGACTACTTCACTTATTTGCACGTGTAACTAACTTATTTTTTGAAATATATGCAAAATATTACAAGACATGGTCAATCTAATCATCTGTTAACTAAATAAATCTATAGAAAAATTTCTATATGAATATGTTAAGTTTTATTTTAATAATGAAAACCTTGTCAAAAATGTTCCAAATTCAGCGAGTGGTCACCTAAGTTGAAACCCAGTCTCCTAAATATGACCAAAGAATATTAAGCTGTTTTATGGAATAGGAAATATAATTAATTTTGATAAACGCAAAGTTTGTGATTAATGAAACAATCAAACAAAAGAACAGTAATGAAATATAATGAAGTCAAATGTCGGAAAGTTAGAGTAATTGTTTTAAATCGACATGTATTCAAAATGTTAATCAAATTGGAAGTAATTAACAATAGAGATTGTGTAACTAATTACCAGTTACTTGAATGTCATGTAAGAAATGAAGCAAGGCTCACACATGAATTTCTTTTGTTCATTTTTTATTACGACGGAGTACATGGAGCTATATTTGGCAATCTGAACACTGAATCTTTTCACTTATTTTATTTTTCATACAAATTACGCAAAACAATCCATCAATGTTTTGTTTTTTTCTTTTTAGATGCTGAAATATTAGATATTTGTTTTTACAACAGAATTGTTATTTATTTTACGTCTGTAGTTCTTCCCTTCCATCATTTTCTTTTCAATTGAATTTCGCTTATTTTTAAAACTTGATGTTCTAATTAATTTTGTTTTGCAAAGCTTCCTTTTTGCCCTTTTTTTCTTCATTTTTTTCATTTCAGTGTTTACATTATATGGTGAAGATGTTAACAGAGCTGTTTTTGGGCTCCCTCTGTACTTTGAATTAACTGATTTTGGCAAAGAAGATAACATTTCTAATGATTCTTTGAAGTTTTTTTTTTTTTTTTTTGGGGGGGGGTGTAGCTGCAGCCTTCTTGCGTGTCAATCTTTTCACAACTTACTCTTTCCTTTTCGTTTCCTATATCTTCAACAACTTTTGCTGTTGTGGGTGTTTTTCTACCAGGCTGTATGTCCATGTCGTTTTAATGGTTTTTTTGTACTCTCTTAGCTTTAGTAGGTAAACATGTAAAAGTTATTTTTTACGTTGAAATAGGCCTAAACTGTATAAAGAAATTGATACATTTAAAAAAATATGTAATTGAAATAAAATAGTCAAAAACTTGTATGAAAATAGTAATCCATTATAAAATATATAATAATAAATAGTATCCAAAGCGCACAGACCTCTAAATTCATTACTTACTTTTCAAATTTATGATCGTACATCTGATCTAATTTAAGCAACTCAAATTTGTTCGATTAAGGCAATTGTGCCATTTTTAAATAAAGATAATCTCAAGACTAAGAACAGAAACAAAAGCAAACAAATCTGCGCGTGAAAGATGCGGAATAACATATGAATTTAGATATGCATATGAAAACACAACAACTTACTTTAGTTTTAAAATATTCTCTTACGTTTAGTAGGAAAAAATTAGATCAAAACAGCTACTTTTAGGGTTTTTTTTTTTTTAATTGTCGGAAAACAGCACGTGGAAAGCGGCGGATTCTTCTAATTATAAATGACATTACTGTAATGAGTAGAATTTTAGCAGTAGATGGCGTCTCTTGCTGTAATTAAGGCCCCACCAGTGGCCGAGAGGTTCTGCTCTCGAAGCTGGTAGACAGGAGGTGCTGGGTTCAAACCCAATCGCGCCCGTCGGCCTAATCGTTCGGAGTTTTCGTGGTTTTCTTCGAGCCGTGGATTTCCATGCGTTAATACGGATTAGGTTCCCTTAGAAAGACCTCCACGGAAGGCACTCCCCCTAGGGCCTATATCCCTCGTGTAGATAATTGGCCGTCAAAAATCAACCCAACCCTTGCTGTAATTAACGGAAGACCTGCAATGGACTTATTAAAGCGGCGGTCCAAATATGGCTCCCCCCCCCCCTACTTCATTTTTATTTTAAGGGTTTTCGCTAACAGCCAGCGCAGAAATAAGAATACAATTTGCAGATGAAGCAGATTTTTAACATTTTTCTAGAATTACGTAGAGAAGATGAGTTGCTGAATGAAAATAATTATAAAACATGTTTTTTAAAAATCCTGCAATAATCAAATCTACAGATGAGGCAGATGGTTTAAAGTTTTCCCAGCGTTTCGTAGAAGATGTGTTGCTGAATGAAAATAATTATAAAACATATATAAGAAAATTTCCTGTATAAATAAACTCTTCAGATGAGGCATATTTTAATATTTTTCCAGCATTACGTAGAGAAAATGGATTGCTTAATGAACTTTTTTCGAAAATATATGTAAGAAAATTCCTGTATTACTAGTGAGCAGAGGCAGATGAGGTAGCTTTTTCAAGTTTTCTTTGGTGTCTGTAATGAACATGGATTGCTAAATGAGAATAACATACTGAAAAATCCAATTTTTAAAAAGTAAACAAAACCTTAACAAAATTAAGATATTCAATATTTTACAGATATTTTGATGTTTCTACAGGTACTTTGAAGGAAAATAAAATGTACAGGATTCCAAGATTGCATACTGTTTTAACTCTGGAAGTTTATGTTCCACAAATTATCTTCAATGGATGACCAGATTTTTTTTAATCACTTCGGACATTTTAATAAAAAATACACTGTGTCATTAATGGAAGAAAAGTGGAGATTTTTCATGAAGGTGTCATAGAATTATATTTTATCACATTAAGTTATCTAACTCATACTTAAATAAAATTGTTTCATGCAGTGATTCCTAGAAAGTAGGGATTGAATCAATAGAGGATATTTGGCCCCAAACTACCTGATGTCCATCCTGACTTTTTTAATAACTCATTGTTCAATACAGAATGAAATGTAAGAAGGTCATGAAGTGGGCAGAACACAAACGTGATAAAAGGTAAAATACGGGTTTCGTTTTCCGAAAGCACCATGGAAGAAAATTTAAAAAAATTAGTCAATATGACAAACATCACTGCAATTTACTAATTTATTGATATGGATTATTGAAAAAACATCCTACCAACTTTTAAATGAAAAAAAAAAATCTTTTATTTTCGCCGATTGTCTATGCCCTCTGAAACTAGATAGCTTGGAATAGTGCACATTTTTTTAGACACACCTTTTTAACACTTTCCAACAAAGTTGAAAAGTGTTTATGCATTCGGTTTGTCTTTCCTTCTGTCCACGCTCTAACTCCCGTAAATATACTCGGATTTTCATGAAACCGATAAAGGTTATTTAGAGTCACTAAAGCATGTTTGGTATAGTATATGAAGTATGTAGGATTAATCGTTCATTTACTAGGGCACTAAAAAGTATTCCATTACATTATGGTATATGGGAAAAATCGTTTGCAGAGAATTTGAATGCCATTACGCTATTTCAAATGTATTGAAACTGATATAAATCACTAAATTTCACTATGATCATGTTATAACGGGGCATTCCGAGCATTTTTTATTCATTTACTGGGACACACAAAATAAATCGGTTACAGTGCTGTCTTTGAGTAGTAATTGCTGGAGTGTACGGTTTAAAATTTGGTATGCGTTTTTAAATTTCATTATTTTTTTTTGCATCTTACTCGATCTACATGAATTCAAATACAGAGCTTCAGAAAAGTATTCAAGTACTGTTCTCCTTATTAGAGGAAATTTCTGAAGGTATATTTTTTCAACTGAAGTATATGTATGTCTTAAGTGAACTAAATTTGGCATTCATGTAGTTAATAGATTCAAATATGTATGTTATATACAGGACTGCTGAAAAATTCGAATAATTTTTCGATTGTGGATGGGAACAGCTGGAATTGGGTTTTGAAATATATTAAGCGATTCCATATGGTTGAATTAGGCGTAATATTTTATTTTTTTAAACGATGCAGTTTTGTTACATTATTCTGAATCTGTTGGAATCAGTTTCATTATTTATGCTTGATGCATGATTTTTCTTTGTTTTTTTATATCTGCAAGCTACCAAGAATAGTCCTCTCACAAGCTCCAAACATTTGAACTTTACTACCTCGTCCGCGTTCATTGTTTCCTGTTTAGGGGGACGGTTTCAGTGAGAATGAATCAATATTGATCACAGAGGACGTGGAAAGTCCAAAGAACAGTTTTCACATGAGGTTTATATTGTGAAACTTATGTAAGAAGGTTATGCTAGTGAACTGATGGCGCAGATAACTTCCCGTGTGCATAGACACACAATACTAGGGGACAACCCTGGGGTCCCATATTGTTCCTAGCGCCGCGGCGTATCATGTTTAGGAGACCCCACATGCATAACTTAAATATAGATTGACAGTGGAGCACCTGGTCCATCTATTTTAGCCAAAGTGGTCAAGGGAAGCAAATGGACAGTTCTCAAACATGCGATGACAATATAGAACAGCACAAAGAATTGTGCTTTTGAGGCCGGATTGTTGCCAACTTTTTGACTGCAGATAAGTTTCTACCATACGAAAATGTTTTCACCTAGTTGCAACTAGTAGTTACAACCTAGCTTTGTTGCAGTTTCAAAATTCAGTATTATTCTTTATCATTTCAAAATTCAGAAATTTCAATAAGATGTTTTTTTCTAGAGATGAAAGTCTTTTTAATTCCCCAATACTAAAACAATATTGGTTAATATAATTGTACTAAGGTACAATATTGCTTAAATATTGTAATAATTAGAAACGCTTGGAATGCAGTATAACACGTGGTTGAACTCTGTTCCAAAATCGAAATATTAACGATGAAATTTCAATAACATATAAGGAAACTCTATCAGCTTTACATCACAAATAACACCAAAATATTTTTACAAACATTGAAAATGTTAAACATATTCTAAATATTTCAGAAACATGTTTATGCACAGTCAATGAAAACACTTTTACATAACAATATTTCAATTACTTCTAGGTCTAGGCCCTTTTTTTAAAGATATTAAATACCATTTTATACTATTGAACTATACATTTCTTTTAAACAACCCTCCAAACAAATCATATAAAAATATATTACGACGATAACGCCATAAATATAAATTTTTATCATCATGCATGTTGCAAAAACTCGACTGAAGCGGTTACACTAAAAAAAGAAATTTCATTTCAATTATTTAATATAATTAGCAATAATTCTTATAGAGAATCAAAAGTATGATTTCGTCTAAACATCTAATTATCCTCGATTTAAAATGTATACGCACCTAAACAAAAGATACAATCATAAATGAATAATTTAGCATTTAAAGTAGAATTTTCTAACTTTTTTATCAAAATGCCTCGATAAGTTTCGTATTTTACCGCTAATTTGTATATGTGATGAGATTAAATTAAAATTATTTCCATTTAAAAGCCATGCATTCCCAATACACTTGAGACAAAAGTTTTCCACCATATCACAGATAACTCCTTTGTATAATAACTCAGAATACCTGTTATCTCAAATTTTAAAATGTTAACTTTTAATTGGGAATCATTTGATGAGAACATCTATCTGCAAACGCTTTATCAAACAATGATGCAATGCATGAGCATTTCCCTTTCATATTCCCTTTGGAAGTTGAGATATTGATTGCGTTCGCATGATAGATAAAGGTTTTGGTTTTAAATGGAAATATCACTGAATGTTTCTGTCTTATAAATAGAAAATCTGATCAACTGATTAATTAATACAAGACTGATTAATTTAAATTTCATTCATAGAGGATGTTTCTTTTTTGTTTATTTTAACCGGAAAAAGAATTATTTAAAAATAAAACATATATTACTAAGAATATTTTAAATACAAATATTAAATCAAATAATATACGTTTTAAATATTTTTCATACATTTTTCATTATTTGTCATTTTTTTTAATGTCAGATCAATAGTGCTACATACCGGGTATCCCAAAAATGACTGATGGATTTTAAAACTCCATAACTTCCAAACGATGACAGATATTAAAAAAATTCTTGCAGGAGGGTTATGTATGATGTCAGGAGTTTTTGTACTGTGATTCTTGATTTTAGTTCGAATTTCAAAGAATAAGTTGCGCTGAGAGCAATAGGCTATCAATCAAGACCCGGTTTTTGTTATTTCGGGATCCATTCAGTGCATTCTAATCTCCCATTTTAGCATGGAAGAAGAGAGAGGCCAAAAAATCGAACCTGAACTTAGCGGTTATTGCTTGCAGCGCCATCTATCGATGCTATTTGTAACTAAAACTCAGAATCGCAGCATAATAACTCCTGACATCTTACATAACACACCTGCAAGATTTTTTTAATATCTGTCACCAATTGCAAGTTATGGAATTTTAAAATCCATCAGTCATTTTTCGGACACCTGGTATGTAGCACTATTGTCACTGACATAAACAAAATGACAAATTATGACAAATGTATGAAAAATATTTAAAACGTATATTATTTGATTTAAAATTTGTATTTAAAATATTAACAACTGGAAGTGCACTGCGAATTCCAATTTCACCTTTTAACCAAATATTTTAAGTAAGTGATTTTTAGAAACCATAATTATTAATCATGAAAATTTGAATCAACGATTTTATTCAGTGTATCGAAAATAGGTCAGAATCAAAACTTCACTGGTGGATTATTTTTCTTTTCATTCAAATTTCTTTCCGTGTTGATCTAGACATAGTGATTAAACATTTTTAAACTACAGTGGAACCTGCAAAAAATAACCACAATGGTAAAGTAGCCACCTGGCTAAAGTGACCGCTTTTGCAAAATGTTACTCGTGTCCATATAAAACAATATGAAAATTGTACGGTAATGTGACCACCTATGTATAGTGTAAAGTGACCAGATAGCCTTTCATTGTCAATGTTATTTGAAACTGTAAAATTTGACCAACCGTTTTTCTACACGAGGAAAATTTTCGAACTAAAAGAATAAAGTAACCATTTTCCGATTTTTTTATTTCATCCATAAAAAATAGAGGATTTTATCTTCTATAGTGACCAATGTTGGCGCCAGCTTTGGTGTCTACTATCGCTTAGGGAAGATGTAACGTCAGATGTTATTTGTCGTTCGCTTCGTGCGGTAGTCTCCATGGGGTACTCCGTAAAAATCTTATACAGTACAACTTGAAAAATCCGGCATCATCGGGATCGGGACTATGCCTGATTTTTGAAATTCCCGGAACTTTTAAGGACTATCGAAAGTAGTCACTAGGAGTACCAAAAGTAGTACTATATTTTTAATGGTGGATTTAGCCATAATTTCATTCATTATTAAGTGACAATTATGTAAGAAAAAGAGAAAGTTAAATAGAAAGCAAAGTTACTTTATCTGATATTTTCTATGTTACAGAAAAAAATCTTATAAAGAGTGAAATTATATATTTTCGTGTAATTTCGGAAACATCAGTGCCATTTTTTTTTGCTTCAATTTTCTTGGTCATTCTTAAACAATTTTTTCTAGTACAAATGAAGAATGTCTAATTCGGAAATATACAGTCTTGTTTCTCTAAAGCAGATATTAATTCTTCAGTCAAATTTATGCATATTTTTGTGACACCTTTTCTTCTGTCGGATGTTTATCCTCGTCTTCTGAGCTGCTACTATAGCGTTATCGGCGCTTCTATTTAGCACAGCGTCAGCGAGTTCGCTGTCCGTTAAATTCTTCGTTATAGGTGCATTTTTGTCAGCCAATCTTCTATAATTTTTTTTTTCGACATTTAATGCATTTTCAGATTTTGCGTGTTCAATGACATCATTAAATGTTGGCCTTATCATTGGAAATGCGAAAGCCTGAAAACTCTTCCTCATCATGGATGCCGCCGTTCCTGAATTTTTATTCCACCCATATGTTGTGCCATAGACTCGCGATAGTCAGATAATTTTTATTCGCATTTTTTACTCTCGATCTTGAAGTTTTTAATTCATAAAAAATTGTTATTTTTCTTCTTCCATAACACGAATGTATAAAATAAAAAAGAAGGGAAGAGAAGATTTTGATGCCGGATTTTTTGAAGTCACACCCTATATCTGTTATAATTGAAATTTAATTAGTCGAATTTTTATACTAAATATAAATGCTCCCGCTAGTAAACGTCTGGTTTCGCTCTCCGGAGTGAAAACTTTCGACAATTGGAAGTTATTATTTTGTGTTAAAAAAAGGAAACACTCTGACATGGAAGTAAATGTTTTAACCGTTGAAGGGGCAATATAAAAGCCCAGATAAATCAATTATCAAGCTTTACAGATGATGAGGCAGAATAAACTGATCTTTCGTGGATATTTCAAACAAAATTGAAAATCTGAATAAATTAGAAGGCAAGATCGATGAGATAAAAATGGAATACTATAAATTTTTGAAAAACGGAGAAGTTGCGAAATGTGTAGCTGAATTCGAATAAATCGACCAAGATCGCCAAAAGCTTAAGGTAAGCTTAAAACGTTTTCTAGACTTAATAAAAATAAAAATTTTGAAGTAGTAAAATGAAATAATGTTGCATCTCATAACATACAAAAAATATCTCTTTAGTTACCCGAAATTCTTTATCAAAATTTAATGGTTCTTCTAAAGACTGGAATAACTTTAAAACTCTACTTAATAGTATTATTTATTCTAACGAATTGTTATCGAACGATCAAAATCTCTTTTATTTGCAGTCTTCTCTCGCGGGTACAGCAAAACAGATCCAAAGTGCGGATGACACTTATGAGTCATTATTTCACGCACTCAAGAACAGATGTGACAATAAAAGTATAATTGTTAGTAGTCATATTAAATCCTTATTAATGTTAGACAATATTTGTGTAGAATCAGCTGAAAAATTAAGAATGCTGCTTGATTGTATTCTAAAGCATGTAGGAGCTTTGGAGATTTTAATCTTGAAAAGAAAAATTTTAGTGATAATTTACTGATTTAATGCAATTAGATACAACAACAAGTAAAGTATTTGAGGTGAGTTTGACATCTACAGATTTATCCAAATGGGAAACTTTCATCGAATTCTTGCAAAATCGTGTTCAAATTCTGGAATATTTAAAGGGGACACAAGTAAATTCCCTAAAATTTGAACGGTCAAATAAAAAACAAAACCTTTATTCTAAAATATAAACAATGTGTCTTTTGTAAGAAATCACACCGTTTGCATTTCTGTCCTGTTTACTTAAAAATGACTGCAATTCAAAGATTCGATGGAATAATAAAAAAAAAAAACTGTGTATCAATTTATTTACTCATTTGCATCAACTTTCTAATTGTAGTTCTATATATAACTGCCAAATATTCAATTCGAAACATAACGTATTATTTCATCGAGAACAAAATGAGCCTTTCTAATCTGCTAATAAAATTCCATTGAAAATGTCAGATTCCGAAATTGATTTTTCTTTAAAGGCGTCAAACTGTCGCGACAGTAAGGTATTAACGTAATGTAACACGTAAAAATTGCAAGCAACAACAATCGCATGCCACTCATCAGATTTCCTGAAACATACGTATTTTCCATTCCACTTATTCCAAGCATTTCATTGGCTGTTCGGGAAAAGGCTTTTCCATCATCAGATTTCCAAGTATTTCATTGGCTGTTACTGGCGTCTCGTACTGGCGACTTTTAAAGATTTATTATATTTCATTGTATATTTAAATTCATAATAAAACAAAAATAAATTAGCTGCTGTACTAGAATAATTTGTCCCTATTCCAATTCCACAAATCTGATTAAAAGTATTATTGTTGAAAGTTGCATAATTATTATAAAAACAGAAACGACATAAACTTAAAAATAAATCTCTATTAATATTTAATTCTTCATTTTCTAGTACAGCAGCTAATTTATTATTGTTTTATTATGAATTTAATTATACAATGAAATATAATAAATCTTTAAAAGTCTTTAGGTATATTTATGATATTTGGGTTTTTAATTTTGATTTTACTGACGAATATGGCAATATATATCCAAATTGTTTAAAGTTGAATAGGGTAAACTGTGATGATTATAATGCAGAATTTTTAGATATTTCCTTTAAAATTATTGATAATAAATTAGTTTTAGATTTGTATGATAAAAGAAATAATTCTCAATTTTTTACAAGAAGTATGTCACATTGGTTTTCTAATTTTCATTAAAAAAATTACATAAATATTATAATTAATCCACTAATTCGTTTCAATAAAATTTGTGGCAGAGTTAGTAATATTTATAAGCAGATTTTTAAGCTATTAGCTAATCTTTTTTACTATAATAATTATCCTATAAAGTTTTTGAAATATTATTTAAAGTTAGTTTTAAAAAGTGAGTGGCAACATTGTGGAATGGCGGCGTGAACAACATGTGATGGCGTCCTTCCAGAACATTCTAAATGAAAGCTCCATTCTAATGTCTTGTTTAAAGAACGGATGTGGGTTGATGTCTTGAATCGAAGGAAGCATGCAGATTGGAATTCTGGTTTTCGAATATGGATTCGGATGAAAAATTAATAGTTCATTGTTAATAAGTGAGGAACATTATACAGGTATTGCTGTTTTTCATGTTTTTGAAGAAAAAAATTTTATTTTGCAGGTTTGGGAGGGTGCACGTTCATCTGCATTCATGCATGTTTATATTTAAATTGTAAATTTGTAAATAATTTTCTAAAAGATTATTTTATTAAAGATTTTTTGTTTATGTTTTTTAAATTATGCTTTGTTTACATTATTATTATTGCTTAATTTTGGTTTATTTTAGCTTTTTTTTAATTCTGTTACTAAAATGATAATAGTTTTTTCTGTATTGGGTGCAGGATGGACGAGTGTTCAGAAACCTGCAGATTTTTAGCAGTGGAGGTAGAGTTAGGTTTAATCTGTCCTCCCACTGAAGAAGAACAGACTATTTTTTGCCGGTGTTTTTGTTTTTTACCTGTCGTTTACTCATTTTTAAAAGTTTTTTATAGTTAAATATTGCAGATGTACACCTTCTTTTCTGAGTTATGGTGTTTTTGCATTTTAAAGTAATGAAATATATATACATATATATATGGATCTTGGGGAGAATATATTGTCGGTTGTAAGGGAAGGGTGATAAAATATAAATTTATTTCGAATTTAATGGAAATATATCACCGATTTTGATTTTTTTCTTGATGAATCATACACAAGATTTGCTGAAAATGTAGAAATTCACTGTTAATTCCCTGTACAGCTTTTCTGTCTTTTATTAAGTAAGGGCAGCTTTAAGACTATTTCACGATGGTAGGGAAATATTGATACGGCATCTATGTTAATAACACAATGAACAGCAAATTCATCCTCACATCGAGGGAACTTTAAATTCAATAATTTTCTCTCTTCCCAATTTTTATATGGTTCATTTTTATTTCTTCAGTATGGGAAAACTGCTAAGCATATTTCAACGTCCGATGGCTTTGTTAATGAGGTTTCCATGACCAAATTGACAAAATACGTTAAATTTCCAGTTTATATAATATTTGTTTATTGAGACTATGTCATTTAAGGCTAGTTATTCTGTGAGAAAAAGGAAATTAAGTATTTGATTGAAAATTTTCTCTCAAACAAATAATTTTCTAACTCTTAATTATTGTTTTGATATGTTTTGCTAATAGATTTGCGAATCTCTTTCACCACAACTTCAATCTCTAAAGGCGTTTATAAAACCTTTTTCGAGATGTTCGATTGTTGTCCTAAAACCAATGTCAGAAGAATTAGCTTCACTGCTACACATTATGAATAAGCAATTAAATTTAAAAAATAAAAAAAACAGACTGCCTAAAAAGCGAACTAATTAATCATTTCTCATCAAACTGAAACTATTTTTTTTTCAATTCCTACTATTAACTTACACTCTCGCTATATATATCGTGTTCAAATTTTCAATCGTTAATAAAATACTTATTATTCATCCAATCAAGATCAAATATTTCTTTTTAAACTTGTAGTGGATGACACTTGATGTTAATCCAGTTTTTTTTTAAATATTAATTAATTAATTAAATTAAATTAATTAATTTTCAATAATCGAGAGAGCCCTCTTCTTGATCAAGGTATATTAAAACCGAGAGAGCCATTTTCTTGATCAAGGCATTTTATGCGCCACTCAAGAGAAAAGAAGAATGGGAGAAAAAAAAATTCTCTTATTAACCTAAGTAGGAATTGACTTAAAATATTTTTTTTTATATTACTTGTTTATATTCCTTACCTATTTTTTTATATACTTGTATTGATGACTTTTAAGTTGTGTTTAATTGTTAGTTCCTATCTATAAACACTGTTTTGATGTCTATGATGTCTATAGATGTCTGTGATGGTTAGAGATGCAGTAAAGCTCGAGATCCTACCTACACAACTTCCAGGTTGTATAATATTTTAATGGAGCTTCTGACTGTAAAATAGTCAATGAAGCATCGTCTTCATTTGGAAAGATCTATCCAATGATATGCCACTCAATAGGGTGCGTAATTTTTTTCGTCTCTACCGCCATTTTGCATTTTACGGCCGCCATTTTGAATTTATAAAAACAAAACTTAGCCTATAACCATCGGACCGTTAAGACGAATTGATAGAGACCTCATCTATTGAAATTCATCCAGCCGCTGAGATGTTTCGAGGGTATAAAGAAATCCACATACACAGATACGCGTGAAACACATAACAACACATAACCCTTCTTTTCAGTCGGGTAAAAACAATGATATCCCTTTAAGACCTGACCTAGACAATTGTGCAGGTGATCCTAAATTAAAAAGAAAAAACAAATTTGTTGGTTTGGTTTGGTTTATTGAACACATACATCTTGTGCACAAACTTTTTTTTTTTTTTAACGTTTTTAATGTCTTTTGAAATTACGAAATATGGAAACATTCATATAAGAAATACAACTGAGTATCATGCACAATGCATGAAATTATATCCATATTTAATAATGATTGCCTTATTTCAGCATGAAAATAAGCATTTGAGTAAATAATTATCATTTTTATTGTGTAGTTTGTCTTCTATCGGGATTTCTGAAACAAGGTGAAAAAAAATGATAATAAGGCATCAAGGATTCAGGGATTACCACTTTTAATTTTGAAATATCCCTGATCACAATTGTTAAATTTGAGAAAAAATGTTTTTATATTATTAATTATATTATTGTATATTACTATTATATGCTATATTATTAATTTTTTTCATAAAAATCGTTATGCTTGAAAATGTCTTTATTTTACTATTATATATATACATATCAGGGTGTTCCAAAAAAAAAATATTTTTGAAAAGTGACATGCATAGGGGCTTAAATTGTGAGAAATGATGAGATAAACACATTGTAAAAAATTGAAGTTTTTATTTTAATAACAACTGACCTCTCAGGAAGCTTAAAATTTCATAATTATATTTTTAAGCTTGTCATTTTACCATGGAAATAATTGCAATAACGCATTAATTTGCCTCATAATTTCCTTAGTCTACGACATCTCACAGTACGTAATGGAAATATAGTTTATTGAAATCTTCATTATAAACTACATAAAATGAAGTGAAAAAATAAAAGTGCAAAAATTGAATTGAAGTGACGTCTAGTATTTCCTTAGAATAAGCATTATTTTCATGAGTTTGCAATTGCACACAGTAGATATAATAGTTTATTAAAACCTTTATTATAAATCACATAAAGTGAAAAGAAGAAGAAAATTTTCAAAAATGCATTAAAGAGAAATTTCTAGTTTTTTTAGTGAAGGGGGCTTATTTCATGTTATCCCCATGCTGGTTACATGTTCTGAAATTTGAATTATGATGTTACAGTTCCATTTTTAATACTTTCTTTATAACATGTTTTCTCGCACTTAATGTGGAAATCGATGAAACTGTTGTGTCAAATACAAATTTAAGCAATTTGTTTTGTCAAAGAAGGCGAGTGACATATCTCGAGTAGAAAAACCAAAAGTAATAATGTGGTCTTCACATCTGATTTCCATTTTTCATGAAGAACATTATGACCAATTACCAACTATTGGTAAAGCATTACATGGTTTATTTTTTATTTAAAAAACAACTATCTTTGTCAGTAAGCTATTCGAATACAATTAATGTGGTGTATCTGTTATGGCAAGTTGCTTATATTCCAACAACTCAAAAGGCAAGTTCTGTTGCAAAATTTAACAAAAACATATAAGAACAGGAAAAAACAAGACTAGACTAACAGAAAGGCGGTCAGAATTGGAAAAAAGAGTTTTAAGTCAATTAGAAAATATGTTTGATATTTCGCACGATGACTCGGGAATCTTATTACAATTTATGAAGACTGGAAATTTGTTTTGTCAAAAAAAAGACGAGTGACATATCTCCAGCAGAAAACCATAAGTAATAATGTGGTCTTCATACCTATTTCCCTTTTTCATACGGAACATTATAACCAATTATTACATGGTCAAACTTTACATTGTTTGTACAAGATGTTAAATTCAAGCTTCTACATACTGTAAAAATTATTTTTTTATTGCTTCAGAAAAAATGCTCATCAATTTGTAGATTTTCGAAATAAATGCCAAGTTTTAAAAAGTTTGACGTGTTTGAGAAGTCACTTAACTTTTTCCTAGTTTCTAGAAATTTTACAAATATGTTTATATCATTAAGTCTTATAAAATAAGAGATCTTGCAATATCAAAATGAAGCATTTTCATGATCAACGAGAAGTACAGAAAATGATAATGTTTCATGAGGATAAAATGTTTGTACAGCGCGAACAAAAGAAACATCATAATTTTAAAATCATGGCTTCTTCTGTATTTGACTGATTTTTACTTCACCAGGAGCCAGGACCTCAAATCGCTATTTTGGATAGAATTAAAGATTACTGGCCTTGATAAATATTGGGAGCTATGCAGCAATTGATAAGGATACTGATGGTTGTGTTTTAACTGATGATGAAAAGAACTAGCTGCAACTAAACAGAAGTATTATTGTAGCCTTCCTTTACAAACAGTTACAGAAATATTCAATCTCGTGATGATTATTTGGAGTTCATAACAGTAACCCTGATTACTTTGTGCGAAATCACATCACAATTTCTTAAAGACAAAAGCAAAGTTATATTCAGTCCTCCTGGTGCATACCATCGTACACGGTGGATAACAGAAAGAATTTCTTGCATTAAAATTTTTCGCTTTAGTGAGCAATTCAAATTTATGAGATATGAGGTATATGTATTAAAACGCATCTGTTTATAGCGACAATTTATATAAAAGCGTCGTCCTCTGTACCTTCAAGCTGTAGTGCACCTTAGAATAATTTGATTCTCTTAAATCTCTGGAATTATTTTAAAAAATAGACAATGAACTGGCAAAAAAGGTCTTGATAAAACATAAAAGAAAACTTTCGTACCTAAGTGAGAACATGATTGGGTTATCGGTCCTTTCAGATCATGTATTAATTGATGAAAAAAAGGCAATTGTTTCAGTTTCAGAAAAACCTAAGAAGAAACTTGGTTAAATGCTACGAGATTTTGCAGCCAAGCAATCCCTCAATCTTTTCACAGTTCTAAAAGTTGTCCATTCATTTCTAAAAACGATGTTGATTCATTTGTAGCTAAATGATTATAATATTTTCAAAAAAAATATTCTTATTCGTGGTAAATGATTGTGCCAAACGTGCTGTTCCAGTATGCGTGTGTTGTTAGTCACTGAATTCAATAATGTACTCGTGTAAGATGAGGATCAAGGTCATCTCCTCTATTATACAGTAGAATATCATCAGCAATTCATTGCTTGGCCATTGAAAAAACACAAATGACTTATTTAAAGAAATCAAGAATGTTAAATTCAAACTTCATAATACCGTAAAAATTATTTTGCTTATTGCTTTTGAAAAAATATACGTCAATTTGAAGATTTTCGAAAAAAATGCAAATTTTTTAAAAGTTTGAGAAAATTCTAGAATTAGTTTCTAGAAATTTTACAAATATGCTTATATCATCAATTCTCATAAAATAAAAGGGTATGCAATAGGGTGGGTCGAAAAAAAAAAACGAATTTTTTATTTTAGTAACGCTTTAGTGCGGAAAAGTGGCCTATTGTAATAAGAAAAAAAATGGCATAAAAATTTTTAAAATCGGTTAACATCTTCCATTCGCGCATCGTACTTAAAGTTAATGAAAAATTGAAAAAATCGCGAATATTTTTTATTTTTTTAAATTAATTAAAACTTTAAAAATAAACACACTTTAGTTTTTTATGCTTGTTTTCTAGTTTAAAAAATCTAAATATATTAAATTCTAATCAATAACATAATATTTTTCGTTCGTGCAACATCTTAGAAAAACATATTTTTTCCAATTTTTCTCAATTTTCACTGTGCAACTAACTCTTCGCTCGTTTTGCTAGACCAAAACGACACAGAACTCACCACATGGAGGTGGTTGCACGTTGAGTTCCACCCACACCTTACCCGACCAGCCATCCTTGTTGAGTGTGGTATTTATATTATATTTACAACTATTTACAAAGATTTTCCACAGAGTAGGATTATTTAGCTTACTGTATTTTTTGCTTTTCCTTTTTTATATGTGCTGCACATTTAAAATCTGATTTTTTGGAGAAATAAGGCGTGACCGATCTAGACTTCAGTGTTGTTCGAATATAGCCATCTCTAGCGTCATGTCCACATACTTTATTCGAGGCCTCTATTACAAGTTTGACGCACCTCTCCACAGCATGGGTGTGACAGGGAAACTTTTGTATTTCTCTGATGAGCGTAGTGTCAGAACTGATGAGTGATTTCATATCATCTTCGCTTAGGTCCCGTAGCTTTTGAGGAGGATACACCACCCAAGAATTCCAATTAATAATGTCAATGTAATCGGAAGCTTGAAAATTTATCATCGGTGGTACGAAATTTCTAATAGTCTTTTTCTTTGGGACTGATTGTCTTGCTTGTATATCTTTCTGTAACCTAGCTCCCGAATATGGCCTCTTTCATCGACAATCATTGCCAGCAGAACATTCTCTGTGTGCGCAAAGTACGCATTTCTTTCTATTACTGGATCGACAAATTCAAGTAATTCGTCAATTAAATAGCGTGTTGTTTGGATTGCTTGAAAAACATGTTTTGGTCCATCAGTAAAATATTTGCTCTTTTTATGGCAAACCACACAGGCATGTAAGACTTTAAGATGAAGCCATCAGTTTCTTTTA
Source organism: Maratus speciosus (assembly GCA_963932465.1). Taxonomy (NCBI): domain Eukaryota; kingdom Metazoa; phylum Arthropoda; class Arachnida; order Araneae; family Salticidae; genus Maratus; species Maratus speciosus. The sequence continues at coordinate 372,169,807 of OZ010791.1, read as the reverse complement.
GGTTTTCGGATGGATCGGATGAACTTAACACAACCTAAGGACTCGGTTGACCGCAGTCAGCCATCTGGAATTGGACAAAGGACCAGGATCCCTATTTGTCGAGTCTTCTGGACAATCTCCAAATGTGGTTGCATTTGAAATGTCCAACAAATACTGTTGGTCTTTGCTCAACAAATTTCTATCTATATCAGGAATCCACTGGTTCAAAATCGACTACAGGGAGTTTTTCACAGCAACTGAGCTGTTGACTGATTGGTACACTAAAAGATTTAGGTCCAGCAGTTTGACCGTCAATATGCTCGAAAATGTGTCGAAAAGGAAGCTCATTAAAATGCAGGAGGCATATTCTCCACTGTAGTGAGCGTCCTACATGATTTTTTAATCGGTGGATGACACCGTTCTTCCATCCAGTATTAGTTACAGTGCCATCAGACCCTACTACTTCTAGTTCTTTTAATGATATTGATAGTTCAGAAAAAAGAGAAATATTGCTTTGAGTTATATCATTTGATGCACTCGAAGAAGGAGATACATGTCCAATATAAATTGATCCAGGTTCCCGGATAAGTGAATAGTGTTCTTCTTTCAGATTCCTTCGGAAGTGCTTGGCATTGAATTTTTCGACGAATAAAGTATCATCTTTTTGACCGTCAAAGAAAAGACCCCCAACTTTCCCCAGAAGGGATGAATTGACTTTTCAAATCCGTCCTAACACGACTCTTGTCTCTTTTTATTTTACACTTATCAACCACATAAGTAGAATCTGTATCGGTTATCATCCCAACGTCTCGCAGAATGCTATGGCAGCTGTTGCCCGTTCAGAAATTCCGAACCGATCACTGTTTAGAGATGTTGCGTTAAGTTGTATTATCATCTGCCATTTAGGCTTTTCAGTTGGTGTATTTTGTTTGTATTCATCATCCTTATACTCCGAGACTTTAACAGAACTGTGTTTGTGTTCATCCATTTCCGAGTACTCTCCTATTTTAGGAACTTCTTTGCCACTAAGTGCTCGCTGAAGATCACGAGCTTTCCGCTCCACCTTCACATTTAACTTTTTTGTTAGATTTCGTATGAAATACTACCTATTGGGATCGTTCCTATGTTGGAATTTCTGAAAAATTTTTGCAGATCTACACCGATCATGACCCCTAGAACCCAAAACCACCCTCAATAAAAAACGTTATCTATCTATCTATGTATCTATCTATCTATGTATCTATCTATCTATATGTATCTCTTTCTTCTGGACACGATAACTTTCGTAATTCTGCACCAATCTCTTCCAAACTGATACATAAAATAAAAGGGCATAAAATCTCGGTCAAGTTCGTTAATGGGCAAAATCGGACCAAGGGGATGGAAATAGGGAGTTGTTTTGTGAAAAACGAAAACCCCACATAACTTCTTAATTTTTGTACATATCAAATCAGTTTAAAGTTTTTATTACTTCTAAAACTAGGGCCAAAATTTTATGTATCACAGATTTTTGATAAAGTTAAAAATGGGCTCAAGGGGCGCAAAAAATAGGGTTTTTGGGAGAAACAAATTCATACCTTCATCAATTCTCAAGATATCAATTTCAATTAATTTTATTATAAATCTCCTTAATATTATCTACAACTTTTATATTCACAAGTTTGTGATAGGATCAATTCGTACCACAAAAAAAAAAATAAATAAATAAAAAAAACGAAAACAAAAAGGGGGTTTAAAGAAGTAAAATATCCATAACTCCGTCAATTCAAAAGATATAAAATCCCCATGAATTTATCATATATCTTCTTAATATTGTCTACAACATCTATATAGACAAGTTTTGGATAGGACCAATTCTTACATCAAAAACAAATTAAAAATATATAGCGGTTGAAGAAAAAAATCATATAAGTAAGGGTGTATTCAAATCCAAACTGCTTATTTTCTGACTCATTTTTAAATTCATTTTTGCTCTCAAACACATTTAATTGGTAGATTCGCTTATTCAGAAACTATATAATGTACTGCAATGATCGATTGTTTGATAGAGGCAGAATATATTTCAAAAATGATGTCAAAGTGAGCATTTTGAACGGAATCTCCCGAAGCAATTGTGTTATCACTTTCTTCTGGACACGATAACTTCCGCAATTCTGCACAAATCTCTTTCAAACTGATACATAAAATGTCGGTCAAATTCGTTAATGGGCAAAAGCAGACAAAGGGGATGGAATTAGGGAGGAGTTTTGTGAAAAACGAAAAAACCTCATAATTTCTAAATTTTTGCACATATCAAATCAGTTTAAAGTTTTTATTACTTCTAAAGATAGCACCAAAAATTCATGCATCACAGATTTTTGATAAAATTTAAAATAGGCTCAAGGAGCGCAAAAAATGGGGTTTTGGGGAGAAAAAGATTCCTTACTTCGTCAGTTCTCAAGATATCAAACCCAATAATTTTATTATACATCGCCTTAATATTATCTACAACTTTTATATTCACAAGTTTTTGATAGGACCAATTCGTACCGCAAAAAAAAAAAAAAAATAAAATAAAATAAAATAAAAACGAAATAAAAAAAAGGGGGGGGGGATGAAGAAGAAAAATTTTCATAACTCCTCAATTCACAAGATATAAAATCTCCATGAATTTATCATATATCTTCTTAATATTGTCTTCAACATTTATATAGACAAGTTTTTGATAGGGCCAATTCTTACAGTAAAAACAAATTAAAAATACATAGTGGTTGAAGAAAAAAATCATCTTATTAAGGGTGCATTCAAATCCAAACTGTCTGTTTTCTTACTCATTTTTAAATTCATTTTTGCTCTCAAACGCATCCAATTGCTAGATTCTCTTATTCAGAAACTATATAATGTCCAGTAATGATCAATTTTTGATAGAGGCAGAATGTATTTCAAAAAATGATGTCAATGTGGGCATTTTGAACAGAATTTCCCGAAGCGATTGTGCTAGAAACAAAAAATATTGCCCTTCTGAGAAAATTATTGTTTATTAATCAATTTTTAATTAATTGAAAGAAAAATAAAAACACAGGTCGCTTATAAATCTTTTCAAAAATCACGTCAGCATGTTTCATATATATATATATATATATTAAATGAATCTGTAATTGTGCCAGAAAATTTCGGGTTGTTGAGTATGGAAAAATATTTTTTTTTTAATATCGCCTTAACATGATTCTGATAAAACCAGCTATTTTATAAAAAGGAAATAAAAACTCGTCAAAAGCAGACAGATAAAACTGTCAAAGTGGATTTATATCTAATAATGATTTAATTTTTGTTGGTGAAATTAGTATACTTAACTTCGAAATCTACCTCTGCCTGTAGGCCGGGCCGGCAGGGATTTTTTGTAATTCTTTTGTCAATAGATTGGATTTTCCCCAAATTGTAATTCTTTTGAAGAAACGTGAATCTTAATTCGAGGACAGGAATTTTCTTTGTTTTTTCACATAAGCATTTAATTAGAATTGCACATTGACATCTATCTGGTGTTTTTTGGCAGGTACAATTCACCGTCATCATGCATTTACATACAGCGACGTCAAAAAGCGATCTAGCTTTAAGTTTAAAGTCTTCTAACCTACCTTTCAATAAAGGATTTTCTTTATCACGTTTATATGTCTTCCTTATCGTAACATAGGAATCGGGATACACATTAATAAGCTTTACAATTCGGCAGTGAGACAAGGAAGGAATCGATGCTTTATCATACAAACATTTTATTTGTTTCGCTACCGTAAAGGCTACTTCAGAATAACATTTTTTTCTGTTTATCACGCGTGACAAATTATATAGTTCTTCAAAAGAGCATCTAAGAACACATTCATATGTTAAAAAGCAGAAAAACCAACGTTTAAAATGCACAAAACATTCATATGTTGGCAGTTTATTTTGGAGGAAACTTGGTGGTTCACCAAATATAGGGCAATAAAACTCATGTCTAGCATCAACAATCACACTCCTAGTGAGTATAGATTGTGACTCATTCATTATGAGCTAAGGTTGTTAGAATAAACATTACAAAATCATATTCGAACACTTGTAACAGACAGCGCAAAACAATGCACCTGTTGTAACAGACAACGAAAGAGTGAACTGAAAGGCAGGGTCGAGAAAAGAAATCCCAGTGGTTGGGAGGGAGGGGTGCGGCAGAGTTGGGAAGAACCACGTCAGTTCAATCTAGATCAAACCAGTTGAATATAGTTGAAGGGAGTTCTGTCTTGTTTTCTTCTAGCAAAAGGAACAAGGAGTTCCATGGTGAAAATTTCTGTTTCTTTCTAAGACGTTGCGCGAACGGAAAAAAAAAATATATTATTGATTAGAATTTATTTATTCAAGTTATTTAGACCATAAAATAAGCATGAAAAACTAAAGCGTGTTTATTTTTAAAGTTTCAATTAATTAAAAAAATTTACAAAAAAGGCGCGATTTTTGCAATTTTCAATTAGTCTTAAGTACAATGCGCGAATGGAAGATGTTAACCGATTTTTTAAAAAAATATGCCGTTTTTCTTCTTATTACAATGGACAACTTTTGCGCACTAAAGCGTTCCTAAATTAAGAAATTCGTTTTTTTCGACCCACCCTAGTATGCAATATCAAAATCAAATTTTTTTTTCGAATCCATTACCGTGTGAAACACCCTAATATATATAATATATATATATATATATATATATATATATATATATATATTATAATATATATCTATATATATATCTATCTATATATATATATATAGATATATATATTGCATTTTGATTATTTTTGTCGCAAACCTAGCATAAGTCTAACTTATTAATTTAGTTTCATCCATAATTATTAATGAATAAAATATCGACTTATATTTGTTTTGTTCGTATAGTTTTTACTTTCTTCCATCTTTATGAGAAGAAATTATTAGACGCGTGAAATTATTCGACTTCCATTTTTTGACGGATTTATTCGTTTTAGACGATCCTAAACACGATTTGGCTGTTTTTAGTGAAATGCCTGTCTATTAGTCTGTCTGTCTACCTTCTTGCGGCGACATATCGAACGAAATGAATCGGAGGGAGCAAAGTCGCACGGGTCGAAATGAAGGCTTTATTTTAAGTTATAATGAGACACATTCTATACATTTAAAACAGAAGAAATATACTTCCTTATTTCATTAAAAGCTTAAATACTTAAAACTTCAAAATATATTTTAAAATATCTAGACTCCACTTCATAAAAATGGTCTGTTGTAGAAAAAAAAACAAAAAAAAAACATGTAAACTCTGAAACATTTCGAATAATAAATTTAGCACGTAAAAAATGTGACTTAGTAATGAAACCTTCTCGGCTAAATGTAAGTCACATAAGCAAAAAATACACATTATATCACATTTAAACAACGGAATGCTAAACCAGTATTAACACACTATATTACATATTCATAACCCAAATTCGACTCAGCTCAATCACAATGTTGGAAACTTACAGACGGCGTAATCCGAAAGACATCCAAGCAGATTACATCATTATATCTCAAAACTTTTACATAAATCAAAATTCTCAGCATTATTTAAAAATGGCTAGACTCAGTAACATCGAATCAATTCATTATTACGAAATATAAAACTGGTATTTTCTTCCTTATCCAGAAGTTCAGCAGCTAGAAATCGGTTTCTTAGGGTCAATTGCTGTTCTGCTACATCAGCGAAAAATACACATTGTATCGCAAATAAACAACGAGTGCTAAACATGTAGTGTCATATTACGAAATTGTTTCAAAACCCTCATTATGCTGACCGCAATCACAACATAGGGACTAAACAGATTGTGCAACTTGGGAAAATAAATAGCTCGCATTCAAGAAAATTGTTCGCTGATAACCTTTATCGAAGCAAATGACTTCTTCACACATTTGTTAAAAACATTCACAAAAATGAATCTTCCATAATTTATATTACAGACAAAACAGATAAATCCTCATCATTACGAAAACGCACTCAATTTACAGCGTTTTCTAAAATGTAAGATGTGCAAGATGTATACACAGTGTGTACAGAAGTGTAAGATGTATACACATAAACAAAAATTACTTACTTAAAATATAAAAAACATGTGGGTAAGTGTGATCACAGATCGCACAGAGGGTTTCGTTTAATATTCATTTCAAAACACTTTATCCTTTTGAAAAATCTGTTAGTTCCACATTTCGCAACCAGGTGCGCACTCTATTCTAAACAAATCTCTATCCGAACGAAACTCCGTTTTACATACTATCCGTACATATATTAGTCGAAGGGATTGGGCCCATAGCAACCGAGATAAGTAGGCACCCCTATCGGTAAAAAGTGGAACTCAAATATGTAAGGCTATGGTGCATAATATGAAAGAATGGTCAAAGGGGTGTCGGCAAAAGTTGGAAAAGTGCTCCCCGGGTGAAAAGAGCGGAGGTTAGAAAAATTGCTTAAAATATACGTTAGAGCACGGAGGAGTAAATAATATAAGACTTTTTGAAAATTTTATGATTTGTCGTGTGGTCTGGGGTATTCAGCTATACGTATGCAAAAATTCATGTCTCCAACTTAATTAGGGGCTCTCTTAGAAAGAATTGCTTAAAATACATATCTGGTAGCTCAAAGGGTTAAACGTAAGACTTTTTAAAGATTTTATAATTTGTCGCCTGGCCTCAGGTACACAAAAAATAAAAAAAACAGCTGCTTTTAATTATTTCATTAGAATTACTTTACAAACTACAAATAAAATAAATGTTTCATTTTGTACACTTTTCTTTTCAAAAATTATACTTATATAAATATTTCAGAAAATAAGTATTTAACGTAAACACTAAAAGATTGTATATCTTGTTGTTCCTTAGTAAAATAATGCATTTGTAAACATTATAAAATTGGTGTTGATATAGTTATTTTGTTATAACTATGGCGAGATAAAAATAAACATATATATAATACAAAATGAAGATAAATATTTGTTTTATTTAATTCGGAAATGTACAGTACATGTTTTATGAAACATTTAGAAATATTTATTTATTAATAAAGAAAGTACGAATGTGAAAAATTTAATTTTTTGTAGAATTTTATAGATAAAAAAAATATATATGCCCCAAATAAACATTTAAGTAACTTTTGATAATAATATCTGAGCTGTGAAAAAAGAAATTAAACAGTTGGAAATATAAACTTCAGTTGTTTATACAAAAATAATTATGCATGCTTTAGTACGCGAATTTTCTATCCTTAATGCCAATATAGTGTAAAGTATCCATATTTTTTACCTTTCCTAATTTCGTCCCCTTAACTTCTCCACTTCTGCGAAAGTGGCACTTATTGCGCAAGGTCAGAGGACGGAAGGTAAAAAGGGTCAGTATTGAAAGTTTCGTTCACCAAGACGCTTACATAAATCAAAGACGCTGAATTGCAACAGAAAATGCTAGTGCTTGGTCGATGATTATACAAAGGAAACATACATGGATATCAAATAACAGACAAAAATAAATAAATAAAAGCAATAAATGAAAATTATTGTACAAATTGGATAATATTTATTTGTAAATTGATAAATCTGCTTAGATGTTAAATAAAGACGGAATGTTCTTTTATACGTATTGGAAAATAATGTACTAGTGAAGTTTATTTACTTAGTGAATTATTTTGTGTATGAATTAGTATAAATCTTTGAGATTTATAAAGGAGTGCGAAAAAAGAAAATATATATATATACTACACAGAAATTATTTAATTATATACGGATGGATTGCCAGTGATTTAAATGTTAAAAACATGTTAAAAAATAATAAAAACAATGCGAATGAACTTTTTGTTTTGATAAACTTATCTTTTTAAACAATAAAATAAAGTAAAATATAAAATGTTACATAGAAATAATTCTTAAATAATAAAGGGATATGTTTTTAGTAACACCAATAGAACATACGTTGAAAAGTAATAAGTAGTATACAGAAAAAGGTAAAATCGTAGTTTTATTCAATCGTGATAAATGAAATCAATGTGTAAATCTCTAGTATTTTATTCTGAATCGACATTTTCTATCTCTACTGACAATAAGATTTAGGGTATGATCGCAGAAAAAAAAAAAAAAAAAAAAAAAAAAAAAAAAAAAAAAAAAAAAAATTCTGATTTTTTTTAGAATTTAGTGTCGCCTACGATGAAAACCAAAATGTGTATAATATAAATATAGATAGTACAAAACATATTTTAATTTTTAGACTTAAAACATACACTTTTATTTTATATAAAATGATGTAATTAGCATCCGCTGAAACTTTTACGATCCAGTCTTAAACAACGTCTACACAAAAGTATGCATGTGAATCATAGAATAATATACAAATATAGCAAAAAGCGATGTCATCATTCAAGAAACTCGACAAAAAAAATCGGCTATCTACTTATTCATATCACTTCATTAGTTTTTAACATTAATATAGATATTTAAAATTAAATATAGTTTTTAATATATCCATGCTTTATCAGAAATCATTGATTTATATATTTTTTCAAGAATTTCAATTACATTTTTTATCAATTGTTATGGAAATATGGCTACAGAAGGTATAATAATATATTATTTCGCAACTATTTTTTATTTAATTTCAACAGAAATGGACTACTTTAGTTGCCAACATTAAAGAAATCGCGTTAGAAACTACAAAAAAATTAATATCACAAAAATAAATTGAGTTGCAGTTTTCAAACAAATTGCATTTAAACATACTTTTATTACTCTACAGGACGGTGTAAAAATTGGAAATGTGCGATGCTTAGAAGTTTAAAAATTTGTAGAAGAGATTATCCGTATTTAACCGTGCAGTAATACATATGCTTTGTTTTACGGCTGGCTTATGTAACGGAATGTTATGTTTTATAGACGACACTTTAATTGCTGCCTGTTAATACTTTTTAAATATTTTTTTTTTCCCATTTCGTATAATGGTATTATTAGCTTTGTTCTATTAAATTAGACTATTTTAAATGGAATTGCATTATTCTACGATCTTTTGCTTTGTAAAAAAAAAAAAAAAAACATTCTACAAATTTAATTAGGTAGCAGATGTTTGCGTAGGAAAAAGACAAGAAATAATATTTTATAAAAATAAAAAAAACAGAGAAAAATTATTTTAGTAAAATTGCCGAACACTAAATACTGTTTTATAAAAAATAAAGCTATGTATAGAAATAACATAATATCTTATTCAGAATTAAATTATCTATTGTAAAGTATAACAAGTTGGAAATTGCTCGTCAAACGTGGTAAATGAGGTGCGTTCGTACTATAACTAGTTTTATAATTATTTTTTACACCCCATATTGTACTGAATGTATAATTTTTTGCACTTCAAAAAGTGCATAGTCTGTAGCATCATTAAAATGCACTTGCAATAACTTTTTTTCCCATCCCCCGTAAGGTACGGAACAATTTTGACTGTCCCTGTTATTAAACTATACATCCGATTTTCCTAAAAGTGGAAATGGCTCGACAAAATTTTGCAACAATTATATATTTAAAATTTCAGACCATTTGGAAGGCTGTAACATCATTAAAATGCACTTGCAATAATTTTTCCCATTGGCCGTAATGTAAAGAAAAACTTTTGACTGTCCCTGTAATTAAACTATACATCCGATTTTCATAAAATTTGAAATGTCTCGACAAAATTTTGCAACAATCATATTTTTAAAATTTCAGACCATTCGGTTGGGTAGTTTTTGCTCTGTTATATGCGGACAAACAGACGGACGGACGGACTGAACGACGACTATAGGTGCTACGTATTTATATAACTACGAACGCACCTAAAAAAAAGGATGTATCAAACAATCTTAACTGATTTCAAATATTATATATATTCAAATACTACAATACAAAATTTACTGAATGCGAAAAATAAGATAAAATTGTTTTAGCTATTCCCATCCTCGAAAAATAATGTTCCAGTTTGAAAAGCACTGTTTGATTTTCAAAAGAAATGTTTGAAGATGACCACCAGATTCAAAACAAGGATCACTAACATAATAGAATAATTTAAGTATATTTTGAAAGTTATAGAGTATATCACAGCTTGAAGTCACGGCATATCATTTTTTTTCATAGTCGGTAGCAGTGAATCTACTTCCAGCGATGTCGATTTTAGAACAGAAATTGAACGCCTCGAAAAAGTTTTTTAAATGCCTTTACAGAATGAAGTTTGGCTAAAAGAGTTAGAAGATTTCTAAAATGTTTAGAAAACGCACCCGCCTTTCAAGTGCTGTTTTCAGACAAATAATAAAAAAAAAAAACCTTAAATTATCTGTTTTGAACTATTTTTTTTTCTATCCCAACGTAAAAGAAAACTTTAAAACTAAGGTAAGTTGTTATGTTTTCATATACATATTTAAATTATCTCTTTTGAACTATTTTTTTTTCTATCCCAACGTAAAAGAAAACTTTAAAACTAAGGTAAGTTGTTATGTTTTCATATACATATCTAAATTCTTGTATTTATTGCACACTTTTTTTAACCGGCTTTGTTTGATTTCGTTTATGTTCTTAGTCTTGAGATTATCTATTTTAAAACATGGTGCACTTGCTTAATTGGACCAATTTGAGTTGCTTAAACTAGACCAGATATGTGATCACAAATTTGAAAATTAAGTAATGAATTTTCAAGAATGTACGCTTTGGACACGAACTCTTTACTTTTTTAAACGTATTTTATAATTGATTGCTATCGACAAGTAAGTCATTTCGCAACTGCTTCTGCACTTATTCCTGACCAGCAGATAGGCACTGCAGATATATCCTTTGATTCTCCTTCAGAGTCAGCTACGCTTACTTTCCGACATTTGTCTCCATTATATTCCATTGTTGTTGCTTTGTTTGATTGTTTCATTAATCGCAAACTTTGCTTTTAACAAAAGTAGTTACATTCAATACTTATTAAAACAGCTTAATACTGCTTGGTCCAATTTAGGAGACTGGCGGTCCAGTCTCTGAATTTGGACCAATTTGACATCTTAAAAAAAAAATTAAAATTAAACTTAAGATTTTCCAAAAGAAATTATTCAAAAGATTTATTCAGTTAATATATGAATAAATTGACCACGTGTAGGAATATTTTGCAAATATTCCGAAACTGAAGTGAGTTAGTCTGAAGTGAGTCAGCCTGAAAATATGCCAAGTGGTCCAATATAGGCTACTCTCCCCAATATACTGGAAAATTAACGTTTCTTTCAATTCCGTGGTATAAACTTTTTTAACAAAAGAAGAGCCGACCTCCTTACGTAATTTCCTTACGATTTTCCTTACGTAAAAGCGCCAACAGCAGTCAATATGACTGCTCAATGAATTAAATGCGTACCTTAAATTGTAAATGCTGTATGCTACTTTATAATACAATTTAGAATATTTTAATTACTTTTAATTATTCCTTTTAAGTACTTCTTCAAAAAACAACAACTTATTTTTTTTAATAAAAGATAGATAACTTAGATGACAAGAAATAGATAATAAATTTCCTAGATAGATACTAAATTTCTACTTACCTTTAGTAAAATACATTTTTAACAATTTTTACAGAACACAAATTTTTTAATGCTGGGACTGAATTTTCCACGTACATATTATAACATTTTTTACATTCATCCCTTGTTTTGATGTTGCTACAAAGTCCAATCTGGCACTGATGTCTTTTATATGAGAGTCTATTGCTAGTATGGGGAACTTCTTTGGCCGATCTTGAGCTTGTTGTCCTATTCAAATGAGGCAGTCTAAACTTTTCCGCTAACTTTAATAGGAAGCCATGCCTTAAAAAAATTACCAGTCAATTATTTCTTCTAAATCAAGCACATTATGGAAAACACGGGATGGACATCTACGTGAACCAGCCAAAATAAAGTATTTACGCTTCATCTGGTCAACGATATCAGTTGCACATTTGATTTTGTTGCAGAAATGTACTTTTTTATAAAGTATCTTCTTATTTTGTAATTCAAAATTTACATTTGGATGCAAAGTATTGGGTAACAACACTTTTTTATTCCTTTAGCCTGATAGAGCGCCAGAGTTGTTACTGCTTCTTTAATAAAAGAGTTTCATCTCGCTAGGTCTCAGAATTCTTTACTTCATGCGGAATTACTTTTCGATATCTTCTTTCTGGTCCCACAAAATTTGATATTTTTTTTCATTTTTTGTCTTTTATTCAGGGATAGTGAGCGAAATTAGTAGTCCCCTGTCATATTCCTTCCAATATTCAGATACGGGTTTGGAAGACGCATTAGCATATTTTAAGAAAGGTTTTCGGTTGCATTTCGTGGGCCTTAATGTCAGGATGGAATTGCAACCCATCATGTTATTATGGATGTCGTATCAATTTTGTTTCCATTATAGTAGACTTTAAAGTCCCTTTATCCAATAAAAAACTTAGAAGGCGCATGCTGTATTACCAGCGATTGTCTACATTGTCCGCCAACCTTGTATATGATCCATCATAAAGAAAATCAAAATCTATTTGTATCCCTCTTCCTCCAACACCGAAACAATATCGTCGACAAGGCCAATTTATATCTTTTATTACATGAATCCTAATTAAATAAAAAAAAAATAAAATAAAATCCTTGATAATGCAGATAAAAATGCAAACTGTGATAACCAGCTCACATATTTTAAATTTTTATGTTTTTAACTATTAATTATTTCTTGTTAAGTTGAAAGATTCCCGAGAAAATGTATTTGTTTTTGGAAATTAAGGGAACGAGAGACCTTAAAAATATTTTTTTTCTGTAATTTCACTTTAAATATTACTCAAAGGTAGATTATATGCATTATAGCATGCATTTATTACAAAAAAAAAAAAAAATGTTATTTTTGAGAAAAAAGAGGAATTTCACGAAATCTCCGAATCTTAGAAATCTCCGTCTTAGAAATCTCCGAAATGCTTAAATCTTAGAAATCCCCCTGCGCGTTCCATATCAATGGAAATCCCCAATATGTTTTATAAAAGTTTGGTTTATATATATATATACTAGAATGGTAGCCCGTCAAAAATGACGGAAATTTAGATATAAATATATATACAACTCATGTGCAAGAATATGAGTTTTCTCGCTTGTTCCGCAGTGATAGATGAAAATAACACATTTTAAGAACGAAACACATTTATGAAAAATTGTGTACAGTAGAAGACCACTAATCTGCACAGTTTGGTTCCAAGTGTTATGCAGATTTGAGGCTTTTTGCGGTCATGTCAATTCAATCTTTGTTTACATTTTTTTAAATTCATATATTGGACAATTTAGATTGTTAAGCCTTAAAAATAAATAAATTACACACTTGAAGTAAGGTAAAAACTATTAAATTATCGTATACGATTTCATAAAATGATATTATATGTGTGTGTGCTTCACTATCTTGGTTACGACGTTGGCGAAATTGTCTTAAACTTGTCATAATCCTAATAGTGTGGGCCGCTATAACAAAAAAGTAACCAGTTTTTAGTAAAATTTCTGATATAAAGTAGTTTTCAAAAACTTGTGTAAAATTGCAGGCCGTTCTCACGTTATGTCAGTCCTAAGAATAATATTTCTAACACTGAAGAGTTTCCATGTATATGTGGAATTTAGAAAAGCTTCTCCAAAAGAAAGGTCCTGAAATGACATTGTAATTTCTCTAATTTCAAAGTTTAATCGGGCCCTGGTGTTGTTTACTGAAATCTAATAAATACAGTTATTTTGAATATTACAACAGAATTAAACAGTTAAACTTATTTAGCTTAAACCCGCTGTTACTTCCCGATGTTATTTTTTACTATTAAGAAAGAAAATTAGGTACTTCTTAGTTATCCCGTCGACCAATTTCGCCAAATTATGTAAATCGCCAAACCACTCGCCAAATTATACACATTGACATAATTTTTTATTTTAAATAACGAAAGAACAAATAAATTAGCAAAACATTAATAAAAACTACAAATAAAACGTCGAATTAATGGTTTTATGGGCCATTATTGGCATTTAATCTTACAATTAATTAATTAATAGCAACCATTATTGGCAATTAATCTTGCAATTTGGCGACAGTAATTTGGTCGACGGGATAACTAAGAAGTACCGAAAATTATTTTAATTTTTCAAATCATGCATATATAATTTTTTTCCGTCTTTAATAACTAAATAATGAAAAAAATATGCTTTTGTTCTGAGCTCATAAATATGACAATAAAATAATGTAACTAAGAGACATTGCAAAATTAAATCTTTGTGATTTCAAACCATAAACAAACGATACCGCCACCATTTTACCTACTATGACGTCATTAGAATATTGTCCATTGATTGTTGGAGAACTTACTTTGTGTATGATTACCTCAATGATTTAATATTTTTTACGTTTCACGATGAATGAATCACTTGTGTTTGTATAGGTTTATGGAATGAGATATTAAGCTGTGAACCTAATTTCAACTGAAATTATCCAAGGATATATGTATTTTTAATTGAAATTAAAAACAATGCTTTGATCTCGAAATAAAAAGTTTGGAACAGATGTTATATATTCCCGCAGCCGTCATCTTGGATTTTTTCTTGTCGTGAAAACCCCTTTTGCCCCAAGTAGTAAATGTCGCCAAGCAGCGATTTATACCCATGTTAGGCTTCACGTTGTTGCCAGAACACATCACTCACCGGGGTTGCCTTTTCGGTAAACGCCAACAAAAAATCGCCAAGAAATTCAAGATGGCGACCGCGGGAATATATAACATCTAAGCCAAAAGTTTTAGTTTGTATAATTGGTTATTTCTGTTAATTATTTATTTAGGTACTTTCCCATAATAGAGCATTTTTAAAAAAAGCTTGACGCAATTTGGGCATCAGAAAGTGAGATATGTTGCCAAAATATATAAACAGCTATGAAAACAAATCTAATGAACTTTTATTTTTGTTTATATATGCACTTATATACATAGAAAAAATCGTTTCTAAATATATATAATATTTTTTTTATATACAAATTACGGCACAGATTTCAGATATGAACCGGGATACCTAACTGGCGCCAATATGGTGTTATTTTGCCTGCTATGGTAACCCGGCTATTGTTTGTTACTTATTAATAAATTGTTTATTTACTTTTATTTTCTGTTTTTAATTATATAAACTGTTTTGTTCTATAATTATTATTCAAACTTTTATTTATTTATAGTTATTTCCTTTTCAAAATGATAGCAAATAATTTAAAAATGTATAAGTAACTGGTATTCGAAAGAGAGATTTCTGCCAAATTGGCGTCAGAGAAAAACATGCCAACTCCGATGCGTATATGACATCTGTGCAAAAATTACTTCTGTTTCTTTATAAAAATGGGTAAATGGCTTTTTTTATATTAAATAAATGGCACAGATGTCATATTCGCCCCATATTGGCGCGTTTTTTTTTCCGCCGCTGATTTGGCGAAAACATCAACAGCATAAACAACAACATCCGGGTTACCATATCAAGCAAAATAACGACACTTTGGCGCCGGTTAAGTATACATTGCGTATATGACATTGGCGTCAGAAAAAAATCGCGCCAATATGGGGCGAATATGACATCTGTGCCAAATAAATTGCATACATATGGAAAAAAAGGCTTGTGAGTATGAAACAGTAAATAGGTTGTCAGAAAATACGTTGGCAAACTTCTTTCTCGCCAAGAAACTTTTCTCCGAAGTATTGTACATAAGCAATGATTGCTAGAAATGCATTTTTAATTATGATATGCGCTTTTATGTTTCACTACATTTATGCATACTATAATGTGTGTATAAATGCTACAGTTCATATGCAGGGCTACACAAAAGAATTCGTAAGGGTTACTGAGTATGAGAGTAAATTGCTTAAAGGTGGTTTTTAAAGGAGTTATGCATTTTTACGCTGAACTGCATTTAGTTTACTAAGAAATGTTTGTAGAATATAGATAAAATGATATACATGGTCACGCAAAGAATTGGATACATAACCGTCTATGGATGATAATATCTGGAAATGTGATTTCAGTAGTTTTAAGAGTAGTTTAAATTAAATTTTACCTAAATAGTGGCATGTAATAACGGTACTATTGGCTATGGACAGTAACTGCTGAAATCAATTTTTAAAAAAATTTATGCGTCTTCTAAAATGTTTACTGAGTTATCTTATTTCCCCAAATAACGAAGTTTTGTTAAAGCATTCAGGATGTGTTGGAAAGTGTTTCATATTCTATGCTTAACGCATGATTTTTCTTTCTTCTTTAGTCTTATACTGCTTTATAGAAACTTTGGCACAGTTGTCATATACGCCAATTTGGCGAAAACATCAACACCATAAACAACAACATCCGGTTTACCATATCAAGCAAAATAACGACACTTTGGCGCCAGTTAAGTACCTGTTGTGTATGGCATTGGCGTCAGAAAAAAATCGCGCCAATATGGGGCATATGACATCTGTGCCAAAGCTTTAATATTTAATGCTTAAACTCTTCGCTCCAATCCCCTTGCATATAGTACAAACTATAACACAGCTAGCGCAAAATAATAGACAGTTTGCTACTGTTCCACTGTAGGGCTTTGGCGTTTTTTATTTTTAAAGCTTGGTGTAATTTGGGCATCAGAAAGTGAGATTTGGGTACTGTTCCGTTATACGGATACCATTGTCGCCAAGCGTAATAGTGGGCGCAAAATGAAAATCACGTGAATTGAAGCATTTGAAAAATAAAAGAAAAAACATGTCGATACTAAAGTGAGCACTTAAAAAATATAACATTTGAAAATTCCAGTCTTTTACGAACTATTTCATTAAATCACAAATATATACTTAAAATAAGTGAACAAATAAGTGTTATAAAATAAAGCAATAAAATAAAACTCATATTAAACTGCTAGCATAAAATTACAAATATCTTTTAGCATTTTGAAATAATTGGCGCATTAGCATACATTTTGGCATGGTGTCCGTATAACGGGAAAATATCGAGATTTGTTGTCAAATCATATAAACAGCTATAAAAACAAACTTGATGAGCGTTTTTGTTTGTTTTATATGTTTATTTTATATGTATATTATTGATGTTTTTATGTACAAATTACATCTGTTTCTGTATAAAATTAGAGAAACGGCTTTTTGATGTTAAGTAAATCGCATAAATATCGAAAAAAATGCGTGTGTATATAAAATGAAACAGTGGATAGGTTCCCGGAAAATATGTTGCCAAATTTCCTTTTTCGCCAAGGCACCTATACTGGAAAAGTACCTAAAGCACATTAAAATCGCACAGTTAGGAGCTCACACAGTACAGCGTCGTCTATTGGCGGTTATTTTATTAGTAGCATCGGGAGGAAGATGTAAAGGTGTACTTTAAATTCTCACTCATAGATTTTGAAAAAATATCTTAAAAGAGCGGAGTTGAAATTAAGTTTCGGAGACCTTCTTTATGAAAGATAAATGGTTTTAAATGGGAATTTCGCCAAATTAGCCAGCTATCACCAAGTTGGCTAACATTTGGAGCTACTGTGGTAACCCTGCATTAGTATTTTTTAACAATTACTCATTTCAATGAGGCGGTCCTACCGGAATCGTGAGGGACACACAGAGACTTGGATTTTATATAAATAGATAAATAAAACTGTGCATCGAATTTTGTATATTTGAATATAAAGGTAAAAAAAAAAAATTCAAAAATTCAAAATTTTTCAATTTTTCAATTTTTTTTTTTTTTTTTTTTTTTTTTTTTTTTTTTTTTTTTGTAAATTCTACTTTAAATATTACTCAAGGGTACATTATATGCATTATGGCACGCTTTATCACAAAAAATTTAAAAAAAATATTTTTGAGAAAAAAATGGCATTTTACGCGCCGTCGTAGAAATGCCCCTGTGCATTACTTATCAATGAAAATCCCCAATATTTTTATAAAAGTTTGGTTTATATATATAAATAAAACTGTGAATCGAATTTAATATACTTGAATATAAAGATATAAAAAATAATTCAAAATTTTTTGAATTTTTTTCGATTTTTTTTTTTCCAAAAAATAAAAATTATTAATAATTTAATTCTACAAAACTCCATTTTTTTTCTCAAAACTATTATTATTATTATTATTATCATTATTATTTTGTGATAAATGCATTCCATAATGCATATAATGTACCCTTGCATAATATTTAAAGTGAAATTTACAAAAAATAAAAAATTGATTTTTAAGGTTTTTAAGGTTCCTCGTCCCCTTAAGGAATGAAATTTGTTTGATCAAAATATTAAGCATGTAGCTGTTGAGCAGCACAATAGCTTCCCCACAAATTTTATATATCTTTTAAAAGATGAGTAATTATACACTGAGACCGGAGAAGATAATCTTAATTTAAATTATTTTAAACCAATATTATATAAATGGATTTTATTTAAATAACATATAATAGAAACAAACTACAAAATAAGTAATTCATACGGTATTCAACATTTTTTCTCGTCCGAACACAGTTTGTTTAGACATACAATGGCGGTCAAAAGTTTCCCGCCTTTTAGTTTCTTTGATTTTATTGACAGAAATTTCCAGCGAAGAAGAAACGCAATCGCTCCAAAAGTTAGGAATATATAAATGACCTCTGACCACATGAACCTTTTGATCGGGCACTGGAGACACTTGATGCATAGAGAAGGAATTCGAATTTCGCGTGTGCAAAAGTTTCCGGTCATTCGTCATTCGTTAGTTTTTGCTATCGGTAGAGTATCTTTTTGTCCATTTTTGTTAATTAATCACGCGAATAACGTAATTAAATTAAAACTAGTATGTTGTGGCCATCACAAAACTTTCTTCTATATAAATCACGTCAACTAAATCATTTAAATAATACAAGAAATAACAACGATTTAGCACCAATTCATATCAAAGTATATCTGAATTTGAAGTTGGATGAAGATTCGCGCATTAGTTCTTGAGATAGAGCTATAGCGGAAATTCTGAAAAAATGTAGCATAGCAGCGCCACCTGTTGAGCGATTTACACTAAAAGTAAACAGCACTAACCGATATCAAGGTATAGCTGAATCTGAAGTATGTTGAAAATCCAAGCATTAGTTCTTGAGATAAAGCTATTGCGTAAATTCTGAAAAAATGTAGCATAGCAGCGCCACCTGTTGAGCGATTTACACCAAAAGTAAACAGCACTAAACGATATCAAGGTATAGCTGAATCTGAAGTATGTTGAAAATCCAAGCATTAGTTCTTGAGATAAAGCTATTGCGGAAATCGCAAAAAATACAGCATAGCAGCACCACCTGTTGAGCGATTTACACCAAAAATTAAACAGCACTAATTTATACATCAATTCATGTCAAGGACTAACTAAATCTGAAGTTTGATGGAAATCCGTGCAATAGTTCTTGAGATACAGCTCTTGTAGAAATCGTGAAAAATGCAGCACAGCAGCGCCACCTGTTGGGCGATTTGCACCAAAAATTAAGAAGCACTAATTTATATCAGGGACTAACTGAATCTGAAGTTTGATGAAAATTCGTGCATTTTTTCTTGAGTTAGAGCTATTGTGATAATCATGAACAATGCAGCTTACCAGCGCCACCTGTTAGGCGATTTTCACAAAAAAGTAATCAGCACCAAATTATATCCTGGACTAACTGAATCTGAAGTTTTATGAAAATCCGTACAGTAGTTCTTGAGATACAGCTATTGCAGAAATCGTTAAAAATGCCGCATAGCAGCGCCACCTGTTGGGAAATTTTCACTAAAAACTAATCATTTCCAGTTTATATCAAGGTCTAACTAAATATGAAGTTTTGTGAAATTTCGTGCATTAGTTCTTGAGATAGAGCGCCCACAAAATTTGTGTCACATACAGACAGACAGACGGACAGACAGACAGACTCACAGACAGACATTTTGTAAAAACATGTTTTTTGGAATCTCTGACTCATAAAAGGTGTAAATCCGTCGAAAACTGGAATTCGAAAATTTTCATGAAACCAATACTTTCTTCTTGTAAAGATAGAAGAAAGTAAAAAGAAAGGTTGAGCAATTATTCTTCGTAAAAGTACGATTTATTTGTTACTAAAATGCCAATCCTCTCGTGAGATTCCGGCAAAGATATCGGTCGGAAAATCTACTGTGAACGATACTTTGAAAAAATATAAGGATGGGCATGGCCTTCAGGACTTGCCACGTTCCAGGAGACCCTGGAAAACAACAATTCGTGTAGACAGAATTTTCAGGAGAAAAACAGTTGATGGCCAGCATAAAAATGCCGCTGCAATATCCTATGATTTACGGAGTGAAAATATGGCGGGAATAACCTATCTATCGTGTCAATAATCTTAAGTGACCTAGGACTTTATGGAAGAGTCGGTGTTAAAAAAACTTTCATAACTATAAAAAATAAGGGCGCCCGACTGGCTTTTGCAAAGAAACACAACCACTGGTCAAGTGAAAACTGGAAGAAAGTTCTTATTTTTCCAATGAATCGATGTTTAACCTTTTTGAGTGTGATGGGAGACACTACGTCAGACAACCTGAAAACAAAAGATATGACTCGGGATATGTTATTCCTACAATGAAGCATGGCAGATGCCTCGTTATACTCTGGGGTTTTCAGTTTTCCGGAAAAGCCTGTCGGTCCGGTAGTTAAAATCCTCGGCAGGATGAATGGTGCAATGTATAAGTATATCTTGTAAGATTATTTGTTGGGAGGGAAAATTGTAAGCGCGTCTTTTTGTTTCAGCATGAGAACGACACAAAGCATACATGCAATAGTTTCGACCAAAAACTTGCCAATTTTGAAATGGCCTGCACAATTACCTGATCTACATGTTATAGAAAATCTTTTGGACAAAATTGGGAAATGTTTGCGGAATTACAAATATTCCAACTCAGCAGAATTTTCCAAAAAAATTGCAAGAAGATTGCAAAAAAACTTACCATAGACAATCCTGAGCCATTCCTTGAATCGATGACACGTCGCTCCGCCACAGTACTTATTGCTAAATGTACGAAGACAAAGTACTATTTGTAAATATTATTGATCACTGTTATTTTCTATTATAACATCAATTTTTTTCAAGCTTGCCAAGACGGCCAAAAAAATTGACACGTGTGTTTTCCTTTGAAATTAATTTGGTTGATTAAATCTATCGATATTTATTTGTAATTCCATAAATAAGTTCTAACTATTATATCAATAAAATGAATAAGTGTCACTTTGAGATTCCTTTTCATACGGGTATACTTACAAATCAATAAAAAATTTTATGCTGGCCGGGAACTTTTCACCGCCACTGTACATTAAATTAAAACAAATTAAAAATGTTAATGTATTTTATTTCAGAAATTTACACATTTCACAGAACAAAATATTCCCAAAATAATTTAACAAGTGTTTTGTTTATACATTAATTAGTTTTATTAAAGTGAAATTAACATAAAAGAATTAAGAAATAAATATATATATATATATATTTTTTTTTTTCAATTATAAGCAATAAGATATAATTGAAATGTTAGGTGTAAATTTTCTATTATAAAATATTCGTATGAAAGTGCGCTAATTAAATTTATTTAAACAAAGAATATAAATCTATCGACACTAAATTATTTAATAGATAAGAAATGAAGATTTTATTCATTACAAATTTGCTTAAAAGCTTTATTTGCGTATAAAAGTTTAAATTAATTTTATTATTATTTAAATGTGTAAAAAATATATTAAACCAAAGAGGAAAATAAAATTAAAATAGAATGTAAAGATTAATAATTTATGCTTACATAACTTATGCTATAGCACTGAAATATTTTTCGTTTTAAGTTTTTTGAAATTACAAAATATGGAAATATTCACAGTAATAAAAATAATTCAGAACGATGCATACTGCATAAAGTTAAGTACATTTTTTTATAATGATTGTCGTATTTCAGTAAATATTTAAGTATTTGAGTAAGTGTTTACCATTTTTACTGTGTGGTTTAGAATCTATTGATATTTTTAAAACAAGTTTTAAAAAAATCAGACATGAGGGAATGCACCTTTAAATTTTGAAACAATTCCTATTCACATCAGCTTATCTTTTGTAGAAACAGTTTTTAATATTATTGTTATTTTTCCATTACAATCGTCATGCTTGAAAATTGCTTTATATTACAATAAATAAATAAATAAATGTCGTTTATTTTTGTCACAAATATAACATAAGTTTAATTTGTTGTTTTAGTTAAATCTATTTTTTATTTAAATGAATAAACTATCGACTTTATATATATATTTTTTTTGTTTTTGTTTATATAGTTTTTAATTTGTTCTATTTTCACAAGAAGAAAATATTGTATTAGTGTAAATTTCGACTTACGGTTGTTGGTGGATTTACAGGCTTTGAATGTCCGGAACACGGTTTGGCTGTTTTTAAAAAATGTCTGTCTATTCGTCTGTCATTGTGTTCGTCTGTGTGTATGTTACAAAAATTTTGTGTTCGATGTATCTCAAGAACTAATGCACACAATTAAATAAACTTTTAAATTCAGATAGACTTTGATATAAATTAGTGCTGATTAGTTTTGGTGTAAATCACTCAACACGTGGCAGTGCTATGCTGCATTTTGGTACGATTTCTACAATTACTTTAACACAAAAACTATTTTACGAGCTTTTATCAAACTTCAGATTCAGTTAGACGTTGACATAATTTGTTTCGGATTATGTTTTGGTTTGAATCGCGCATTAGGCGGCGCTGAAATGCTGTATTTTTCTAATTTCTACAATAGCTCTATCTTAAGAAATAATGCACAGATCTCTATCAAATTTCAGTTTCAGTTAGACTAAATTTGTTGCTCATTAGTTTTTGGTGTAAATTGCCCAATAGGTGGGATGGCTACGCTGCATTTTTCAAGATTTTTGCGATAGATATATCTCAAAAACTAATGAACGGAATTTGATCAAACTTCATAACGTAAAGCGAGGAGAGTTCGCGCGGAAGGAGACATTGTGCACAAAGAGATTCAACGGGAAGGAGTAGAGTGCGCGCGCAGCGACTCCAGGTACTTGTACAGTAGCATTAGTGCAGTGTCTACATGAATGTGCATATTGATTGTTCCAAGCGTCTTGGATAATGCAGTATTATTTTGTTTTGTTTTTGCAAAGTATGTGCTTGAATTTTCATAACTGTTTCTCAGAATTTTTATAAAACGTCAGAAATACAAAATATTTTGAACTTAAACGATTTTTTATAAACTACTAAACTGGACTAAGTATGCGAACACCAACAATTCATTTTAGAAGTAGCCATATTTAAATAAAAGGCCACGCAATCTCACCTACCAAAATAGGAGGTTTGCGCATCTGCTACTTAGAAAATATGGCGCATTTCCCCAAAAGTTTAGGTGCTAAGAGAGATTACACAGCTTATTGATAAATTTGTATGGATTGTAAATTACGTGTAAAATGTATGAATGAATCAATTTTGAAATAATTTCGGAAAAACACATAATTATCAAAACTAAATTTGCCAACAAATTAATTTGCTCAAAAAAAAATACTTATGCAGATAAAAATTTTATTAATAAATTAATAATACAGTTGTTATTAAATTAATTTTCTGTAATTATTTTTGTTAATAAATTAATAATATATTTGTTAATAATTTAATTAAATAATGCCGCTATATATATATATATATATATATATATATATACATATATATATAAAACCGCTGAAGATAATGTGTTTTCACAAAAAGTGGGATAAAAAAAACTAAAGGAAAAAACCGAATGTCTGAGGATGAGTGCACTGAATGTCTGGAACTGTACCAGGAGACAACTTCGACAACTGACTGGATTCAATGTATTGCTTGTTATAGGTGATTGCACGAAAGATGTACGATTTACAACAATAAGTGCATCTGTTGCGGACGACGACAACTTCGTTTAGCAAACAAAATACAATGAAACTGTTGAAATGGAAATAAAGTAATTTTCAAGCTAAACATGTTATCAACTAGATTAATGCTATTTGGGAATATTAGTAGGGCTTGCTTTTCTGATATTTTAATCTTCTTAAATTAAAATTTTTAACTGTTGTTAAAAATCTTTCTTTTATTTATTATGTAAACATTTGGTTGAAATATTCACACCTAATACAATAATATTTGCTCTCAAAAACCTTTCAACAATGTCGATTAAGTGTAATTATTATTGTTAACAATTTAATTGTAATTATTATTAATAACAATCTCTTCTACCTAATGTGCGCATTCTCTCCTACCCTGTAAGGAGAGATTGCGCAAAATAGTTTTCTTTGTTTTATTACGACTCTTCTATTAAATTACAGTATAACAACAAAATAACAATGCAAATGCATAAAAAATAAATTAAGTCAAAATTATTCATGCATAGTTTAGCAAAATATTAATATTTAGATTTTTTATTATTATTCTTTTGAAATGTGCGCAGACTCTCCTCACTTTACGTTATTCTATTACTATTTCTTAACAGGCTCGGGCGTATACCGCACAAAAAGTTTCAATTTTATGCACTATGGATTGAGAATTTTTTGGTGCAGACACCTAAAAGTTGGGTGCGAAAATTCAATGATTTGTTTGAAATATACAATGCTTATACCGCCTTTTTAAATGCACATAATTCAACGAACCTATACCTTTATAATCCTCATTATGGGAATAAATTGCCATGCAATATTGCCACTCTGATAGCGAATTTTGAAAAAATAGCATGTTTGAGATACAAGAAAACTTTGTCATTGGTATATCCGACTAGTTAATTTATCGAATGCTATTTCTATGCAAAGTCAGAGGAAATTTAATTTATTAATATTTTGTTTTCTCAAAATCGGATAATATCATAAACGAAAGTTAAATATGGAATTGCAATTTTATTTTTTAATGTAGGCCCATAAAATTAGCTGTAAGAATATAAACAAAGAACTTTAAATTTAAGGGGTCTCAAATCTCTGAAAATTGGTAAAAATGAAAATAAAAGAACATTTTCAACATTTAGTATCTTAAAATGTATGTGATTTTAAAACACGTTTTCTAATGAAAGATATACGTATGTTCTTTCCTTTCATGTACTTAAATAATTGCAAGATGCATAATTAGCATTTATATGGGGCTCCAAGCTGTCAGCCATATGTGAACAGCAGAGAATTCGAATAACAACTTAAGCGCAGAAATAGAAAATAATTTTCCAAATATAATAAAACTTTTGGTGCCAACTTATACTTCAGATTGTAGCAATTACCCTGAACCTAAATAAATTTCTATTTAAAGCCTTTTTATATTTTGAATGTAAAATTGTATTTAGCTAATAGGAAATTTTAAAAAATTGAAAAGTATACTCAGCAAAAAAATAAATTTTTTCGAACAATAAAGAGGAAATTTTATGCTCAGATTATGCTGAATAACATAAAATATGTTTCAAAAATTTCACGAAAAAACATTCAGGAGTTTTTGATATATCCTACGCGTTGTTCCCAAAAAACGTCATTCGGAGAAAAATTACTTTAAAGTTTCGGAAACGTCGTTTCAGATACTGAGCAGGTATAATTCTAAAAGCCATAACTTCTATTCGAGTGGGAATTCATATAAATAATTATATCAAAATGTTTAGGAAAGATACGAGTTTAACATCTAAAAATATAAAATTTCGGAATGTTTAAAGCTTTTAGAGTCCTGAGACACCTTAAATAAAATCGAAAGGAATTAATCATAATGTTGTGTCAAAAAATATAGAATGCAAAGAAAATCTTTGATTTTTTTTTTTTTTTTTTTTTTTTTTTTTTTTTTTTTTATAATTCTATTCTTGTATTTGTATACTACACTTGTGCGATACTTATAAAGACAAGGAAATTAATTTATCTATACTCATATTATATAGAAGTATGTCTGTTTGTTTTTAGAGGGTAATTTCTGGAACTACCAAACCGATAAAAAAAAAGAAAAATCAATCCTGGCAAAATGCTGTTGACCATATCTGCTCCATCATGGGGTATAGTTTATGTCGGTACATCAACAGCAAGCTTTTAAGGGTTTTAAAATTGCGATTTCTGCTATATTGTTGGTGCTAGAAATGTGAAATTTTATGTTTGTAAATTTTCATATAAATTTTAAAGCTGGCCGATATATTAAAGCAATATACCCAGCTATGTTTTGGTCCCATTGAATTATCCAAAAAAAGGGAAAATATTTCTTCCAGTCTCAGCAGAGCATAGGAAAAAGCATGAGCAACTGCCTCACCCCCCCCTCATATTTTAATCTCGCCAAAATTTGGTATGCAATTTATGTTAAACGAATATTTTAAATCTGTTTGATATTGTTACTAATTATAACCAATATTTTGAACTTTTAGCACATGATCAGATTAAAAACAAATATATACATTGATCCAAATACAGTAAAACCAGCCCATAGTGGACACAGGATCATGGAATCGCTTTTCCGAGTTAAAAAGTTACATATACGCTCGTGTGTATGCGTGATGGATTGAAAAAGCTGGGTGTTCGATAAATACAGGTGTCTGCAAGTTCATGTCCATCATGGATGTTTTATTGCCTGCCTCCATATCGAACGCCTCTGTTTAGTGCACACATTTTGCAATATACAGCAGCGATATAGGACCAAGAGAGTGGAAATGTTGATGGCTTTTGTGAAAACAGAAAAAAAAAAAAAAAAAAAAAAAAAAAAAAAAAAAAAAAAAAACCATTGTAAAATCTTAATTATGATGCATAGTTTAAAGTCATTATTACTTCTAGGAAAATAGCCAAAAGTGTATGTATGGCAGATTTTTGATATCATTAAAAATCAGTTCAAGGGGCGCAAAATTGTGTTTTAAGAAGAAATAATATTATAGCTTCGTGAATTCACAAGATATCAAATCCAATTAAATTTATTATACATTTTCTTAATATTAAGTACAACCTTTATATCGGCAAATTTTTTGATAAGACAGTAAAAAAATAATATAAATAAATTAAAATAAATAAAAATGGGCAGTGTGTTAAAGAAGAAAAAAATCATAACTTCTTCAATTCTCAAGCTATCAAACCCACTTAAATTTATTATAAATATTTTTTATATTATCTACGACTTTCATTTTGACAAGTTTTTGATACGACCAACTGTTACAGCAAATAATAATAATAATAAATAAATAAATAAGGGGGATGTGTAGAAAGAAAAAAATGTCATCTCCGTTAATACGCCACACAAAACGATAAAAAAAGTATCATTGGCGTAATGAAAACTTTTTACACACAGATATGTTGGAATTTTGAATCCCGTTAAACAGGCGTGAGTACGTGATAAATTGTAAATTGTAAATTGGGACCTACCCTTTTTCAGGATACTTATCCATTTCGGTGCAAATCCACACTTTGTTTTGATCCAATATATATTAGTTATCTTATTTTTAATCAACCACTCTTTATAACTTCCTTTGACAAAAGAAATTGTAGACTATTATATCAAATGAATAAGCGGCCACACTTTAAGCTATTTAATTCACATTGTTTAAATTGTAAAAAAGAGAGAGCATTTTACATGCCTCTTCTCTGGATTAACTACATGTTCAGAATGAAAAAAAAAATTACATTATAAGATAATAAATCAGTAATAATATTTGTAATAATAATATCATAATAATAATAATAAATCAGTTTAATGTAGTCTATGAGTCTTAATGCAGTCACTCAACAAGTCATTATCTTTATCAAAGGATTTTCAAGGTTAAATACATTTGAAGAGATTTATGGCTGAGATGAAACGACGTATTATTTATGTAACTGAAGAAATTATCTTTAGCACAGTTATTTAGCTTGATTTATGTCCATCAAGATATACTATATATAGGGTTGCATCAATAAACGCTCGCGAGTCTCAATAAAAAAAGCGTCAGAAGAAAAAAAATATTCTTATTATAATGATTTAAAGAAATATGAAACGAAAAACTCGCATAAAGCGGCCAGATAAAATAATTCGTCTGGGTTTATCTCTAATCTTTATTTAGTTTTTTTTGCTGAAATTAGTACTTAACTTCGAAATCTAACTGTGCCTGTAGGCCGAGAAGGTAGGGATTTTTTTTTTAAATTATCAGTAGCAGTATAATTCCCTCTAATAAAAATAAGCCCGGAAATGTCACTCGCCATATTTCAATAATTACCCGAGCAAAGCCACGGGCTTTGCTACACTGTAAACTAAAATGTCTGAAATTCAGACATTTAAGTGTCTGAAACGCAGTGTTCAATTTTTAGACGTTTTAAAATGTCTTAAAATTTTCAGACACTTCTTGTGTGTGAGCTTCAGACTCTTAAGCGTCTGAAACGTGAGTGTTTAATTTTAAGGCGTTTTAAAATGTCCTAAAATTTTCAGACACTTCTGAAGTCTGAATTTCAGACATTTCAAATGTCTTAATTGCGGATATTTTTGAGTCCCCCCCCTTTTTTTGGGGGGGGGGGGCAATATGAAGCCATTTTTGACCACTTTTCTTTCTAAGTCAAATATGCATCCATGTTTGATCACATTGAATTATTTTTTATAAATGGGAATAGTTTGTTACTATAAAGCAGAGCTGAATTCAGCGAGGGAATCATGGGGCGCTTCGCTGCTACCTGATTTTAGGGTATCCCCAATTTGGATATGTAATTTTCATAAAGTTGATATTTTAAATCAGTTTTGGCCTTACGAGGATTGTAATCAGTATTTTGTAGTTTTAGAATAGGATAATGTATGTATATATATATATATATTCACCTAAATATGTATTTATGTGATATATATGCCCTACGGCATCAAAAATGTTTATTACTTTTAGTGAAATTCAAATTAATTCTAGTCCAAAGACCTAGTATTCATTCGCCCCCTTCCCCCACTGCCTTCCTATACTGTTACAAAACAATTAAGCCTATTCGATCCTGTCAAATACATATTTGGATAAATATATCATTTCCTTTAACCTAATCATGTTCTAAAAGTACACAATATTTATTAAAATAAGTATAAGATCAAAACAAATTTAAAATATCAGCTTTATGGAAATTTCATACCAAATTTAGGGGCCCGTAAAGCTAAAGGTCCATAGAAACAATCTAGTTTACCCATGCTGCAATCAGCTTGGTTTTGTGGTAACAAATTATTCCCATTTATAAAAAATGATTCACTCCTTCAGAAAGAATTCCCTCCCTGTTTTGTAATTTTTTCCCATTTAAATAAAACATTCCTAGTGAATTTTTTAAGCATTTTTTACATTTTTATTTCTGTGTTAAATAAAATCTAATACGAGTTCCCCCAAAATTTGCAGTATACTAGAAACCAATATATATATATGAAAAAAAAATGAGTATGAAACTTTTCATTTAAAAATTAAATTCGATTTTTTTAAACTCCATCCTTACATAATAAATCATTAAGCGAATTTCCATTCGTTGTTTTGGCACTAGCGTCAAAAACAACGCGCAGTTTCGTTGTGGCGCTCGACGGTCTTAAAACTCCGTGATGGGGAAGGTAATATCCTTGATCGACATCATTAGCTTCTATTATTTCATGCATATGATTCAGCTGCTTGTATTCGTTAAGAAATTATGTGTATAAATTTCTCATTGTGGGATCGCGATCTAGACGTTGCCAAAGATAGTTTAATCTTTTTGATGCAATGCGTTTGGAACTGCCTAAATAGGTTTCAGAGAGTTCTGGTTTGAAAGGCATTTCTACAACAAATTTGCCACTAGAATTTCTAAAATGTGTCTTATCAAAATGATCATTAATATAAGCCAATTCTTCACTTATACAGGGTTGCACGCCATTTACTTCCTCGATCTCCCAAAAACTCTTTAGTGCTTGTTTAAATTTTCTAAATTTTTTGTTAGGAAGGAATATCTTTCAGTATTGTTTATTTCCGTATCGAAAATGATTCCTGAAACAAGGTAACCGAAAATGCTGGACTGCAACGTTAAATTATTGCCTAAATTTATTTTTTCCGGAAGGAGGAAATCAAAAAAATATTCAGCACCCAAAATTACTTCGATTTTGTTTGGAATATAGAACTGTGAATCAGCAAAGTATATTTTAGATGGTATTAAATGTTGTATGTTTAATTTCCTTGCTGGCATAACATCTGTTATTTTTAGAATTAGTAATAATTCAGCAGCTCGTTGAAATTCGCAGATTTATTAGATAAACATGTCTTGACCTTTGACTTCAGACATATGAGAGAATTATTTATCCCACTAATCGGAATGTTTATTGATTCCTTTTCCAATCCCAGTGATTTAACTGCATCGAAACTGATAAAATTACTTTCCGAGGATGAATCTAAAATGGCTCTGAATGGACGATTTATGCCATTATTATCTTTCAAATAAATTATGGCTGTATTTATCAAGACTGATTTACTGCCGTGCGGAAAAAAATGAATGAATGTCAGTTTCGTTTTGCGCCTCTGAAAGATGATTTCTATTCATTGATTCTTCCGATAATGGATTGTTTATTGTTTGTTGAAAGTCAATTTTAGTGTCTGGTGATGAGTAATTATGGAGTAAGGTGTGATGTTTCGATTTGCAAGCAAAACAAGTGGTTTTTGGATTACATTTGCTAAATAAATGCCATCCCAAACAATTAAAGCAAAGTTTATTTTTCTTAACGATATTTATTCGATCAATTAACTTCATGTTTTTATATTTATCACAGTGATAAAGTGGGTGAGCTTCGGTTTTACATACATTACACAATTTATTTTGTGGTTTATTCGTTTGAACGAATAATGCTTTTATAGTGGATTTTGTAGCGATGCTAGAATTAATGCTGCTTAAAATTTGATGTCTGCGTTCCAAAAATTGGTCGAAATTGGGACGAATAATGCACGAACGAATAATGCTTTTTGAACGAATAATGCTTTATTAGTGGATTTTGTAGCGATGCTAGAATTAATGCTGCTTAAAATTTGATGTCTACGTTCCAAAAATTGGTCGAAATTGGGAACTTCATTGTCCGTTAATGTTAACTCGTATTGTTTCCGAGATTCGCGGTCAAGCTTATCTAATACAATATTTAACAAAATTGCGTTTGAAAATGTGTCTCTTTCAAAATTTAAGACTTTTAGAGCCCTTAAATTCTTCTTTAAATTGTCTAATAAATTACGGAGATCTTTAGCCGATTCATGTTTCATTGAATATATATTCAAAATATTTTTTGTATGACAGTCTACTATATTTCTTTTGTTTTCATATCTTTGTTCTAATGCGTTGAAGAGGGAAGTGAAAGTATCATCAGCGGTTTGTAACATTCTGGGCTCACCCGTTAACGCACCGCGGAGATAAAACAATTTTTCATTATCCTTTAAAGCGGAATTATCAATGATTATTTCTTTGAAGGTCGTTTTAAATACTGACCATTCTTCATACTTGCCACTGAAAGTTGCCAGAGGGATTTTAGGGAGCTTTAAGCTGCTTCCTTTCGTAATATCACTACTATTATTAGACAGTTTAAACTCAGAAATGTTAATTTTAGCATTTTTTTCTTCACACTGTTTATTAATAGAGGATTGTAAGCTTATCTCTAGTTTTTGAATATCTTCATCCGTCTGTGAAATCTGCTCTTCTACTTCACTGATCTTTTCTTCCTCTGCAATTTCGTAGTATTCCTCTTTAATCAACTCAAATTTGTTCTCGGTTTTTCGGAGCAGCTCTAGTTGAGCTTTTAGTTCTGAAACACAAAGAGTCTTGCCATCTGTAGCATTGAAAATCTTTGTGACTTGCGCCTTTATGTTTCCACGTCTTCTATCGAGCGCTGTTATGTCCGCGTCGGACATTTTTTTGTTTTGTTTAAATGTTTTGTTGACAATATAGTAATTTCTAATTACGCTGGTTTAACCTCCGGGTCGCTAGGACCATTATGTACGGAGGTGTACTAAGAAAATTAAGCGGACTGTATTTCACTAACAAAAACAAAGTTTTATTTTTCAAAGATAGAAAAATAATATGGCTAGTTGCCAATTTTGAATTTGAAATTTTCTACAAAGTTGAGAGAATGGCTTGTTGCCATTTTGAGATTGGATTTTCTTCAAAAAAATAACTACGCTATAAATACATGAACTAGGTTGCATAAAAAAGGGTTACAAGAATAGATGCCAATTGGCACAGATGCGGGAGTGGTGTTCCGTCGCCAAGGGCGATGCTACAATGAGATTACAAGTACGGAACAAACATAATCCGCGAGACTAGTTTGTAGGTCTGTGGTTAGTTCTTGTTTACCAAGTTTGACGAGATGAATAACTATATTTTTGACGAAAAGCAATGAAAAGTAATACTGTCTCTGTTGGGCACTATTTGTAGAGTCAAACGAATGTAATTTTCAAGTGTTTCTTTCCCGTCGTTGTATCAATATCTGAAGCACATAAGATCCCTCCAGCCATCCATAATGCAAGAAACTCCTAAATATAACACTTCCACAAATAACACAGCCGCAGTAATAACATAATGACAATATTTTTCACAGTAAAAAATCCGGACCGGTCAAAGATGTTAACTGTTGAACAACGTTCAAATTTGAATGCGACAACGGACTCCGGACTCACAACGCAGATTCGCTTCACAAAGAAAAAAAAAAAGCTGCGAGTCAGCATTTCCATTGGAAACAGATGGCTATATCATTATGTCAGTCTACGGTTTACAGTATGATAAGTTGTTAAAACTTTTTTATCAGCGAGAAGTGGAACGTTGTATAAGAAGAAATCAGAAGCATTTTATTTTCTTTATTTTGCGTTTTTCAAAATGTTTACACTTATAAATTATATGAATATAATTATTACAGTTTTTATAATTTCGGTCAGAGGGTGAAAAACATATTATAAATTAAAAAAATCGTCATAAAATTTGTTCTTCGAAATGATTACATAATTGAACACTAAGAGAAAAAAAAACTAAGAAATTTTCGTAAGAGAAGCACTGCCCCCCCCCTTTTAAATCACTAATAGAAATAAAATTTTAATTATTTCCTTTTGATGTTCATATAGTTAAAATTTATCTTAACCTTCCGCCGGTTGCGCAGTTGTAAAAAGTACAACTTTACCTTTCTTTTTTCATTAAAATAAAATTCAAGTAGTAGAGGGCGTTAATAACCATTTGTATTCGTCTATTGAATATTTCTCCCCACTTCCCAAAAGTTATTTGCATTTCAGATTGCGCAATTAGCTGCACTTATCATTTTAATATGTGAACATCTGTAATGTTGTAGGACTTTATGAAACGCGCGCCTGCTTGTGAAATTCTCTCTCAGCAGAAACTTTCTCAGTGAAATTTTAATGTCCTTTTAATGGGATTTGAGTTAAAATAATGTTTAAACAAAAAACGGTATTTTAAAGATAACAACGAAATGGTGCATTATCTCACGAAAATTTTTAATGAAGACAGTGATAGTGATGATATTGATATTGAAGAAGATTTGCAATTCACTGAATGTGACGAAGATTTGAATGATAAAAATTTAAAAGAGGAAAATCACAGAAGTGACTCTGAAATAAATGCATCTGATAATGAGATTATTAAAATTAATAGTTACGAAGATTTTTATACAGGAAAAGATTAAGTCACTAAATGGGGAAAAAAGCGGAATTCGTAAAACCTCCAAAACCAAGTACAAATATTTTCTAAAGAAAATGCCAGGGACAAGTGCATATGCAAGAGGAATTACTTCTGAAATCGATACCTTTTTAAAATTGATTCATCTGAACATAATTGATGAAATAATTGATTCCACTAATAAATATATTTTTTACTTTGTGATTGTAGTAGTAAATAGCATTTTATACATTAAAAACCTCTGCTTTAATGTATTATAATAAAATTAATCTATATATATTGCGGAATACTTTCATAAATTATGATAAGAGATAACTATATGATATTTGTATGTTAAATTACTTGTAAAAATAAAATAAAGCAGCAATAATTGAATGCTTTTCTCCTGTTGTACAATTTACAACGCGTGCCGGTCATGCGATGAAAATTTGCGCGCCCGGCGAAAGGTTAAGTTGGAAGATACGGGGTATTCAGAAGGGCAAAACCCTCCACTAGAGGGAAAGAAATGTTCTGTATTTGAAAAATATTGTTAAAATTTATTTTTGAATATTTAATGCTTCTTACTTTTTTTATTTTTGTATATAAAAATTATCTTGTACGTGGTGTTTTGACAAAATATTCTTGGTTTAGCTTATTTCATGTTTATATTTTGCGTTTTAATTAGGCGAACTAGGCAGGAAACTCCAGACACATCTGTCCAACCTTTCCCCTTTCTACATTTTTTTCTAAGAGCAATTATATCTCTTTGTATTTAGGGAAAGGCCTATGAGTGGCCCTATGAGCATTCCTATGAGTGGAAGTAATTTTTGAGAAACTTTCTATTTTGGGAAAACTTTCTTTGGCTTGTACTTTTGCACTAAAAATAATTTATCTCGAAAGTTAGTAAACGGGCATTTACAATTTTGGCAGACGTTCCCATGATCAAATCAATTTGCTTATTTTATACACAATACCAAATTTAGTGGATCGCAAAGCATTCCATCCACTCGAAAACATTTTCTGATGGTGCTGCCAGATATATTGCGATACAACTGCATATGAGGACACCGGAACCAAAGGGGTATAAGTGACAAAATTGAAAAAACTAAGATACCTGGGCTATCTGGAAATAAGGCTGTTTGTTTTATGATTGCTCTCAGAAGAAAAATGTAGGGAGGGGAAACGTTGGACAGATATGCCTGCAGTCCCCTGCCTAGTTTGCCAAGCTAAAACGCAAAATATAAGAGATTTTCTAATTATGTGTTACATTCTGGAGGTCAACTACTTAAGCACTACAAACTACTTAACCTCTTTAATCTGTACTTAAAATTAAAAAATATATATATATATTTTGTACTTCAACAGTTTCTTGAACTTTCAACAGTTCAACTTTTCCTTCCACAATTATTCAAATAAGAGTTCAAAGACCGCTATGAAATTAGCAATAGTTTCATATTTTAAGTCAGCCACTTACTATTGCTGTCCATCGTTAAATTCAATTTATTCCAAATTTAAATTTTGTCACTTAGAAGCAAAGCTCTTGGCCGCTGGGGTCCTCATATATAATCGTCGTTTCATCATACATATGATACAATTGTATTACATTCAGACATATAAGTGTCTAAATTTCTACATGTCTTAATTTCAGACACATGATCATTATTCAGACATTTTTCTCAGTTCATTTATAGCATGATCAGAGTAAGACACTTAAGGGTCATAAATTCAAACACTTATGATGTCTGAAATCTCATATCCATACACTTAAGTGTCTGAATTTCTTTTTCAGTCACATATGTGTCTGAATTTAAGACGCCTCTATTTGCAGTGTCGTATTCTATAAACCTTTATAAATATGTTAATCGTGGGCTTTCATAACTTTTCCTTTATACACATTATTTTGGGACTACTTAAAAAAAGAAAAAAATCTAAGAAACCAATTTTGTGAGAAATATTTAATTCATTTTATTCTCTTGTGAAATGATGTTCTAATGTAAAACGAAAAATGAAAAATGAAAAATGCTTTTTAATTTCACAAATTATTACATCATTAACTACCCATTTTTTTATAATCATGTTTTCCAAACATTAATTTACAGCAGTGAATTAAGTAGTATGTTAAACGGAAACTGGGTTGCTATAGAAGATTACCTTTATCATTCAGTTTGAGGCACCGAATATCTGAAATGATGAAGCATTTTTTTCTGCAATTATCATAAGTAATTTTACATTAAACTTTAAATTAAATGAATTGAAATGTGTATGATTTCCGTAATGTATTTTTCATACCAGTGGATTCAGCATATAGAACAAGTTTTTTTACATAAAAATACTGGTACTATTTGAAATGAAAGTGTAGGAATCCTGTAGTAAGTATGCAATTTTATTGGTGTACTTTTTGTTCATTATTGCAATGTAGATCATCGTTCAATTTATACTGTCCTATTTCTTTTTCACAGAAAAATATCAATTTATTGGAAATAGTTTAAAAATTTATTGTAAAATTTATGACTATAATATTAAGAAATAACGAGGTTGGATCATAGTGTTAAATATTATAATTTCACATAGTTCATAATACATTTCAAATGATATAAAACTCTCATTATAAAAATGTCTGGCGTGAAATGTAAGGGTTATATATATAATCACTAAATTTGCAACATTTTTATTTCACGTACCACTATGTAATTTTTATTCTACAATAACTTAGGGAGTTAAAGTATAGCTCATGGATACTCTTGATGTTTTAATTTCGTGAATGTGGTATTCAATTTATATGTGAATGATCGATTTATTTTATTCACTGGTACCAACGCACGTTAATTTACATTGGTGAGAATTGCCCCAAATACTTTTATTAATGAATAAAACAAGTACTGCCTGCTGTTATTTTAAACTATTCATTAACCCTTTCGTGGTCACGCACGCGTATCCGCGGTCGCACTTTGGTACTTGTAAGTGGTCGTGAACGCATATAGGCGGTCAGACTTTTGTACTTGTAGATGGTCA
Organism: Maratus speciosus; assembly: GCA_963932465.1. NCBI lineage: Eukaryota > Metazoa > Arthropoda > Arachnida > Araneae > Salticidae > Maratus > Maratus speciosus. The sequence continues at coordinate 372,133,225 of OZ010791.1, read as the reverse complement.
CAAGCGCGTATAGGCGGTCAAAATATTCTACTTCTAGATGGTTATGAACGCGTTTGCGCGTTTGTGCTTCCCCCCACTTCTCGAGACTGGGAGTTAAAGAAGGCGTTTATCAATCACCCCCTCTTTCCAAGCACACAATAGGCGTTAGGCAGACTATTTGTCAACTGGATTACCGTATTTTAAGTCGAATGCCTTAGGGGATTTCGTTTTCTGTTAATGCTTAAGAATGGCATTGTATTTCGAACCATATACTAGGCAATTTTATAGAATATCATCGTTTACTTATTTTACTTTATTATTTCTGTCCATAAGATTCTAATTCATTACTATAATAATTATTATTTTATATCATTTGCCATATAATATTTATTTATTTTGCATGCTCATTATTTATTATGTAATATTTATTTATTTTGCTCTTTTAATGAATATACACGTTCTTTTCTTTCCTTTTTACTTCCAAATGTATGTCATTTTTTTCATTTAACTATAATACTAAATAACTAAACTGTTTTTTTTTCTTTACTTACAGCACTTTTGTTGTGTAATAATAATAAAAATCTCAAATATCCAATTTAACATTACATTTCAAAAATAATATTTTTATTTATTATTGTTGCGCAAATTTTATTCAAATTCTAGCATAATTTAAAACTAGCACCGTGAAACCTGTCTATAATGACGCTGAATGGGCCAGAAAAAGCATCGATGTAGATAGGTTTTAAATTTCATTATAGGTAGATTGGTAAACGGAAAAAAGGTGACCGGAAAAAACGGGACCGGAAAAAACGTGACAAGGAAAAAAGGTGACCGGAAAAAACGTGACAAGGAAGTGTTAAATATTGAATTTGGAAACAATGAACCTGGAAAAAAAATTAAAGCAAATCGGATGTTTCTGTCAAGAGTTATCGCGTTACGTACATACAGACGTAAGTGCATACATACATACATACAGAACCTGCGTGCACATTAACCCTTGGGCTTTGATAGCCTGCGAGCAAAAAGCAGGATAATGAAAAAATTCCTCTAAAGAAAATGCCTCCTCTCTTCGTCTTTATTTTGTTCCCTTTACAGGCTGTGTATGCAATTTTTTCCCTCCCCCTCCGCCTTATAAAACATCTTTACTCATATATAAACTATCAATAGCGAATTGAAAGAATCAATAAATTGTATTTCCTTAATACCCCCCCCCCCCCCTCCGTGGATAGCACTAACTTGTCTTTTGTAGAAGTCATAATGAACTTCTCTTAATGAAATGTTAAAATTGTATTTTCTTGGACCAAATCTTAGAGTTGTCAAACTCACCCATTAACTCTGCCCCCCCCCCCCCTACGCTGTAAGAAACTGACAGTGGAAAAACTTTACTTTAGTTTTTAGCATTTATTTATCGACAAGTTCAATATTTAACACTTCCTTGTCACGTTTTTTCCGGTCACCTTTTTTTCCTTGTCACGTTTTTTCCGGTCTCGTTTTTTCCTTATCCCGTTTTTTCCGCTCTTGTTTTTTCTGTCACGTTTTTTCCGGTCACCTTTTTTCCTAGATTCAATATTATTCCTAAAGAAGAATTTTTTAAAGATAGCGTGCTTGCATTTCAGTATTTTTAAACGATTTTCTTTGATTTGAGTAGCTGAGGTCGATCTGTACAAAGGACTTTTTTACTCCTTCTATTTTATTTGCAAGGTTTTTTAATGGGGATACTTTTACTTTCGAAACCGGTTCCGAAAGTAAATGTATCCTAAATAAATTAAAAAAAAAAAAACTTTAAACAAAATCGAAAAAGAAAAAAACGGTCTTTCTATAGATCGATCTTAGGTAGCCAATGCAAAAGATTTGTTTAAAAAAATGGAAATAAAAACGAGGTATCTTAAAAAAATTCTTCCACCAAATAAACATTAGCGAGCGGGTGCTTTCGCGTGAGTGAAGTAGCCTATTAATTCTTGGAAGTAGATCAAAAACTCCACGCAATTAAACATCATAGACGGCTTTATTAAGTGCAATTGCTCGCAGTAATCTGCAATGCTTTTTTAATATTTTAGAGCAAAAGTAAAGTAATTTTATTTTTCAATTTGAAACTTTTCCTTTATCATATGAGACAAAGTTAATGATAATTCTACCGTGAAGGCTGTATTTCAAAATCTCTACAAACGTATCATATTTTTTTTTTCCCTGTTCTTATCTCGATTTTTCTATTGTTTATATGGCAGTTTACATACAAAGAGATTTGCCACGAAAGAATTATTTCAATCAATAAAATGATATTTACACAGTACTTCTCAGGTTGGGAGATATAACCTATCATCTCACCAATATGATTAAGCAAAGTAAAGAATAATAATCATTTTAAGATAGGTAATGCATTCATATGCATTAAAGACAGATAATCTTAACAAAAGTTACTCTTCCTTGTTTTTACTTGCATTAAAAAATAAATAAAGGTGTATTTTTACACATATTTATATGTGTGGTTTTCATTATATTCGACCTACATATATTTTTGAATAACTGGATACTTGATTTCTTTTGAAAGTTGAGGGGGGGGGGGAGAATCCAAAAACCATTCTTATGTTTATATCACTGGCTGTGTCCGCTTGGAAAATTAAAAACATTGTGTATTATTTGTGCTTTCTTTATATAACGAGTCCCAATATAGCGACTCTTACATTAAAACTGCCATATTAAAAAGCCCTAAATCTTATTTATTCTCACAGTTGTGTTTCACAGAGAAGAACCAGAGGTGTAGCCAGAAAAATGCTTATGAGACTACACTTCCCTGAACGATATCTACAATTATCATTATTTTTTACCTAATCATTCTACTAAATACAACAGAGTTGACCAAATATTCCAGTGTAATTAATTTCAATGATACTTTAAAAGTTTCTATGAGTTTTCTTTGAAGTAAGGTTTGAAAGAGAGTAAATATCTCCCATTGTTATCTAATCCAAACTCTTGCAACCCATGAATGACATCGAAATACTACCTGTAAGTGACGCTTTCAGCTTTGAGAAAACTATGATTGACAGCCCCACCCCTTCCCTTGTAAAGATGATTTCTAAAGAAAACAGTTCACGGGAACAGTAAAATTCCAAATAGTGGTAGCTTGCTACATATTTTTTTCATTGTCGCTTATTTAATAAAAGGATTATGAAATGTTTATGTTTTAAACTAGTTCTTTTAAAATTAGTATTAATCAATAATTATTAAATCATGAATATTGCACAATGTAACATAAAAGATTGTTGATATAAAAATAAAGTAGGGCATCATAAAAAAAAAAAATCTTTTCTGACATCACAGCAGAAATCTTAGAATAACTCCCCCCCCCCCCTCCCCAACGGAAAATAAAAACTGATAGCCGAAGAGTTATCTTTATTGTAGCCTAAGAATTATTATTAAACTTATGGTTATTTTTAATAATAAAAACTTTGTTGCACATTTTCTGTATGTTATCAAATTCTGCCCCATTCCGCAAGCGTGTTTATAGAAGAATTTAGTAATTTAGTTATTCTACCTAAATACTTTTAAATAATCACTTTCAATGGTCTACTTTAAAAAAAAAATCAAATTCGTGATATTTGATATGCGCATGTTACCTCCGATATCGTAAAATCAAGAAAATTTTTCTCCGATTAAGTCACACACTAATGACAATTTGTAATTCTAAATTATGAGGAATTTATTTATTTTACATTTTCCAACATAGTTGAAAAGGGTTTATGACTTCAGTTTGTCTGTCAGTGCTCTATCTTGCGCAAATATAATTCGATTTCCCTGAAATTTTGTGTGTTATTGACATTTACTATCGCACGATCACCATTGAAAATGAAATATGTAGCATGTACAGTTCCCTTACAGGGGCATTCAAAAGTATGCCGTTAAATTACGACCAATGGGAAAAAATCGTTTCAAGTGCAGCACTAAAACATGCTTTCTGTAGAATATGAAATGCAAAGAATTTATTATTCATTTCCAGAGTCGCACAAAAGAATTCCGTTACATAATGATCTACGCGGGAAAATCGTTTGCAGTATATTTTAATGTAGATACTCTATTTCAAATGAATTTAGGTAAAAAGGTCAACGGTGAAAAGGTATCAGCAAAAAAAAATCAGTGGTAAAAATAATAATTATTATATATACTTAGATGAACCTAAAATTCAGATCTATTAGTTATTAAAGTTACATATATTTTCAGTTATAGAAAACTAATTCTAAGCTTCAACTAAAGCCCGTGGTAAGTCCGCATATCTATTATTGATATCAAAAAAGTATATTATACATAGCGTTACACTTAAAGGACACTAACAAATAGGTGCTGTGTATTGAAAAAATATATTCTGCTGGAGACGCCGGCTGTTCATTAGTAAGCCCCTAGAAAGGGCGGGGTGGTAAACAGAAAATACAATCTATAGATTCTCTCAATTTAGTACATGGATAGCTTATGTATAAGGCTATTAACTTTTATATATTTATGGGAACTTTGACCAAAGACAGCCTTTTGGTGAAGAGAAAGGGGGAGGACATGGAATTAAAAGAAACAAATTTTTACATACATTTAAAGGGGTCAAAACATAAACAAAAGTACTTTTTTCAAAAGTGAAGGTTTTTCATTATCTTGATTTTTATAATGTAAGAGGGGAGCAGAGTTAAGAGCGGGGTGTACGTGTGTGTGTGTGTGTGTGTGTATGGAGGGGGGTAACAATAAGTGGGAGTCAAAATTTTGAAGTTTCAACAAAGAAAACAAAATTTAAGGAATGCACAGCAGAAATGAAAATATTTTCTCGAAAATAATTTAAATAATACTTAGGATCTAAATTTATTGAGTATGGCGTAGAGTCCTGCATCGGGTCGGGAAACCTTTCTTTTTTTGTCGGGGGTTGGATCAACTTCTACAATTTTGCTGCAAATCGGGTTGATATCCATTGTTTCGGGTTAGGTTTTGTCTCTTGCGGGTCCGGTTCGGCTTGACCCGATTTTTCAAAGAATTTCTAAAATATTTTTTCTGTTGAAAAATCTGCATACAATAACAGTTTTTAAAGAAATGGAAAAATTGAATACACAAGGAAAATTGTAAAATCTAAATAATTTAGAAACTAGTTTTATTAAGCTTGTCTTAATACAATTTAACAGACATATTACAAAAATGGGATCTGTAGGTCGAAGGGAAAATTTATGATAGTCATAGACCGTTTATTCAGAGCTATATTTCAATTTACATTTGTGAATATACGATCTTCAGCTGTGTATCGACCTGTCTTTAACTACATTGTCAAAGGACTATTTCATCTTATTCCTCTATCTAAGATAAGCAAACGATATTACGTCGTTCAAGCCATTAAATAAAACTGTCATACAAAATTTCCCACAATTGGACTATTATCGTTCTTCCTCTTAATCATTTGATTTTCCTCTAATTTTTTATGCGCACGCAAAAAAAAAAAAAAAAAAAAAAAAAAAAAAAAAAAAAAAAAAAAAAAAAAAAAGAACTGGAAAGTAAAAACTTTTTTTTTCTTCACCATTTGAAAAATTAAGAAAGATATAATGAAAGTAATGTTTTATTAAATTTTGAACTCGAGTGTGAAAACCAAATTTCAAAATAAGACAGTTTTCTTTATAGATATTAAAATTATTTTAATTTCAGCAATCCACCCTTTACTAAAAAATATTTTAAATATTCACAAAAGTGCCCTTTTAAAACCGTCCTTTTTTAGTGCACTGTTCTTCGGTTGTCTTGGAATTCCTCTGTTAATGATCAGTAAACACTACGCGCATTATTATTACTATTAATTTTTATGGGAAACAGACTGCAGTGCACATTAGCAATGTGTATCAATTATTGCGGTTGGAATAATATACTACTATAAAAAAAAGTACTACAAGCAGATATCGATCTAGACCGTAATTCGAGTTTATTCGAATTATTTTATACATCCATGTAAACAAACAATAAAGGCCACACTCACTATTTCCAATAGTGAACAGGCCTCCATATCATATATCGATTTCATGGCAATGCAAGTAATATTTACAAAGGTCAGATGGAAAAGTAGTACTAGACTTTTTCCGCGATGGCACACCAAGCTCACAATTAGCCTAAAATATTCAAGTGTAACTATATATTGTTTAAAAAGATACCAATGAACAGTACAAGTATAGAATTATTCAAAAATATCAATAGAATGGATGCAATTAAAGCAGTAGATATGATTAAGTGTAAGTATATGTCTTTAAAGACAGGGAAGATCATTATCTAAAAGATTCTTACAATAATGCAAATGAAAGCATTATCTTTTTAAATTTATTGTTATTATTATTATTATTACTTTACTTTGTACAATCATGTTTGTCAAATGACAAATTAAATCATGGCAATCTATTTTTTTTATAAATATATCTCATATAGACTAATACTATATGATCAGAATTAATGCTAATACTACATGATAAGTATGATTAAAACAATCATAATGAAATGAATGTATTGAAACTGGAAAAAAAAAGAAGTTAAACTAGATTTTGATGATTGAACTTTTCATTTCGTTACCATGAGAATTAAACTAAGAAAACATTTATTTTAATGCATTAAACTACACTAATACTGTATAATGCACATTTATTTTAACGTATTTAAATATCCATTTTTAATTATAGATTACTTAGAGATCACAAATATATTTTACAATTAATGTTGATTTCTTTCCTGCTCATGCTGACTGATAATTGTTACATCATATAAATCCAACTTATTGCAATTGCTTCAAGGTCTATGACACTAAATTTGGGGGGCTCTGGGCGAATGCCCCGTACAAAAACTGCATAATCTTCCAAATTGATTTTTTTTTTGTGACACATTCCTGAATTCAGTTTTGTTCATAAACACATGGAATTGGCAGGTACTCTTATTCAGAAACCATAAAGTCGAACAATTTTTTTCAATTTTCGATAAACATAGGAAGGAAGTCTTTTAGAAAATGCTGTTAAAGTTGGCGTTTTGAAAAAAAAATTCTGCACACGGAAGCCCGATAAAGGTTACAATGGGAAAACGCTTGTATTTCTCATGTAATTTATTTGTCGAAAAGTGAAAAAAAGAAAAAGTGAAAGAAAAAAAAAAACATTTGGTCTCAAATCCTTTACATAGTCATACCTGCATTTGTCAAGCTTTTACACTTATATATTAATTCGTTAATGTGTCAAAGTTTTTATTGTTAAACGAGCAATTTTTTTTCATCTAAATAATATTTACAAAAGTTAGCGGTAGGGCAGGCGGAAGAGCATTAATTAACCACCATATACAGGGCAGGGTCCGAATTAGGGTATGGGGGGAAAGGTAAGAATCATTCTGCCCCCCCCCCCCCTCTATCTATCTATCTATAGATTTTTTTGTGAATAATGAGGAAGTAGCTAGTAATAAAATTCATACTATTGTATTATATGCATAAGTTTTATATCCGGTACTGCTCACATCTGTATACAGAGTGTCTCAAAAAGATAATCAAAACTTTAAGAAAAAAATACTTGTAGGAAAATAGTAGAAAAAAAATGATAGATTGTTTGATACGAGTATTTCTTTGCAAATATTTACTTTGCTTATCTACGTACGTTAAAGGATGTCTAAAAGAAAACGTCCCAAATTAGTTATAAGTATTGGTTTTAACTTGCCACGTTAAGAGAAAAACGTTAATAAAGAATTGCTTTTGAAAACTATAGAATACTAAATTGTCATAATAAAATATTAATTATTAGTTTTCTAATGATATTTGCGTAGGTGGAGAGGTTACTGAAAGCGGAGGGGGGAAGGGGACCGCACTTCCTTCTTAAAAGTTCGAAAATGTATGAATTTTGGTCACTTTTATTTAATTTTAAACATTTGACACCATTTAAATAAAAATCCTGACTACTCTCATGGGAGTCCCCTAAAAAGGGGGACCCGGGGAAGCTTCCCCGCATGCACCTACATAAGTCGGGCCCTGACAATATATATGTAATATACATATATATATATATGTATTTAATGGACTACCATAACCAATAATTTTATATATTAAACTTTATTTTCAAAGATCTTTGTAAAACATTTTTATTTATGCAATGTATTGCCTAAATTGTGTTTCCTTGCGCTAAATACTGAATTTTTTACTCATACTTTGTTACCCCCCGACCCCTTTAACTCTGCCCTCTCCTACATTGTAAAGATCAAGATGATAAAATTTCCGTTTGTTAGTCAACATGTTTATTTCAACCCCTTTAAAATATCTGTATGTAAAGTTTTTTATGTTCCCCCACTCTCTTCCTTCTCACCCCAAAGACTATCCTTGGTCAAAGATTCCATAAATATATAAAACTCGCTGTTCTTATACATAAGCTATCAAAGTAGCGCGTTGAAAGAACAGATACACCTGCTTTACTTGAAACGCAGAAAAAAAATATATAATTATTACTGACTATGGAAGTTGCTTAGAGAATACTTTTAATTGTGTGATGCATTTTCTCGCTGAACTATATTTGTATGCCAATAGAAGTTTGTGGAACATAAAAAAATTTATACAGGGATACGCAAACCAACAAGATACATGGCCGTTTGGGTGCGTAATTGATTATTTTTTTTTAATTATTATAGAAGGTAATTGATAAAACTGGATTTCTAAATGTGTTATATGTTTACCATACTGTTTACTCACATATCTTCCTGCCACATATCTTGCGCCTTATTTACCGGTAAAATTTCAGTACAGTTTTATAAATAGATAAATGTGTTGGAAAGTATTTCACAATCTATTCTTGAAATCTATTCTCACAATCTATTCTTCGTTCTTATTTTTATGAGCTTTTATTTTTTATGCTGAAGAAAGTTTTCAAAGTTTCCATACATACAAATACGCAGAGATAATAATTACCACTATTTGTTTATTAATATTATTTGTTTAAAAATTAAATGAAAAAAATAAAAATATCTTGAGAAGGAAAATTAAAACTGGTTTCATCCAAATCCTAAAACTTAAAAAAAGGATAAATCTTAAAAAGTGATAAAAAGTGTCATTTGATTTTTTTTAAACTCTTTCCAGTATAGTTGAAAAGCGTTTATAAATTCGGTTTGTCTGTCTTTCCTTCTGTCCGTGCTCTAATTCACATAAATTTAGTCCAATTGCCATAAAATTGATATATGTTATTTTTGTTTAATTTGGCATGTTCATTATTGAAAATGAAATGTGTAGCATGTAAGATTCGTTTACAGGGACACGCAAAAGAATGCCGTCACATTACGGTGAATTAGATAAATCGTGTATGGTGTAGTTTAATGATATTACACTATTTTAAACATATTGGAATTTTTATATTTCACTAAGGAGTTGTACACTACAAGGCGATTACTGTAGAATATGATGTGCATAGAATTTATATTTCATTTTCAGGGACACACAAAAAAATTTGGCCTATGACCAATAATTGCTATAAGTTCGTTATCAGTTGCGGTATACGTTTTTAAATTTGACTGTTGTTATTATTATTTTTTTTATATTATGTGGTGTTTATAAATTCAATAGGTCATATACTGGGAATCACTATCGCAAGTACAATTCCGTTTATTGGCAGAAATTGCTGAATGGGAATTTTCCTGCGGAACTAAATTTTTGCATACATACATACAAAGTTATAGAGCATATACAGGGCTGCACAAAAAATAGATATTTTTCCAACTAACTGACAGCAATTGCAGAAATTGGGTTTTCAAATGCGTTATGTGTTTTCTAATTTATTTATTTAGACACCACCTTTCTCCGTAATAAGCTGTAAAGTTTTGTTTCAATATTCTGAAAGTATTGGAAAGTGTTTCATAATTTATGCTAGACACATGATTTTTAGCTCATGTTTCTTTTTACAAATATTCTTTTTCAATTTCTCCAAAGAATTTTTGAAAAAATACGGAGTCTTACTGTACTAAATATAAGAAAAAATACATGAATGCATTTCGAAATTATTAAAAATAGTGCTTAGTTTCCATCTGGTCTAAGAATGTTCAACTTGTGTCCCGCGGAGTTGCGAACTTATTGTTGTAAAGTTTAAATCCTTTTTATCTCTTTATGGCCGATGGACGCTGGAAGTTTTATGGGAGATAAAGTGAGGGGGGGGGGGGGTATTACTCTTCACAGAAATTTGAAATGGATTGTATTTTTCTCATTTTCAATAGGAGAATATATTAGGTACCTAAAATAATTCCTGTTATTGGAAAATTTTAAATGTAATTATTTTTCCTAGGTGGTGAGAAGGAGAAAAATGACACCCGAAGAAAAAAGGGCACTTTTATTACAATGGAACTTACAAAAAGCACATTTATTTTGTATATTACTATGCAGACTCTCCATTGACCTATTTATACATAGTAATACCTGTACTAAGCGGAATCTTGTCTTAAAAAAATCCAAAGTTCTTTGGAAAATTTCTAATTCAAAATTATTATATTGCCCCTTATCATTTCGTTTTAAAGGGTTTCATTGTTAAAATTAAAACTTGCATTTCATCAGTAATACAGTCGTTCCCGGTTAAACGATTATTTTTGGTTCCAGAAATAATATTCGATTAAGCGGGGTTTTTGATTAAACGGGGAATCATAACTGTAATATGCGTAATAAAAATGGAAAATACCCATCTACGGTATGTTTAATTAACAAAATAATAAATCGTTAATAGAATAACATAAACTAAAATAAATACGAATGCTAATATAAAGTAAATACTTATTAATTTAACGTCAGTATATTCATTTATATGGTTTACATCACACTTAATGCAGCTCGTTTGAGTTTGGTCAAAACTTTGCTACTTCTAATTTATGTTACTTATACTGCCTTTAAAAAATCGTTTAAAGTTGTTTGTTTAAGTGAAATTTTAAAGGAGTAAATATAGAGTTATTTTTCGAATGAGTGCAATATATCACAACGACCATCTCGAGTCTCGAAGTGACGACGCATTGCCATTAAAGCCTGATTAACAGCAAGAAGCGATGGTGGTGAGATCAAGGTGGGGAAACATTTGACCTGTCCATTATATACCTGCCGACCAAAATCATTGCAGGAAGAACTGAAAATTTGTTTTCAGCGTAAAGGAACCGGAAATGACAAAAGGTGGAAGGAAATTCTAGCTGAAACGGGCTTTCTGCGCCTATTTTCAAACATCGGTCACACAGTTCTTATTCGATTAAGCGGGGAGGTTCGTAAAAGTTATTTAGTTTAAGCGGGGGAAAATAACATAGAACCAATAGGAATAAATTCGGTTCCGGAGAATTCTATTCGAATAAGCGGGGTATTCGATTATCCGTGACCCGATTAAGTGGGGAGGATGCACAAGTATTACACCTATAATTCGTTAATGATGCAATACTATGATCACTAATTAATTACAGTAAAACCTGTAAAAATGAAATCCATGTATAACATAATCCTGCCTTAAACGGAGAATTTTATATTCCCAAGTACAAAATATTACACAATTACACCTAGTAAAACCTGTCTAAAACAGAATTTGTTTTCGTACCTAGTGATCTCGTATTAACCGGTTTTATTGTAATATACAGTGGTACTGTGCAGTGTTACTGATTAATTAATTGTGCAAAACTTAAATAATATATCTTTACTATCTCTAAACATGATTTAAGTATAAGAAATAGTGTACTTTATAAAAAAGAAACGCCTTAACATGTTTGGTTTTACTGTACTAAAACAATTGCCTGCCGAGACGAAAGGAAAGGTTGAAATAATTACTGCCACTTTGATTACATCAATAAATGTTTTTCTTTTAATGTTCTACATTTATCAGTAAAATAATAGGAATTAATAAAAATTCAAATTTGTTATCTGGAAGCTAAATTATAAGATCCAAAAATCCGCCTGTTTTTTTTTTTTTTTTTTTTTTTTTTTTTTTTTTTAATGTATGGCTGGAAAAAAGGTTGTCAGTTTGTATTTTTTTCTTCTTTTTTTAAACAGGAATTTGCACATTTTGATAATCTTATTAAAATTTGTTTTAATTCTTTTATTGCTCACAAAAAAAAAAAAAAAAAAAAAAAAAATAAGTTAGAAGAATTATCATTTAGAAGAAGTTTTTTCCATTTATTTTGAGTGCGCATTTGAAATACTTTATAATAAATCACTTTTCTTTTTGGTGGGGGGGGGGGGGTGTTAGAATATTTTAATGTATTTTCAACTGGTATATTCATCAGGATAATGTACAATATATCAGCTATCTCAGATTTATATCATAGAAAATCAAAGAAGGCAGATGTTACACTAATTTGCATAATGAGAAATTATTATTATTATTATTATTATTATTTATAAAAGAAAAAAAATAATATTAGCATTAATTGAAATTGAGATACGATGAATAACCCTATCTAAAAGTGTAACTAAAGTGTACTAAACGTTTAATTGAGATTCGTTGTATAGTGAGATCTATCGCTATGCGTGCGTTTTATAAAATGTAAATTTATTTAAAAAATCGATTACTTCCAGTTTAATTTTGTAATTAAATCATTACAAATTAATAAAATTTACAAGTTTATGTAACAGAAACTGTTTAGAAAAAAAGAATGCATTTAGAGGAAATGAAACATGCTTGTTATTACGAAGATATAAATTCTTTTCAAATTTAGATAAAATTTAATAGCATATAAAGCAAATTATACTACATTAACAGTTTGCAAACATTATTCTAAGCAACACGGAACACACACCTGTATTCCTGAAAACTGCTATTTCGTTACATACTTTCAGATGTTGCCTGGGATTAACTAGACAATCGTTTTCGAAAGCTATTAGTCAACTAGTTTTAAACGCCCATTCACGCCTCATAAAAGACAGTGGATAGACGTTTCAATCATTCAGTGTCAGAAAGAAGGGGAAAGAACTAAATCCCTTAGCACTTTTCAACTACAAAATCACATAACCCCTTCTACCTTTTCGAACAAGTTTTTTTTCCTATTCAAGGCCTTTTTAAGGTACATTTTTATAATCTAGTGAAACGCTCAATGGGTTAATTGCAAAATTGGTAGTATGAACATTTCAAATAATCAATTCAACTTTCACACACAAAAATAATTTTAATAATTTGGAACAAATTACTCGTAATGAATGAAAATGTGAAAATTTCTTTTCGACTTTTTCGCTGATGTCTAAAAATGTAGTAGCTTTAACATACTCTGGAATTACTCAAAAGCTATTTTTATGCAGACAATCTTTTTTTTTTTCTTTTAATATATAATCTATAAAAAATCGTGCATATAAAAATATATTGAATTTTATTTTTTCTGTTGTCATTAGAAGTAATATTTATAATGTCTGTTCACTCCTACTAAGTTGATCATGAAAATTCAGTATCCAGTATCATTCAAAAATGCATATATAAATGCATTTCAAGTTTAAAGTACTTTCACAAAACTTTTAAATCACGTTGAAACATGGGGACAATGGACCTTAAAATCCTTTAAAATATTTTTTGTAAATTTCACCTAATTATAATTCAAGGGTACATTATATGCATTATGGCATGCATTTATCACAAAAATATACATATATTTTGCAAAAAAAAAAAAAAAAAAAAAAAAAAAAAAAAATGGAATTTTACCATTACTTACCTTAGAAATCTTCGAAATGCTCCCAGCGCATTCCATATTAATGAAAATCCCCAATATGTTTTATAAAAGTTTGGTTTATATATATAAATAAAGTAGAGCATCGAATTTTATATATTTGAATTTAAAGGTTTAAAAAAAATAAAAAAAATAAATTTTTTTCTTTTTTTTTTTACCTTTAAAATCAAATATATAAAATTCGATGCTCTATGTTATTTATATATATACTAGAAAGGTAGCCCGTCAAAAATGACGGAAATTTGGATATAAAGATATATACCAACTTATGTGCAAGAATATGAGTTTTCTCGCTTGTTCCGCGGTGATAGCTGAAAATAACACATTTTAAGAACGAAACACATTTATGAAAAACTGTGTACAGTAGAAGACCACTAATCTGCACAGTTTGGTTCCAAATGTTATGCAGATTTGAGGCTTTTTGCGGTCATGTCTATTCAATCTTTGTTTACATTTTTTTTAATTCATATATTGGACAATTTAGATTGTTGAGCCTTAAAAATAAATAAATAACACACTTGAAGTAAGGTTAAAAACTATTAAATTATCGTATACGATTTCATGAAATGGTATTATATGTGTGTGCTTCACGATCTTGGTTACGACGTAGGCGAAATTGGCTGCAACTTGTCATAATCCTAATAGTTTGGGCCGCTATAACAAAAAATTAACCAGTTTTTAGTAAAATTTCTGATATAAAGTAGCTTTCAAAAACTTGTGTAAAATTGCAGGCCGTTCTCGTGTTATGTTAGTCCTACGAATAATATGTCTAACACTGAAGATTTTCCATGTATATATGGAATTTAGAAAAGCTTCTACAAAAGAAAGGTCCTGAAAGGACATTGTAATTCCTCTAACTTCAAAGTTTAATCGGGCCCTGATGTTGAGTACTGAAATCTAATAAAAACAGTTATTTTGAATATTACAACAGAATTAAACAGTTAAACTTATTTAACTTGAACCCGCTGTTACTTCCCGATGTTATTTTTTAGTATTAAGAAAGAAAATTATTTAAAATTTTCAAATCACGCATTTATGATTTTTTTCCGTCTTTAATAACTAAATAATGAAAAAGTAGGCTTTTGTTCTGAGCTCATAAATATGACAATAAAATAATGTAACTAAGAGATATTGCAAAATTAAATCTTTGTGATTACAAACCATAAACAAACGATACCGCCACCATTTTACCTACTATGACGTCATTAGAATATTGCCCATTAATTGTTGGAGAACTTACTTTGTGAATGATTACCTCAATGATTTAATATTTTTGACGTTTCACGATGAATGAATCACTTGTGTTTGTTTATGTTTATGGAATGAGATATTAAGCTGTGAAACTAATTTCAATTGAAGTTATCCAAGGATATATGTGTTTTTAATCGAAATTAAAAACAATGCTTTGATCTCGAAATAAAAAGTTTTAGTTTGTATAATTTGTTATTTCTGTTAATTATTTATTTAAGTACTTTTCCATTATAGCACATTTTTAAAAAAAGCTTAGCGCGATTCGGGCTTCAGAAAGTGAGATATCTTGCGAAAATATATAAACAGCTATGAAAACAAATTTAATGAACTTTTATCTTTGTTTATATATGCACTTAAATGCGTAAAAAAATCGTTTCTAAATATATATATATTTTTTTATATACAAATTACGGCACAGATTTCAGATATGAACCGGGATACCTAACTGGCGCCAAAATGGTGTTATTTTGCCTGCTATGGTAACCCGGCTATTGTTTTTTATTTATTAATAAATTGTTTATTTACTTTTATTTTCTGTTTTTTAATTATATAAACTGCTTTGTTCTATAGATATTATTTAAACTTTTATTTATTTATAGTTATTTCCTTTTCAAAATGATAGCAAATAATTGAAAAATATATAAGTAACTGGTATTCGAAATCGAGATTTCTGCCGAATTGGCGTCATAGAAAAATCACGCCAACCCCCATGCGTATATGACATCTGTGCAAAAATTACTTCTGTTTCTTTATAAAAATGGGTAAATAGCTTTTTTCATATTAAATTGTTGGCACAGGTGTCATATACGCCCATATTGGCGCGATTTTTTTTTGACGCCGATGTCATATACGCACCGGGTACTTAACTGGCGCCAATGTGTCGTTATTTTGCTTGTAATGGTAACCCCAATGTTGTTTATGCTGTTGATGTTTTCGCCAAATTGGCGTCGGAAAAAAATCGCGCCAATCGGGGCGTATATGACATTTGTGCCAAATTGTATACATATGGAAAAAATTACTTGTGAGTATGAAGCAGTAAATAGGTTACCAAAAATACGTTGGTAAACTTCTTTCTCGCCAAGAAACTTTTCTCCGAAGTATTGTACATAAGCAATGATTGCTAGAAATGCATTTTTAATTATTATATGCACTTTTATGTTTCACTACATTTATGCATACTATACTGTGTGTATAAATGCTACATTTCATATGCAGGGCTACACAAAAGAATTCGCAAGGGTTACTGAGTATGAGAGTAAATTGCTTAAAAGTGGTTTTTAAAGGAGTTATGCATTTTTACGCTGAACTGCATTTAGTTTCCTAAGAAATGTTTGTAGAATATAGATAAAATGATATACATGGTCACGCAAGGAATTGGATACATAACCGTCTATGGATGATAATATCTGGAAATGTGATTTCAGTACACTGTTAAAAATTTGCAGCATTCTGGCAGGTCATTTGACCGTTTTTTCTGAAAAAGGTTACACAACCGTAATTTTAACACTATTCTGACTATATTATTGGCCATTTTATGGTCAGAATATAATTAAATTATGGTTATGAAACCATTTTTTCAAAAAACGGTCGAATGATCTGCCAGAATGCTGCAAAATTTTTAACAGTGTAGTTTTAAGAGTAGTTTAAATTAAATTTTAGCCAAAAAGTGGCATGTAATAACGATACTATTGGATATGGACGGTAACTGTTGAAATCAATTTTAAAATTTTTTTATGCGTTTTCTAAAATATTTACTTAGTTATCTTGGTACTTCTTAGTTATCCCGTCGACCAAATTACTGTCGCCAAATTGTAAGATTAATTGCCAATAATGGATGCCATTAATTAATTAATTAAATGCCAATAATGGCCAATAAAACCATTAATTCGACGTTTTATTTGTATTTTTATTAATGTTTTACTATTGATTTGGCGATTTATATAATTTCGCGAAATTGGTCGACGGGATATCTAAGAAGTAACGTTATCTTATTTATCTTATTTCCCTAAATAACGAAGTTTTGTTAAAGCATTTAGGGTGTGTTGGAAAGTGTTTCATATTCTATGCTTAACGCATGATTTTTCTTTCTTCTTTAGTCTTATTTTGCATTTATTTTATTCTTAATTTTTTAGTCTTATACTGCTTTATAGAAACTTTGGCACAGTTGTCATATATCATATATTGGCGCGATTTGTTTCCGACGCCAATTTGGCGAAAACATCAGCAGCATAAACAACAACATCCGGATTACCATATCAAGCAAAATTACGACACTTTGGCGACAGTTAAGTACCCGTTGTGTATATGACATTGGCGTCAGAAAAAAATCGCGCCAATATATGACATCTGTGCCGAAACTTTAATATTTAATGTTTAAACTCTTCGCTCCACTCCCCTTGCATATAGTACAAACTGTAACACGGATAGCGCAAAATAATAGACAGTTTGGTATTTTTCCACTGTAGGGGCTTTGGCATTTTTTGAAAAAAGCTTGGTGTAATTTGGGCATCAGAAAGTGAGATTTGGGTACTTTTCCGTTATGCGGACACCATTGTCGCCAAGCGTAATAGGTGGCGCAAAATCGTGAATTGAAGCATTTGAAAAATAAAAGAAAAACCATTGTCGATACTAAAGTGAGCATTTAAAAAATATAATATTTGAAAATTCCAGACTTTTACGAACTATTTCATCAAATCACAAATATATACTTAAAATAAGTGAATAAATAACTGCTATAAAATAAAGCAATAAAATAAAACTCATATTAAACTGCTGGCATAAAATTACAAATATCTTTTAGCATTTTGAAATAATTGGCGCATTAGCATAGATTTTGGCATGGTGTCCGTATAACGGAAAAATATCGAGATTTGTTGTCAAATCATATAAACAGCTATGAAAACAAATTTGATGAACGTTTTTGTTTGTTTTATATGTATATTATTGATGTTTTTATGTACAAATTACATCTGTTTCTGTATAAAATTAGAGAAACGGCTTTTTTATGTTAAATAAATTGTATAAATATCGAAAAAAATGCGTGTGTATATAAAATGAAACAGTGAATAGGTTCCCGGAAAATATGTTACCAAATTTCCTTTTTTGCCAAGGCACCTATACTGAAAAAGTACCTAAAGCACATTAAAATCGCGCAGTTAGAAGCACACACAGTACACCGTTGTCTATTGGCGGTTATTTTATTAGTATCATCGGGAGGAAGATGTAAAGATGTACTTTAAATCCTCACCCATAGATTTCGAAAAAATATCTTAAAAGAGTGGAGTTTAAATTAAATTTCGGTGACCTCTATTATGAAAGATTAATGGTTTTAAATGGGAATTTCGCAAATTAGCCAGCTATCGCCAAGTTGGCTAACATTTGGCGCTACTGTGGTAACCCTGCATTAATATTTTTCAACAATTACTCATTTCAATGAGGCGGTCCTACCGGAATAGTGAGGGACACACAGAGACTTGGATTTTATATAAATAGATAAATCAAACTTTTATAAAAAATATTGGGGATTTTCATTGATATGGAACGCGCAGCATTTCGAAGATTTGGAAGTAATGGTAAAATTCCATTTTTTTTCAAAAATATATTTTTTTGTGATAAATGCATGCCATAATGCATATAATGTACCCTTGAATAATATTTAAGATAAAATTTGAAAAAAAAAAATGAAAAACTTGGAAATTTGGAAATTTTTTCGAAAAAATTTCAAAGAATTTCATTTTTTTTTCTTTTTTTTTAATCTTTAAACTCAAATATATAAAATTCGATGCTCTATTTTATTTATATATATAAAAGAAACTTTATAAAAAATATTGGGGATTTTCATTGATATGGAATGCGCAGGGGGCATTTCGAAGATTTCTAAAACGACCCATAAAATTCAATTTTTTCTCAAAAATAATTTTATTTATTTATTTTTTTTTTGTGATAAACGCATGTCATAATGCGTATAATGTACCCTTGAATAATATTTAAGGTGAAATTTACAAAAAAAAATATATTTTAATGTCCCTTGTTCCCTTAACAATATAATTTATGGTAAATAAAATATTGGAATTAAAAATTTAGTGTATGGTAATTTTTACGAACTTTTGTATAATCCTTTTGCTGAAATAATATTTTCTTTGATATAGAAAATTAAAGTATTTGATAAAAGTACAACATACAATTCTTGAATTTCTAGAGTAATATTTAAAAGCATTACTTTCTCTTATTCCTAACATAAAATCTGTTTTGTTCAAATAAGAATGAAAACTACTTTCAGAAACTGAAGATATCTTTATTTATATCCACACTGTATGCATTAATAATGCAAACTCAATTGTATTATTCATTGATTTCAATATTCGTAAATAAATTTAAAGGATTATTTTGAATGAACAATTCAGTTACTAAAGAAAAATGTTATACTAGATAACAAATATCAAAGTTATTGTTGCAAATATACTTACTTTTATTCCTTCAATTTACTAAATACTTTTAGTAATGTTTGGACTGAATGTTTTTTATCGTGTATTGAGATTATTTATGTAAAATATTGAGGCGTTGTGGCTTTGGAAATATAACGGGGAGTATAAAGAGTTTGCAGTTTTAAATATTTTATTTACTTTAGTTCCGAAAAAAATTAGTTTTGATACAGCAGAGATGCAAGATATATAAGAAATAAAAGTTCTTCTTATGATTTGTTTAAAGACAAAATAAAACACTTTATAATTTTTTTAACTTGTTTGCGTAGTTTATGAAATGTCAGAATTTCTTTTAATTATATTTTCAATATTTCTTTTTACAGTTTTATATGTTTTGTAGCAATTTTAATTTTCGGAACAAGATTAAGGTATAGAAATATTTTGTATACATTTAAAAGGAGTATTTAAAGAAATAATTGTATTTCCATAAAAGTCCTACAAATTCTTTAAACGCGTACTTAAAAATTTTACTTATCAGGTCAAAATAAAGGAACATTGCGTCAATGTAAGCAAAAATAAAGCAAAGGAGCGTTTTCTCTATTGAAAAACAGAACGTAACTTGTATCTAAATAATGCGTTTTAATGAATAATTAATAAATTTCTATTAAAATGCACATTTTATAAACTGTCTAGAAGTAAATATTTAAATAAAACATTCAAATAACAGTAACTTCAGTAATGTTTTGAACGTGTATTGATAAAAAAATAAAAAATAATAAAGTGAACCTAAATTATCTTTATACCAAAGAATCATAATATTTAAAACATACATGTAATAAGAAAATGACAGTGGGAACTGCTTTCGGTTAAGGATGTAAATTGCAGATGATTAATTAATTAATAAAATATAGTAATACTAAAAAAAGTATAAAATGAATTATTTTATTTAGTATCTGATATTAAAAATTAATTTGAACACTTCTTAGCTAAATAATGGCAATTTTTGTTAAATATATTCAAAACTAAATTGTAATCTAAAATGCAAATGGCAAATTTATCAAATGGCAACAATATCAAAATTTACACAATTTGTCCAAAAATAATATTTTCTTAAGGTCTTTGTAAATCCAAAGATCAACAACAACCTGGCAAAATCCTAGCAAACAACAGCAGAATTATTTATATAATTTAACAGAACTCATTCATGACTAGCATGAGTACATAAATCAAAAATATTGTGGTAGAATAAATACTTCATATCAGGTGTAAGAAAGCTTTAACAGGTAAACTTTTTAAAATATGCTAACGATGTTGTCAGTTGGAAGTCCAAGGGTATGACGAGGTGTCTTCTCATCGATTGTGCCACATTTTTCATAAGAAATAGCATGATCCATCTGTAATGTTTGAATTTTCTAAGTTTTTATCAACGGCTTTATAATTGTTGCACAGTCTAGCATGTTAAATGTTTTTAGACTAACTACGATTCTTGCAGATAAAATCCGCTAAGCTCTAGAATTTCCAGTTTTGCCACTATCTTCAGACCTGTGCCTCTACAGTCTCCTCTGAGTAACTGGATAAATGTTGTATGCAGGAGACAGGCGATATAACAATATAATTCAGAACAGAAATAACACTTTCTATGCGTTTAGCTTATCTAATATTGGAATAATTTTTGTACGATAAAAATTCTAACGTAACTCTTAAAAATCGCCAACCAAACTGCATAATTTATATCACTCATGACTCATATTATCAACTTTATTTTCAAATTTAACTATATCCAAAACCTTGGAAAACCTCTAAAATCTCTCCGATCCCTAAACCAAGGCTCAAACCTTTCGCTATCTTCGGAAAACCACGATACGTAGAGGATTTATCGCAGCATTAGTGTGAGAGTTGTTTGTTTTTATATGTAATTCTATAAAAAAAAAAAAAATAAACACGCGCCCCAGTGAAATTATTGCTAATCTACCTGATTATGCCGCTTTAGAGACCAAAAATCGAAAGAAACCGAAATGTTCCGTGATTATGGATGCTGGGGGACTTTGAGTTCCTCAAACTTGCTTAAATTTATATTAATTTTTTCTCATTTCATTTAATTACGTGTGTATAAAAAAATACTATTACTCTGTAACAAAACAATATTTAAATACTGTTACTCTGTAACAAGAACAAAAAAAAAATTATTTGAAAAGGGCTTTCTATTACCTGTGACTTTTGTTACTTCCTTTGAGTTGATTACCTTACCCTTCTTTAACTGTGCTTTACATTTTTTAAACAATTTTTTTTTTTTTTTTTTTACTTAATCAACTACTAATTTTTAACTAATTTTTATTATTCACTCAATTTTATTTTTTTCTACCACATTTTTAATATGTTAAACCTTAATTTCTTATAAATAAATTATGTAATATAAGAACTACTGTTAGACTATTATATTTCCTAATGGCTCCCTAATAAAAATACATTCAACTGAAGAATGTGTGCAAAGTTCCTGACAACTAGGAAACCCCTCAAGAACTTTAAAATTGTTTTATTTATTTATTTATTTATTTTTTGTGGCTTTCATGCAAGTTACTTTATGATGATTTATAAGGTTCTTATCGAATAAAATATTTCACATAAAAGAGTTGTTTACACCCCTTTAGGGTAGGAAGGTTAAAAACAAAATCAATGTTATAGGATACATAAATATAGTATATAGTTAAAACTTTCAAAAACCCAAGTTAAATCAGCTTTAATAAATTTGGCTATACAATTTGTACAAAAATGTCAAATCTATATATATAAAATAAGAGATGTCTGTCTGCCTGCCTGACCGCGGAAAGCTCCGAAATTATAATACCTAGACCTCTGAAATTTTTGTCATGTGTAGATGCTGTTACCGGAAAGTGTACTTCGCCGCCGGATTTTAAAATTTCAATTTAGATATTTAAAAAAAAAATTAAAACGTAATTAAAACGTTATGTGTTAGAGGCTATTTACAGCTCTAAGCCAATCCGCTGCAATAAAACGTTATGGGTTTCAGGCTATTTGCAGCTCTAAGCCAATCCGCGGCAAAGAAGATACCAGCCAATAAGAGCAGGTGGTAAATATGAGATACAGCGGCTGCATTTCCTAGCCTAACTGTAGCGGGAAATTGCACTGTTTATTTTCCATGCTTTATTTATTTTGTTACTATAAGATTTAATCTTATTGACATTATTTTATAATGTTTATAAGAAGTGATAATAGAATTCACGTAAGTTACTTTAAATTGTATTTGTTCTTCGTATTAATATCTATTTACATACGCGTATTCGCCCAAGATTGAAATAGTGTAATGTTTCTTGAACTTTCTGGGATCTTAAAGTATTTTTTTTTTTTCAAATTTGCTGATTATTTTTTTTTCAAATTTGCTGAATCAACGCTTCACTGAATGTTTTCATTTCTTAGTAAAAATAGAACTGTACATTCTATAGTAAAGTGTAAGATGAAAACTGTACTTTCTATGAAATGGAAACATTCAGTAAATTATTTCCGTTCTCGGGTAATTAAGAGATGTATCTTGACATCGCCCAAGAATAGGAATAAAACAAATATTTCTTTTCACGGGAAATGAATGAAGTTATTTGTGTTTTTCTTTTATCTTTTTTTTTCCACTTCCCCATATATTATGAGTTTCATAACAAATCCCAATGAAAACATATTTTTTACACTTTACTGAGTGTTTTCATTTCTTATCAAAGTCATGATATGTAACAAGCACAGGGATCTGTTTAGGTAAAATTGGGTTCTTTAAAGGACCCCTCACGAAATTTTTCATTTCAAAACAGGACCCCCACAACATTTTTCATGTCAAAACTGGACCCTGCACAATTTTTTTCAAATCAAAGCAGGACCTTTCACAAAACTTTTCACCTTAAAAAAAGGACCCTTCACAAAATTGTCATAAAAGTAGGCTTTTTACAAACTTTTTCACCTGAAAACTAAACTTTTCACAAATTTGCTGAATCAACGCTTCACTGAATGTTTTCTTTTCATTTCTTAGCAAAAGTATAAGATGTGTGTTTTGATTTTAAGATTTGTTATTGAACTTTGTTTCATTTATGGAGGTTCGGGACATACCTATTTTAAAATAATTTTTATTTATTGAGTTACTATTTTGAAATTTTTTGTGATGCTTAACACTAGAACGGCGGTAGGGGTCATTTTGACACCTGAGTACTTTCGTCCGTTGATTACTTTTGTTTGCTTGGGCGAAATCGTTTGAAATTTTTTGACTTTTCCTAAATAGATAACATATATTTCCAATAAAAAATTCAGCTTTCTAGATTTGTTAGTTTTTGAAATATGGACTTGTATTCCTAGAACGGCGGACGGGGGTCATTTTGACCCCATTAGTAAAATACTCTTTGTACTCGAAGCTGCTTTTGCTGCTATACTATATGTTCGAGGAGCAATTAAAAAAATGGTTTAGATTTATATTCATTGTCGTCCAAGGTATGAGGAATACTATTTTGCAAATAAACTATCTCAAGAGATAGATTCAAAGAAAGAAAAATATTTTTTAGGTTTGATGAAAAGACAACAGGTTCTAGCAGACTACAGACTGATAAATTTGCTCTTGCATCTAAAATGTGGAATAAATTTATTGAAAATTGCAAAACATGCTACCGACCAGGACAAAATATTACAGTTAATGAACAATTGTTCGCATCTCAGGATAGATATAAATTTACGCAATATTTGCCAAATAAATCGGATAAATTTGGAATAAAATTTTGGTGATCTGTTGACGTTGATACTAAAAACTTCTTGGATGAATTTATTTATCTGGAAAAGGATGAAACAGCAAATCCTTAATTACGTTTATCGGAAAATGTTGTCGTGAAATTAACAGATCCCCATCTAAACGAAGGGAGGAATATTACGACAGATAGCTATTTTACTAACATCAAATTAGCAGAAATGTTAAAAGCTAAAAATACAACTTTGGTTGCACAATGAAAAAGAACCGAAGAAAAATTCCTATATCATTGAAAAATATGCGCAGTACTCTTTATTCATCGAAGATAGTGGAATGTGATAATATGACACTTACCATCATCTATCAAGCCAAAAGAAAAAAATGTGTTTTTCTACTGAGCTCATTACATTCTACTGTAAAAACTGAAGACGGTCTCAAGAAGTTGCACGATTCAATAGCATATTACAACGCAACGAAGTATGGTATGATATCCATGATCAGATGTGACGAAAATACTTCGTGAAATCGGCTTCTGGACGATGTCCTGTAGATATCTTTTTCAATATTTCGGATCATGCAGCTTTAAACGCCTGGATAATATATAAAAGTGTAACAGGAAAGCCTATCAGTAAAAGAGATTTTCTTTAAATTTAGGAGATGTGTTCAGAATGGATCTTATGGTTTCAAATCTCCCAAAGATCTTTCCTGAGTCTTCAGAAAAAAAAAAAAAAAAAAAAAAAAAAAAAAAAAAAACACGAAAATAAAATAGATATTAAGAGAAAAAATGTCAAGTACAGACATGCAATGGCAACAAATCTCAAGGTTTTTGCACACCATGTTTCAAAGTTGTGTACTGGAAAAATTACTTTTTCTTTTGTTACAACTGAATAAATTCCTAATACGTGTGTACAATTTGGAGAACTATAAGCATTAAATAAAATTGAAAGAGAATGCTTAACATATTAACCATTCAGCTACACTTATAATGAAATAACGAAAACAACAGAACATATTTCTCATTTATGGATTTAGAGAGTGAATCATTCGGCGGGTAAGTAGATGAAAATATAAATATATATTATTTTATAAATTGTGTTTTATTTTAGTTAACATTAGTTTGTGAAAACATTAATTTTAAATCGATTTTTATATCAAATTAATGAGTTTTTTGAGTAGTCGTAGTATGATCCAATTAATCGCCCTGCTGGCGTTACATATACAGTACTTTAAAAATTCAATAAATTATCGAGTAATATTAAATATAAATTATGAAATACACGTAAATTACATATTTTTGCCAATGTATGGCATTTAAAATTGTTTTAGCGTTGTTATTTCAGTAGTTTCGTCGAGGGGTCAAAATGACCCCTTCCCGCCGTTCCAGTAGGTAAGATTTTCCCGCCGTTCTAGTGTTAACCATAACATGATAAAACTTATTAATCGGTATAACTCGAAATGTTATATGTAGAATTTAAACATTTTTTCATTTAAATAAACAAAAATATAAGTTTTAATTTTGATTCTGCATTTTTAAAATTGTTATTGAAATCAGTTTGCTTCATATACAAATATTCAATGTTTTCATTTATTATTGTTGACATTATTGGGCGATGACAACGTACATTTTATACCTGACTGCATGTCCATTCTTGGACGATTATTCTGAAACTCCAAATTTGTCTAATCGCCCCAAGAATCGAATGATTTTTTAAAACATTCAGTAAATAATTTCCGTTCTTGGGCGATTAAGAGTTCATTCATGTACGATTCTTATGAAACTCCATGTCACAAAATGCACATCTTAACTATTTTACGCACTCAGAATTTTCCATTTTCAGTTCTTTTCCTTTTGTTAATCTTTTCTCTCCACTTTCCCACTGATAAGAAATCGTAATGAAAACATATCTTGCACTTTACTGAATGTTTTCATAGTGCCAGGTCCAGTAGCAGAAAATTCAAGATGGGAGACAGCCGTCACAGATTTTCTTATCTCTTTTGCAGATTATTTTTCCATCAAACCTTTTATTATTTCACTTTACAATTATGTTTAGCTCTTTATTACTTCATACAAAACTAAGATTATTATCTATAAAAATTAATAAAATGCTTAAAGACATTGCAGGTAAGTGGTGGTTTGATTAATTAATGCTTTAATTGTAAAATATTTTACCAGCAGATTATTTTCTGCCACTGAAGTATCTGTCACAGACACTTGGAGAATTTTCTGCAACTGTGGTGCCAGGCATAGCAGTTTAAAGTTTAGGTGTTCAGTGAAGAGAAATTATGATTTTTTTTTTGTTCTGTCGCCATTTGTTAAAGTTCCCGACTTTTCTCAGCGACAGATTCGGAAAAATTCAGCGTGTGCTTCTGCACTCTTTTGTCAAAATTTGCTATACATTTCCACGAACTTTTGATGAAATTTGCAATTTATTCCCTCGACTGTTTATCGAATTTTGTGTTTTATTTTTATAGTGATTGTTTTTACAAGATTTTTCATGAAATTCGCGTTATTTCTTTTTTGCGACCATTAGCCAAAGATTAGACAAACTTTACTATGCGTTTCTGCGATCTTTTGATGAAATGTAGAATATCTTTCTTCGTTTACTGAAATTCACGTTTTTTTCAGCAATCGTTTCCCAAAATGCACGATCTCCCCCTCCCCCCCCCAAATCGTTTCACGAAATTTGCAGGGTTTTTTTTTCACGATTTTTTTTTAAACGATCAGTGACAAAATTTGTTTTTCTTTTCCGTGGCCATTTGTTGAACTTTCTTATATTTCTCAGCGACATATTGGCAAAATTTGAAATCTGCACTCTTCAAACAAACTTTGCTATGCGTTTCTGCGATCTTTTGATGAAATTTGTAATACTTTTCTTCGTTTACAGAAATTCACGCTTTTTTTCAGTGATCGTTTCACAAAATGCACGACCCCCCCCCCTTTCCCCCACAAATCGTTTCATGAAATTTGTGGGTTTTTTTTTAACGATCAGTGAAAAATATGTGTTTTTCTTTTCCGCAGCCATTTGACAAAATTCGTAATGTGCACACAAAATGCCCAATTCCCTTCCCCCCCCCCCCCAAATCGTTTCATGAAATTTGCATTTCTTTTTTTTTTGCAACGATCAGTGACAGATTGGCAGAACTGGCATATGCTTCTGCACTTTTTTGACGAAATTTGCCATGCATTTCCACGATCTTTTGATGAAATTTGTAATATTTTTCTTCGATTGTTTACTGAAATTCGCGGGTTTTTTTTCAGCAATCGTTTGACGAAATTCGCGCTTTTTTTTCACGATTTTTTTTAAACGATCAGTGACAAAATTTGTTTTTCTTTTCCGTGGCCATTTGTCGAAGTTTCGGATATTTCTCAACGACATATTGGCAAAATTTGTAATATGCACTCTTTAGACAAACTTTGCTATGCGTTTTTGCGATCTTTTGATGAAATTCGCAATATTTTTCTTTGTTTACTGCAATTCACGTTTTATTTTCTGCGATCGTTTCACAAAATGCACCATTCTCCCCCACCCCCCACCCGCCTCAAATCGTTTCATGAAATTTGCAATTTTTTTTTTTTTTTTTTTTTTAAACGATCAGTGACAAAATTTGTTCTTCTTTTCCGTGGCCATTTCTCGAAGTTTCTGATATTTATCAGCGACATATTGGCAAAATTTGTAATCTGCTCTCTTTAGACAAACTTTGCTATGCGTTTTTGCGATCTTTTGATGAAATTTGCAATATTTTTCTTCGTTTACTGAAATTCACGTTTTTTTTTCAGCGATCTTTTCACAAAATGCACGACCCCCCCCCCCCCCCCCCCAAATCGTTTCATGAAATTTTCATTTTCTTTTTTTCAACGATCAGTGACAAAATTTATGTTTTTCTTTTCCGCGGCCATTTGTAGAAGTTCCCGATATTTCTCAGCGACTGATTGGCAAAATTGGCATATGCTTCTGCACTTTTTTGACGAAATTTGCCATGCATTTCCGCGATCTTTTGATGAAATTTGCAATTTTTTTTTAGATTGTTTACTGAAATTCGCGGTTTTTTTTAAACAATCGTTTGACGAAATTCACGTTTTTTTTTCAACGATCTATGATGAAATTTGTTATTTTATTTATTTCTTTTTGGTGACTATTTGCCAAAGTTCCCGATATTTCTCAGCGACAGATTGGCAAAATTCAGTGTGCGCTTCGGCACTCTTTTGTCAAAATTTGCTATACATTTCCCCGATTTTTTGATGAAATTTGCAATATTTTTTTCCATTGTTTACTGAAATTCGAGGGCTTTTTGCAGCGATCGTTTCACAAAATGCATGATTTTTTCCCAAGATTGTTTGGCGAAATTTGCATTTTTTTTTTCCATTATCTGTGACGAATTTGATTTTTTTTTCTGCGACTGTTTGTCGAAGTTCCAGATATTCCTGAGTGACATATTGGCAAATTCAACATGTGCTTCTGCGATCTTTTGATGAAATTTGCAATTTTTTTCTTCGATTGTTTCACAAAATTCATGATTATTTTTCCAAGATCGTTGGATGAAATTCTTTTTTTTTTCTAATGATCACTTCACAATTTTTTTCAACGATCTATGACAAAATTTGTGTTTTTTTTTTTAATTTGTGACAATTTATCGCATGTTATGTGTTCACCGTTCATGGGTGTCTAAAAATGTAGTCAACAATTTTAACAGGAAGATAGATTATAAGTAACGAACACTCAAAATTTTGGCTTTATTGAATTATGCCTAAACTTTACACTGCACTTTCAATGTGAAAACATTCAATAAAGTATAACATATGTTTTCAATAGGATGAGAAAATATTAACAAAAGAATAAGAACTGAGTGAAAAATCCTTGAGTTAATGAAATACTTAATATGGTGTGCATTTTGTGATATATTAATAGTTTTATAAGAATCGCATGTGAATGGACTCTTAATGGCTCAAGAACGGAAATTATTTACTTCATAAAAAGTTCAAGAAACACGTTCCATGATTGGGCGACTATGCATATGTAAATTGCCATTAACACGAAGAACGAATACAATTGAAATTAACTTACGTGAATGATAACACTTTAAAATTTTAAAGGAGGTGGGAGAGTTGAATTTCGAGTTTATAAGGCGGGTGACGATAATTGTCCTTACAACTGTAGCGGTTTCTTCGATGAGTATCCTTTATATGTTGTTTTCTGACAGAGGTCGTTTTAAAGCTTTTGGCCTGTACATTACTAAGCACTCACCCCTCTCCTCTTAACTAATTTTTTCATCAGTAGAAGGTGTTTTAAAATTTTAATTTGTTCATGACTATGGCATACAATTTTACAAAAATTTATGAATAAAATTTGCATAACATCTCAACAATTTGCAACTGCTTCTCCCCCATTTTTACACTGTGAGTGGGTACGTATTTCAGACAAAATCGAGTTACATATAAAATCATATAAATTAAAGGTTTCTTTATAAATATTACCACGGACCCGGGCAACGCCGGGCGAGTCAGCTAGTAGCTTAATAAAAGTTTAATTTAAATCTCACGATACATCCTGATACCCAGATATATAATGATATCGATATTCAGATATATCCCAGGCTTATCCTGCGCTAGTTTCCTCTGTTTAACATTATCTTTTCACATAGCATTGCAAATGTCAAGATCATCAGTCAAGTTATCATCCTACTATTATACTGGCTAATTTTAATTTTAGTTATATTCAATAATGTACATTATCGTCGTTAAGTCTTTTTTTTTTAATTACTACATTAGTAAAATGCTTTATCTGATATATCTATATATTATATGTAATTGGTAATTTATGCATCTGTTTTTAAAGTGTTTGTGAATTGCAAACAAATTAAAATAACATTTCAGGTGATACTATAATTCTATGTTATTTATCCAAAATAATTTATTTTTTTTTCGCATACTAAAATAGAATTTGTTGGAAATAATTTTTACTTTATCAAATTAAAATTTGACCTGGATCTAATGTTTTATACTTTCTTTTATCTTTACCAGAAGAAAGTATTCGATTCGCGAAAATTTTCTAATTCCGGTTTTCGACGGATTTACCCGTTTTAGGGGCCAGAGAACATGTTTTTACAAAATGTCTGCCTGTGCGTCTGTGTGTCTGTCCGTCTGCGCGTGACACAAAATTTTTGGGAGCTCTATCTCAAGAACTAATGAACATTATTTAATAAAAAATTATATTAAGTTAGTCCCTGATATAAATTGGTGCTGATTAGTTTTTAATACACATCGCTCAAAATGTCGCACTGCTTTGCAGCATTTTTCACAATTTCCACAATAGCTCAATCTTCAGAACTAATGCACGGATTTTCATCAAACTTCAGATTCAGTTAGTCCTTGACAAGAATTGACGTTTTACACATTTTGGTGCAAATTGCTCAACATTTGACGTTGCTGGGCTGCATTTTTGAGAAATTCCACTTTAGCTCTATCTCAATAACTAATGCTTGGATTATCAAAAATACTTCAAATTCAGGTATACGTTTATATCAATTAGTGCTGTTTCTGTTTTGGTGCAAATAGCTCAATAGGTCGCGCTGCTATGCTACATTTTTCAGAATTTCCACTATAGTTCTATCTCAAGAGCTAATGCACGAATTTCCATCAAACTTCAAATTCAGATATACTTTGATATGAATTGGTGCTAAATTGATGTAATTTTTTGTATCATTTAAATTAGTTAATTGACGTGATTCATATATAAGAACGTTTTGTGATGGCCACAATACACCAGTTTTTTCAATGCGTTCGTTGAATATAGTAAGGACAAAAATTGGATTTTTTCAGTTAACAAACACTCCCAAGAATTTCATTTCGCAAAGAAACTGTTTTGTTATTATTTTGTTATTGGAACTGTGTTTTTATATTTCAACCGCTTTTATTTTTTACTGAAATAAAATGTCAAGAATTTTTAAGAAATTATGATGCAGTAGAACGTTTCTGCTACGTTCCGTAAAAAGGCAGACGCATTTCTGTTTAGTTCTTTTGAGGAAATTCACTAAATCACGGCACCTTCTATTTAAAGACTTCCTTCAGTTGTATATATACCTTGTATTATCAATCTAATTTATGATTGTTATTGGTATCCTTCTCTTTTATACTTCTTCGTAATACCTATTAAGGGATCTCAGGACTCTTAAAATTGGAAAAAAGGAAAATAAAGAGACACTTTCCAACATTTAATATCTTAAAATATATATAATTTAAAAACAAATTTTTTATTTGAATTAAAAGATATAAGTACGTTCTTTCATTTCATGAATTAAAAAAATTCCAAGACATAGAATTAGTATTTATCGGGTGCTCCAAACATTGAAATATTTGTCGAACAGAAAATTTATGTAACAGCATACGCGCAGGATTACAAAATAAATTTTGCATCTAGAACGGATTTGTAATAATTACCCTGAACCTAAATAATTTTGTATTCAAAGCATCTTTTTTTAATTTTTAATGCAAAGTTGTATTTAACTAATACGAGAAATGGAAAATTTTAACATTATAATTGCATAAAAAATGTAATTTTTTTGGTTGAATGGAGTTTTATGGCGCAATGTCCCTTGAAGAACATGCTGCGCCACAATCTATGATTTTTGAACAATAAAAATGAAAAAGGTTTAGTTTATACAGACTAACATGAAACATATGTTTTGAAAATTTCATGAAAAAATATTCAGACGTTTTTGAGATATTCTGTTTATTATACAAAAAAAAAAAAAAAAAAAAAAAAAAAAAAAAAATCGCTATTTGGAGAAGAATTACTTCAAAGTTTCGGAAACGCCGCTTTAGATATTGAGCGAGTATAATTGAAATAGCCATAACTTCTGTTCTAATGAAAATTTCAAGGAAATATTAATACAAAAATGTTCAGATAAAACAGATGTTTATTAGTCGTTGAGCCAGGGGCTCATGTGGTTTCATGTCAGCGGACTTTGTAAACTATATATTTTTAGATTCATCACAACAACAGTACCTCATTTATCCATGATACTTTCGAAACCAGGGTAGCTTATGGGCGCCATATTGGAAAATGGCCGCCGTCGTTGAATCAGGAGTTCGAGTGGTTTCATGTCAGCGGACTTGGTAAACCATACATTTTTTAATTCACCACAACAACAGCATGTCATTTATCCATGATACATTCAAAACCAGGTAGGTTATGGGCGCCATATTTGAAAATAGCCGCCATCGTTGAGCCAGGGATTCTTGTGGTTTCATGTCAGCGGACTTGATAAATCACACATTTTTGGATTCACCACAACATCAGAATGACATTTATCCATGAAACATTCAACAACAGAGTAGCTAATGGATGCCATATTGGAAAAAGGCCACCAATAAACAGGATAATTGAAAGATTTTCTTGGGATTTCTTGAGATTTTTGTATGCTATTAAATTAATTGGGCGATAGAAGAGACAATAAGTAAAGCCATGCACAGGTCAAAAGGTACAAAGAAGTTCAGTCAAAGACCTGCCACAATCGACAGATATTTTTTTTTATATCAGGACAGCATTTCTTCACCTGATTCTTGAAAGAACCAAAATTAGTTCTACACCCAGATCTGTCTTTAAGCAAGATCCAGAGAGATGAACGTGATATCTCATATTTACAGATCATGATTTGGATAAATCCAGACATGGTAATAGAATAAAACTGGAGCAATGACAAATCTAGAAATTGTCGGAGACATGGTCAATGCTCATGAGATGGGTGAAGAAGCTTACCAAACTTTCAAGAGAGAATATCTGCCTGGAAGACTCAAAGCCAGACGTATTTTTCAAACCTCCAAAGATAAAGAAGCTAAAGACATTTTCTGACTTTAAGAAGAAACAAAGTGTAAAATTTAATAAATCAGAGTTTGTTGCCTAGGCAGAAAGAAATCTGTTTGCTCAGATGACAATCATTGCACAGCGAAGAAATTTCGATATGAGAACTGTCTTTTCCTACCACCTAGGGCCTCTTCCACAGTCCTTAGCAACACTTGATGGTTTAATGCAAAAACTGAAAAATCAAACTGATGGATGTTATGATAAAATTGTGACTGCTGAAAGAATGCAAATGATGGTGTTGTTACTATCATTGACGGAATATGCTTTGTTTAAAGCTACCGCAGGAGTTACAATCATTTGGACAACTAGCAAATAATCTGTTTTCTAAAATAATACAAGATTCTACATCCTCTCAAAGAATAGATGTTGTATTTGACACAGCAGGTGTCAATAAAAAGAAATGAACAAAAAATATGAACTGTTGGTAATGCTATAAAAGTTATATACTCCTGGACACCCAGTACGAAAATGGAACAGTTTCTATCTGATGAGGAGAACAAGAAAGAACTTATACATTTCATTTCTCAAGAATGGCAAAATGAACATTATCTGAAATAGTTGAATACACGAATGATGTACGTTATCTACGAAGAAAAATGCTATAAATTCACGAAATAACTAGTTGAAGAATCCTCTAAATAGATCTGCTTCCAAGAAGAGGTTATACGCGACTTTTATTTCGCGCACACCATGCTTTAGCGTCTGGATTTAGAAATATTATTATTATCTCTATAGATACTGATGTGGCAGTTATCACACTGTTTTCTTTAGAAAACGATTTGAAAATCTAGAAAGGATTAATATTTGTAAAATATGGATCCAATGACAGGGTAAAATAAAGTACTACAACTTGAGTAGGATACATGTACTTTTAGGTAAAGCGGTATGTAATGCATTACCTGAAATACATCCACTGTCGGGTGCGATACAGTAAGTGCTTTTGCAGGCAAGGGAAGATTATGATTCAGAACACTGAATTTCGAAATGCGCTTAAGGCGCTAGATACTGCAGCTGATATATCAGAGGAAACAAACAGTTTAAATCGTAAATATGCCATCTCTATTATGGAAAGCACAAATACCCAGACATCAATGAATTGCGCTATATTCTATATATTTTTTCTCTAAAAAAGGAGTCTGTGGAACCACGGATGAAGTGCTTACAGGCTGATCCTGATCTTCTATCCCCAGATAAATATGGTTGGATTTTTGGAACAGATAGTAAAGGAAAAGGTTATGTAGAGGTCCAGTGGAATGGCAGTCCTACTGATCCTGAAGCTCTTTTGGAACTGATATGTCATGTTCTTGTTCAAGAATATGTGTCTCACCAGCATATGCGTGTATTTTTAATAGCCTCAGATATATATATGCAGAATATAGAAATGCAAGCATATGCAGAATATAGAAATGTTATATGACGATGGAAATTATTTGGACACAGGAATGTCAACCGATGATGATGGCAGTAAAGAAGACTAAGATTTCTGTTATTTATTAACCCATTCGGTACCAGCATCTTTTACCTGAATTTTACTCGGTTGACACCACTTTTTGTCAAACAATTAAATTTAGCTTAGCAATCAAGAAAATATCTTAATTAAATAAGGAAAATTTTACTTTTCTTTCTTAGTGGTATCAAAAACAATCGATGGAAACACGTTTCCGAAAATACATATATGCACCCGTGGTCCCTAAGGGGTTGATTCTTAACAGAATAAGTACAACAGTTTCACCAGTATTAATTTTTTCTTGAATTGCTGTGTCCTACCACATGAAAATAATATACATTGAAAGGCAAAACAAGATTTCGGTTTTCTTTCATCACAAGTGTCTTTTGAACTGTTTATTCCGTTGAAAATGTTAATAAACATAAAGTTAAATGTAAAGATAAGCATCATATTAAAATAAAATCTTAATAAATATATACCCAGTATAGCGTTGTATGTTTAACAATATTTGTTCTTTCCATTTTGTCATTGAAATCTCTTTAACACTAGAACGCCCAATGGAGTCGTTTCGACTCCAAATGCTCCTAAAACACCCATATCTCTGAGAAATTTTGATTTTTTTTTCTCCGCTTCCGTGACTTTTATTATTTTTATAATCTCTATTTATTCTGAAATTTATAAATTATTTGCACATTTAATAAATTGATAATGAGGCATTACCCCTAGAATGCCCAACGGAGTCGAATCGACTCCAAAGTAAGATTTGTAAAATGCTTTCATTATTTTTGCGTAACATGACCTAGGGGTTTAAAATATTTTTATCTGTTATGAGGAAAGTAAATGTTTTTGCTCCTCTTTTCTCTACACCCCTTTTGTTGAGAAAAATGGTTAGTTCCATGCACCTGCTGAAATGATTGCGTACTGCTTGCGAAATTCTTTGTATCATTCGAATTGAATTTTTGTTTCAATTTTTATCAGTCTTGTGTTTCATCATAGCTAAGCAACTCCGTTCTTCCTTTTTATTAGAAATAACACATATGTCACCGAAAAAATTTCTAACACCGGACGAAATAACTGCTCTATTACGAGAGCTTTCAGATAATGAATCTGAAGGTGGTGAGTTATCAGAAAATGAAAACGAAATTCAAGAAATTAGTATTGGAAATAATTCTTCATCAGATTCCGATACAAAATGAAGATGCGCTAATTATTGCATCTGAAAGAGATGGAATTCATGTCGCTCCAGATAGCACACAATGGAAAATTTGTGCAAATAAGAAAATTTCTGGAAGACATCCGAAGCAAAATATCATGTGTCACACTACTGGACTAACTATTTATGCTAAGAAATTCGTGAAATCTGAAAGCGTTTTGAGTGCATGGCTGTTATTTGTAGATAAAAAAAAATGCTGGAACAAACACAAAGATGCACAGAAACAGAGGCAAGACGTGTTCTTGAAACCGATAACTGGACAGTTACGTTAGACGAGCTGTATGCCTTTATTGGAATTTTGTATGCCCGAGGTGCATGTGGTGCAAATGGAATTGATATTCATTCTTTGTGGTCAAACTCATGGAGTTTGAATTTTTGCACTGAAACTATGGGAAGAAATAGGTTTTGTGAAATTTTACGCTTTTTGAGATTCGATTTGAAATCTACCAGATCTTTACGCTTAAAAACAGATAAATTTGGAATGATATCTGATATATGGAATAGATTTACTGAAAACTGTATTGCCTGTTTCAAGCCTGGAGAAAATATAACAATAGATGAACAGTTATTTCCAAGCAAAACGCGTTGTCCTTTCACGCAATTCATACCTTCAAAACCGGATAAATACGGAAAAAAGTTTTGGCTTGCAGTAGACCTTCGAACAAAGTTCTTACTGAATGCGTTCCCTAATTCAGGCAAATGTGAAGAACGGCCTTCAGATCAAACTTTATCAGACAGAGGGAGTTATGCGTTTGATGCAGCCATTTCTAAACAAAAGCATTAACGTCACTGTTGATAATTATTTCACGTCACTGCGTTTAGCTGAACAACTGAAAAAGAAAGGTACTAGTTTAGTAGGCACTATGAGAAAAACTAGGAGAGAAATTTCAAAAATTTGAAAGATTCGAAAGATAAATTATACGAAACAAAATTTCTAAAACACGAAGAACCGGTACTACTCTAACCGCGTATCAAGGAAAGAGAAAGAAAAATGTTATTATTCTTAGCACTCTCCACCCATTCATTGATATTGAAAACAACGAAAAGAAAACCCCAGAAACTGTTAGATTTTATAATGAAACTAAGTGCGGGGTTGCCGTTATTGATCAAATGGCTAGGAAATATTCAGTGAAGGCGCCCTCCAGAAGATGGCCAGTGCATACTTTTTACAATCTCTTAGATTTAGCAGCAATAAATGCCTGGATCATTTATAAAGAAGTTACCGGAGAAACAAAAATAAGCAGACAAGCATTTATTCAGTTATTAGCAGATGAATTGCGTCAAAATTATACATCTGCTAAAAATAAACCAACAAGAAAAAGACTCGCTGATACATCATCTGAAACAAAATCCCTAAAGAGAAGAAAATGCGAAGTAAAACTATGTAAAGGCAACATGACTTTCAATGATTGTATAACATGCAAGAAAATGCTTGGCCAAAACTGACTACACTTGCAAAAACTGTATTTCAGATTGAAAATTCGAAACGATTCTGTGAGTATTTCCTTTGAAAATATTTTCCAATTTCTTAAAAATGCGTATATAAATATTGTTCTTTCAATTGTAAAATATATATATGAATCTTAAATTCAAATATAAATATTATATATACAGTCTTCTATTCATTTCTATACGTTTCGTTTACTTTTTCTCTTTTGAAACAGACAGGAGTCGAAGCGACTCCCGCGGGCGTTCTAGGGGGAAAATGGTAGCGGGCGTTCTAGTGTTAATTATGTGATACTGGCAAAATAATCATATGTATCTATGTGCGAGAGATGGCGCTCATCTTTTCAATATGGCGTCTATAAGCTACCACAAATTTCATAGTATCATCATAAAATGAACTCGTTGGACCATTGTGAATTCAAAAAGTATATATCATCAAGTCCTCAGAGATGAAACCAAAATCACTAATTTTGGCTTCTGGCTCAACGACTATATCGTCTAAAAAAGTAAAACTTCGAAAAATTTTAAGCTTTAGGAGTCCTGAGACCCCTTAACATTTTACTGTTTTATGTAATGTATAATTTTGGCGTCCGTTTTTACAATTGTTGTGCTCTTACAGGTTCTCTAGTTGATAAAAATTTCAGCACATTTAAAACTTTACCTCCTCACCCTAAATCTTTTAAACTGTATTTTTATCTAACAGATCGTCTCAATTATAATTAAGGAAGACGAATTAAAATTACAAATATTGCCTAAATTAATTTCCATCTATTTTTTAATATTTCATAATATTAAAGGAAAAAAAAACAATTTATAATGACTACATTTAATTTGCGTTGTCTGAAATAGTTTTATAATTAGATAAAATTTAGTTGTGCTACTAATTTTCATAAAATTAAACGGCATGTTGTAATGCAACTTTCAAGTGTTCATTTATTAAAAATAAAATTATTTATTACAAACATCACAAAATACTTATAAATGCGTGTACATTTATTTTTTGTGGATGAAAATCTTTTTTTTTTTTTTTTTTTTCGCTTCTGTAATTAAAGCTACTGTAAAAATATAATTAACACAACCGCGACTATTCTTTCAGTGACGGAACAGTTGCGCAGCATTTTGGGTAATTGTCACCACTAAATGTTTATAGTATTCTACGCCTTTAAAAGTCTCAGAAATTCTATCCTGATGTAAGACGAAGAGTACTATTAAAATTTAGCTGTGTCAATTTATTCTTTCGTGCTACAATGTTCGATCACTGTTCTTTGTAAAGCTTTTCAGTAATGTTATGACATAAAATTTTAGATGATTATGTATTTCGCGGTGTAATTTTGAAATCAGCTTATGGTTAAGTAATTTTATACTCTTCTCATAAATTATTAATTGAACAATGACATAAAATTGCTGTCAAATCTACGCCAACATTTTATTCTGTAATTATTGCGTATATCTTTAATGACAAGTTTATATTCCTAAGAATTAATGATAACATCAGTGCATGTGATATTAGAGTAAAATCATAAATTTGGATGAAAACGGATATCTCAGTTTGAACGCAATGTATGCAGTCCTGTATCGGGTAATGGCTAAAATACTTTGTTTAAAAGAAAAACTGCAGAATCATCCATTAGGCACCTCCAAACCGGCATTTGTATAGTAACTGTGTTAAATTTTATTTTATTAACAAAGTTCTTTTGTAATGTTTGCTATTATTCATGATTCTTAAACAGAAACATATTGTAAGGTACAGAATCTCTCCACATTTTTATATGTATCATATTTAATAAGGATTTATATCCCTTAATAAAGCCATTGCTAGAATTTTTAAGTTTATTTTAGGTAGTTTTTTTTTCGGATTTTTTTTTTTTTTTTTTTTTTTTTTTTTTTTTTTTTTTTTTTTTTTTTTGTAAATCCGTATATTCTACATTGCATAAAAATGGATATTTTAAAACAATGTTTGAAGAATGTGCAAATAAAATTAAAAGAAAATACACAAATTTCTTCGGACGAGTGCTATTATGACAATCTATGTACTGCACGGACATTTGTAATTACGTTTTTTAAAAGAAAGATTATAAAGTAGTAAATCGTCTGTAAATAACGTTTAAAATTGATAAATATGTTTCTGAATTTAAATATTACATAACTAGACTTATAATTGAAACGTTGTTAGTTAAATTTGATAAGTGTAATATTTTGTTCCTTTTCAATAGAAAGGAAAGGATTCTCCTTTTCGTAGTGTAACATTGGGTCTACAATATGGATTAAAAACAGATATTGGAAAACTAGGATTGGAGAATGTGTAAAAAGTTTAAATATAAAAAAGAAAGTTCCATGTTAAACTGATGGCATTGGGCTCACAGGGTATTCACTGAAATTGTAGATTATACTCTTATTTCAAAGAATAATGCGCTTCAAAAAATAAATTAAGGGGGGAGGGATTAGCGTCCGTTTCCCTTCTTTATATTTAACCAATGAACCTCCAAATCTAATCAGGGAAGCGCCATATGAGAATAAACCTGTATACCAAATTTAAAGCAAATCAGATAATTCTGCATGAAAAACCCATTTCGCTAATCCAATCAGGGAAGCTTCTTATCAGAATGAACCTAGAAAAAAATGTAAGCAAATCGGATAATTCTGCATGAAAATCCATTTATCTAAATTAAGTGGGGGGGGGGGGGGGAATTCAACTCTTTCACTTCTTTATATTGAACAAATGGAATTCCAAATCTAATCAAGAAAATGCTTTATCGGATTTAACCGGTATACGAAATTTGAAGCAAATTGAATAATACTACCCTCCCTTTCAGTCCCTTTATACTTAACCAATGAACCTCCAAACCTAATCAATGAAGTTCCTTATCAGAGTAAACCTGTATATCAAATTTGAAACAAATCGAATAATCCTGTATGAAAAACCCATTTATCTAAATTAAGGGAGGGTCACCCCCCCCCCTCAACCCCATTCCCTCCATTTATTCTTAAACAATGAACTCCCAAAGCTAATCAGGAAAGCGCCTTATCAGATTGAACCTAGAAAAACATTTTGAAGCAAATCTGATAATTCTGCATGAAAAACCCACTTATCTAAGTTAAGGGGGCATTATCCCCCGTATCCCCCATTTATACTTAACCAACGAACCCCCCAAAACTAATCAAGCAAGCGCATTATGAGAATCAACATAGGAAAAAAACTTTGAAGCAAATCGGATATTTCTATCAAGAGTTATCGCGTTATGTACGTACATACATACGTACGTACGTATATATGTACAGTCGTGAAAAAAAAAAAAGTAAACACCCCCTACTAACTTCTCAACAAATTATCCTAGAATAAAGTTACTGGTATCAAACGATTGAAAATAAAGTCTACTTTTAAGTGATGTATTTAAAATTTGCTTAGAGGGCCATCTACATATTAAAATGAACCCAAACTTCATTTTTTTCAATGGCAATACCCAATTTTGACAACATAAATGAACTCTACACCCTTCATTTAGCCGGAAAAAAAAATCTATGCAATTCGTACCATA
Organism: Maratus speciosus; assembly: GCA_963932465.1. Lineage (NCBI taxonomy): Eukaryota > Metazoa > Arthropoda > Arachnida > Araneae > Salticidae > Maratus > Maratus speciosus. The sequence continues at coordinate 372,092,683 of OZ010791.1, read as the reverse complement.
AGTTTCCAGGAAATTAATTATTTTAAAACGAGCTTATTTTAAGGGCTGTATCCAAATTGAAATTCGATACTCGATTGTTAAACGAGTGACAACACTTCTTGATCAATGCACCTTAAGCTCCACTCAAGCAGTCAATGGAGTCTGCTAGAACAGAAGAAATTTCAAAATATCTAGTCACTTCTATTATAGATATCCCCTTAAATCATCATTTTGGTGTTTTTTAAGCATAATTTTAAAACTACTTGAAAGAAAAATGTGAAATTTTGGATTTCCATAAAGCAGGACTTAATAAATCTAAATCCATCAAAAAAATTGTAGGTTGCAATTCATAATTTTTTCGAATATTAATTTCATAATTTGTAATTCATATCATAAAATTACAAAATTTTCAAATTCAGCGTATTTATGTTTGGGTATATTAGTATTATTGCTACACAAAATATTAGCACATTAGGAGCATAATTTCAGGAGATATATATAACAATAAGAAAATGTAATTTAACATTAGAAACACAAAATTTAGAATGTTTATAATTCAAAAACTTATCATTCAAATGACTTGAAATTTGGTGGCTAGGCATAGTTTGAACCGAAGTTTTGAAATATCTCGTTAAAATTGGGTATTGTCATGGAAAAAAAATGAAGTTTGGATTCGTTTTAATATGTAGATGGCCCCCCAAGCAAATTTTATATACATCATTTAAAAGTAGACTTTATTTTCAATCGTTCGGTACCAGTAACTTTCTTCTACGATAATTTGTTGAGGAGTTAGTAGGGGGTGTTTACTTTTTTTTTTCCACGACTGTACATACGTACGTACATACAGAACCGTCGGGCCCATTAGCTCTCAGGCTTTGACAGCCTGTATAAATAAAAAAAGCTGGCTCGGTAAAGCCGGATAATTTTTTTCTTCTAAAAAATCATTTAATAATAAAGAAATAATAAACAAATTCCATATTATTAAAAGTATTATTGTTCGAAGATTAATGCTGAGAATTTGCTCAATATTTCATTAAGCTGTGTTGAAATGTCTGGTTTCAAGAGAGAACTAATAATATGGTACTCGGTTGCTCATGCCTACTCATTATATATATATATATATATAAATACAAAGCAATATATCCGTATTCCAACAAATATTTAATTTGTCTCCACTGATTTATTTTTTATTTATATTTTATTTATTTTATTTAATTAATTTATTTATTTATTCATTTATTTATTTTTAAGTTGATTGAACACTTCTTCCTAAAACGGATTCCAGATGTCCATGTAAACTAGACTCGAAATATCTGCTTTTATTTCAAATCATTTTATAACAAAATTTTACATCAATTTTATAAAGAAATGCATTTAATTACACTTTTCATTATTATTTAAAAAAATATATTCCGTTATTTTTTTCTCTCGAGACTTTTCTTTAAAAAATCGCATAGCATTTCCTATATGAAAAAGTTTTTTTATTTATTTATTTTTTTATTTATTTATTTTTTTTTTTTTTTACGTTATACAGAATTTATATATCAAAAGCATAACCTAATGACGGCAAAAGTCTATTTTTAAAATTAGGGACACTCCAAGCTCGTTAAATATTTCTGGTATATGCAAAATTTTTATAACATTCATCATTATTACATTCGTTGAAATGTTACGAGATTTCTCCATTTATAAATTCCTTAATAAGCATAATTAAAAGGAAAATGTTTAGGATTTAGTCATTTTATGTATATGTATTTTCGAGCGCGTTTTGTATTATAACATGAATCTGGGAAATTTCTAAATAACAGCAAGTGAATTAATGTAAAAGTTATTTTCTTGTACTATCGCATTTATTCACTAGGTATATCATACATGCCGTGCATGAATATATAGTACATTATGTTTTAACTGTTTAAATTGCATTTTTTTACTAAAATAATTTGGTATATATTTCTTTATCTACGAAAAAAATGCTATATCTACTTAGACCTTTGCATACTCTTTTAACGTAATTTAAAATTAAAATTAAAATGATAACTCAAACCATATATCATAACTAGCAGCCTTCGCCCGCTACGCTGGTCTGTTTTTCTAAACAAACCTTGAATCGAACGTAATATAGCTGTGAATTTGATCGTGCACTTGAAAGCAATATGAACATTTATCTGGAATGCCCAATCCGAATTGCTACAAACGATATTGACGTCATTATACTATTATATCTTCTGTTGAGACAGACAAAATTTGAGCTATTAAGAACCAACTTATTTAGTTGATCCTTTACTGTAGGATTTGGTAAAGTACGATAGAACAATATGTAATATACTAAAACCCTTCCTCTTAAAATTTATCAATGCCATTCTCACTACAATCCGTCCAATACAGCCTATTAAAAAGGCTAATCTTTCATAATTGGGTCCACCTGCTTCTAGAATTTTAAGTCAAAATACTATAAACAAGCAACCTAGAACGATATGTGTTTTCTACTGAAACATTCCCTGAAAAATTAACTAACAGAGCAAGTTCCACCGAAATCCACTTAGCAAAATCTTTTAAACTATCAAATGTACCAAAACCTTTCCTAAAAAAGACAGCAGCACAGACAACCATCTCATCGCGTTCACAGCTGAAATTCAAGAAATAGTTAAAATTCGATCCGCATATTAAAACGCAATTGGTCTGCCAAGTCATATCTTGGTGGAAAACACCTGAAAATTCCGATTTTAGCGGCTGACTCGTAGGTGCACTATTGTGTTTTCCCGCTCCCAATCCTCCGTGTTTTCATTCCTTTGGGTGCAGGAAAACACGTTGGTAAGCCCACGAGTCAACCGCTAAAATCGGGTTTTCAGGTGTTTTCCACCAAGATATGACTTGGCAGACCAATTGCGTTTAAGTTTTAACTATTTCTGGAATTTTAGCCGGGAACTCGATGAAGTTATTGAATGTGCTGCCACATCCTGGGCTAACAGTTTAAGTCTCATCAAAACATTCAGCAGAACCTTTTAAAAATACAATTTTTTATAATCATGTTCATCTGATTTTGAATTTTCCCCCCCATAATTATTTAACTAAGCAACATAGAACGATATGATATACTAAAATCTTTTCTGAAAAATTATCTAAGAATTCAAGTCCCGTCAAAATCTTTTAAGCAGAACTCAAGTTCTAAGCGGCCGGAAAGAAATTTCTCTTTGCATTTCATATATATTATAGATAGTTAAATTTAAATACATCTTTCATAATCGCGTTAACCAGATTTTATAACTCTCAGGGATGAAGGGGTAGGTTACGTTTATTTACCCTCTGGATTTTTAAGAAACTCTGCACACCTTCCATAGCTATAGCATATATATTCTCTAGTATATACTCTCTCATATAGCCTACACACTCTAGTTTTTTGCTAAACCACTGAGAACGTTCCCGCATAGCATCAAAATATATCCAGTAGAAATTTAAATAAAAGATAATCTTTCATAATCTGGTTCACCTAATTTTAAAGCTCCCGAAACTATCATTAAGCAAAGTAGAACTTTTTTTTTTTTTTTTTTTTTACATTAAAACACTCCTAAAACAAATTACCTAACTATCAGAGTAAGTTTTACAAAATTCTGTTCTATAGAACTTGAGTTATTGTCAATCGGAATGAAATAAGATATTGCATTTTATATATACGTATATAGCAAATTATGATGAGTAAAAATGTAAGTGCTGGTATTTGCGATTTAAAAAAGGCTATTGGCGATATTTGTGAACGGCTAACATAAAAGTACCCATTTTTTCTTTATATCCAGAGGCAAAAGACAAATTGCAAAATATTTTTTGTCAAATTAAACCTTAGAAAATGAATTTTTTTAAGCAGTACAAACATTGCTTTCATATTTAAATTAATTATTTCCGTTTTACAATATTTATTTCTTAGTAAAACTTTTTTCTGTTTCTTTTACATAAAATCAGTAATTGCTTGGCGATAACGGTGTTACACCAACACCGTTGTTGCCAAACATATTAATTAGCACAAAATGAAATGAAACATTTGAGAAAAAAAATGAGCATTTAAAATATGTAACATTTGAAAATCGCAGACTTTCACCGGCTATTTTTCTTAAATCAACACAAATCAGTACTTAAAATAAAAGAGCAGATAAATATTTTACAATAAAGTGATAAAATAAAGTCAATTTAAACTGCATATGGCAGCGTCGTGGCGTACGTAATACGCATGTCTCTCATTGCATTAACATTCCAATTTTTAAATGAAGACGTTCAAGGTTTTTTTAACAAAACAGTTTTATAAGTATAATTCCTAAGTTCTGAAACAATTTTATTGCAGCTTCCTCATCATCAAGTAACTTCCAAATCGTAAAATCCATGTCAGTGTCAGTAATAAATGTAAGTTATAATTTAATATTTTCCCCCGAAAAATAACAAATTAAGATGTTTTGCTATGATGGAATAATACTCATAAAAAATAGTCTCTTTCGATAAATAGCAAATGTTAAGGTTTGGCATGGTTTACAATAAAAATCCTTTGTACGATTAGGGATGAAATAAATGGCGCAATGGCATATATTTTGGCGCGGTGTTGGTATCGCAAAAAAGTACCAATTTTTAAAATTTTAGTTTTCGAGGCATTTGTAATATTTTTCTAACTCATATAGCTGTTTTAATTATTCAGCCAAAAGAACAAAATAACTCAATTTAATTTTTTCCGTTGCTATAGTAACGGATGCAGTTTTAAAATTTATCATTCGAAAATTTGAGATTTTGGCGCCAAAGATAGCGTCAAATTAGAAAAATATGAAATATCTCATGAACTAATAGACTTAAAAGAATTTGGTTAGTACCATTCGATTCAGCGTACAAAAATACACTAAAATATGTTATCGGTTGAAAAATAATAATAAAATCAGATTTTTAAGGAATTTTTTAAAAGTTTGTTCTTTTTTTACCCCCTTAGGGGTAGAATTTAAGAAAATCCTTTCTTAGCGGCACTCTATGTCATAAGAAGTATTTTTACCACAAATTTGAAGATTTTAGGTTCAGTAGTTTGGGCTGCGCGTTGATTAATACAAAATCCAGACTTTCTTTTATATATATAGATAGAAATATCTGTTGAATAGTCTTGAACATAAAAGTTGATCATCCCTACTAACTCTGCCGCAAACAGTGTAAAATACATGATTGGTAGTGTCAGAAATGATTTTGTCAATTCATGGAAATTGTAGCGCTACCGGGATATTTCCGTTATTTGATGAATCATCGTTTCTTTTTTCTCCGTAACAGAAGGTAAAATGTTCGTCATTTGATGAAATTGTGGATAATAAAAAGAAACTGCTCAGGTATCTTACTGTTATGAGCCTAGGAACTTAACTATTCTGCTACAGTTGTTCGTTAGTGCACAGTTTGAAGTAAATATATTATGTTCATTCACATGGATACGGTTTAATTTATTGCTTTTGCAAGCTGTGAATTTTGAAGTTAATTTCTAGAAGATTCCGTCGTTAATGAGATTGTGTGAGAGGTTTTAACACATAGGATAAAAATACGTATTATAAATATTTTTAAGAAGATTGTTAGATGTAATATATGAATATTATATTTTGACTTGAGAAGAAATGATTTTTTTTTTTTTTTTTTTTTTTTTTTTTTTTGTAAAAGCGATTTTTTCCATTTAATATTTTCAGTTTAATTAATATATCTAATTTCAAAGTGCTCATTTAAAAATATTTTAAATGCTAATTCTTTTTTATAACTTTATAAAAATTAAATGAGAGTATATTTAAATGAGTGAAAAAATTAAGTGGTATTTATTTTTAAATTCGAAAACATGTTTCTTTTTTCTTTTTTAAAAAGCAAATTAGAAATATTAATTTATAGATTTCTTGGTGTTTCATTTTAAAAATAAATTTGAGTTTTAGATAGTTAGAGCTAATACGCATTCGTGCTACAAATGTACAGAATTTCTTCAACTTTTTCAGTCTTTTGAAAATAATTCATGGATAAAATATATTTCTGAGAGTACGGAAATTATTTGAGAAATAACTAATGTATGAAGACGATGTTTTCTGACAGTGTACCAATATATTAGTTATAACGTCTACAAAAAATGTCATGCGAAAATTTTAGATTAATATAGATATGTAATTTTTAGATTAATATAGATGTCCTAGATATAGAAATTATACCAAAATTTAACATTTTCAGTAAAAAAAAACCTCATTTTAACGTCCTATTTTATTTTTTCGAAACAATTTGCATTATTCGGCACAATAACGGCGGCTCATTGTTCTGTACAACAGTTTAGGAATAGCGCATTTTAATCGTTTGAAACTCCTAACGTTATGTTAATTTTTATTATTGTGACACAAATTTTAATGCATATATATATATATGTACACATAAATGAAAAAAACTTTGTGAAATGATCAGTAATTTTGAATTCGCAGATTTGAAGCTTTTAAAAATTGATTTATTTTAAAAGATTTATAGGTAATAATCAATACATTTTTAGTAAGTAATTTGGGAAATTAATTTTCGTAAACATAACTTGGTTATTTAACAGACATGGTTTCCTTGAATATTCAAATATACGAATCAAAAATTGTATTTTATTCCGCCGAGAAGTTTTTTAGGTATGCTTAAAAACTACTCGCATTGCAATACGTTTTGAGACGTTTAAAAATGAATTTAACGTTAGTGTTTTAAAGTACAACCTATACAATTTCTAAACTACTGGACAGAATTACGTCCCGTTTGTTAAATTGATTATCCTACATTAAAGTTTTATTTTGGATTAATTTGGACAAAATATACAGTGGCGGTCAAAAGTTTTCGGCCAGCATAAAGTTTTTGGTTAATTTGTAAATATACCCATATGAAGAGGATCTGAAAGTGGTACTTTTGGACTTTATTAACATAGCAGTTAGGAATATATTTATGGAATAAAAAATAAATATAAATAAATTTAATTGACAAAATTAATTACAAAAGAATACGCATACTCTCAAAAGTTCCCGGCCATCTTGGCAAGTTTGGAAAAAATGGTGTTATAATAGAAATTAACAGTAGACAACAACATTTACAATTAGTATTTTGTATTCATACATTGGGCAACAAGTATTGCGGCGCAGCAACTTGCAATCGATTCAATGAACGGCCGAAGATCGTCTATGGTAAGTTTTTCCCACAGTTCTTGCAATTTTGGAAAAAGGCTGCTGAAATGGAAAATTTATAATACCAAACGCGTTTTCAGGTTCGTTCTATAGATTTTCTATTGGATTCGGATTGGGTGATTGGGAAATCTGTTTCAAAAGCGGAATTTTTTGTGCGGAAGCCACTGCTTGACGAGCTTGCATGTATGCTTAGGGTCGTTATCATGCTGAAACAAATAGTTGGACCACAATTTTTCCTCCAATAAGGCAGCAAATGATTTTGCAAGATAATCTTAATCATTTTACTATTCATCTTTCAGCGAATTTCAATTAACTGACCGACACATTTTCCAGAAAATTTTCCACAGACCATGACGTGTACTCCGCCATGCTTATTTGTAGGAATAACATCTGTCGAATCTTATCATTTGATTTTAAGTCGTCGGATGTAGTGTCTGCTGTCACTCCCAAAAAGACTGAACGTCGATTAATCGGAAAATAGCACTTTTTTCCAGATTTCACTTGACGAGTCTTTGCACTCCTGAGCAAACGCCAGTTAGGCCCTCTGAATTTTTTTACTTATGAAATTTTTTTACCACCGTCTTTTACATACAGTCTTACGTCATGTAAGCGTCTTGACAGGGTAGACCGACTTATTTCAGCAATATTTTAACACCGTAAATTGCGGGGGATTGTAACGGCATTTTTATATGGGTCATCAACTGCCTTTCACCTGCTAATTCTGTCAACAAGAATAGTCATTTTCTGAGGTCCCCCGGACCGGGGCAAGTCTCGAACACCATGGCCATATTTATCAATTTTTTTAAATATCGTTCACAGTAAATTTTCCAATCGATAACTTTGCTGAAATTTCACGAGAGTATTGGTCCTTTAGCGACAAACAAATCCCTCGTTTACAAACAATAATTGGTGAACTTATCATTTTTGGAATTTTAACTATATTATTCACGTTGATTAATTAACAAGCACGGCCAAAAAAGCACTATACCGGTAACAAAACCTAACGAATGACGAATGGCCGGAAACTTTTTGAGAAGCGAATTTTGAATTCCGCCCCTCTGCACCAAGTGTCTTCAGAATCCAATCAGAATGATCACGTGTTCAGAGGTAATTTGCTTATTTCTAACTTTTGGAGCAATTGTGCTTCTTCTACGCTGAAACATTCTCGCAAACAAATCAAAGAATCTAACTGGCCGGAAACATTTGACCGCCACTGTTTATATATATAATACTAGCAAACCCCGCTGCTTTGCTCGCGTAATAGTTGAAATATGCCAAGTGATATTTGCATGACTATTTTTTTTATTAGAAGAACACTTTTTTGGAATAATTCAAAAATTAAAAATTACGCCACAGTTTGGATAAACTTCATTGTAAAAGTGCAATAGACAGAAATGAGATTTTAATTAATAAGAAGAACTAAAACTAATTAAAATAAATGATAATTTAGAAAGTATTTTGAGACTTTTATGCTCATTTCAGTATTCATTTGAAGTGTTGAATTTTTTAGAAACCATCTTAACACATTCACATCTTAAAATTAACCATCATGTCAAATTCCAAGCTTTTTGTCTAACAGTTTACCAACTCTCTGGTGTTAGTGGCGCCAACATAAAATGCCGAAATAGAGTTGAAATAGAATGTCTCGAAAAATGTTGAAACAGAGACTGTCACCATTAATTTGCAAACATTAACCTTCATATCGGTTGGTATTTCATAATATTCTATAGAAAATGGAATTTAGATGTTTTAAAGGGCTTTCTTGTTGTTCCTGCTAACTAGCTGGTAGTAAAACCGGCATAAAATATAGCTCGTATAGGATCAGGGACTATCACTCTTGATTCGCAACCAGTAACTTTTTTAATCGGTTTATTATATCCAGAGATTCCACAGAAATCGTAATTTAGGACTCTTTTACTCTTTTAGAATGCTTTTCGCTCCTTCCCTTCGCGTCACCCCATTTTAATTTCGAATTTATTTTCGTCTGCTCTTAGCGGACATTTATATTTTATAAGTAACTACCGTGCTATATTTAAAGTTTCTAACCTCTTCAGTACCGCAGAAATCGCAATTTAGAAATTTTTTTGCTCCTGCAACCCTCGAAGGGTTGTGGTACCGACATAAAATATAACTTATGTTTGAGCGGGTTCTATCACCATCAATTTGCAACCATTATGTTTGAAGTCGGTTTCGTATTTATTACGATTGCCTAAAAATCGTAATTTAGAACGCTCATAGAACACTTTTCGCTCACTTCATCATTTTAAATTTGGAATTTTCTTTCGACAATTCTTAGAAAGCATTTTCATCTTTGAAGTAATTACAATTCCAAATTTAAAATGTTAGACCCCCCCCCCCAGTAACACAAAAAACGCAATTTAGAACATTTTTTGCTCCTGTAACCCCCAGGTGGTAGTGACAACAGCGTAAAATATAGGCTATGTTGGAGCGGGGTCTGTCACCATCAATTTGAAACCATTACTTCTGATATCGGTTGATATTTTCTGAGACTGCGTAGAAATCACTATTTAGAACGTTTTTAGAAGGCTTTTCGTTCATTTTCACCCCTTTTAAATTTCAAGTTTTTAAGGAACTCTTCTCAGAGAGCATTTACATCTCATAATTAATTTCCATGCCAAATTTCAAGTTGCTAGCCCCTTCAGTATCTCAAAAATTACAATTTAGAACGTTTTTAAAACTGCAACCGCAATGTGGTAGTGACGCCGACATTAAATAAATCCTATATTGGAGCAACGTGTCATCATCAATTTCCAACTATTACTTTTGAAATCGGTTGGGTACTTTCTGAGACTGCATAGAAATCGCAATTTAGAACGTTTTTCGTCCCTTTTCACCCCTTTTAAATTTCGAATTATTTAGGAAATGTTCTTAGAGATCATTTATATCTTATAAGTAACTACCATGCCTAGTTTCAAGTTGCTAGCTCCTGCAGTATTACAAAAAACACAATTTAGATCGTATTTTGCTCCTTCACCCCCTTTGGGGTAGTAGCACCGACATGAAATACAGCCTATGTTGGAGCGAGGGCTGTCACATTCGTTGTCACACCATTATTTAAAAAAACGGTTTGGTACTTCCTGATATTCCGTAGAAATATCAATTTAGAAAGTTTATTAGAACGCTTTTCGCTCATTTTCACCACTTTAAAATTTCGATTCTTTTGGAAATGTCCGTAGTAATTAGGTAATGTCCATTTGTATCTTATAAATAATTGTCCTGTCTAATTTCAAGATTCTATGCCCTTCAGTAACACAAAAATCGCAATTTAGAACGCTTTTTGCTTCTGCAACACCTAGGTGGTAGTGACACCGACATGAAATAAAGCCTATGTTGGAGCAAAAACCGGATTCTCGAAAGGTTTTTGCTCCTGCGCCCCCTTTGGGGGCAATGACACCGACATGAAACATAGCCTATGTTGGAGCAAGAGTTGTCACAATCATTTTGACACCATTATTTTTTAAATCGGTTAGGTACTTTTCTAGATTGCGTAAAAATCGGCATTTAGAACATTTTTTAGAACGCTTTCAACTCATTTTCACCCCCCTTTAAATTTCGAATTCTTCTTGGAAATAATTTATAGCTAATAAGTAACTACTATGCCAAATTCCATGTATCTGGGCCCTTCAGTAACACAAAAATCGCAATTTCGAACGATCTTTTGCTCCTGCACCCCCTTTTGGTGTAGTGGCACTGACATAAAATGTATCCTGTGTTGGAGCAAGGGTTGTCACCATCATTTTGACACCGTTATTTTTTATATCGGTTTGGTACTTCTTGAGATTGCGTAAAAATCGCCATTTAGAAAGTTTTTAGAACGCTTTTTGCGCATTTTCACCCCTTTTTAATTTCAAATTTTTTAAGAAATGTTCTTAGAGATAATTTATATCTAATAAGTAACTACCATGCCAAATTCCATGTATGTGGGCCCTTCATTAACACAAAAATCGCAATTTCGAACGTGTTTTACCTCTTGCACCGCCTTTAGGGTTGGTGGCACCGACATGAAATAAAGCTTATGTTGGAGAAAGGGTTGTCACCATCATTTTGACACCATTATTTTCAAAATCGGTTTCGTACTTCTCTTGATTGTGTAAAAATCGCCATTTAGAACGTTTTTTAGAACGCTTTTTGCTCATTTTCACCCTTTTAAATTTCAATTTTTTTTAAGAAATGTTCTTGGAAATCATTTATACGTAATAAGTAACTACCATTCCAAACTCCATGTATCTGGGCACTTCAGTAACACAAAAATCGCAATTTCGAACGTTTTTTTGTTCCTGCACCTCCTTTAGGGGTAGTGGCACCGACATAAAATGTTGCCTATTTTGGGGCAAGGGTTGTCACTATCATTTTGACACCGTTATTTTTTATATCGGTTTGGTACTTCTTGAGATTGCGGAAAAATCGCCATTTAGAACGTTTTTAGAACGCTTTTTGCGCATTTTTACCCCTTTTTAATTTCAAAATTTTTAAGAAATGTTCTTAGAGATAATTTATATCTAATAAGTAACTACCATGCAAAATTCCATGTATGTGGGCCCTTCATTAACACAAAAATCGCAATTTCGAACGTGTTTTACCTCTTGCACCGCCTTTAGGGTTGGTGGCACCGACATGAAATAAAGCTTATGTTGGAGAAAGGGTTGTCACCATCATTTTGACACCATTATTTTCAAAATCGGTTTCGTACTTCTCTTGATTGTGTAAAAATCGCCATTTAGAACGTTTTTTAGAACGCTTTTTGAGCATTTCCACCCCTTTTAAATTTCGAATCTTTTTTAAGAAATGTTCTTGGAAATCATTTATACGTAATAAGTAACTACCATTCAAAACTCCATGTATCTGGGCACTTCAGTAACACAAAAATCGCAATTTCAAACGTTTTTTTGTTCCTGCACCTCCTTTAGGGGTAGTGGCACCGACATAAAATGTTGCCTATTTTGGGGCAAGGGTTGTCACTATCATTTTGCCACCATTATTTTTTATATCGGTTTGGTACTTCTTGAGATTGCATAAAAATCGCCATTTAGAACATTTTTAGAACGCTTTTTGCGCATTTTCACCCATTTTTAATTTCGATTTTTTAAAGAAATGTCCTTAGAGAACATTAGAATCTTATAAGTAACTACCATTCCAAATTTCATGTTTCTAGGCCCTTCAGTAACACAAAAATCGCATTTTTAGAACGTTTTTTGCTCCTGCACCCCCTTTTGGACAGTGGCACGGACATAAGATATAGCATATGTTCTAAGTTGGACTAACACCATCATTTTGATACCATAACTTTTAGAATCGGTTTGGTAGTTCCAGAGCTTACCTCCTACAAATAAACAATTTTTACCTCTTTATAATAGTAGTATAGATATATATATAAATAGCATCTTATAAGTAGGTATATCAGATTGATAGCATAGAAATAACTTTTCCAAATTTAAAGTAGTTGCAACATTATATTTTGTCTCATATAATTCTATTTAAATAAACACGCTTACGAATTTATTAAAAACTAGCAGGCTACGCCCGCTACGCTGGTCCTATTTTTCCAATTTGAATCAAAGAAAATATATCTATGGAATGTATTTCCTGATTTAGGGAAATGTTGTAAACGATGTATCATTGCAATATTGTATTTACTAATGTGTTGGGACAAAATTTGAGTTATTAAGCACCAACTACTATTTTAGTTGATCAATTACATTTTAATTTAGCAGGAAAATGAAGCCGTTATGGCAACAGGAATCAAAATGTCCTGTAATAGCTACACTACTGACATGAAGTGCATTACAATGATAGCAGATATTTCCGTCGCATCGAAATAATGTTCAGGCGATTCATTCGCATTTGTTATCTTTTAAATTCCGAACTTTTCGGTCGTGCGTCATGTGAGATTCTAGTAGTTTAAATGCTATATCTCCCTATGTTATGTTATATTTCGTAAAACACAATTCTGCCACAGTTTTTCATATTTCCATTTTAGCAGAAAAAAATGCAGTTAAAACTGTAATAGCAGTAAATAGTACTGTAGCTTCCGTCATCAGTTAAAATGCAGCCTTCTTTTTAATACATCACGAAAGCTCTCTCAAAAAGAAAATAAACTTTTTTTAATTCATGAAATTCTTAAAAAGGGTAATCTTTAATAATCGGGGTCACAGAATTAAGAATTTTCTCCGTAATTCTATAACTAAGCGTTATAGAACAATGTATTGTATACCTAACCCCAAAAACTAAGATTGTAATTTCTATCAACATAATATAAACCGTTTACTTGAAATGCAAATGCAATATGGTAAAAGATGATATAATTTTCTGTAATGGAATACATCATGAAGGATTTGCATCAAACAAAAACGATGTTTTCAAACTCACATTTAATATGTCAATTTGCAAGATATTCAGCTATGAAATATTATCCTGGAATGCTATGAAAGGTGCTATACTTGATTATCCCGTCGGCCAAAAACTGTCGCCAAACTGTAAGATTACATGCCAATAATGGAAGATCGTAAATGCCACATTTATTTGAGATTAAACACGATATACGTGCTTGTTACGTCATCAAGTTTTTTTTATTAAACGTTTTATTTGCATTTTTATTAATGTTTTACCTATTTATTTGAATTTCGTTATTTAAAACTGCTGCAAAATTCGATTATTTTTCTTCAATTCTATATCTAATGTTTACATGCATGTTTTAGCTATATCCGTCTACATTTTTTGACTAAATAAAGAGCATCAGGTTCGTTACAATTTCCCGTATCATTGATATTTATTGCGGTTTTTAATAAATTCGATTGTTACATTTAAGTTACTTAAATTTTATTCACAAATACAAAATCTTAAAATTATCGCTTTGTATGTGGTTTAATTCAATAATTATGCATTTAAATACGTAAACTATTAGTGTTCTTTTGTTGGAAATCATCTAAATAAATCAAATTTTATGTTTGGTATGTTGCTATGGCATAAGTGAACGTCATTATTAAAGTATTCTTTAAGTAACCCTATTCTTTAGTATCTTTTTTTAAATTTTAATTCATTAATTTACAAAAATTTAATTCGCAAATAATAATTATAATAAATAAATAATAAACAAAATTTTAGAATCATTCTATACTTCCATTTGTATAATTTGGCAAAATAATTTGGCGATTTGTGTAATTTGGCGAAATTGTTCGGCGGAATAATCAAGTAATACTTAATAAACATATGATCTAAGCTTTCTTAAGGAAGCATATTTTTTCTTTTCCAAAATAGCAATATTTCTGAAAATTATATTAATACATAATTGCATAAATATCCGTAAGAATAATCGTGAATTCCGAATTACTGAGATGTTAATACTAACATAAAACTAAAAAAATTTAAAGAAAAGAAAAAGCAAAATAAAGGGCATGAAATTTTATATTATGAGGAGAGTTTTGTATCTTGTCCCGGTTGGCGCGATTGGCGAAGGAATCCAAAATGGCACCAACAGGCCGATTTGGCATCTTACCAAAATTTTCAAGATGGTGGAAAAATATGTTTTTTAAATATTTATAATTGTTTATGCAACAACCACATCGAAAAATTCATCGCCAAAATAAGCTCGCCATAAAAACGGGAACAGGGTGTGGAACTATTCCCTATATTTATCTAACTGGTTTAGAAGTTTTAAATTTTTAACCAAGGATATTGAGATATGATGTAGCCATGATGAAATAAATTCATTTTTGGAAACATTTGCTCCCGCATAAGAGAAAAAAAAAGCAAATTTTATTACGTAAATTCATAATTATATATATTCGAACACGAGAATAACGGCCCAAGCTTCTTAATTTTTCACTCTCAGCCAGATTGTTCATTACTGCATTGAGTGTGCCAATGTGAAAACTGATTAATTTAAAAAAATCATAAATTTCTAAATAATCACTAATTGTGAAATCGGTTTATCTTTTGTAATAGGATTCATCCTGAAGAATTCTCTCCAAACATTAAAGAAGGTTCCAATAACACAATTTATACGCCAATTATGTGGGGTACTCAATTACGGAAGATTTTTCAAAAATCCTGTAATCACTTATCAGGAAAATGGGGATGTATACGCAGTTATACTAAAAAGTACTAATGTAAAAAAAAAAAAAAAAAAAATGTTTCACAATGAAATTTTTTTAATAATGCGTAATTACACAAATCACTTAAGAATAATTCTTAGTTCCCTTTCGGGTTTTTTTTTAATTATATTTTAAATAAAATTACCATACTACTTAGTTATCCCGCCGACCAAAAATCTATCGCCAAACTATAAGATAAAATGCCAATAATGGTTGATCGTAAATGTCACATTCACTTGACTTTAAGCAAATTACACGTGTTTACGTCATCAAGTGATTTTTATTTCGGCGTTTTATTTGTATTTTTATTAATGTTATACTAATTTATTTGTTTTTTCGTTATTTAAAATAAAAATTATGTCAATTTGTATACTTGGCGAGTACTTTAGCGATTTATATAATTTGGCGAAATTTGTCGACGGGATAACTAAGAACTACCAAAATTACAAACAGTTTTCCCATGCTGTTCGTATTTTTTTTCTGAATAATATAGCCATTTCAATTCCTCAATATAAGCATAACATATCGTCGCCAAGATTAGAAACAATAACCAGCAGCAACCTTTGCGCACGAAAAAAAAGAGAAACACAAAATTTTAATTAAATAATAATAATACTAGTTATATAGGTAAATCTTGCATACAAATGATTCCGAAAACTTATAAAATGGTGTAAATGATAAACAAAATGCATCCTGTACTTTTGCAACCAACGCTGACAAACTCAAAAAAATAAAACAAAACAAAACAAAACAAAAAAACGCGCTATTTTATTTAAATAAAAGTTCAATAAATATTTTCTTATCCAGGTGCGAAATAAAAACCACAAAGGTGATAAATCGCCAATTATTGTTTCAATGGACCGACTTAGAAAATGAATATCCTTTTAAGCCGTTACAAACACATTTCTTTCATATTTTCTTTTTATACTATTTTTTCTCATTATTATTTCACTGTATTTCTTTGTATATTTAATAAAATCAGTAATAGTTTTTTTTCGGGCTGTTTGTAAATTTTAATTTCTAAATGATGTAGATGGTTCAATTCTTTAACAAAAATATAGCTTAATATGCCAAGATGAAAACATACGCCAATGACAACCTTTTCGTCCAAAATAACTGAACTTTCCATCATAATTCTATAACTGTTCTACTTAGAACAATGTGTTATAGCTTAAAACCTTCCCTGAAACGATATCTATCTAACAGTGCAAGTTTCGTCAAAATCCATGCAGTATAACTCGAAATATAGATGTTCGGAAATAAACTTCCGTTTGGATTTTATATATATAATAGATGATTCGGACACCACACTGTTAAAAATTTGCAGCAAAATTTCCAGTTATTAGAACTTTTTTTTTTTTTTTTTTTTTTTTTTTGTAATAGAAAAGTGTTTCATAACCATAATTTAACTGAAATATGACCATATTATCGCCCATATTATGGTCAGAATACAGTTAAATTACTTTATGTAACCGTATTCCTTAAAACGGTCAAACGACTGGAAAGTTTGTTGCAAAGTATTAACAGTGCTAGCATCTAACTGATTTCAGCCCACAAAATACTGATATTTAACTTAAAAAAAGAGCATGAACTTTGAGATAAAATTTCCAGTTAAATAAGTACTGCCGCGTGTTTAATAGTACAGTGTACAAAGCACACACATTATTTATGCTAAGGTTGTTTCTGATTGCAACCCAAAAACGTTTATAACAACAGGAACTATCCAAAATATAAATATTAAATCTTAAGGATTGACACATTAACTAATTTCAAATACTAATTATTGAACGGTGACGCTCTAAATTGGTTGAAGACATTGAATCGTTGAATTGGTATGGCTTTTTAAGTTTATTTCATTAGAAATTAACCAAATTCAACACCATTGTATGTACATACTACAAACCATGGAGATTCGATTTGTATGAAAGCAGTTGTTCACATTTTTGAACCAGGGGTAAAAGTATGCGTTGCTAGTTGATTTCTGAAATTTTGAATTCTAAAGTTGACAAGTTAATTTCAAATGTGGAAAGATTAAGTTAAACGGTAAAAATGAAATGTAACTAGTGAGAAAATATTGATGTATTAAAATGCCTGTACGCCTGTTATCGAGTGACAAAAATCTGGTCGTTTCAAAATGACAGCCACGCTAGAAATGTATACACGAAAATTTATCCAAATCGGTTCATAAATACGAGAGTTACAGTTTGACAAATATCAGATATATATATATATATATATATATACATGGTGCAATATGTTGTCTGTCGCCGACCTTTCATTTCTCACCCGTTGGTCGTAGACGTATAGTTCCAATTGCAAAAACGTTTCAAATGAGGTAAATATTCATGTTGTGGCATTATTTAAAGTCAAAAATCAATTTGATAAAAATTACGAAAACTAACTTTTTATACGATCACCCAGTCCCTATAGTTATATTTAGTAAAAGTTTACACATATCATAACAGATATAACACAAAAAAATTGACATCTGTACTACAAAAATTGACCCAGTTATTAAATTTCAAAGTTTGAGATTTTTGCACATGATTTTGCCTTTCATTGAGGTATCAGTTGAAAGATGAATTAAAGTAATTCGAAATCAAAATCAGGATGCAATGTCCTTTTTACGGCGAAACCACGTTTAGCCGGTATCGTCGGTACTTTTAAATGTTGTTCGACCCATAAAAGTTAGCTCAAATTTTTAGATGAAATAACCCTATTTTGTAATTCCCGGAATTAGTGATACCGGCTAAAAATGGTTTTGCCGTAAAAAGGACATTGCACCCTGATTTTGACCTCGAATTACTTTAATTCAACTTTTAACTGATCCCTTCATGAAAGACAAAATCATGTGCAAAAATCTCAAACTTTGAAATTTAATAACTGGGTCAATTTTTGTAGTACAGATGTCAAACTTTTTGTGTTATATCTGTTATGATATAAGTAAACTTTTACTAAATATAACTATAGGGACTGGGGGACCGTATAAAAAGTTAGTTTTCGTAATTTTTATAAAATTGATTTTTTACTTTAAATAGTGTCACAGCATGATTATTTACCTCATTTGAAACGTTTTTGTAATTGGAACTATATGTCTACGACCAACGGTTGAGAAATTAAAGGTTGACGGTAGATAACATATTGCACCCTGTATATATATATGGATATGTATATATATCACATTTGAACGGAGGCTGGTTTCGTCGTCTGGGGGTATATCGGGGTATGATCGGTGAATATAGACCAAAATTTTTCGGAATCGTTTTCCTCGAAATATTTGAATGAACGGCTGCAATAGGCAGCTTTTTGTAATGAAAGCTACCTAAAAGCTCACTGTTTTATTTAAAAGGAGAATGAAATAATAATAATATAGATGTTATAAGTTCAAAATATACATTTTATTTAAATTTCTAAGTACTTTCGTTTTGCGATCCTGCGGCCTTCGTCAAAGAATATTTGTATTCATTCCAGTTACATTCGTTCAAATATGTCAGTTCGTTTGAAATGGGAAGGTCCATAGTTATTAGGGTAGCTGAAAGTAGAAGTAAACGTGCGTTGCATTCAACATATGGAGAGAAAAAAAAAGTTAAATATTTTAATGTTAAACTTTCAAATATTTTTAAATATAACATACATTGACATAGGGCAATAAAATAACAACAAATTAGGGCTATCATATAAATTGACATATTATATAAATTAACATATTAAAAAACATAGGGCAGTTAAATGTTATTTTTTTTCTACATAAGTTCAATACAAAGCACTGCTACTTCTACTTGCAGCTACCCTAATATTTATGTACTCTCCCATTTCAAACAAAGTGAAATATTTGAATGAATGAAACAGCAATTAATAAAAATATTCTCAGACGATGCTCGCGGGACTGCAGGTCGACAGTACTATGAATTTTGAATTAAATGTAATTTTTTTTAAATTGTAACATCTATATTATTATTTTTTTGTCACCTTTTAATTAAAACGATGAGCTTTTTAAATTTCATATAGTGTATTTTGTGATTGATTCAAGGTGGAATATTGGATTTCGTCTTATGATTTTATTTATTATATTTTGATATTTTAATTTACTCACATAGAAATACAGTTAAATTGTAATTTTTTTTAAAGAAAACTATCTTCGATACGTTACATTAGACAAAATCATATGGAAAAACTATTTCAGGTTACCTCTATATTACACAAACAGGGTTGACATTGGCCACCATTTTTTAATTGTATTTCGCAACAATTTTTCGAAACAAATATTTTTTACATACTCTTTGCAACATTTGCAAGAGAAATACACAGCAAAATGCATTTTTGAAAAATCGTGTTGCGAACTGAGACCTAGAAATAACCCACATTGTAAAAAAAATATATATATGTAGAGTTACTAATGTTTTCTAGGAAACTAGGATTCCTAGAACTTTTATGTAACGACAACAACAAAAAATTATGTAACTGACACTCTTTTGCGCCGAAAAAAAAAATCTGTAAGGTTATCAAAAATTTTTTAGGAAAACTGGATGCCTAGAACGTTTCTCGTAACTGCAACCAGGGTTACAGATAAAATTTTAGTAATATTACTGTCATTTTAGCAGATTCATTTGTAAAGTTACAGATTTCTGTAATTTTACAAAATCTAATTTTGTAGATTTGCCGATTTTTTTGTACAGTTACAGATGAAAGTTTAGTAAGCATGTGACTTTACATCTGAAAAACTACAGATTTTTTTTTTTTTTTTTTTTTTTTTTTTTTTTTTTTTTACAGTGTAGAGAATAGTCACTTGTGACAACCCTGTCTGCGGCATGTTAATTTTTAAAGCGATTTTTTAAACGATTATTATGCAATCTGCGTGCACGGTTTTGTGAACATTAAGAGATACATTTTAAAGAAAAGTTAATATTTTGCACAGTAAATATGCTGTACATGAAATTAACTTAAGTTTTGTCTCAATTATAGATCATTTTACTTTAACAATAGACTTTTTAGTAATAAAAAAATATCCACATTTGTTTGAAATTTTCCATTCCAAACATATCGTATACATAAAAATGGCTTGCTGTGAAACATCCTGCTGTATAGTCATTGGGAAATGAAACAGTAATGATCCAATTGTTTTCAGCCAACCATTTGGTATAGGAGCTCGTTGTCCACAAGGAGAAAACCCACATTCAACATCGCGCTGAGGCCCCAGCACCCGCGAACTGGCCCGGAGCCCAACAGATTGGAAGACTCTGTTTATTGAATATTAAAAGATTATTACAGGTAATTCACATTAGGTGGCACTATTAGGCTAATGTGAGACGAACGTCTTTTAGCACGCTTTTTTCCCTAGATATCACCCCTACACAATGCTGCTAGCATTGTGTAGCGATGATATGTAGGGAAAAAAGCATGCAAAAAACGTTCGTCCTAAGCCTTAATGCAGGGCAAAATAGAAAAAGTTTACAGTTATAGTTGATGAATAGTTTAAATGTTATAAAATAAAGTTAATGTAAGTAATTAATTACATTTAATTAGTTAGTATTTAAACATGTAAAATGTGAGTATTTACACTTAAATTTTAAGATAGAACAAATTTTAAGGTAAACAATAATTAGTAGGATAATAAGACATAGCTTGATTAATATGACAAAACACACAGAATGGCTAATAAACACTACGACAAAAATAAAATGAAAAAAAGTAAAACATTTAAGTTACAGTATACTAAGTGACTTAAAATAAAAAGTTCATCATAGAGATGAGCGTTAAAAGTCTTTTTTTTATAAATGAAAAGTGTTTAAAATATTATAGTTGGCTTTTAACTTGACATGATTTTCTGGATCAAATAGGACCCGTTTAATGTTGAAACGTAAAGTTTTGTTTATTTTAAAGACAAAGATATGTGTCATTAATGATCTTTTTGTGAAAAGTTAATGGATTGGGTCTCGTAACTCCTTGCCACATGGACAGGATGGAGAGTCTCGTTTCCTTATTTTATTAAAAAAGGCTAAAAAACTGCCGTGTCCACAAAGATAACATGAATATGTTGAGTCAAAAAAACATGCAAATGATTTTGAAACAAATCACAGTTTTTATACGCTGTGTCAAATCTGTTGCAGAAAAACTTCGCTGATTTAATTAAAAATAGAAAATAAAAATAGCTAACTAATTTTATCATTTTTTTTTTCAATTCTTATGTTAAAAGCTACTTAATAAAAATACATCTGTCTAAGATAATTTCAGTTAATCTGAAACTTTTTCATAGTTAATTACTGAATGCTTGAAACCAACAAATATCACATTATTCGAAACGATTTATTATTAAAAGCTTTTCTCTGTCAGCATAAAAAATGTAAAAAAGCCTTTCTTTTTTCAAAATGCAAAATAACAATTAACTTACTGTAGAGATAAAACTTACTTATTTATATAGATAATGTTGTGCTGCCTTAATTTCATTTACATTTTTCTGAATTCTTTCCAACTCCACGGGGTATTATTTTTATTTTGCTTACATTTCACGGATGATTAAATTATTATCCCGTCTTCTTTGAAAATGTATTATAGAAAATTAAGTTATTGTTCTATGCCATTAAATTATTCTTTTTATGAATATATATAAGAAGCAAGCCAAAGCACTTTTTGTTTTATTATCAAGGATATGAGTAACACTTCTCAAATCATTAATATACCCATTTAATATATTTTGTTTAATGTAGGAAGTTAAATTAATACCTTCCCTCGGAATGTAAATTAATGTCAAATATAAATATATAATTAAATTAAAAGTTTTTCTTAACATATGAACAAATATTACTTTACAGACCTTATATTGCATAAATAACAAGTCGCAAATTGTACGTCAGACGTGGAAAATTATATGCGTTCGTACCGCAAATAGTTTTATAGATATTTAGATCTTGGTGTAATAGCCGTTGCACTCTTATTAAAAAATACATGAATAAAAAAAATATTACTATTACACATATGAAATTCAGCAATACGGAAATAATATAACTCCAAATTAAATATGACATAATCACCATGGTAATCTAGAATCATTACCTATCATGGAATATCATTAAATTAATTATGTATGATAGGATTTAATAGATTAAAGAAAACATTTATTAATTTTTTTTTATTTTTTATTTTATTTTTTTTATTATTTTATTTATTTATTTTTTTTTTTTTTAGTTTTGACTCAATTTTCATAAAATTTGAAATGACCCAACAAAATTCTGTAACGATTATATATATTAAATTTTAAACCATTCGGTTGAGTATTTTTGTGCTGTTATATGCGGACAGATGGACGGACCAGAAGACGACTATAGGTGCTACGTATTTATATAATTACTAACAGTCTTAAAAATAAGTTTAAAGTAATTTGTAAATAATTAAAAAGAATTTTTGATACAGATGAAGTATGAACGTGCATAAATATTGTGTGCAATCCCTGCATGGTAGAAACAAAACGCATGTGGATTTTTTTATGAAAATTTTATATCTGCATGATTATACGTGGTATTCTTACAGGAATGAAAACAAATATTGCAATGGGACCAGAATAATAATCTGCTACAGCTACAGAACATTTCGAATATTTAATTTTATATGATGCTGACAAATAATATCATTGTTCAATAATTTGTAGCCCCAAAATCGCTCTATTGACTAAACCTTCACTGAAAAATATGTGGTTGAACATGTACATTACATTCTTGAAATTCAAAAAGAATGCGTCAAGTATTTTCCTAGATATATCATAAAACTAGTAGAATCGAAAGTTTCCGGATATTTTTGACTAGATTGTGCGTAAGGAATCCAGTTAGTGTTTTGGTATCGGGTTGAATGACAGGAAAATGTGTGAATAAAATTTGTGTAATTAATAGGTATATGAATGATCAAAAATAAATAAATGAAATTTTAAATCTCAACAGGAGTTTACCGCATATTATCGTTTCAAGATAATGAAGCATTCATATATCAGCAGGTTTCAGTTCCATGCCATGTTGCTAAATGCTTATATAGCCAGTGATGGAATGGCCCGAGCATAAACCAGGCATAATTCCAATTAAAACTAAATAGGGATGATTAAATTCTTTGTCATGTCCCATTAAATGTACTAAAAATGCTAAACACTTGCCAAACCGAACATGCTACAGTAAACCTCAATAACATGCAGGGTGAGTTCACAAAGTTTCAAAACTGGTCTGAGAATTTAAAAAAAATATATTAAGCATTTTTGTATAGCTAACTAAAATTCTTCGCAATATGACCCTTGGGCGTCAACACACCGCTGCCAGCGTTTTTTTCATTGTTCATCGGCTCCCTGAAAGTCTTCGTGTGCAAGGCTGTAAAGGGACCTCGTCGAAGCCGTCTGGATAGCTGGGATCGGGACGAATCGCTTCCCTTTCAGGTATTTCATGATCCAGGGGTACAAAAAAAAGTCTCTGGGAGCGACGTCGCCGCTGTAGGGATCTTGTGGCAGTGTTGCCACATAAAACGAAGCCAGAATTTCCGCGGCGGTGTGCGACGTGTGAGATGGCGTATTGTCGTGGTGAACAATTCAATCATCTCTGATGTCTGGGCGGACGAGTCCGACTCTATCCTTCAAATGGTGGAGCACTCCAACGTAAAGCGGACCTGCCCCGGCGCGTCCCACATATCAGAGACGATTAGATTGTTCACCACGCCAATGTACCCTCTCACACGTCGCGCCTCCACCGCAGAAGTTTTGGCTACGTTTTATGTGACACGATTCCAGCGATCCAGTCAGCTTCTACGAGGTCCCTTAACAGCCTTGCGAGCGAAGACATCCAAGGAGCATAGGAACAATAGAAAAAACGCTGAAGTTCAAAGATCATATTTCGATGATTTTTTGTTCGCTGTACAAAAATGTTTCATAAATTTTGTATTCTCAGATCAGTCATGAAACTTTGTGAACACATCTTGTATAACCTGTACATGGCATTCCGAGTATATTTACCCTAGTTATAGTGCGTTAGACAGACAGAAGCAGGAAAACAAACAAATAGATAAATTGAAATCACAAATACTTTCAACTATATTGAAAAGAGTTTGAAAGGCAAAGTCTTTCCATGTCTACAAATTTCTAATTAATATTTGTTCATTCTGGGGTATTTAAAACTAAATAGTACTGAATGGACCGATTTATTTTATCTGTATCATTTCATTAAATGTGAACAGATATTATTTTGCCTAATGAGACGAAAATCTCCCTGTTCGGGGATGATTGCATAAAGTACATAAGGAAAAAAATCGGAGAAGTTTTGCATTCTAATAGCATTACACACACCGTAAGTCGTACATTTAATGTCGTCCATAAAAATGGAAAAAACTTTTTGTAATTAATGGGAATATGAAAGACCAAAAAATATATAAGTGAAATACTTCAATCTGAGTTAAAATTTACCGCACATGATCTTTTTCAAGATAGTGAAAAATTCATATATGAGCAACAATCAGCTCCATTTAATTTTGTTAAAGTGTGAAAAAGTAGTTTCAAGATAATCATTACCTCTATGTTGGAATGGCCAGAGGAAATCTCAGGCGTTAATCCAATTCAAACTGAATACAGACGATTAAAGGAGCTTCTTAGCAGTAGAAATCTATTCGTAAAATCCAATTAATAGAAGCAATAATTCAATCTCTTTACGATATTATTACAGCTTCTGAACTAAAAGACTTTATTCACTCCACAGAACGGTAAGGTAGTAAGTAAGAAAAAAGTTTAACCAAGTAAGTTTAGTAACTGACATTGTGATAATTTTTGTATATCTTTTTTTTTTCATCAGGCCAATAGTTAGTTATAAGGCCGTAACTAAGTTTAAATTTTACCCCGTGATTATTTTGAACTTAATGATATATTTAAATGAACCTCTCTACTCGGTTTTTCAAAATCAAAAGTAGTATCTACTCATATTTCTCCCGGAAATCCTACTGCCATCAGAGGCTTCTGCTAATACACTCACTC
Source organism: Maratus speciosus (assembly GCA_963932465.1). Classification (NCBI taxonomy): domain Eukaryota; kingdom Metazoa; phylum Arthropoda; class Arachnida; order Araneae; family Salticidae; genus Maratus; species Maratus speciosus. The sequence goes on along the minus strand of OZ010791.1, from coordinate 372,067,436 downwards.
CTCTGTTCCCTTTAGTTAACTTTCGATCTTTTTAAAAACACATTTCACTTTAATTCAGTTATGTAAAGGTTGTATGGTTGGGGCCACGACAACGTTAGTATATCATTTTATGGTATTACTTTAGAAAGTGGTTTTATCAAGCATCAAACGCAAAAAAATACCTTTTCGAAAAGGTTTCAACATTTTTAGCCACAATTGTATGTTCTAATCTATACTAAATATCTATTCTAATTCAACTCTATTCTAATCTATACTCTGATATAGAAGAAATCTGCATAAAATATTTTTCAATTAAATACTGTACACTGTAACTGGATTGATAATTTTATAATAATTTTAAATTTATATTTATATTAAATTAATATTCTGGCTATAAAAAATGGAACTTATTCTTTTATTCCATTTTCTGCAACACTTAACATTCATAATTAAAACGGAACAATTGCGAAAATCGAATTTTTACTAATCATTACTCATAGCAAAAACAATTTTTTAATTTTGAAATAATTTATTTAAACCTATCTAATAATTTAATTTAATGATACCAGATTCGAAATAATTAAATCTAATTGAAATTCTTATACTTAAATGGATTTTCTTTAAAATAATTACAATGATGTTTAGTATTCCTGTAGCATATTTGGAATCATTATTTTAGAAAGGGCACAAGTAACATTTTATAGAAATAGATGTTTTCATAAGGTAGCTGCGTTATGTTTTAGAAGGGCACGTTTCTGACGCGACTCCAATGACTGTTATGGATGCTAGAAAAACACGTTTATTTATCTAAGGGCATATAATCTGGATAAAGTTGTATGCCTAGTGTAAAATTTAAAAAATCTGACTTCTACCCTTTCTAAAACAAACAATTCCTTTAGAGTAATATAACAACTCGCACATTTATTTTTCGCAGTGATAAAATTGAGCTTTCGAACATTCAGGAGATCCGTGTATTCCTAAAAGTTGGATTTAAGTAGATTATTGTGAGAAGTATTAGTGTCCACTGTCCATTCAACTTAATAACACCCATTAGTTTCTTATTAATATGAAAAATCCGACAATCTGTTTAGCAGTTGCACCCTCATAGACCTGCCCCTGGTTCAATGATTAGTCATGATTTAAGAATTTTTATTTGCTGTAGACAGTACATTAAAATCCGAAACAAGGTGTCTGGGCATATTAGCGTAGATATGAATTTAAGGCATATTTATGTTAAAAGGAAAACACTTAAACTTCTTAAAGTTATACGATTTTCTCTAAAATAACAACAATAAATTGCAGACGTAATTTGATGTACGGGACTAATTTTATAAACAAGGAACCAACGAAAATGTTCTCTTCTGAGTATATGTTGTGCATTCTGTGTTAATGATGGCTGCACAGGAATATAAAGACAATAAAAAATCGCAATGTCTATTGTGCGCCAAGCAATAAGTAATGTGAGTACATTACATAACCGCATATACAAAAAAAAGAAAGAAAATATTATGCGTCCAGTAAAGATTATAAAACGCTTTCCAACACCTTCAGAATAATGTAACAAAACTCCACCGTTAAAAAAAATTAAAATATTACGTCTAATTCAACCATATGGAAACGCATAACACATTGCAAAACCCAATTTCAGCTGTTGTCATATACATTCGGAAAATTATCCGAATTATTTTAGCAGCCCTGTATATGATATATAGATTTAAATCTATTAACTACATGCATGCCAAAATTTAGTTCACTTAAGAGAAACATATACTTCAGTTGAAAATTTACATTCAGCAATTTCCTCTAATAAGGAGAATGGTACGTGAATACTTATGTGCAGCCCTGTATTTGAGGTATAGAATTTATATATAACGAGTAAGGTGCAAGAAATTAATTAAATTTAAAAGCGCATACCGAATTTTAAACTTTACACTCCAGCAATTATTACTCAAAGACAGTACAGTGCTGTAACCGATTTCTTTTGTGTGTCCCTGTAAATGAATAAAAAAAATGCTATGAATGCCCTGTTCTAACATGATCATAGTGACATTCAGTGATTTATATAAGTTTTAATACATTTGAAATAGCGTAATGTCATTAAAATACTCTGCAAACGGTTTTAGCCCCATAAACCATAATGCAATAGAATACTTTTGAGTGCCCTGTAAATGAACTATTAATCCTACATACTTCATATACAATACCAAACATGCTTTGGTGACCTTAAATAACCTTTATCAATTTCATGAATATCCGAGTATATTTAAGTGAGTTAGAGCGTGGAGAGACGGACAGACAAACCGAATGCATAAACTCTTTTCAACTTTGTTAGAAAGTGTTAAAGAGATGTAATAAGATATTTTAACCTGCGCAAAAGTCTTAACGCGACCAAAAAAATGAAAAGCTATGTTTTGTAAAGCGATATAATATCGTAATTGGAATACAATTTAGCATATGAAAATGAAGATACTAGTCGTCAAATAATGCAATTTTGAGACGGCAAAGGCGAAAAAATGTATTTTAATGTGGTAATAAGTAAACTAAATGGGGCAACATATAGAAATGTACCATAAACACACGCACACACACACACACATATATATGTATGTATAAGAGATGAGTTCGGGCTCGTTTTTCGGAGCCCGAACCCGACAATTTTAAACCCGAGCCCGATACCAAAATATATATATAAACAAATTGCATGATATTTAAAAATTGTTTCGAAAGTGATATCTCATTTTTAAAAACTTCTTACATAGAAATAACTGTTAAATGGAAATTTAAATTCAATCTTATCAAAAGAGCAGTTCGGTATCAAATAAAAGTATGCCTTACACTTAAAAGGATTCTAATTTTTTTTCCCTTTAACACGCAAATTTTACGGGCACGTTAAAAAAATGTGTTTAATGAAGAAAGGCATGAAATTATTTGTATGCTGAAGGATCGAACAAAGTTTTTCAATTGCCTAGAAAAGACGCACATCTTTAACTATAATCGATTCCTTTCTCATAACAGTCTTCCCTGATTGACGTGAACCGGAAAATCAACGTAAATTTCAAAATGGACACAGTTATCTTAAAAGTCCAATGCTTTTATATTAAAAGAGGAAGCACTGACTGGTTGCTTTCAATCGGAATAACAGGGTAATTATATTTACTTACGAAGGGAAATGATCTCGTAAATCTACTACAGAGTTCTCAGCATAAGCAGAGTTAAATAATTTGCAAACCGCAAACTAATTCTGGTCTACTAAAAATCGAAGAAAACATTCTCTTCCCGTTATATAACTAAATAAAAAATAAATAAACGATCGGATTAAAAAATATCTTCTGTCACAATCGAAAATACTGCTGAAAACAGATTCATTGTTTGTTCTTGTTTGGACTGGCGCCATATTAATTGATCGTCATCGGAAATGCCGTAGCCATAGATCTGAAAACATCACAAATTTTCTTTTGAAACAGCGATCAAATACTAATATAAATAAACACGATTTTTGTTCGCCCTTCATTTTGATCAAAATAATATTGAAAAGACTTGAAAAGCAATTTTAAGCTTGGGAAAAAAGTTCTTTCAATATTTTCTATACATAAATAAATAAAGATTTCCGGTTTCAGAAAGAACGAGCGCGAGTCCGCCCGATCCCGAAGATCAGAATAAAAATAGAGCCCGAGCCTGTGTCAGGCCCGGGCTCGGTCTCGGGCTTTCGGGCTCGGGCTGAGCCCGTCTCATCTCTATATGTGGTTCTCTTGTTTCAAAAAAATTATTTATTAATAAAATAAGGTTTTTTCTCTCTCTTTTTTTTCTCTGTGTAGGTGTGATGGGTAGGGAAATCTACTAAACGCACTGTAAAAAAAATTCTGCAACGTTCCTGGGAAAAAATGGGCAGCTGAATTGCCCATTTTTTCCAAGAAACATTTCTTGAAAATGACTGGAACTTTACTGTATATGTTAAAAACTTTCTACAGAAATGGCAGTATGTTTCCTGCGAAATACCAGGAATATTTCTGTTGACTGCAAAACACTACTGACATTTCACAGCATGCGGGATCCGCAGACGATTTTTACATTTCCAGTTGACAATTTTCGCTTTATTATCATTATTTGTTAGAATGAAAAAATATTTTGAAATTGACATCAAAATTATTATTTATAATTTACACGAAAAAATAAATTTTCAGTTAAAATTCAATAAAGTATATATATATATATGATATATTGTTTCTGAACATTGCTTAAAATATAAAATATATAAATGTAAATAATAATTAGAAAAAAAATCTAGACATAAAGTATTTTGGATTTTTGTCAGTAATTATGTTAGTTTACAATTTAGATAAAATACATATAAATTTTCATGAAAAAAAAAAAAAAAAAAAAAAAAAAAAAACCTAAACGTAATTGTATATTTTTTCCGAAAAAAAAAATTCAAATTTGCAGCAATTCAAAGTGCCAAATATATATCAAATTTAAATCAAATTGTAATAAAGTGTTAAAATATAAAATTAATTAAAGAAGAAAAAAAAAGTCAAGAGGTAGCATCGAACTCGCGCCGTACGGGTGGCGTGAGAGCCTTCTGCGTCCACAACACGAAAGACACGCTGACTGCTGCAAACTAATGGGTATTTGAAACGTATGCTAAACCTCGGCATCTAATTTCTGAAAATCTAAGGCCCATTTGAAGAAATCCTTTCACAAGAATAATTAGAGATAAGAACTCTAAAACATACTTTAAATTAATCAAAATCGGTGAGAATCATGTTTGATGGTCCCCTGGTTAATGGAGATCCAAATAATAGGTGTATTTTTTTTACACGGTCTGCTCGATAAACATTCCACAGACAAGTACGAGAGATAATCTCTTAGCGATGTCACAGAGGTATTGTATATTCATCTGAATTGTCTTGGCAATAGAGACATAAAGGATTATGTCGTCTATTGATTTATTTGCATTCCATACTGATTTTTTTACATTCATTTAAGGAATTCGTTTTCGACCATCGCGCGCGAGCAACGGATTATAGCAAAAAAATAATAAATGGCGGCCGCAGCGTTTTGCTGTTTCCAACTTTTGTTCTGGAACGTTTCAGATAAGAAAACCAGAATTTCACAGGAAAGAGCTAAATTATTCTGAAAACCTGAGAAAAGGCGAAGCGTTCCACGATTTTACATGGAACATTACCTTTTTTTTTTTTTTTTTTTTTTTTTTTTTTTTTTTTTTTTTTTTTTACAGTGCGTAAGAGGCTGAAAATCTGCAAGAAGGTAGCACAAGGTCTGCCATTGTCCATCCGAGGCTCATATTTTTAATATTTTGAAAATCTAAAATATTAATTAGAAATCATAAACTGCAGAAAATTATTGATAGAATGTAAAAATGTATTATTTATGAAAATATATACATTGTCTCACTGTGTACCACAAGTGGTACACAGTGAGACAATTTTCGATACTCCGTTATGCTGCTTATGTGCTTTTATAAATAACTTTTTAAAAACTATTTATACATTAATGTGTAGCATATTTGAGCAGCTTAAAGATGTAGCAATTTTTTTTTCACAAAAGAAGAAAAATCGTCGCCATTTGTTAAGTAATAATAATTTTCTTCGCACTGTGTACTACCCTACTCTACTTCCATTTTTAATTAAAACACTTTAAAAAATATATATTCGAAAACAATAATAACATTTATTTTAACAAATTTAGTATAAAAATATCGATTATCCTAAATATGGTAACTAACAAAAATTATTCTCGTTATGCTTGAAATTTTTACTTATTGTTTCGATTGTTTGGACAATAATCAAAATGCGAATTCAAATTGGACCATACACATCATAATTAAAATAGAAATAAATTTATGAGGAATTCTTTGATTTAACACTCTTTTTAATAAACGGGTAAAAAGGACCCGACAGGATAAACCGAATTAGTTAAAATACAGTAAAATCCAGCTGAATGTGATTAAATTAAGAAATTGGTTTGTAAACTCATATATCTAGATCTAAATTCGTAAAAATCTATAAACATTTAAAAAGAATATTGAATAAAATTTAATGAATTTTAACTGCTGTTGGGTGTTTTTGTAATTTTTGTACACTGTTTATTTTTCATTTTTATTTATTCATTTTTATTTTGTGTGTGTGTGTGTATTCGTGTTTCCAGGGTTCAGTGAAGTAAATGGAAATTTTATAAATGTCATGCACTGGCTGTTTTGTAGGATGAAAATGATGTCTCACCGAGTAAAAACTCTTGGTTAAACTACACTTTTATTTGTAAACAATCTTTAAAATTTGTTTCCCTCAAAATTCGAAAATATTGTTTTAATTAAAATATTTCCATAATGTTCCTCTCGAAAGGGAAAATTTAATTAAAATAAGTTTCTTCAATAAAACATTAATTTGAAGCAAAAAATAAGCTAACTTTAAATTTAATCATTAATTAGCATTGCTGTTAAAAGCTTTAAGAAAATAGTTTTAAAGAAATACTTGGATAATTACGAAAGGTGAACTAATATCAAAAATCTTTTTAACCTTATTTCGAAAATATTTACATTTTTATAATAACAAAATGAACGGTGAATGACAGTTTTTTTAGATAAAAGTAACCAGTTAATTATTTTAAACTATAATATAATTAAAACAGTGTAACAGACATTTTTTGATTATTTACGTTTGAAAGTAATAAAATGTCATTTTCATATAAATGCTAATTTAAAATATTCAATGAAAAGGAAATTAAGGTAAATTTCAAGATTTAAAAAATAGATAAATTTTCATTCTGGGAGAGTGCAATGAAGATAAATATGAAACTGAATTGAAAATCAAATATACAGAAATCATGAAGAGTTGCAATTTATAATTAAATGCTTGAAAAATCGAATACTTATGTTTCCGTTGTTTTTGTATTTAAGTTATTAAAATATAAGTATCATTTTTATATTTTGCTATTTCAAAAAACAGTTGAATCTTTAATGATGCAAACTCTTTAAAATATTTCATTTTTCTTTTATTAAATTATGGATCTATTTTTACTACTTGTTTAATTATTTTTTAAAGTCGTTTTAAGTAATTATTTTTTAAAAGTCGTATGCTACAATAGTAAATATGTAATCACATGAGTGATATGTAATCTTGGAAAATAAATTCCTACTAAATATGCCTGCTATAATCACAGAAAAAGAAAATACCGGTATCAACAAATTTAAAATTAGTTCAATGTCGATAATATATTTTATATTTGTACAGATATTTTTTTTTCATTTTAACTCCAAGAACTTGGACAGCAGAAAAAGTTTTCATCTACAAGTTATGGCCATCCACATTATCCTCATGACGGCGATTGCTATACTCATGAACGGGATGACTAGGTATGATAAATTGGATCAGCAGTGCACCATAATAATGGTTACTGATCAACGTAGCGATAAACTGCAAAGTTAACGTTTCTATCTGGAAAATGGTGCGGTATACGAACAGAAACAGTCAATTACATAATTATAGAGAGTACCTGAATTTACTACGAAATAATGTCTTAGATGAATATTTTTAGACGCTTTGTCGATTATGTCGAGATATACTTATCGAATTATTCTAGAACTTCATTTGCCAAATCAGTTTTTTTTTCTATTGATGTCATTAAAATATTTAAAGACTATTTTCTTCCAAATACTTCATTTGAATTAATTTGGAAATTTTATATTCTGATTCTTTTTATTAAATCTACAGCATGTACTTTATCAATAAATCTTATATTTAGTTAAATTGTAATATATATATATATGTGTGTGTGTGTGTGTGTGTGTTTCTTAATTTACAAATACAGTACAACCACGAAAGAAAATATGCAATAATCTCTTCACAAAACAATATATTTTTACGATAACAAAAATTTATTTTTAAAAACAAAATTACCTTTGCTTCCACTGATTTTCAGAAGCGTTTCCGAGTAGTTTTGAATGTGTATTAATGAGTTTTTTTCAAGCTAGAATATCTGCTATTGAAATTCAATCAGTACACAATTAAACATTTTCAGTTGCGTAATTGAATTTTATATCCAAGAGTAAAATAATATTATTAAGTTTAATGTAATTAAGTTTCATATAATCTTGATAATTAATTATCTGTGTTACTAGTAATATGTTGAATTTACCATTATTTGAGATATTCTTTCCTTTTAATTTTGAAGTTTATATAAAAGAAACGCAGATCAATAAACCATTTTAACAGGACATTTAAAGAATGTATTCCTTATTATGCATAATTAATCTGTTAGTTTAGCATGGTTGTCTTTAAATTAAAGTTATTAACTTTTTTTCGTTTGTTGAACATGTAAATTTTTCCCCGATATGTGATAGCATTCGAAATTGTTTCTATTATGGGGTAAAAAAAATAATTAACAAATAAAAAAAAAAAAACACTTTGGAACGTTTCCGAAAATGATTGGATGCAAAATAAACTTTATTTTTATAATTGCAAATATATATCTCGAAAAAATACTGTTTTTTTCGTTACTTACTCGGCAGAGGTTTTTGCACATTTCCAGTCGTGATTCTATTATATTTTCCTAGATTAAGAAAAATATAATTTTTGTACAACGAAATAATAAATTTAAATTTATTTTTAAACTGATTATTATAATTAATTCTGTGTTTACTTGCAGTATGTTGAATGCAGTGCTATTTGAGTTATTCCTTCCTTTTAATCTTGAGATTTATATAACAGGAAAGTAGCTAAATAAATATTTTTAACAGCATACTTAAACAATGAATTCCTTATTCTGCCTGATTACACAACGACCGATCTGTGAGAAGAAAACTTTAAAAGTTTATATTTAATCTTTTACATATGAATTGTCGTGGTATTGAAGGAAAACATTTAAGCTCAAACGATTTTGTGAAGGAAGCCATTCTTGCATTAGGACATTATAAAATGGTTTTAAATCAGTAGATACATTTTCCACTATTTTAAACATTAACCTTAGAAAGTACTATAGAAAATCTATTTCAAGAACTTTTAGCATTAATAGCATGGTATATGGTTCCAAAGCATGTTTATAAAATGAAAAATTATTTAAAAATAAAAGTATTTTAAGTAGGGAAGATTATTCAAATTAATAATGAAAAATAGTATATAAAAATTATTAAACATATTTTTTTTTTCAATTGTATGTTACTGAAAACTTTAATTTGTAGTTTGTTGTCATTTCTCTCTTACAATTTAGATTAACCATTTAAATGATAAAAAATATATATAATATAAAAAATATATAATATATAATATTAATTTAATCAAATTTTCTTTTATAAAGTGCAGTAAGTTCTATTATCAACAAACACGCATTTAACGCTCATGTGCATTACCTGAAAAAATAATCTCAGCATCCCACTTTTCTTCACAGAAACCTCACAATAAGCGGTCATTAAATATTATAGATTTTGTCTGAACATATTTGAAATATACGTGACAGTGTGTCAATGAATAAGCATACAACAACCGTCTGGTTATGATTCTAACCACTGCGGATTCCCCCCTCCCTTAAAGAAAAACGTATAAACTAGAGATCTGCATCAGAAAAAGTGGGAAATTCGATTTTTCCCGAAACGCGATTCGTATTCAGACTAGGTTAACTGTGAATTTTGATGTCTGGTAAATGAAAAGAATCCGTTGGCAAATGAGAAATGAATACTAAAATCGCACGAGGTGACAGAAAAATTATTTAAATTTATTAGAGAAAGCATCACTATGAAAATTAGCAGTTAAGCATTACACCGAACTGCAGAAACCCGGGAAAAATATAAAATTTTAGGCCCCACAATAAAAACAACACGCACCAAGCGCCACAAAATATTCTTCATTGACACAAAACTCGACATACTATTTCTCTCTGAAATCGAAATGCTTCAACACAACCAAACATAACATCCGCGAAAATTGATGCAGAATTTAATAATATTGAAAAAAAACAATAGTCTGTAATCTTATCCTCAAAATCAATCTTATTTTTTATATAAAAAAACATGTAAAGGATTCATTCATGCTTAACCATTAAGATTCTACATCTGAAATAAAGTTATGCGCTGGTTGATTTGTACCCCGACCAGAAACCGAAAATTCCACTTAAAGTCAATCTAAAACGCAATCCGAACGCTCAAAAAATTTATGTTGACCAAAACCCAAACCCGAAACAAACGAAATCATTCTAATTGACACCAATCTACACCCGACCTCAACAAAAAAAAATTGTCCACCCTAATCTGACGATAAATAAAAAAAAAAAAAACATCTAGAATTTAATACAATTATGAAAACCTTGCCTACAATCCCATATCTAATTTCAATTCTATCTTTTTTTTAGAAAAATAAATATGTAAAGAGATGCATTCATATTTAAATACAGTGAAACTTCCATTTAACAAAGTCTCATCGCTACACTAAAATCCTTCGTTATGAAGGAAATTCATTAAGTAGAAATCAACTTAAATTCGTGAAATTTGTATAATAAAATGCACACACATAAAATGAAAAGTACATGTAAAATGGAAACATTAGAAAAATGTATTTAATTCTGGACTGACCTTTTTTCATGCAATGCAGACATATGAGAAAAATCTAATTAGAATGATATCAAAAGTAACACATAATAAATAGAGGTAAATCACAAGTTTTCCGTTCCAGTGCCGAGAGGCTCCATGCGGTCCTTCAAAGGAGATAGCGTAGCCATATCCAATCCCAAAGGTACCAAATGACTTCCAATGGCCGCCACAGCACCCACCAGCCGAGAGCCATCACAGGTCGGACCACTCTTTGCATTTGTGGATCCTTATCAACATCATCACACTATATTTTACATTGCACATTAACGTCCCACTACCACGTAAAAAAGCCACAACAGATGACACTGCCTAACTGGCTAACTTACATGCTCGGTCGTCCAGTTCTTCTGCAACGTATAGCGGATTGTATGAAATTTTTAGAAGACAACGAATTTATATTTACCAAACCCCACCTTTTCTGTGCTAGTTGAGCAAACTCATTGTTTTCAGCTCCCATTTCAGACAGGAGCCCCTTTTTTGTACATAATGTAAATACAGTGGATCCCGATTTTACGTTTTTCATGGGACCAGCAGTAAAAAACGTGCGAAACGGGAAAACGTGAAATCTGGGTCGAATAAAGAAAAATATTTCAAGAAAACAAACAAAAATAAATTTACCAATATCTCATTATTACTTAAAAATATCTGTTATTTTTGACTACCTTTTCTTTTTCACATATGCTGTTTTCGATACATGCGTTTTTTTGCAAATTTTTTTCTTGATTTTTATGTCCTGTTAAAATTTTCTCTAAAATTTTTAAACTCCCAATGGCCTCTACCAAGGAGGGCACGATGTCTTCTGGATGTTCATCATCATCCTCACTTTCATTTTGCGAAACCAAATTGGAAATAGTCTGAATATCTGTGGTAGTGATAACATCTTTATCGCAATTAATGTATTCATCAACATTGATGTCTGCAAGTATAAATCCATCCTCTATTGTATACTTGCGGGCTCCTCTGGCGGCGCTTCAACGTTAGTATCAGATTTCAAACATCCTCCCTTCCGAAAAGCATTTGAAATGCATTTTTCCTCTACAGTATCCCATGCCGATTGGATGAAGTGAAGAGCGTCGAGCACATTTATCTTCGTTTTCCGAAACTCACCAGAATCAAGGGAAAAGGGGCTTTACTTATCAGTTGCTTCTATTAATTCATTTTGAAGGATCTGATTATTACCAAGTCACAAGGTTGAAGTAAACTGGTACAGTTGGTTGGAAAAAATTCAATAAGCACATTCTTTAAGTTTAGATCAGCATGAGCAGTGCATCCAAGCAGACTGGTTGGCATTATAATCTGTAGGTAAACTTTTGATGTTTTTGAAGCATCGGGACTTCTTGGATTTACCAATCACAAACGATGTTAGCTTCTCAGTTCCGTTTGCTTTCATACATAACAAAACAGTTGATCGCAGTTTTGATAGCTTCCCACCATGACCCTTTTCTCCTTTCACAGTGTATGTTCTAACAGGGAAGAGATTAAAAAACAATCCAGTCTCATCTGCGTTAAAGATGTCTTTTTTAAAAAATAATTACATACAAGAGAAGGCAACGTTTTTTCCAACCACTCCTCAACGACTGCAGTATTTACTCCATCTAATTCACCACAAATAAACTTGTAAGACAAATTATGCCTCTTCTTGAATCGTTCGATCCAACCGTTGGATGACGTGAAATTCTGCATTTCAAATCGAGGAGGCGAGAGGTTCTGCTCTCGAAGCTGGTAGACGGGAGTTGCTGGGTTCGATCCCAATCGCGCCCGTCGGCCTAATCGAGTTTTCGTGGTTTTCTTCGAACCTTGGTTATCCAAGCGTTAATACGGGTTAGGTTCCCTTAGCAAGACCACCACGGAAGGCACTCTCCCCCATTAGGGCCTATATCACACGTGCTGATAATTGGCCGACATAAATACAACCAACCAAATCGAGAAGAAATTTTAAGCCCCTTTTCTTTCAAAATTGAGCCATTGATTGGGATTTTGGCTGCACGGGCTTGTTTAAACCACTCGAACAAAATCTTTTTCCAGTTCTTCAAAAGGAGAGGTATTCAATGTTTTTCTTTTCTTTGACAAATTTCCAAGTGTTTCAGATTTTAATTCTACAGAGACCTCTTGTTTTAGGATGGTTTATAACGTGGAATAAGCGATGCCCAATGATTTTGCGAGATCAACTTTAGTTCCTTTAAAAATTTTGGATTTTTCGATAATGTTTACCTTTTCGGCTACGGAGAAACATTGTGGTCAAGTGCTTGTTGGACGAATAATAGTTCATCGTTACTTTCCTACGATAGTATTAAGGGGAGTGGAAGAACTTGTTTTGGTAGCAAATAGCCAGTTGACCACGTGGAAAGCACTTTTATTCTTTCGAAAATTTTCCATGAGTGAAAGAAGATAAAAATTTAAGAGGTACTTCGCTTAAAATGACGTACCAAGTGAGAAACGTTAAACGTAAATGACGTAGAATCGAGATACTTTTAACGTTACTGGAATAGAAATTTTTGTGGGTTCCACTGTATTTGTCTTATTTCCTTTGGTTTGTTTTATTTAGTAATTTAGTATATTCATTATATCTATCAGCATATGCATTTCACTTAAAGTTTTTCAGCTCTAATATTAAAAAAAAATATGTCTTGTAATTGAAGCCCAGTGGTGTAGTGGTCAGCACGCCTGTCTGCCGCACCGCAGGTCGAGTGTTCGACTCCCGACTGGGCAATGTTCACTCAGCCTTTCATCCCTTCGGGGTCGATAAAATGAGTACCAAGCTTGCTTGGGAACTAAACACCGAGGGTCTCGCGTTAGGTTGACCACCTGGCCGGGACGCATGCTACATAGCACCTCGGGCCCAGGGTCAAGAAAACAGAGATGGGCACTGTCGGCCCAGATCTTTCTTGGATTGTATAGCCACAGAGTTTAGTTAGTATGTCTTGTAATTGTTTATGCATGTATACAACATAGTAAAATTGCTGCCAATGTATGTACCGGTGACACTTCTTGTGAGTTTCAGAGTCAAAAACCGCAAACTGAATTTATTTTTCTGTATGTTATTAACAGTTTTAAAATATTCTAAACACTACTCATTGATAATGTATCTTACCATATGCAGTGGCTTTGGGTCTCTCCTTCGGGATTGCACTTATACTCTAAAGCGAAAGCTGTGTTCCCGGGGCGGTCATCCCTGTCATCCTTGTGTAATAAGTAAATGGTGTCCTGCGACCAAGGTCAAGCGTCCACGGAATCCTACTATGATAGTCTCGTCGGGTGGAGTAGCTCCAGATCTCTACCGCATCTGGCCTGAGATCAAGACTATCAACGCTTTTTTACCGGGGGTGAGGGCCCCGAAAGTGCAATTTTAACACGGAGGTCGAGAGGAATCACACCCGATAACACATTGAAAGCGTCAATTGACTCCGTGCTGTAGAACTTGGTGACACAAAATAGGAGACCTCGCTGAATAAATAAATAGAGGTAAACAAAAACTGAAGCGTAGCGTACGTTTTACATTTTTTGAAATATTTAAATTTATTAACTCTAAATAAAAGCCTGTAATATTACTTTGTGGGACATTCTCTTAAAAAAACACTGCTCATAAAAATGTTTACAATTTTGTAAGTATCCGAACAATTCATCTGTAAAAAAATTGCGAAACCTGAATCCCCTTATTGTATCGAAGACTTTTAGCATTTCTTCTTTTGAAAGTCTTTCAATTTCTTCTTCATTATCATTTTCATCGCCCGCTGTAGTTTCTTCATTACATTATATTATATTACGCAATATGTCATCGTCTGTAGGCTATTCAGTTGTCACAATGCCTTCACCGACGTTAAGAAAGTTAGACAGTTCTTCACCGTTTTCAGAACATTTCTGTCGTCATTGCGTCGCTGCAATTTTTTTATCAATGAATATAAATGTAGATTTTGACAACTGCCAGCGCCAGAGTGTCTGTGTGAGATAGTGGCGAGAACAGGTGTTTTTCTTAGTGTAAAAAATGGTTTCATTTAGCACCAAGAAAAATGAAAATGACTAAATAAATAAATAATTTGATTTCATACAAACCGCTGAAATAAATTCACCCACCCATTGCAACAGCAATTTCACCATTTGAATGTAGTGCATGTGCGAAAGTAGAATAAACTTCGTTATTAGAATATTTGTTGTAACAAGGAGAATAATTTAGATGTTATTGGTGTTCAAAGTCAAGGTTCAGGAGAAAACTTCGTTAATAGGAACTTCGTTAAAGGGAAGTTCTACTGTATGCAGTTTTCGGGTATAGTGTTTTCAGTTATCAGGTTTTCATATAAAAGAATAGTCAAGTCTAGACTTTCTTTTCGAAAATCGAGTTAAGTGGAACCGCCTCATAAGTGTCAAAAAACTCACGCGAAACCGATCAATACATAAACAATTAAAGTAAAACTATCCTAACTCGACCACAACTAAAAAAAGACCTAACATGCAACTCGAGCGTTGTGTCGGGTTGAAGTACATCCTGGTTAGCGGTCCCAATGAAGGACTGCAATCTGAAACAATACTTTGGACACTTTTTGAAAAATCATACTAACTGAAATCTTTGCGTAAAAATCAAATGCAACGCGAAACCTAAACAACCCGACTTGTAAAGAAAAAAATCAGCATCAACTAAATCCGCAGGTCGATTTTATAAAAAGAAACATGGTGTCATTTTTTTCAAAACTAACATTCACTCGACTCGAGTCCAGGTTGTGTGTAGGGAAATTGTGGTTACACTCCCCGATGCACGAATTTATACCAAGTCAAAATATTTTCTTAGGTGACATTTAAGTTTTCACCCGGTCTGGGGAACATAAGCCCAGCCAGGAACCGTCTCAAGTATTGGCCTTGAAAATAATTAATCATATAAATAGAACGGGTAATGATTAAACTTCAAGGTTTGAAAGTTCCCCGGCGTTAAAATCACTTATGTGCATGTCCAGGGAATACGAAACATTCAATCATAGACTTAGAAAATCTTCCCTTTTTCTGCACTTTGAATTCGCAATCGCCTAGTTTCCTATGTAGTCACACACACGAAAAAAATCTGGTGCTATTGGATTTTTACGGTGCTATTGGATTGTAACAGTGCCTTTTCTTAAAATGTTTTAATATTTAGTGTTACGAAAAACAAATTATAGGGATCTGCTTTTTAAAATCACCAGAAAAAATGGTATGCAATTATAGTCCCTGTCCAAAATAGGTCACACAAGCTAGTTTAAAATGTTTTAAAATGAGTTAAAACAATACAAAATGGTAGATAATTTATGTATTACACAATTTTTTTCAGAAATTGAAAACATAACAGGCTCTTTCAGCTCGGCCCAATCTAAGTGTGCCTACATTTGGCACATATCACATTTAACCCACACTTCTCTGCAAGTGTCTGCACAGACCTTCCCATCACAAAAGATACAAGTTGCGTCACTCGAAACTGGTTTAGTCCTATCGTTGATATCCGTGTTCATATCATCTTCACGCTCAAAAAGGTGAGGGTCATAAATGAGTCCAAGGATAAATCTAATCGTTTCGTGGGTGAATTCCTTTAAGGCCATTGGTCTTCCCACCCCTGCCTCCTGACCGGTCTCTTACTCTGGGAAATATCAAGGATGTCTTCTTGAGAGCACTTTAGTCACGCGGCATGGTCAACTGATCCTTGCATGGTAATCCAGTGATGACGCTGAAACTTGCCGCTTTGCGTCCACGAGTAGTGGTTCTTTTCTTCACATAGGAGATATCGACGTAACAATCTACTTTTAAAGATCACGGAGAAAATTGCGGTATTTCAGCAGCCTTATCAATTAGCATGGCTAGAGTTTAGTGTGATTTTACATCCAAATAATTCGAAAAAGAGGGTGGTCATATTTACACCAAGAAAAAATGCCCATATTTAAACCCAGAAAGGGTGCCCATATTTGTACCAATCCCAATTAAGAAAGATGGCCACTTTCACATGTAACCTAAAGACGTGCATGATAAAAAGCGTGATTCTAAAAGTAGATTAGGACCTCCGCATTCCCGATATCACTCTGAAATTATTTTAAACTAACTATAAGGTCATGAAAAAATAACAATTTCAGATACCTGTCAAAAGTTTGCTGTCTCGAATAAACACCAATTCACACAATAACTCACGCTGCATTCATACAATTTGAAAAAATGGTCCCAACTGTTCTCTATTATCTTATAACAACAAGTGGCATCCTGTGCAATCCTTGCTGCCAATCTTCAGCACCTCCAATGGCCACTTCTGGAGATGTGGCCATATTAACACCTGTATCCGTTTTACGCATTCTCCTCTACTCACTCAATATTGTCGTCCGTTAAAAGTCATTACTTCCTCTTTACAATCAGTTTTATTTGGAATTCTTAAAGCAATTTTTGAATTATACGCGATTTTTTAAACTCTTCATTTCACCAAGATTGATATTTTTTTTTCTCTCCATCGAATAGCTGTGTAATATCTTATGTAACTAATCTTATATTTTATACCTCGTACGCATCAGGCATATGTGATTCGATAAAATAAGATAACAAATATTCATTATGTCAATTTATGCAAATTTCAAAAAAATAATAAAGATAATTTTCCGACGACATAATGAATTTACGAATCCATCGTAAGTGCGAAATAAGTGATTAATTCACAACACTTAAGGTGTCTCAGGACTTTTAAATCTTCAAAATTTTTGAAATTTTAATTTTTTTAGATATTAAGCCCCTATCTTTTCTGAACATTTTATTCTAATTGTTTCCTAGAAATTATCATTAGAACATAAGTTATGGCTTTTAGAATTATACTTTCTCAATAGCTGAAGCGGTGTTTCCGAAACTTTGAAATCCCTTTTCAACAAATGACGTTTTTGGGCATAAGGCGCAAGATATCTAAAAAACTTCTAAATATTATTTCATAAAGTTTTGAAAGCATATGTTTCATGTTAGTCTGTATAAACTGAACCTAATATTTCCTTTTAATTCTTCCAAAAATATATTTCTTAGATGATTATGTTGTTGAAATTTAAAAAAATTTGTTTTGGCTAAATAAAACTTTGCATTCAAAATATAAAAATGCTTTAAATGCAAATTTATTTATGTTCTGGTTAATTATTATGATCTGAAGAATAAGTAGGTACCAAAATTTTCATTCTAGTTGCAATATTTATTTTCTAATCGTGCGCGTAAGCTGTTATACCAGTTTTCTGCTCGTCAAATATGTGACAGTTTGGAGCCCCCTGTGAATGATAATTCTGCATCTTGTAATCTTTTAAATACATAAAATGAAAGAAACTACTTATATCTTTCATCTCAATAAAAGTTGATTTTTTTAAATAATAGACATTTTAAGATGTTACATGTTGAAAATGGTCTTTTTTTTTTTTTTCATTTTTAGGGTTCCGTACTTAAAAAGTTAAAACGGAACCATTATAAGATCATTCCTGTGTCTGTCCGTCTGTCTGTGTGTAACAGCCATTTTATTCGTAAAATATTGAACCTGGAAAGTTCAAATTCGGGGAAATAATAAAGACCATTGACCCACATATTTTCAGATTAATAAACATTCATAAATATATTTAGTAAAAATGTAGGGGGTTAATTATGGTACTTGAAAAAAAAAAATCTTTTTTTCGTATATCGTGTGGGGTATCGTGTGAAAGCTTTCGTAACGCTGAACTTAAAAATACATTCCTTTTAATTTTAGGTGTTATACTTTCAAGGATATTGTCGAAAATGTAGCGCAAATATATGATTCCTCCCCCCCCCCCCCCCACCCCCTCTAATTTCGAATCTACTGAAAATAAAATTATGAAAAAAATTAATGGTAGCAGACGTTGATATAAACCTTGCCGGAAAATTTGAACGATTAACCTAGGTCACATAGTTTTTGAGAAATTCGCATTTTTCTGTTAAACATTTTTCGATTTACTAATATTCAGAAAAATTTTTGATCATCGCTGGATGTACCTATAGTAGCAGGAGTATAAAAGCATTGTTGATAATGAATTTCGAAAAAAAATCCTCGGTAATTATCCGAGATATTAACCCTTAAAGATACGGACAGTTTGAACATACGCAATGACGGGGGCGGCATACTCTATGCCTAGTTAATTTTTTTTTAATGATATATATGTGTAACGTAATGTCCAGTAACAGTATAAAAGCAATAAATGTCAAATTGTTAAAAACATACTAGTTTCAGGGGGCTCAGGGCTCTAAAAATTGAAAAAAAGCACTATTTTCAACATTTAGTGTCTTAAAATGTATATGATTTTAAAACACAATTTTAATTGTGGTTAAAGATATAAGTCTGTTCTTTAATTTCATGTATTTAAAAAATTGCAAGATGCTGAAATTGTATTTATAGAGGGCTCGAAACTGCTAGTCATTTGTCGAACAGAAAAAGGGGATAACAGTTTGCAGGATTTCAAAATCAATATAGCAACTAGAATGAATAATTTAGTGCTTACTTATACTTCATATTATAATAATTACCCTGAACTTAAGTAAATTTCTATTTACAGCATTTTTATATTTTTAATGCAATGTGGTATTTAGCTAATACAAAATTTTGAAAATTTCAACAATATAATCATCTAAAAAAATATTTTTTTTAACAATAAAAAGGAAATTTTAGGTTGAGTTTATACAGACTAATATGAAATATAGGTTTTGAAAATTTAATGAAAATGTATTTAGAAGTTTTTGAGGTCTCCTGCGTGTTATTCCCAAAAACGAAATTTGGAGAAAAATGACTTCAAAGTTCCGAAAATGCCGCTTCAGTTATTGAGCGGGTATAATTCTAAAAGCCGGAAATTCTGTTCTAATGGGAACTTAAAGGAAACAATTATATCAAAATTTACAGAAAAGATAGGAGTTTAACATCTAAAAAAAATTAAAATTTCTAAATTTTTGAAGCTTTAGGAGTTTTGAGACCCCTTAACCCCTTAACCTTTTACGGCGCGGAGTAATTATGTTTATAAACTTATGAAATAATGACTGACACTAGAATTTATAAACGAATTTATTATAAAATACGAACTTATTTATTTTCATGTACATGATAAAAGGAAATTTTTAATTAAATATTCTTGGTGCCGTTTGTTTGATTTGGAATTAAAATTAAGTGTCCTTTTTTAAGGACACCGCCCTCGAAATGTTTAATTAGAATGAATCACATAAATACTGTGGAATTCGCGACTAGTTTGCATTCAGTGTATCTCTCAATACGCCTCGAGTGACTTTAGAAGTTAATTAAAAACCTATCTGGAAAAACGCGGCACTGGCCATGGCGTCATTGCAACTTTCAGACCTCTTTTCGAAGCGCATTTAGCACAATGCCAAATTTAAACTTTGAACAAAGGTTTTGTTTTAGCTTCACTGTAGAAATAAAGGTTATTACTAGGCTGGATTTAGTTGTATGAAATGCCAAATGAAATTTAAATATGCACTGCTTTTATTGTCAGTACCGAATTAAGTTCATCATAAACAGATTAGGATAATATAAAAAATGAGTTATACAGAATAGCTATATTTGATATTATTTAGGTTCCCTTTCCCTTTGAATATTCACGATATATCCATTTACACTTTTCTATTATATACTTTTATGCCCAAGCCTACGTTATATAGTTTTTTACAAAGACTTAGTATTCTTTTAGCAACGGTATTTTTTAATAATACAATTAGAAATTATATTTATTCTACGGAACCCTCTGTGTGCGAGTAATACTCACACTTGACCGTTAATTTATTTTATTATTATTTTTTTAATTTTAAGAGTCCTGAGACCCCTTAAGGCCAGAGATGTTTTCAATTAAAAAAAAAAATCGATTAAACACAGACTAGCATAGTAAGATAAATATGTATTACACAATTTAAATTTTTTCGCCAAGGTTAACATTATTTTATATAATTTTTTTTTATAATATTCCATATATTATACCAGCTTGTTAAGATAAAACCTTATTTTAAAACTAGTCTATTAATCTCCATATGTAAATTAAGAGATATAAATAATACATCTAATAATATTTGTTCCAAATTGCGTACATCTAAAAATGGCGATAACTATTTATATTTCTTTAATAAAACCCCATTTATTATTTAAATCCTTATAAAAATTCGCTGTTATTTCCCGGTATATCAAACCCTCTACATTGTTTATTTAATTGCTAAATATCATAATTCATAACGTATCCCGGATAAAAAAAAACCTATTTATTTAAAACCATTCTTTTATTTAAAAATATCAAGGTGTCTACTGGAATATTTCAATGCTTTTAAAATTCATTCCGCTGCAATAAATTCATTTTTCTTTTAAAATTGACGATGAAGAAAGCCAGTTTTAGATGCAATCTCAACAACAGGGTCTAAACTGTATTTACGCCTTTTGCTTCTGGTTGCAAAGTAAAGAAAGACCTGAATCAACGTTTTTGACTTAGGAAGCTTAGATATAATTCTGACCGGAAATATTAATAACAAGTTGGAAATTGCTCGTCAAACGTGGCAAATGAGGTGCGTTCGTACTATAACTAGTTTTATAATTAGTTTTTGTACCCCATATTGTACTTAATGTATATTCGTTTGCGCTTCATAAGTGCATAGCCTGTAACATCATTAAAATGCACTTACAATAATTTTTTCCCCATTCCCCGTAATGTAACGGAAAACTTTTGACTGTCCCTGTAATTAAATTATATATTCGATTTTCATAAAATTTGAAATGGCTCGACAGAATTTTGCAGCAATTATATATTTAAAATTTCAGACCATTCGGAAGGCTGTAAAATCATTAAAATGCATTTGCAATAATTTTTTCCCATTGGCCATAATGTAACGGAAAACTTTTGGGTGTCCCTGTAATTAAACTATACATCCGATTTTCATAAAATTGGAAATGGCTCAACAAAATTTTGCAGCAATTATATATTAAAAATTTCAGACCATTCGGAAGGCTGTAAAATCATTAAAATGCATTTGCTATATTTTTTTCCCATTGGCCGTAATGTAACGGAAAAGTTTTGGGTGTCCCTGTAATTAAACTATACATCCGATTTTCATAAAATTGGAAATGGCTCGACAAAATTTTGCAGCAATTATATATTAAAAATTTCAGACCATTCGGAAGTCTGTAACATCATTAAAATTCACTTGCAATAATTTTTCCCATTGGCTGTAATGTAAAGAAAAATTTTGACTGTCCCTGTAATTAAACTATACATCCGATTTTCATAAAATTGGAAATGGCTCGACAAAATTTTGCAGCAATTATATGTTAAAAATTTCAGATCATTCGGTCGGGTAGTTTTTGCTCTGTTATATGCGGACGGACAGACAGACGGACGGACAGACGGACGGACAGACGGACGGACGGACAGACGGACGGACAGACGGACGGACAGACAGACGGACTGAACGACGACTATAGGTGCTACGTATTTATATAATTACGAACGCACCTAAAAAGGCTAAAAAGCGATTATGATTGGAAGAAAGAAATCAGCTGATCTTTATAACTTTGCGCCGATATATTTTAAATACTGGTGTGGCAGCCAGATACGGTCTGCAAAACGAAGAGAAAAAATGTTTAGAGCTGTGTGCAGAGATGTTTGCCGAAATATGTGTAAAAAATGGCAGAATAAATGTAGAAAGGTGAAATGGATTGGTGTAAGAAACAGAATGAGTAGAGTTGTAGTAATAGGAGAATGAGATTATCGTGTGGAAAGCAGCAAGGTGATGGAACGTTGTTTAAGCAAGTTGTTTGATGTGAGTGAATTCTACTTTTTTGCCATCGACTAAATTGAGCATTCCCCCTAAAACTATATCTGATTGTGTAAATAAAGCTGCATAGTGTCTCATTCGATTGCATCGTTTGTATTCTTCAAAAAAAAAAAAAAAATCTGGTGAAAAAAGCCTGTTTATTTAATCTGGTAACCAAACTAAACATGTTTTTCGACAGCATATAGTGTCATTATAATACATATATATTCAAATTAACCGCGAGGAACAGAAAGATAATTTTAGGTAGTGTAGTATTCTGGGTGTGGATCGGAGGGACAAGAATTTGTTTAGCTGCACAATGTTATTTTTTTATGCCCTGACGATATTTTTAAGTACCATAAAATTTAACTTGTTGGGACATTCATTGTTATATTAAATGGTAGCAGTATAATTTAGGACGACTTAACGCTACTTTACTTTACCATGATTACAGAAACATTATTACTTTCGTAAAATAAAACTTTTTTTTTTTTTAAATTTTATTTTGAGTTGTAATTATTCAGCTTTACTGATGTTGAAAGACATTGAGTGGAAAGTTTTAGTTTTGAGATAAATTTAAGCTATCATATTTTATCTAAAAATAAAAGAAAAATGAAAGCACACACAAAATCCGAAAGAATTATATATGCCAGTCAAAGTTAAAGTTAGCCGGAAAAAGATTTCAAACAACGAGGCTGAGAGGGAAGACACAAATGAAACTTAATTTAGCAAAGGAATATATCATACGCATTAAATAAAAATTTATATTTTGCTGTATCATTCAAATAAATAATCTTAAGTTATTAATATTATATTAAAGTAATTGATTTATTTTTTATAAAAAAATAAAAATAAGTAACTTGAGTTTGACGCTCTAACTAACACAATTGCATCGAAAAACAAAAAGGAAAAAAAAAAAAAAACTAAGACAGTATTTTGGTTTTCTCTCGTAAAGTTGCATGCTTTTAAGAAAAAAAAATATTTCGTTCATATTTCGTTTAATTTGTTTTCAGTGATATTATTTTTTTTTCAATTATTCTTTAAATGTTAATTTAACAGATATTTATTAACCAGTGTAAATGCCCGTCCTAGGACGGTGGGTAAAAATTGTGTTTTTCACTTAAAACTTGAAAAGCTGATAAAAAAAAATAATTGACAATATGGAAGAGTTTAGATGAGCAAAGTTCGGCTAGTTTATGTTCTAATAAACACACAATTAGCATTTACAATATTTCTGGGTAAACCAGGTTTTCCGGCTAATATACTACTCTAACAAAATTAAGATTTCTTAATAAAACAAAAATTTAATAAATATGCAATAAAAGTGCGTAATTAAAACAGTCTGCTTCAACTATTGAAATAATACTATTTTTTAATAACACTTTGAAATTGTATTTTATCGTTTACCCCCCCCCCCCCCCCCCGCTCCAAATTTTTTAAATATGTATATTGATTAATAAATATGTATCTCGGGTTCAATCCCAACCGTCTAATCCCCTAAACTTCTGTCCTCCTGATGCAAAGCTATAAACCAAAAATTATTTATTTTACTTTTCCTATAAATATTAATCTTTTACTTTTAAAATAAAGGATATATATATATATATATATATATATTTTTTTTTTTTTTTAAAGTTTAAATTTACATACACTTGTATATAGAAAAGGAAGAAAAGGAAAATATAAGTAATATGTAATTTAAAAATAATTTACAAAATAATAAGCCTAAAATATTTAAATTTATTACTATTTTAAAAGAAAGTCAGTTTTATCAATTTTTTGCAGGAAAATAAAGGATATTTTTAAAAATACCATATCATTGTTTTCCGTGAATTACTTTATATGAGAAATAAATTAAAATTCCTTACATGTCGCAAAGAAAATTTAATATGATTCCAACTTAATATTTGAAATAATCTCAAGTGACACTTGGCGATTTATTTTGGTGGTGTAATGCGATGTGCCTTGCACTGATTTGTTAAGAAGAAGTGTCTACTACTGCTCAATTATCAGGAATTGTAACCTTGAGAAGTAATCGCGGGATTCTAGTTTCTTGTTAACCAATGGGAGAATGGATCCTTTTCCCCTTGAGTCTTTTCCTGGGAGACTGGAAGATTGATGGATTCGCCCCGCCCAGCGTTACACTGGCTTTTATTATATAGAGATCCGGATTACAAATTTCAGTATGCAGCTGTGGAAAATGTCCTTAGTTTTACAGAAATGTCTGCATTTAAAACCTATTTATAAACAAGTAATATAAAAATTTTATTTTTAAAGTCAATTCATGCTTAGGTCATCAAAGAAAAATTTAATATAATCCCTTAAGCTAATATTAGTTTTTGTTGCATTAAAATATCTCAATATGTTGATTTTCTATAAGCAATTAAGTTTACAATGGAACTCTATGGGAGTTTGGCGAAATATTAGAGATATCGCCAAGTTGGCGTCACTTTTGGCGACTCATTTTGGCTGCCAGATTAGCGATATATCGCCAAGTTGGCGACAAACTTGGCGGTATTTGGCGACAGAACAGTGTCCCCCTATGGTAACCCCTTATTGAAAATACTTTCATTGATCTTCAATAACCAATGGCCGCCATTTTCTTTCCCATGCAAAACTAAAATTAATTAATTAAAATTTAATTAATGAATTAATATTTGAAAAAACTGTATTAACATCAATTGTCATCCAGTACAAGTTTAAAAAAAATATTTCAGCTTGATAGGATGAATAATGAGTATTTTATTGACGATTGAAAATTTGAGCAAGATATATAAATATGTAAATATATATATATAGGGAGAATGTGAACTAATAGTAGGAATTGGATAAAATTATCATAAGAGAAATGACTCTTGAATATATTTATCTTTTATTTCAGAAATATTGTATTAGAATTGTATATCGAAAGAAGTTCAAATTTCATTTTCTAAAGATTTTTAAGCAGATAAATATTTTATGCAAATATTTATGTTTCCTTCACAATCTTTAAAAAACTAAAAGATGTTTATTTATTTTGCTTCTTCAAAAATGTGATATTCAAAAATATTTAAACAGTGTATAATTGTATATATTGATTTTTTATAAGAAGTAAAGTTAAACAAATATTATTTTCTCTCGTCTAATAAAGTTCATATGAGCATAACTAATTTATTTTATTTGTTCTTAATATAACAAATAAAACGAGGTTTTAAACGTCATATTTTTTTCTTGAATGTGAAGAATGGTTTGGTTGTTTTGAAATAAGAAATCGTCAAAACGTTGTAAAAGGTTAGCATTCATAAACAAAATATGAACTTTAAGAACGACCATTGAATATTTTTTCAGATAAATCTTTTTTGTAAGTATTTATTACCTTAGATATTCATTTTTAGAAGAGAAAGAAAAGAAATACAACACATTCAGTTACGCTCTTTAGAAAGAACATTTTACAACATTTCAATTTTTTAAATTATTCAATTTGGATGAAAATGATATTAAAGATTGATCTCAACCTTGACACATATGTCGCAACGAATTGCAGAAATCAGTATAGAACATGCGTTTATTGCAGTCTTGAAAAAGGAAGCTATCCAATTCTCTGACACTTTCACCTATTCTATCCTGCATGAACATATCAAAAATGCTATTTAAGCTTAATTGAACATAAAGTCCGAAGCTCTTAATGGTCTGCTTTAATTGTTTCTTTTTGGCGTTAGGCTTGAAATATTCGACCGATGTATATCGAATTCAGCATGGTGAATGCTACCATGGCCAGCATAGATGGTGTAAAACTATAATTAAAGATCATAAGTGCCGAGACATAAATTAAACACTGAAATTTATAAAACAGCACGCGCGGTTCTTTCCATAATTAAAGAACTTGTGAAGTTCACAGTAAGATATCTGCTCCATTTATTAAGGTATCTGCTTCATATTAGAACATACCAATTTCTACTTGAGGACTTCAAATGAATGGATGAAAATTAATTTGATAAGCTCAATGTTGTGTCGACTCCGAATGTGCTGCCATATTTTATAATTCATAGTTAAAACGGACATTACTCTTTACCGATAAGACCGTGTTAATTTCTGGAGATGTTACCCTCCCTGATAATGGGCAAGATTTATTGTCCCTAATTTGTCATGATATATCTGCGTTTTCCTTCTATTGTAAGTAGATTATGAAGGTTTATTTGTGAATTATTAATATATTGACGTATACACAAATGAGCCGTTGTCATACATGACTCACTATCATATTAAATCCTTGATTTCAAAGATAAAACAGCTTTTCTTAAAATATCAAGGTTGATTTTGTTCCGCTCCGCAATCAGAATATTCCAGACTCCATCCAATGGTTTGGGATGCAGCATATAAAAAACTTGCTCCAAAAGTCAAAATGGGTAAAATGGTAAAAAATTTTATTCCATATGAGATATGGCGGGGAACTTGGATGGGATTCATTTAAATGTAATAAGCTCAGTTCGGATTTTATTTATCTCTTTTTTCTAAAATTATAGCAGTATACTTGCAGGTAGAAGTGGTAGCCTAATCCTAAAGAAAATTTACATAATGAGGATTGTTTGGACAAATTGTTTTTTCTTTCTTTATCATTTAAACATATATATCCAAGTTTCATAAAAAGTTACTACCTATTTCCGTTTTTACACAATACATAATAAATAATATTACAATAAATATTTTTCATACAACAATCTTCACATAGCCTTACGCTACGAAACAAGTTTCGCATTAAGTTGTGAACATCACTTTTCTGTTATTTTTATTAGCTTTAAGTAAATTTTAATAATTTTGTTTAAAGTTCCTATAATATGTTTAAAGATTAGTTCTTTGGGAAGATTAGATTTCCTATTAAAACATGATATACGACTTTAGTTATAATAAGCGGTTATTGTACCTTTGTAGTACATGAATAGTTTACCTTTTCCCCAGACAAATGTAAACTTTGACTTTTTTTCCCCTTTTGTATTAGCCGTGTCACTTATTGTACGTGTAGAATTATGAAAAACATACTTTTCACACATTTTTTAACTATCAATTACGCTTATTTCTCTTGAAAAAATGCGAATACATAGCCTTCGATCCATTGTTCATCCCCCAGCAACATTTTAAAGCAAGGGATATTTTTTTAATGATGCAGACGACAATGTAACCCTACACTCCGAGTACATTCCATGCAGGTTTTTATTTTTATTTTATTTTTCTTTTTCTTTTACATTTAAATTTAAATCATAGAGAAATTCAAAATCGTTCGATAAAATGTTTTACCACCCTCTATATTGCACAACAGTCAATTCCTGATAAAACTCTTGAAAGTTGAAACCTTCGCGTACCTATCAAAAATAATTGACATAATCTTTGAATAATGCACTTTATGTGCATATTATAGAAAATTTAATGAAACTTCCTACTCTTAAACTTAAACTTTGCTTTAGAAATGAAATATTATCGAAATTTTTTTCGTGAAAATAGTTATTTTGAAAGTTTCGTTTACTTACAAGCGTTAATCTTCGTTTATTTACAAGCGTTAATCTTCCTTTCCTTACAAGAGTTAATCTTCATTATTTTAACTAATGCAGCAAACTATTTATTCTAATGTTTTTGAATTTATAGCAGAAAAGTAATTTATCTAAAACTTTTAAATAGTTAATTCTATTCAAGTAGAAAATTAATGGATTGTTAAATTTATTTGTTAATTTTATTTAACGTTAATAAATGTTAGTCACAATTACAATGATTTAAATAATTAATTAAGAAATTATCTGTAGTTATGCTTGCACAAATTGAGGACATTGACAATCGTCATACTGTCCATAACTTTGTACAATAAATTTCACCTAATTTACCACAATAAACTTTTTTAACGAGAAAATATCTCTCACTACTGACTTTTCTATCGCTGTACATTGTTACACTGTTTTTTTTTTTTTTTTTTTTTTTTTTTTAGTTTCTCCTACAGATATTTATAAACAAGTTTAGGTAATATTTTCTTTTTGTTTAACTTGCATTTGAATAAACATATCTATAACACATTTTTAAAAACATTATAAAATTTAAGCGATAAATGGTGCCCACGTACATTAATATTTAGAAGCTTTTGATGCTTTGTGTCTA
This sequence comes from Maratus speciosus, assembly GCA_963932465.1. Lineage (NCBI taxonomy): Eukaryota > Metazoa > Arthropoda > Arachnida > Araneae > Salticidae > Maratus > Maratus speciosus. The sequence goes on along the minus strand of OZ010791.1, from coordinate 372,038,992 downwards.
TGGTTGTCCGTTTTTAACACTTTCCAAATAAAGTTGAAAAGTGTTTATTATTTCGGTTTGTCTGTCCGTTTGTCCGCGATCTAACTCTCTTAAATATACTCGGATCGGTCCGAATTTTTTGGTTGTTAGTGACCTCTACCATAGCACGAATCCTATTTCAAATAAAGTTTGTAGCATGTTTAGTTCATTTACAGGGACAGTCAAAAGTATCCTGTTACATTACGGACAATGGGAAAAAATCGTTTCAAATGGTATTAAATGGCGTTACGCACTTTAAAACATAGTAAAATTTATTTGCATTTGTGAAGTCTACTAAAATATGCATTCTGTAGAATATGCTGTGCAAAGTATAGTTATTATTCATTTACAGGGCCACACAAAAGCATTCCGTTGCATAATGGTATAGGAGGGAAATGTTTGCGGCGTATTTGAACTATGTTAAAAAATTTCATATATAATGGAATTGATGTACGTCACTATGCTTTTAGTATCTATTATTACATATAGAATACGAAGTGAAGAGCATTTACTGGGACACACAAAAGATTCCAGGCACTATATTGTGTCCTATATTAGCAATGTTTGCTCGAAATGCATTTTTATTTATGATATGCACTTTTAAGCTTTACTATATTTATGCATACTATATAGTGTGTTTAAATGCTATAGTTCATATAGAGGGCAACAGAAAAGAATTCTTAAGGGTTACTAAGTATGAACGTAAATTGCTTAAAGGTGGGTTTTAAATGAGTTACGCATTGTTGCGTTAAACTGCATTTAGTTTACAAAAAAAATGTTTGTAGAACACAGATAAAATAGATATACAGGTCCACGCCAAGAATTCGATACATGGCCGTCTATCGATGATAATTTTTGGAAATATGATTTCAGTACTTTTAAGAGTGTTTTAGTTTGAATTAAATTTTAGCTAAATAGTGGCGTGTAATAAACGTACTATATAAACTACAGGGCTGTACAAAAGTATTCATGTATGTTTCCATCTTTAGTATAAAATGTTGAAAGAGAAATTTCAACCTGTTATGGGTTTTCTTGCTAAACTAAATTTTCCCATTATATAGTATATATATCAACATACAGATCAAAAACAGGGCTGTTCAAAAGAATTGGAATACATATTTGGCTATGGACGGTGGCTGCTGAAATCAGTTTTTCAAAAGGTTTATGCTCTTTATAAAATGTTTATTTAGTTATCTTATTTACCTTAATTCCTTAAATAACGAAATTTTGTTAAAGCATTTAGGAATTGTTGGGAAGTGTTTCATAATCTATTCTTAACGCATGATTTTCCTTTCTTGTTTTATTTGTTGACGAGGACTAGGAAAATATACTGCACGTAGATGTTTGGAAACCCGTTACGGATAGACGAAGATATGCATATGTATACCTGATTTTCAGATTATGTTTTTTGTTTTTTATAATTCAATGAGACGATTCGCGTTAATTTACCGTTTTCCATGTTTGCCGGGAGTTTAAATTTCACTCATAAAAGCATTCCAAATTCAAACTGTTTGTGAAATATGGTAAATTTGAACACTAATATCAATAACAATGTTCGTACGGGACCTTGAGTTTCCGGACTAAAAAATTCTTCGGCACCAGTATTTTCTTATAGACAATCTTTGCTTAATCAAGGCGAAATTTGGCTCGTTTAATCTAGATATATTTTTCTGTAAAAAAATACTGATATTTCATCCTGAAAATAACGGGGATCGTAGGAACCCTGAATAATGTTTTTGCGGATTTCGTACATTGATTTTCATTTTTTTACGAATTTTTAAGGGATGATTTCGCCAAAAAATAACCAGTATTTAGGTGATATTTTATTTGTGCAATCTTATATGATAAGATGGAAGGTAATATTAATAAGGGTTAAAATTTGACTTAAGCAGAGTAAATATATATTGAAACTGTCTGTGCCATATACTCCGTAGATTCTAAAACCGCATCTTCATGATTTCATTATGTGGACATTTAATTACCTTCTTTCAAAACTAATTTTAGTAAAAAGCAATTTTGAATAACACATTTAAATTAAGTAGCACATCAAGATTCTTTAAAAATACCATTTAACTTTTTTCAATATCAACTAATTTTGAAATGTTCCACTACTTTCATAATTATAAATTGTATAGTACTTATTAAAATAATGATGCTCATTAAGTTATCAAATAAGTGTCTCTATAAGATCTTAAGTACCATCATAAACTTTTTTTTTAACCCCAAAAGTATAAATATTTAATTATCACGTATTTACATTTTTGAAGTAGTAATTATTACTTTAACAATTCACTTTTAAATCTTATAAGTATAATCCTATTTTTAATGTATTTTAATTAGTAATATAATTACATGTTCTCGCAAAAAAATGAAAACTTCAGATATCTAGAAAAGTGTGTGTTTTAATTAACAATCTTACGGCATCAAAAATTTGTGGAAGAAGGTGATCTTGAATAGTTTTCTCGTTTATGATTATTTAACTTGCGGTTTTTATAGATGACAAATCATAGATAAAAATTAAAACATTCCAATTTGACGATATGCAAGTTAAAAGTTAAGTATACAATTTAATTAAAGTTTTGTTTTTCAAGAAAATATTTATAGCCGCTAAAATAAGATATAGTTTTCTTTTCAAATAAACTGATTAATAAAAGAATTAATGATAATATTTTTTTTTTCTTTTTGATAATAATTTTATCTTAATTAACATAATATGATATTAATTTCTATCTAGTTACGGTTTATGTGATTATATGGCTTATCCAGATAAAATGATAAAAAGCTTGTGTCATGAGCAAAGAAAGGCAATAACATTATAAAAGTAAAAAATCCGAAAAGTTTTAACGTTTTTTGAAATAACTTTTTCTTTTTTAATCAAGTGAAATATAAGCTAACACATTAAATCCAGAAGCAAGATTAAACAACCGGATAATATATTTAATAATCACTAGTTATATTCAGTAACATTGTCTGTCTATTGTTAATATTACTTAATAATATCATCAAATATTTAAATATTCATTATGATTTAGGTGAAAAATAATTTTGAATAACACATTTAAATTAATTACCACATAAAGATACCTTAAAAACACCCTTTTGCTTTTTTTTTCAATGTTATTTAAATTTGAAATGGACCACTACTTTCGTAATTATTAATTGCATAGTTATTAAAATAGAGATGCTCATTAAGGTATCAAATAAATGCCACTATAAGATCTTAAGTACCTGAATTTTTTTTTTTTTTTTTTTTTTTTTTTTTTTTTTTTTAACCCAAAAAGTAAATTTTACTTATTAATAACCATTTAATTATCACGTATTAACATTTTTGAAGTAGTATTTATTACTTTAACAATTCACTTTCAAATCTTGTAAGTTAAATCTTATTTTAATGTATTTTAATTAGTATTATAATTACATGTTTTCGCACAAAGGAAAAAATCCGAACTTCAGATATTCCAGTAAAGTGGTGTTTTAATTAACAATCTTACGGCATCAAATATTTGTGCAAGAAATTAATCGTCAACAGTTTCTCATTTATGATTATTTAACTCACGGTTTTTATAAATGAACAATCAGAGATACAAATTACATCATTCCAATTTGTCAATATGCAAGTTAAAAGTTAAATATGCAGTTTAATTAAAGTTTGGTTTTTTAAGTAATAATTTGAAAGACACTAAAATAAGATTTATTTTTCAATTCAGATCAACTGATTAGTAAAATAATTATAGATACTTTTTTTTCTGCTCTGTATCTTAATTAACATAATAAGATTGATTATATAGCTCATCAAGATAAAATGATAAAAATTTTGTGGGATACACAAATAAAGGCAATGACATTCATACTAGCACTATAAAAGTAAAAAATGCGAAAAGGTTTTAGAAATAACTTTTTTTTTTAGTCAAACGAAAAAATGGTACCATATTAAAACCAGAAGCAAGATTAATCAACTGGATAATATATTTAAGAATTACTAGTTATTTTTAGTAACATTGACTGTTTATTCTTAATATTATTTAATCAGCATGAGGGCTAATTGGATAGATCACATGAATTGTATCATATAAATTTACTTTAACATTATGTAGATAAGTAGAAAATATATTCACAAAACATGTCTTTACGCATGTTTCAATTCTGATGAAGTTTAAAATAAAAAGTCCCAAATTAGACGCATTATTTTTCAGCAACATGTAATAACTGACATACAATTTATTGAATAAAATTTAGAATCAATAATAAAATTATTTGTTTAAAAACTCGTCATAAAAACTTTCCGTTAAAAGCAAATGAAGAGCCGTTTGAAATTATGTATGAAAAATCGAAAAAAATTTAATAAAACCTTTGAACTTTACTCTCCTTTTCATTTTAAGGTTAACTGTGAATATCTGGTCTACTATTACAAACACATTACAAGTATGTATTTCGATCGAGAAGCATAGTATTTCTCAACAGTTACAGTTCGTTTAAATACTAAAGACTGGCATGATACTAATAATTATCTTCGCTTAATAAATCAAAATTTAAACGTAATCCGTAAATCTACAATTCTTAAATTTTTACAATAAAAATATATGAGAGAAGTATTTTTCCGGGTTTGATTAAATTAATAAATTATTATTTTGTTAAATTCGATATATTTCTCTTTTATTTTATTCAGTAACACCATATCGTAAAATATCCTTTTTTCAAATTCACGCTCCATTGTCATGAGTTCTATTACTTTTACTACAGACATTCTGGAGGTTTTTTTTTACTGTTAATAATTTTGACACTCAGTTGGACAAATGATCATTATTCATAAATCGAAAAATCTTTTTAGAATTAACTTGATTCTCTGGTATATGTAGAAAAATCAATGCAGTTTGTATTAAAACAAATTATAGATATATACTTCCGTGGAAATTAATATAAGGCAATCTAATCTGAAGTTAACTCTATACTTATATATATATTCTTATAAGCCACTTTGCAGTTTATTTTTCATTCATCATATGCACGAAGCTTGATAAAAATAAAAGTAAAATTATTTCCCCGCTGAATCATAAAACGCATCCTTGGCATAAAGTAGTAACTTTTATTATTATGCCGACAGTAAAGTGTTCGTTTTCAACCCAGAGGACTGGGGATCAAATCCCGCCCCGCAGAGTGGGACATTTTGGCGATATAGGTGGGCAAAATTATTTCATTGAAGTTTAATTAGTTATTGCTGTTTTTTTTTAATGTATCATTAATAAATCAAACAGTATTTGGTTATTTAACAAATAAAAATACAAAATGACCACTAAAGATCGTTCCCACTCACTAAACTGCCGAATGACTGCATATTCATAAACGTGGTATCTAAGAATATTAAAGAGGATATGCGTTACTAGATGGGACCACTCAAAGCGCCACCTGGTGCAAAATGGCGTCATTAGCGTTCCTATCGCGAAAACGGTGGGATAAAAGTGAATGACGACACCTTGTGGACTTGAATGCTAAATGAATATAGCTTTGAATATAAATCTCGTTTTCAAGATAGAAATAGTAACTCAGCTGTTTTACACAAGGTGGCTCTGGAAGCGGTCTCATCTGGTAGCGCATAGCCACTTTACTATAACTAGACACAACATGTATGATTATAGCTGCAACAGTTCGGCAACTAATAGCGTGGGAAAGACTTTAGTGGGCACACTGTATAATGTGTTAAACATACTTATTTTACAATTAAGTAAAAAACGATTTAATGCGCATATGTAAGTTAACATTGATTTCTTTTTTGCATTTTTGTCTACTCAGGATTGCTCGAGAAATATGTGTAGTCATCTTAAAAAATAAAATTTTCTAAATAAAATCATATTAAAAAAATTATAATAACGTTTTATGGTACCCTGAAAAACATATAATTGCTAGCAAAATTATTTTCGGTCGACAAAATGCTGTTATTTGGATAAATAACCTATATAAATTTTATTCAATTTGAAATAAAATTTCTGCCCATAAATGGTAATGTATCCGAAAATTTTATATGTCCCTGTAAAATATATACAACTACTAGACACTTTGTTTTCAATTTAGAAATTGTTGTTGTGTATCTCAATAACGTACTGTAATTTGGTTCAAATGTAATTAAAATTTTTGCTTTTTAGCAAGAAATCTTTTCGCGATCTTCTGTGTGGCCCTTTAACAAATGTATAATTTCTACGTTCGTCAAATTATAATTTAATAGAATTCTTATCGGAAAAACACATAAAGACAAAGTTTCAGCTCCATCAGATAAATGAATGTAATTTAAAATAAAGCTGCAAGATTGGAACTAATCTTTTATATGTCTCTGTAAAACACATGTTTTCATTGTTTCGGCTCAATCGGATAATTAAAAGTGGTTTAAATTTGACTAGCAAGATTTGAAATAAGCATACATAATGACACTGCAAGTTAATATGATGTTTGTTTTTTAATAACAACTTAATGATCGGCAGACATCTGCAGGAGGTTTTTTTTCTTTTTTAATTTTTCAATACATAGTAATCACACTTTAATTTTTAAAAAATGCGTATTGCTAAAAAATGCTGAATGATATGTTAAAAGTTAAGATAAAATTTGTAAAGAACATCAAGGATCATCCAGAATTACACCCTTTGAAAAAAGTGGTTCAAAGGTTAAATAAAACCTAAATAAAACGTAATAGTCACGACGTGCTTTCAAACTTAGAGGAAGCTTGTGCAACTTTTGAAACTGCCGCAAACCAACTGCGCAATTGGGTTAGTTAAGGTCATAATTAATCGACAACTCTGATTTTTTTTTCGACAAAACTCGTACTGATCTCGAAAATAGAGACATTCAGCTACCAGTACATGCAGTTTTGTCAAATTCCGGGATATTTGGATAAATGAATTTTGTCCACCAAGATCATCAAAATGTCCCACTGTGCGCCGGTTCGAAATAAATATTGTAAAAATTAAATGACGCGGTGTTTCAAATTCACTCGGAAAATTCTAGTTCTTCGAACTTGTTCTTAAAACAAATTACATTATTATCATTCAACAAAATAGATAAACCAAATAAATTTATGTAGTCTCGTGTATGTTTATCCATGTAAATTTACAGAGTTTACTGTAAAGTTATCGAATAATTTATCTGTTATTTAACAGAATCTCTGTATTTCTAGTCTCTGTAATTTTACATAAGACTTAAAATAATGGATTCCCAATAGATTCTTTATAATTTCAAAGAAAACTTTTAGCAGTATGCGCTGCACAACAAATATTTATATTTCATTATATAACATTTTTGGTTATGTTTGTTTGATCCAAAATTTATTCTTCGAAATATACGGGAATTAAAAAAAAATGTCGAATTTGTCTGTGGGACTATTTTATTATAAACAGACATTTTTATATAATACTAGCTGAACTACCTGGCTTCGTCCGCGTCAATTATAAGAGACCTTCCATGTAAAATAATAAATTAAAATGAACTACTATAGTAATGACAATAATTGAGATTTGTGCATTCCCTTCCACAAATCATTAAAATGACAATTAGAAAACATACGTTATTGTCTCGCCACCATAATAAATGCCTGAGCTTTAATATCACAATGCCCGTTTTCTTCGGCGGTGTAACAGAAAAATTTGTAATTTTCTGACAATAAGAAAAATAAATCCATCAAATTGCATATCATATAGGAAAATCCTCGTTTGTATGGTGTATATCTACATTATAATGTAAATATATGTCAGTGAGTAAAGCTGGCATCATACTGTTGATGGCAACGAACTAACAGACAAATTGTTACTTTACAGCAAATTTTCTTAACTTCTAAACAGCAAACAATTTAATTTTTTAAGCTGTCGAATAGAACAAAAATTCCTTTCAAATGAAATGTATTTGAAAATTGTATCTCAGTTTATTTTTTTTTTATTTATTTATTTTTTATTTATTTATTTATTTTTTTTTAATGGATTTGAAAGTAATTTTCATATATGGATATTTTTAAATGTGCATGTAGCCCAACGAAACCATTACGAAAGATGTACCCGTTTTCTTTTAATGAAATATTACTTAGAAAAGGCATGTGTATATGTAACTTTGCCAACATATTATTGGTGACAACAACTTAATCTAATTCGATTTTACTACAATTTTACTTCTAAACATCTATAAATTGTGAAAAAAATCCAGAAGTTTATGTCAATTAATAGATTTTCTATGCATTTTAAAGTGATACTCAAGCATGAATATTTTTTAAATGTGCGTGCAATTACAAAAGATTAACTCAATTGCTCAAAAACGCTGCAAATAATTCACTACTTGTTTGTTTTCGTGTAATATTTCATAACTAAATTGGTAAACGAAATTAAAACGCTATAATAAAATAAAATAAAATAAAACACGAATTTAACAGATATCAAATCGAACTACGCAAAATAATCTATTATGTATAGAAAATGCAAATGATAATTTCGTTCCGGTTGCTTATAACTTGAGTTCTTCTGAGTGGATTTCAATGCGACTATCAGTTTCTCAGGAAAGGTTTTAGTGTATAACAAATTTTTTTATGTTACTTAGTGATAGGGAAAAGTTTTAGAATAATGTGAACCCGATTAAGAAAAATTAGTATTTTAAAATAGGTTTTTATTAATGGACTTGGAACTTGTATCGTTTCTTGGATACTTTTACACGGATGGTTTTAGAATATTGCATTTACGTCAGGCAGTTATATATAAAATTATGGAAGAAAGTTCAATAATCAGATGAGGCCGATTATAAAAGATTAGCCTTTTTAAAAAGTTCTACTGGACAGATTTTGATGGAATTTGCCCTGTTACTATACACGCATTTTTCTATAAAGGTTTTAGTACATCCCATTTTGCTCTACATGTTTTGTTATAGAGTTAGCTGAAAAGTTACTAATCAGCTGAAACCCATTCTGAATGATTAGCCTTTTAAAATGTTAGATAATTTTTCAGGGATAGTTTTAGTATATTGCCTATCGTTCTATGATTCTTAAACCAAGTTCTACTGCGTAAATCATCAAGTAAAAAATTAGGCCCTTAACAACCGAAGTTTTGTTGTAAACATTAGAATGCATAATAGCGCAGTGGCGTTAGTAACGTTTTCATCTACACGGAAGGACGTTTCAGATAAAGCCCCACATTGCATTAAAATGACGGATCAAATTCACCGATATATTTCATTTAATTCAAGATATGTTTGGAGAAACCGACCAGCACAGCGAGCGAAATCTGCTACTCAGATTATAAGAGAATTATAGTGAAAATATTCACGATTAACTGCTCGCTATAATACGAAAGTACCAAAAATGCTTTTTAATGTAGTTTTTGAGAAATATAAAAAAATACACTAAATATATTAGTGTTTCAAATTAAAAACGATTTTTATTTATGTTCTGTTAAGCGCAGTATATCAGGTATTTTTAAACGCGGGCATCTTAAGACTCATTGCCTATAATTTTTAAACGGAAATTCACACTAATAATAAAATCCAAATCCACAGCGATTAAGATAAAAATGACGTCAAACTATGAAGCTTTGTTAAAAATGAGAAAGCTAACTCTAAAAAAAATAGTTGTTATGTTTTAATTTTAATTTAATATGAATCGTATAAAAGTAGATTTTACATTATGGTATTTCATGTAAATCGTAGAATGTTATCACCTCATTTAAAATATTAAAACATCTATCGAAATGGTATTATTAAAGAAACAACATTATAACGAAATAGGAAATAAACCTTAGCAACCGGTTTTTCTAGCCAGTTTCAGGCCATTTTTATCGAAATTGACGTCATAATTTATTGAAAGTATTTAGTAATTTGTGTTTCTGATCCTTTTCCTTGGAATAGAAAAGCCTATATTTTAGTGAAAATGTAATTTCAAATATATTAAATGGAGGTTTTAAGTTTTCTGAAAGCCTTGAAGTTTTTATTTAAAATATGAGAAATGCGCATTTTCTGCTTAGAGAGACATAAATTTAAAAAATGTAACAATATATCGAGAGAGCCTGAATTTGTTTTGGTGTATGAAAAGCAACTACACGTGTTTGCCTTTTTTAATTATTTGTTCCGTTTTTTAGGGTGTGGCAACACAATAAAATAATTCAGATTCTCTCGCTGTATTTTGGCATTTTCGAAATCGACGTCATTCTAAACAGAAAATGCACATTTTTCATATATATATATATATGTAAAAACTTTAACCATACGCATGTTAAAAGGACGTTGTGTTTTCATTTGAGTATTTTTGAAATAAAAAAAATCTATTTTAATACAAACGTTTCAATTTTATGAAACCAAAATAAATCTTTCACTTTATTGATAATAATAATAATAAGGAATTATTTCAGAAAATCAAGAGTATCCCTTCAGAATAAAACCTCATTAGAAAGCAGTGTCAGTTAATCAGAAATTTACGTCATATCTAGAAAACGATTTTTTTTTTTATTATTATCTTTTCCCTAAATTATTTTCTTGATATTGAAACGTATGTATTAAAATATATTTTTTAGCTTGAAAAACATTGAAATGAACATATACTACGTAATTTGAACACACATTTAGTTAAAGTTTTTATTTTTTATGGGAAAAATGTTCATTTCCTGATTAGAATGACAACAATTTAAAATATATATATATAGCGATTGAGTCTTAATTTTTATTAGCTTATAAAAAGAAAGTACGCGTGTTATCAATTTTTTTTAATTATTGCACCGTTTCTTAAGTTGCGGCAGCAGGAAAGAAATAATTGATTTATAAAATTAAATAAAAGAGATATTTCTATAATGTTAAATTATGGATGGTGGTAGAAAAAAGGGATAGATAGTGTTCTGATGGTTTTTAAAAGTAGACCACGATCTTTTCTACGTTCTAAAACGTATGTACATCAAGTTTCCTGCAAATCGGTCAAAAACTGAAGATTTGTATAAAGGACATACATACAGAGAACGGTTTTTATATATATAGATAATGGAATTTTATTTTTCTTAATATGTCCTTTCTGAAAGATACAAGACGATGGTGTTTATTACGAAGTGTATTTTTTTATATTCAGCATAAATCATAAATTATATCATAATTTGAATAAAATATCGTATGTGTCAAATGGCTTTTAATTTAATAGAACAATTGTCATAGGAATAAAATTGATACCCCATGGGTAATTATTGTAAGAATCTCAGTTCCACGGCTACGACGTTTGAAATGTCATAGCTATATTATAGATTTCATAAAAGAGAAATGCAATGTTTTGAAACATACACATTATATTTTATGAAATTTTAAAATTTAATCTCCTTAAAACAGTTAGATTCAATTTTTCCAATCCATTTTCATTTCTTACAAAAATTCTTCAAATATTTATATAAAGATACGAATGGCTATGCAAATAAAAGGAAGAATTTAAAAATTTTCCTTTTTGAAAATAATCTAATATTTGAAATCTGGAGACCGCCTCAAATTTTAGAATAAATTTTTGTATAATTTAATATTTTAATTTAATTTTGTAAATGTTTATTTAAATAATTAGTATTCGAGATTAATTAATTGGACGATTTATTATAGACATTAAGAAAATTTTTCTTATGAGGAAAAAATGATTGCCATAAAGTTATATTTATAAAATTTATTGAACTTCTGAAATTTCTTATTTAGTTAAACATATCAATCTGATTTTTTTTTTCATTTTTCTTACAATTATTGTTATTTCAAATATATGAAGTAAAACAATTTATAAAGAAAAATATAACAAAAATTTAAATGAATTATATTGTGAATTCACAAAAGGTATATTTCATAGGAAACAATATAACATCTTTTTTTTTTTTTTTTTTTTTTTTGTAAAATTAAAATTTAAAGATTATTTTACGCTTTATTTTTTGCTATGTAAAGATAAGTGAATATCTTCAAAATATTCACTAAGGCAAAGTCCCAGGAAAAGTAAAATGATTTTAAATAGCTCTAAAAATCATACCTGACAGAGGAAGAAACAAAATAACTTATAACCAAATAGTTCTGCTAATGATTTTTTAAAATTGGGTTGAGTGTATGGGAAAAGGCTGTACTATACTAGATTTGAAAGCACATCTCAGGCAGTTGCAGTGTAGTATTAACACCTTGAGGGGCGGTGGGATGTATTATATCTCACTGACGATTAATGAAGAAAAGAAAAATAAATATTAAATTTTAATATTCTAACTTTGGTGGAAAAAAATCATAAAAATGCTGTTCCTTATTTTGGAATAAATTTGTTTAAAGAATTCAGTGTGAATTCGACATTACAGAAAGACATTTACTTGCCCTGAAATGATTAAGGGGGATTGACATTAATTTTATCTAAATTTCGTAAGTATAATGTTTGTGGATTAGGCAGCCAGAAATGAATCATACAATGATCAGTATGTTATGTACATAATTGCCATACAATAGGACCTATGAGAGAAGGATATATATATCTAAATATATATATATATATATATATATATATATATATCACTTTCTTTGGGGCACGATAACTTCCACAACTCTGCACAAATCTCTTTCAAACTGATACATAAAATCAAGGGGCATAAAATCTCGGTCAAGTTCGATAATGGGCAAAATCAGACCACGGTCATGAAAATTGTGAAAACCGAAAAAAAAACCCATGACTGCTTAATTTTTGTACACATTAAATCAGTTTAAAATTTTTATTACTTCTAAAAATAGGGCCAAAAATTTATGTACCACAGATTTTTGATAAACTTAAAAATGGGCTCAAGGGGCACTAAAATAGGGTTTTGGGGAGAAACAAACTCATAACTTCGTAAATTCTCCAGATATCAGTTCAATTCATTTTATTATAAATCTCATTATTATTATCTACAACTTTTACATTCACAAGTTTTTGATAGGACCAATTCGTACCGAAAAAAATATAAAAAACGAAAACTAGAAGGGGAGTTGAAGAAGAAAAAATTCATAATTCCGTCAATTCACACGAAATAAAATCCCCACGAATTATTATATATCTTCTTATTATAGTCTACAAAATATATATAGACAGGTTTTTGATAGGACTAATTCTTACAGCAAAAACAAATTAAAATACATAGCGTTTGAAGAAAAAAAATCATCTTATTAAGGGTGTATTCAAATCCAAACTGATTATTTTCTTACTAATTTTTTAATTCATTTTTGCTCTCAGACGCATCGAATTGGTAAATGATCTTATTCAGAAACTATATAATGTACCGTAATGATCGATTTTTTGATAGAGGCAGAATATATTTCAAAACAAAGTTGTCAAAGTGCGCATTTTGAACCGAATTTCCCGAAGCGATTGTGTTAGAAACGAAAAATATTGTCCTACTGAGAAAATAATTGTTTATAAATCAAGTTTCAATTAATTGAACGAAAAATAAAAACACAGGTCGCTTATAAATCACTTCAAAATTCACGTCAGCAAGTTTTATATATTTTTTAATAAAACAAATCTGAAAATGTGCCAGAAAATTTCCAGTTGTTGAGCATGGAAAAGTATTATTATTAATACCGCATTAACATGATTCTGATAAAACCAGCAATTATATAAAAATGAAAAAAAAAAAAAAAAAAAAAAAAAAAAAACTCGTCAAAAGCGACCAGATAAAATTATTAAAATCGGTTTATCTCTAATCATGATTTAGTTTTTGTTGGTGAAATTAGTATACTTAACTTCGAAATCTACTTCCGCCTGTCGGCCGGGCCGGCAGGGATTTTTGAAAATTTAAAAGGCGTTTTTATTAATACATTTGGAGTATGCGCGCAGTGTTACTTTTAAACTATGTAAGCGAAAGCTTAAAAAGGTTAACCAAATATACGTTTCTTTACAGTCTACATACTAAAAACAAAACAAAAAAAAAAGGAATACATATTTTGCTAATTTATTTTATGTAGTTTGGAAAAATTGAAGAAAAAATTTAATTTTTAAAACTTTTTTGTATTTTGTGTTAAAACTAAATCTTAAACAAAACTTTCTATGTATATTTTGGTTTTAAGTTAGACGTAGGTGTGTTTTGATTCTAGTTTTATTCAAAATTTGCTTTTTATATATGCTTAAGTTTGTACACACAACATTTATTTTTCTGAATAATATAATTAAGGATATATACTTTAGGCAGAAAGGACAAAAATTTCTTAATTGGATATTTTTTGTGTTTTGGTACTATGAAAAAGGCGATGTTTTTGATTGTTTTGACAAACACAAAGGTGATGTGCCACTTAAAATACTCCACTAATAGAGAAAAATACAGAAGTCATCAAATTTGCGGTTTTTTTTTTTTTTTGCTTAGTATATAACCTGGATCTTCCATGAATATACAAAAACTACCCACCTAATGCCATATACATGACCGTTCGCGTAAGCCATAACTACTGGATCACTGACGAGTCTATGTATGGTGGCTCATGAGGGGGTATTTGGCTGTAAAAAATGCACTCATACACTGTTATAAATTTAATTAAAATGAATCTTAATCATTTGGAGCAGGAAAATCTTTTCTGCTGCCACATTATTCAAACATTTAAATCAAAACACTAAATTATAGCTTATATACCACCCTCATAAAATTTCTGCGCTCCTTGTTTATATTTCCTAATCTTCAATAGATTAGTGATTAAAAAGAGTTATAATAATCATGTTTGTCAGAAAAAATAATGATAGCATACAGCTTTAACTCGTTCTGATAACACTGGTCAACAGTGGTTTTGTTGTAGAACTAAAATTAGTTGATTCTAGATGAGTTTTTTATGCTGATTCCGAATATGCTTTCCGTTTATTTCTAGGTAGTCCAGGTTTTGAGAAATTTGCATATTTAAATTTATGCAAATTTTAGCTTTTTTGTGCTATTTTATGCAAATTTTAAATACAATATATGTCACATCTAATTAAGTTTTCTAGATAATGACTACTTCACTATTTGCTTCACATAAATGTCACGATTTGCATATTCTTAACATTTATTTATCAGTTATTAAGCCTAATTTGCATATTTTTCAATGGTGTAATGTTTACCTCATTATCAACTTTAAAATAGTTGCCACAGAATTGACGTAATGTTTTTCTAGACTTGATTTTTATGCTGATTTCAAATCTGCAGTCTGTTTTCTTATGTCATGTCTAGTTTTTGAGTAAGATGAATTTCTACTTTTGCACGGCATTAACACAGATTTGATATAAGATGCTTTTTAGGGGTGTGTAATTCATTGACAAGAAGGTGAACAGGGTCAGATTCATATCAGAGACATAAACAAAAATTTCTATAATCGAAAAAAAAAATAAAATAAGTAGTAGAATCTATTCTAACTAGTTGAAGTTTATCATACAAAGTATCATAAAAAGGTATTTCTGGCTTTTTTGACCAAAAACTAAAATTTCACTTTTTTCAAAAACTAGAAGTGATAGAAAAAAACAGATACAAGATATGAAATCAGCTCAAAATACTGATTTAGAAACATATTAGCGTACTCGTGCGGCAGAAATATTTGAACGTCAAGAAAAAATATTAGAAAAACATGAAAAATATGCAAATTAGGTACAATATTTCGCAGTCTCGTGCCAGTATAATCTCAGAAACAACGTTTTTGTGAAATAAATTAGGTAGCAATCATAACATAAAACAAAAAAACCCTGTTTGATATTGCTTTATACCTTAAATTTGCAAATAATTGTATAAAATTTACTAAATTTGCATAAATTGAAATATGCAAATATCTCTCAAACTTGACGTGCTGGAGTAAATCTAAAACTAGATTCGGAATCAGCACAAAAAACCGCATAAAAAACTAATTTTTGTTTTACAACAGAGCAAAAGTTCAAATTTGTTGACCAGTGTAATGATTTTTTATAATTGGGTTGCGTGTATGGAGAATGGATGTACTAGATTTGCAAGCAGGTGCCACGCAGAAGCAGTGCAGTATTAAGGGATGTTCGCCGTCCATCTTATACAAATTTCGTCAGTATAATGTTTGTGGATTAGACAGCCAGAAATTAATAATACAATAATCATTATGTTATGTACATAATTGTCGTACAATAAGGTATATGTGACAAAAAGCGACTTCCTATTAAAACTCCACTAATAGTGTTAAACACAGACGTTATCACATTTTCATTATCCCTCTTAACAAATAATTATGAATTTTCACCATTATACAATAACTAACCATCTAGTACCATAAATGTGACCGTTCTCATAAGACCTAACAACTGCATCACTGACGAGTCTTTGGCATGTGGTTCCTCAGCATTTACTTGGCTGTAAGACGGCGCTCTTATATACGCTTATAAACTTCATTAAAAGAAATCATTATCATTTAAAGCAAGGAAATCTTTTTAGCTGTGAAATTGTTCAGACATTTAAATCAAAACATAAAATGATTTTTCATATAACTCTCTCATAAGATTTAAGTCGTCCTTGTTGATACTTCCTGATATTCATTATTCGTTGCAATAATGCTACTACTTATATACTTTACTATATCTGTTAATATGAAAGACTAAATATGGTTAGAAATTGGTTTATAACATGGTCATGCTGTTATATGTTTTCTTGTTCATAGTAATACAATAGAAAGATTTTAAGAATTTTGTTACTCAGGAAAAAAAAAAAAAGGAAACATGTGTTATGTTCTTTTTTTCGATGCTGAATTTTGGTTGTTTAGTTGGAATAACGCATAAAAAGATATAAAAATATGTTTATACTTTTAAAATTTAACAAAAAGAACGCCCAACTTATATAAAGTATAATAGTAAAAATTAAAACAAGAAGAACCCATCTAAATAAATTTCAAATAAAGCAAAATATTTTCCCCTTCAGTCTTATATTATTTATCCTATCACCAGTCTCTATTTTAATGCAAATATGCATTATTTATTAAATTTAAAAACAATTCACATTTGAAACAACTTGAAATATTGTCACATTGTTATTTTAATTCCTATTATTTTTAAATCCAAAAATCTTATTTGTTTAAATTTTTCTCCATTTTTACTGAGAATTTTATAAAAATTAAAACAAAGGATTTTAGGATAATTACATATATAATGCGCAAAGTGTATAACGCTTCCGGAGTGAGCTCATCCGGATTTTGATAATCTTTCATTATAATCGTTCATTTATTTCGGCCATGTTAGGCTTAAGCATTCCGATGCCGTATTATAAGTCGAACAACTGCCTTCTTTAACCTACGTTGCATAACATATATCTTCCTTCCGTTTTTAAAAACCTTCAAAAACTATAAAATCATCATATATATTAAAACGCAAAGGTAAAATTTTGACTAGACCCATTTCGGGACATCTGCACATGCATCAACCCTGTTTAATTTAGAGGGATTGAGACGAGTTATCGGTGGATGAGCGGTATAAAGCAGCAATTTAAAGCGCGGATATTTTGTAGTGGATAGCAGGTTCGAACCCAATGCACGTAAAAAGGACTTCTGTAATATTTTTCGCGATAAGTTATTTCAATAATGACATATTTTATTAGGAGAAGTTATAGGATTTTTATTTTATTATTATTATCATTTGAATGCTTTATAATTAAATAAAATTTAACGCTGAACAATATTTAAAATAATAATAATTTTATATTTAAAATATTTAAGCTAAAATATTTTCAATGCAATTATCAATTAAATAAATTGAGCTGATCTACAATTCTTGTTATATCTTCTGGCCATTATCAAGAATATATGTGTGTGTGTGTCAGAAATAAAAGTTTGCCTTTCGTTTCCTTAAAAAAAAAAAGAAACGGAAGAAAGAAACACATTCATATAAGAACTATTAAAAAAATTACCTTGATATCCATTGTTTAATATTTAAAAAAAAAATGTATAAAAATGTAAAATAAAATTCAAGTAATGAAAATTATATGCTGCACCAAGTTTCAAATTTGGAGTTTTAGAGAATGAGACTAATAAAAATAAAATTCATGGCAGCTTTTAATGGTCTTGTAGTTAAAAAATCATAATAAATAAATAAAAATAAATATTCTCATTTTTTCGAAAAAAAAGAGACCATAGTAAATAAAAATAAATGCTCTACCCACTATTTTTAGTTACATTTCTGGTAAAAAGAAGCATAATTGATTGTAAATTATGAAGTTAAAATTCTGTGACTGAAAAGCAATTCATTAAAAATTAAAGAATTTTTCTAATGAAACATACAAGTTATTTACCGTCTAATCTTGACGGGTACAATCTAGTTTTTTATAAGAAAATTTAAAACACGGTTTGAACATTGATTGTTTTCATATTATTTCAAAATTTAATGATCATCAAAAGTAAATACAATATTATTTCGGAATTTTTTAATGTTTCCATGTTAATTTCCATTTAATAAAAATATTGAAAGATACACAACAGCAAAAATAAATAAATAAATAAATAAATAAAAGAAAAAAGAAAACGAAAAGAGGAAGAAGAAGAACAATGAAATAAAAGATAAAGAAATAAACGCAAAAATTATATCGTCATTACTCATTTATTTACCTAAAAAATTCACAGATTTTACATATAGAAGTCATTATATCGCCATATCTTCCTTCCGTATTTGCAGACCTCAGTCACTGTTTAAAGAAAGTAGAGATAAAAATGTTTATTCGTTATATTATTTTAGACATTCATGGAAACAAAGAAAGGTGAAAAAAAGCTTTTCTATGTTTTTAATACGTTGCAGTGAAAAACATTAAGCATATTTGTTTGACATCATCCTCGTAAGAAATTTTAATTTTCTTCTGTAAACATAGATTTTTTTTATGTTCAAAGTATATTCTCCTTTTATATTTTGATTTTTGTAATAGTCCAAATAGTATTTTACTCAAGGATTTTCTCATTTATTTTTACAAATTCTTTGAGAAATGATTATAGACTAACACAATAATTTGTAAACAATATGATGAATAAACAGAACAATTTCATACACAATTACACACGTCGAAATGATTTAATGCTTGTTTATGTGAACAAACAATATATGAGTTTATAATTGTTAGCAGTCGAAATCTTATTTCTTAAGATTAAAAAAATAATAATAAAATTTTATTATGCACATAAAGTGATAGTATTTTAATTACAATAAAGTCTTTGAGCTTTATGGTGTTTTTCATTTTAAAAAGTTGATGTAAACTGGTGCAACGTACTTTGTGTTTCGTAACTTTCAGCAAAGTAACAAAGCAAATCTTTTGTTGCAATTTCTTAGTTTATTTTACCCTTTATTCCGCTATTCAACACGAATTGCAGATTATGCACCAAACATTGTATGTTTTCTAAGTTAGAGTTTATACTGCTGTTTTATTGTAAATGAAGTCATATAATAATGATTAGGGCTTTGATATTTAAAAAAAGCAAAGAACATACAAAATAACATAGCGTATTAATATGTTTGCGGTACATAATGTAAGGTAAAGGAAGGGGAGTCTGCGCACAATTCAACAGAATAATAATAAAAAATCTAAATATTAATTTTTTTCTAAACTATCCATTAATAATTTTGACTTCACTAGTTTTTTATGCATATCCATTGCTATTGTGTTGTTATGCAGTAATTTAAAAAAACATCTGTTATAAAAAAAAAAAAAACTATTTTGCTCAATCTGTACTTACATGGTTGGTGTGGTTGCGGACATGGGTAGGAGAGATTGTTACTATTAATGACCACAGTTAAAATGTTAACAATAATAATTACACTTAAATACATCGTTGTAATGTTTATGTGATCAGATACAGGGTCATAGAAAAATAATGCCTGGATATAAAAAAAAATCATCATATCATCGAAAGCTTTTATGTTAAATGAGTAATTATTTCACTACACGAAAGCTGGTGAACGCAAGTTTGGTTTTACTTCATCAGAATTCGTTTGCGTGTCTGTGTTACGCGCGGATTAGATTCGCAGTCGTCAAAGTCAGCCGCCGTGCCCGATTGCAGCTGCTCAGTACATGTTTTTTTCTTCGAAAAAGAAAGGTCCAATAACTTTGTCACGAAATATCCCGCATACCAAATCACACACTGCACTTTTTGTTGCACGGTCCACATCGTACTAAAACTCCAATTAAAATATTCTCTCCTAGAGAGAATATTTATTTGGATTAAAGAATCAGAAAAAGGAATGAAATTAAAGAATAATTAAAGAACTTTAATTAAAGAAGAAAAAGTATCAGAAAAAATGAAGCCCATATCAGCTTGCAAAATAACATTATGATATATGATAACACGTTTAACTAAAAAAATGGTCATTTATATTTTCAGTTTCAATGATTTCTTAATTGCTGACTAAAGTTTTTGTCGTCCGAAATCAATGCACTTATTATTGTAAATGGTGCAGCTGTCTTGCAATCATCTGCTAAAAGAAATACATTGAATCCAGTCACTGGTCGAAGTTGATTACTCGTAGGGTTCAGGGCAACCAATGCACTCATTCGCATTGCCCTTCGTTTTCTTTTATCCTTCTTCTGTAGCTCCGCTAATACTTTGAGCTTTCCTGACACATACACGTAGCTCACGATCAGTGTTGCCGAATCTGGCAGATTTTTGATTTAGTAATATTGCACGGCAGGTACCAGTCGTAGCAGAAATATAAAAGGATTGTTGATAATAATTTTCGAAAAAAATCGCCGCTAATTAGCCCTTAAAGACACGGATTGTTTGGACATAAGTATTGACAGGGGCGGCGTACTCTTTGTAGCATCGGATTTTAATGCCCAGATAACAACTTTTAATGATATATTTGTATAATACAATTCCCAATAGTAGTATAAAAGCAATAAACGTCAAAATGTTATAAACAGACTAATTTAATTAGAATTAACCGCAAATACTATGAAATTTGCGACTAGTTTGCATTGAGTGTGTCTCTCAATATGCCTCCCGTGTCTTTAAAAGTTAATTAAAACCCTATCTGGGAAAACGCGGCGTGGACCAAGGCGGCATTACAACTTTGAGATTTGTTTTCGAAGCGCGCTGAGCACAATGCCAACTTTAAACTTTGAATAAGGATTTTTTTAGCTATACTCTATAAATAAAAGATTATTACTACGCTGAATTTAGTTTTATGAAATCCAAATGAATTTTAAATATACACTACTTTAATTGTCCGTACCGAATTAAGTTCCTCGTAAACAGATTAGGATAAGATTAAAAAAAGTGTTATACAGAACAGCAATATTCTGTATTATTTGGCCTAAATTATCTTTGAACTTTTATGGTAAACACATTCATACTTTTCTAGTATTTTTCAGCTATGCCCAACCCTACGTTGCACAGTCTTTTTGACTTTATAGTTATTTGAACTGTTTAAACTAATTATGTTTTTTTAGTAGTAAACCTCATTAAGTTTTTCGACCAGAATCTTACACCATTTGTAAGTTACTGGTTCGTAAATGTCAGTTCCTGGATATATGCAATACTAATAATTTAAAGTGAAAACATGAACACATGCATGCGTCTATAATATGATATTATATAAAAAGATTTAACTATTTTGTTTTTATAATAAAGATTAAAGTATTTTTAAAGCTTAAATTCATTGAAATATATATATATATATATTACAAAATTTAAATTTTTGCGCCAAGTTTAAAGTATTTTATGTAAATTTTCCTTTTTCAGTAATATTCCGTATATTATACCGGCTTATTAAATTAAAACCCTAGTCAATTAATCTCTAAGATCTTAATTCATATTTATTCCAAATTGCGTAAATCTAAAAATGGCTCAATTATTTATATTTCTTTAATGAAAGTTTTATTATTTAAATTCCTATTAAATTCCGCTATTAAATCCCGGTATATCACATTCCCCTTAAATCTTTATTTAACTGCTAAAATATTATTCCGTCTTAAAGAAAAAGCCTACTTATTTCAATTTATTCTTTTATTTAAAATATCCAGGTGTAATTAAAATATTTCAAAGATTAAAACTTCGCAGACATAAATTCATTTCTTTTATTGTCTGAAGAGGGAAAAAGGGGTTATTTTTGCATAATCTCGACTACAGATTTTAACATTTGTTTATGCTTTAGATAGCTGGTGCGAGGATATAAGAATTTTCTAGAACAATCTTTTCAGCAGAGTATAAATACGGATGGCGGGAACCAGAGAGAAGCATAAAGCATATAGTAGATGGGCTGTGAGCTTAGAAGCTTTTCAGTTTTTAGCATGTAGAGGTGAACGTAGTGGATTGCAGTCGTAGCAGACTGGATATTCAATGTGATTGCTCGATGGAGGTAGTAAAATGTTGGATGAATACTGTTTATTATGTGTGTAGAATGAGGAAGCAACGGTATCGTAATGGGTGATAGAAGTTAGATGTTAACGGATTAAAGACTAGAACACAGTCAAGAGATGGAGTGTTTTTAAACTAATTGTGACAGGAAGAATATACTTTATTCTTTTTACCATGGAAGGAGTGAGCATCTTCCCTAGATTTAATCGTGAGTGTGGAAATAAAGTGAATAATGTTTCAAGCGACTGCCTTATGTTAATTCTTCATTTTTCTTTATTATTTTAAACCCAGTCGGCTGCCACCTGTGTTGTGTAGGAATGGAAACCCTCATTTTTTTTGACAATACCAACTACTTGCCGTCAAAATGTCACATATATATACAGGGTGTCCCAAAAAGGACCACCTTTTTTAAAAATGAATATTTAACAAACGAATAGAGTTATTATAAAAATTCTTGCAGGAAACGTATATGTGAAGTCTGGAATTTTGTTTAGAACTCTTTATTATGATAGTTCAAAATATGACCGACAGATGGCGCTACTGCACATTTCGATGACTATATGAACAAAAGGAGCATGCGTGAAGACCAGGCAGAAGTAGACATGGTCAATGAAAGTTCAGTAGTAACCATTTCAAGGGAAACAGTAGTTGTCGTTGCGTAAATTCTTCAAAATGGTGTATTCATTGGCGATATAGCCACCAAAATGTGCTATAGCGCCATCTGTCGGTCATATTTTGAACTATTATAATAAAAAGATCTAAACAAAATTCCAGATTTCACACATCCGTTTCCTGCAAGAATTTTTTTAATAACTCTATTCGTTTGTTAATTATTCATTTTTAAAAATAGGTGGTCCTTTTTGGGACACCCTGTATATATATATATATATATATATATATATAGGTATTAGTTACTGGAGTTATTCACCATATTTATTTAAATAATAAATTTTTAATAATTCAGTGTATAATTTTTGAAAATTTTGTCAATATATATATTTTAAATCTTTATTAACCTTTAAAAAAAGATATGTATATAGTTTATTTAAAATTTTGTAGTAGGGATTTGATCAATAAACTATCCTCCCAGGCGTCAATTAATCAGGGGGTACCACTCTATATCAAAAAGTCATAGAAAGCAAAGTATTAAAGGAAATGTAATTCTCTTAAATAAAAGTTTTTTAAATAAATTATTTAAGAAATATTCAATTTTCGATTTTTTAGAATTATTTCACAAAATTTAAATTTTTGTTAATGAATCGCTCCATATTCTTTTTTGATAAAATTTTTGAAACTCTAAATCTGAAATCCAAATTTAAACTTCCTAAACATTAGCATGGTAAAACAACTAATTTTAAATCACTTTATCAAACAATCGGTAAATATTATATATATATATCGGTATATACATATAATAATCGGCAAAAACAAACATTAAATTATACTTTAATCTTATTCAATAATGTTAACAAAATTATCATAACTCATTCAATTTCTATTCCAAAATTATATTAAACTGAAGTCAATAGTTTCGGACTGTTTTGGTTAGCATAAAAGAAAATTGTTAATAAACTTTAAATGCTTAGATTTAATGATTTTGTATATGGATTAAAATTAAATATTTTGACTATAGAATGGTTAATTTCGAATTTTAGATTAGCTTATTATTTACATTCTTCTATTCAAATGCTAATGATAACCAAATAATTATGAAAGTTTAAAAGCATTGTCATAAATTCTACCACTTTGATAAATTTCATAATTGACAAGCTCGTCAGAAAACTAATTTCGTATCTTCTGCAAATACGTTCTTCGATTGTTCTTAACTTATCAAAGGTAGTTATAATTGAAATTATATTATCACACATTTTATCATAGGATTTGTTCTAAATGAAAACTTTGTTCTTCGTTTTATTTCTATGATAAATTTTAGGGATCGTATAATAATTAGTTATCATATGTACCATTTATAATGTTAGCATGTTAAGCTCATAAATACAAATATATATAATACAGATTAAGTTAAATTATTCTATAGAAAGTGATAACATATCTTTATTAAGATTGATGGTCTTTTCATCGCACAAACGGCGACATTTTCAAAATCATTCACTATAAGAAATATTTTAACATAAAAAAAACAACAACATAGTAAATGATGCATAATAAAAAACATTGCAAACATAAAATTAAATTAAAATTAAATATGCTATTTGCGAGCGCGGATTAATTTTCACATAATTTAAAATCAATAACATGGTAAACAATGTCAAGAGACATCATGCATAATGAAAAACATGACAAAACATAAAATAAAAATAAAATTAATTTGATTATTTGCGAGCGTCAATTAATTTTTACTATTGTTACTAAAATTACCTAGCATCTCTTTCCAAATTTTAGGTAAATAAAGGGACAGTGAATCATTGCAAATATTCTCGTTGCGTAAAAATATCTCAATTGATTCCCGGATTATGGATGGTAAATAAAATCTTGATGGATAAATTAACTTGCTATTTTTAAAATCGATGTGTAAAGATTCTCCGCTGCATAATCTGGCCAAAGCTGTGTTCTTCTGTTGTATTTTATGTCTGTTATATGTTCTTTGATTCTAGTTTCAAGTTTTCTGCTTGTCATACCTATTTAAAACTGCTTTGTTCCATGTTCTTTGGTGAAAGGTATTTCAATCTTTATAAAGATATTTTATTTATAGCATTATTTAACTTAATCTGTTTATAATTGATTATTATGCATGTTATTATATATAATATAGTTCTCCATGTAATCAAAAAGACTTTATGCCAAAAGATATTTTAGATGTTACAAAATTTAAATTATTCGAGGTCTCTAGATTCAAAAAGTCATAATTGGAAAAACGTATTCTGAAATATAATAACAAAGAAAAGTACTGTTTTGCATAAACCAGATTTACCGAGCTGCAATGATTTGACATTTACTGATTTTTTCCAACAACTTAAAAAAAGACAATCTTTTGCAATGTAATTCGATTTTTAGAACCGTATGCACTGTCATCTACATTTTAAATTTTGAAGGTAGATTTTGAAAGATTTTTCAAAGATTTTTTGAGAGGTTTTTTGGACGTTTATGATTTTACATATGGATAATTTATCACATTTTGGAGGCAGAAAATTTAGACGCTTTAAATTTTCTCTAAAATATTTTCACTATCGTTTAAGCAATTAACATAAAACGAGTTTTACTTAAGTGCGACTAATTTTAACCTATATTGTTCAGTAAACAAATTGATTGCGACCCTGTATTTCTATCAAAATTTTCTTTGTCTTGAGATTTATCATCGCTTATTATATTTCCGAAGAGCAGTTACATTGTTACATTTATATATAACTTACTTAATATCAATTTCCTTAAAGGTTAGTTAATTTTAATGTAATCACTCATTCCAATTCTAGATGATAGAGCGTGCTATTTTACCTTTTATCGATTTCACTTTTTCTCTCGGCTCACTTTTTAACTAATATCTACAATTAGCTGCATTATAGAGCTTGGCTCTACCAATTTGCTTCTTTGACATTTATTTTTCATTGATGAGTTGTTTAGATATGTTTTCCATAAATTTTTATTTGTTTGTCTTTTATTTATATATTATATTTCTAATCCATACTCTGCTTTGTCACTAGGTTATGACGAGTTATAATTTTGTCATTTATAGAATATATACCGATGATGTTCGATTTAATAACACATCTTTACAATGGATAGTGCTTAGAAGTTAACTGGAAATTTTCATAACACAATCAAAGTTCTTTTTTTTTCTTGTTTAATAATTTTGTTCATTGATTTTCATACCTGTGATTATAGTTAAATTATAAGTATTATATATATATATATGTGTGTGTGTGTGTGTTCAATATATGTGTATCTATATGCGTGTGAGTTTTCAACATATGTGTATCTTTATGTGTGTGAAATTTCCTGAAAATATCCAGATTTTCTATTACTCATAAAATTTTGCATTCAAATAAAATGTCAGGCACTTTATATAAATTAACATTTTCTTCATCATTATCAGTGGCATTCATAAAACGTTTTGTAAAAAACAGTTTTTTTTCGATATTTTAAAAGATAAGATATTTAATAACAGGAAATCGTTATATATTATTGTGAGGAAAAAAATTAGAAAAAGAAATTAAAGCTGTATCCACTCGTTAGTCCCAATAACTAACGCCCCACCAGTGGCTGAGAGGTTCTGCTCTCGAAGCTGGTAGACGGGAGGTGTTGGGTTCGAACCCAATCGCGCCCGTCGGCCCAATCGTTCGGAGTTTTCGTGGTTTTCTTCGAACCGTGGATTTCCATGCGTTAATACGGATTAGGTTCCCTTAGAAAGACCTCCACGGAAGGCACTCCCCCCTGGGCCCATATCCCTCGTGTAGATAATTGGCCGTCAACAATCAACCCAACCCTAATAACTGACAATGAATGTTATTTTTTAAACATTCAGGTTAAAGTGACACGTTACAGTCTTCCTGTTAACCTGCAAGAGTTGTAATTCGTATACAGTTGGCATTTTGAAATAAATTTGTTCTACGAAGAGACGCCTCTATAACAGGCATTCCTTGATTTAGTCTCATGTCTTTTCCATTAGCAAAAAATGTTGGTGGAGAATCTCGGTTCATGATGTTGATTATTTTGTTTTGTAAATCTAATTCTTTCTTAGCTGTATGTGCAGATTTCTGCGTAACACAAGGATTACCGGAATGCTTGTATACCTTGAACAACCGGAGTGGGTACGTGACCCATAGATTTCAATTACGTTATTCTTGTTTTTTATGCGCGTTACAAACATAAAATAACTTCTGATGATTGATAGAATTATTTTAATTAAGGATTAATAGAATTTAGCCATTAAAGTATTAGAAAAATTTAATGAATAGATGTAAATAGAAAATTTAAACTATTAATTTCGAAATAGATACTTTGAGATATACTAACAGTTTGTATGAAATAAAAAGTAAAAAATATCATTTAAATAATGTCTGTACACATTAATAAGATGTTAATTGACAGTAAAAATTATATATGTATAGTTGCCTGATGTTTTACTTACATTATGCTATTTTCCATCGAAAGAATCCACACAAAATGCAATGGTCTTCGTTTCTCTTTTTGCAGTGCATAATCCACACAAAAATTTTAAACACATACATTACTAATCTTATTATCTTTCGAATGCTTTATCTGAGAACGTTTTTGGTTGTTTGAAACTTCTAGGACGTTTCATGGACGGTACTTTGCATATTTTCATTTATCTAACTGACACTTGAACTTGATTAAGATGATGAAATGTTCGGAGTTTTCGTGGTTTTCTTCGAACGTTGGGAAACCTTGCATAAATACGGGTTAGGGCACCTTAGAAAGACCTTCGTGAAGGGCACTCCTCTAGGTCCTATATTCCTCGTGCAGTTAATCGGCCGTCATAAATAACACCTAACACTAACACACCAGACGATGAAATTTTGTTGGCATTTTACCTAGATTTGTTACATAATTTATATAAAAAATTTTCACCATCAGATGTAATTTGTCACAAGACTCATTTACAGATAGCTCATTTAGCAATTTTATAATTTCCTCATTGGAGAGACCTTCATGGTACGAAGCCATTGTTGTACGTGTGGGAAACTCGAATGTCACTAACAGACTGGTTTTTTTTTTCGCGTCTTTAGTTTACACCTTCAAAATAGTATATTTACTTAGTTTTAACACATAATAGATGTAAGAATATTGTACAACATTTTAAATACATAGATACAATAACTTGAAATTACATAAAATCTCACACAAGCAATGGCAGATGTGTGAATCCCCCCCCCCCCCCCCCCAACACACACCCACCCTTTACCTAATGAATGCCCTCATGAATAGCAGGTGAAATAGATTTCCTTTCATTATCCTTTTGTTACTGAAGAATGTAAAGTTGAAAACACTGCTGAAATAAAAGAAAATGATGTTACCTTGTTCGTGTCAGCGATGACCCGCCATGGTAAGTCTAGGTGTACAGGCCTGCAGATAAACATGTTTTCGTTGGATTTCAATTAAACTTCTGTTTAGGCATTATAGTAAATATTTAGGAAAAGTCAAGAATTTTAAAGTTTTGTTTTTGAAAGACAATATTGATACGAGCCAAAAATCACACCTTTGGTCACAGTTGACCCGCTGCGGCAATTCTAGTGTTAAATGAACGATCCATTTTTATACTTTTAGAGACGGAAAACATCCCGCAAGCACTCCACATCAGTTGGTGATGTCTGCAATGTATCTCGTATTTCAGTTAGATACCTTATGATCGCTTGGATATATCGCTAATACTGAAATTAAAACCATCACAAGATAACATTCTTAGAAGAAACTGTGTTCCCCGATGTACTAAAAATATCACGGACAAATCTGTTTTAGATTGTTCGAAAGATCTAACAGTGTATATTCATACTTAGTGCAAGATATAAAATTTAAAGCATCATGAAGATTATATATGTTACATATATTATGTTACATATTTATATTATGTTGCAATTATGTTACATTTATGTTATAATATTATGTTACATTTTAGGTATACCGTGTAACGTTTTGACTGTAACTGAGATATGTTTGCTGTTCTAAGAGCTTATAAGCATTTAATATATACTCGACGTAGAACATTCGCCCTTGTTGGGGTAAATAATGCTTCATCTTATAAGTGGGAAATATAAACTTAAACTACAAGTTCCTTTATGTGATATTCTACAGATTTATTAGTTCTTTGTTTACAGCAATAATACTGCATTCCTTTCGCAGAGGAAAATTTCCCGTGTAATTTCTTATTTTCATGCAGTTCTTACAGAATTCTATGGATTCTAAATGTATGACATCTTTAACGGTTACTTATAAAATCGGTTATTGTTATTTCTTAGCATATAACGAGGAACGATTTGTTCCATATAATAGCAAATAAGAGATTCATCTCTATGAAGTTTTTTGTTTTAGAATTTTTGCTTCTGTGTTCATCTCTTTAGAAAAATGTTATGGTTGTTGGATCATAGGTTCTCTTTTTTCCTGGAGACTAGCGTAATTTCTCTGCAGGTGGATGTAAAGTTATAGAAGAAAAGTTAATATTTTGTATATCTTGGAGTGCTTTGAAGTTATTAGACATTGTCTTAATTTTCTTAATAAATTAAACTCATTGATTTTCAGGAAAATTATTGCCTTTGTTTTAGGTAAGATGTAAATTATTTATTGTAAAAGGTTTTATTTATAGTTCGAAAACTACCTTCTGGAAAATTAAACTGCCTTTTAGGATTTCTGGATAACAGAATTCCTGAAACCTGTTCCAAGTAATTTTCAATTGTCTTTCACAGATGTCAAGATTCATAATATAGGTCAAACAGAAGGTTTTTTAATGTTTATGTACACTTTAGTTTTATGTTCTATAAATTTATTTGTAATCCTTCAACTAATATAATGTTTATCTTTTTTTTTAAATATGTAGTTCTATTTAATTGAAAATAACGATAGATCTTTTCACCAGCTAAACAGTGCGTAGTGCCAGTAGCTGCACAAACTATGAAATTCATCTCTTTTTTTCTTAAAGTTAGTAAAGGGTTTTTTGATTTGTGGAAAGAGAATGGCAATAGTTTTCTTAAATAAATTTCAGTTAATGCTGCATCTTTATTTATGGAAAAAAGTAGGACACTTGGCTTTCACAAAAGCTTGTCGCTCAGAATGCTTACAGTTTAGAAGAGGTCGAACATTATTTTCACAGCATTTCTGAGAAATGAATTAGCACTCGTAGAATTCTCACTATTGCTAATTTTATAAATTTCACTTTCACACGTTTTAATTAGGGTTTTTACCTCAACCTGATGTATTCTAAACTTTGATAAAAATCTAATTTTTCTGCAAGCTTCGCAAGATAAATTAAGGGCTCTGATTTTGTCTAAATAATGTTCTTCATATTTCACGAGATGCCATTGGCTAGCCGGTATGTCTGCATCGGTATAAATGACCCAGCTGGAAAATATTTATTGCAATGCATGAGTATAGATTGCAGGTTGTTTGTTATTGTTTGTTCGGAGTTGTTTTCAAAACCTATGACTGTCGATAGGAAGTGATACTCTCAGAATAATAGAGATGGTTTTATTTACCATCGTTCAAAGTTTGGTTTTGTGATGATAACGACTAAAACTTACGTAAACAAATGTCGTAATATTTGTTATAGCCATGGTGAATGTTTTCACTGTGTATGATACTCTAAAGATTTGATGAACCTGTTTTCTTTAATGGATAACTCTAATGTTCAATAATGGGGGGAAATTGTATTTTTATGAGCTCTGCGACACTTGAGTAAAGACAGATTCAGCCTGCTATTTTAATAATGTGGTCTGCAAATATTATATATTAAAAAAAATTAATATAAGTGCTGTAAGTGAGAATTCCTGAATTATGGAATATTGTGATGGTTTATTACGAAATCTTCATAAAGGTCCCAGAGATAGAAAGTTATTGTTGTTACATAAAGTTCTGGTCATTGTTACAAAATACAGGGTATCCTTCAAAGAATGCCCCGGTATAAATGGTATATTATAACAATTTAACTTGGACTATTTACAAAAAATCTTACATCAAACTGAATGTAATCTAATCAAGTTTTTCTTAGAAATGTTCAATATGTGCACCTTTACTTATACAGCAGACATAAAACCTAATGTCCATTTTCCCTCACAGTTCTGTTAACAAGTCGGGAGTAATGAAAGCAATAGCCTCTTCAATTATGTGTCTAAATTCTGACAAATAATTAGGCAGCTTCGGAACATCGACAAGATCTTTATTATAAAGCCCAAAGAAAAGAATGCACGTTTTTATGCCAGGTGAACTTGAAAGTGAGATAAAAATAGCTCTGTGGTCCCGTGCATTACGAACAATCCAATGGCCAGGAACACCGAAGTTCAATCTCTCTTGTACAAAGATATTCCAATTGGGAATGGCTCCATCAGTTGCAAGTAAAGTTTACAAGTTCACACTTTACCAATTAAGAATTAAGCTATTCTTTTATTATATCCAGAGAAGCCACACCTGATACGCTAGCTTCGATAAAACTGAATGGTCCGTACGAATGATGTCGAGACGCAGCGCAGAAAACGTTTAATTTTGGGGAATCTATTTAGTGTTGTAAAAATTAATGAGTGCGTTCTGATCCCCAGGCAGGAATATTATGGGCATTTAGCTTCGCACATAGATGAAATGGTTACTCATCGTTGAACGCCACACCATCAAGAAAGTCATCTTCCCGATTAAACACTCCACTTGCAGAGTTAACATGTGCACTATAGTCTTCTGGCTTTAAAGCATTTACCAGCTGTAACCTGTATAGACACATGTGAAATCGTGTTCTTAAAATTTCCACAGTGTCGTCTTTGGCAAGTGAAGTTCAAGACTTGCTTCCGGAACAGATTTCTTAGGCCTACGCGCAGGTAAGATGCTCTGACACGGTCAACACGCTGTTCAGACACTTTTGGTTATCCCGTGCAGTTTTCGAATTGCCTATACCATACACGGATGATTTTGCCACACGAGAAATCCCAATTAATCTTAAAACGAAACACACGTTTAATTGAAATTCTAGATTCACCCTTAGCAAATTCCACAACACAAAACTCCACGCTCAGGATTAGCCAAATTGCGTACGTGGGACTACAAGATCCACAATTTATTTTTTATACATCTTAAATGCGAATGTATTTAAAAAAATTCATATGGAAATGCCAGTTAATTTTTTTCTGATTTCAGAAGTTTTTCCGATAGTGTACGGTTTTAAATATTCAACATGCCAATTAAGCTTTACACTCAGTTGTCGCCATTATGAATATCTGCCACTGAAAGTAAATAAGTAGAGAGTAAATAACAATGCAGTGCTTGTGAATGCGCTTACATATAACCGATTGAATTATTCTTTATTTGTCACTTTGAGCCAACACTCTACACCCCTTTCAGTTGATACTATTAAAATTCATAACAGAGTCATTTTTTATGGAAACGCTGTATTGTAACATAGATATATATATATATATATGTTGGGTTACTTTATATATTACTCCTCTTAAACGTGTTACACAGAATTCTAATTATTTGAAAATTTTCAAACATTAATATTCGCCTTGCGCTTAAAAATATTTCCCTTTTTGTCACTATCTGTAGAATGTTACAATTTCGTTTTCTTTCAAAAATATGTCCAAAAGATGTTCTAACATAAAATGTCATTCTAATGCAAGAATCAGTTCTAATCCTTTTTGTAAAGAAAATGTTTACTGAAATGTACTTCAAAATAGTTTCATTTCATGTGTCTTTCATAACATAGAATAAACATAAACAGAATCAAAGAAGATAAAAATATTTATTTTTACTTTATTTTTAACACATGTTTTAAAATAAGGAATAGATGTTAAGATATCAAGAGTTTGTGTTACAGTTGTGTTGTGGAATAAGTTTTCTGGCGAACATTTAGGTCCTTTCTAAGAATATCTTTCTTATGTTTTTTAATTGTTAAAAATTTTATATTAAAAATTACATTATTATCTTTTCTATACTTCTACTACCGTATTTTTAAATATTTCATAATGCAGTATGCATATATATTAAATTTGATAATATAATTATCATGTTTATTAAGTAAAAAATATATAATTCTATCATTAATGAAAATTTTGATTTACAATTTACACAATTATAAATTAGGTGCATGAAATATGAAAAAGATACTGTTGTAAATATTATAAGAACTAATGTTAAAATCACTGGTATGTAATTTACATTAATATTTGGGATTATTTTAACATAGTAAAGTAAAAAAATGTCAGAAAGCTCCATATACAGAAGAAATGCGTGGTTGTGGAGAGGAGACGTTGCTGTTGACATTCATATTATGTTAGGTTGCAAACCTATCTGTATTAGAAAACAAAAACATGCCGATCGGTACCCACTCCATCATATCGAGATTGGCAAACACCTGAGATTTTTTTTTTTTGCATTTTTTTTTTTTAATTTTTATCATCGAATATACTACCTTTTGACACCGTCAAATGGTTAAAAAATTTATCTTTTAAAATGCAGTTTGTCTGATAAGTGTATTTATCTAACTGATTTTTTATTGTTATTTAAATAATTGCCAATAATTATTTATAAATGTGTATCTTTATTGCGTGCTGCCCTAATGCGGACAATTAACTGGTTTGCACTTAAAACAGTATAAATATTTGAACACTTATTAAATTCAGCACTTAACCAATAAATAAAACAACTTAAACAAAAATACAAATTTAGCAGATATGTTGTACAACATGCTTATACACAGAAATAATCCGAATAAAAAAGGAAGATGTAAATAGCGATAGTGAAAATTTGGCGATTTATTGAGTGCTTAATGCCTTGATTGATATTAATATGGAATTATCGCTTTTAATACATTTCAAAATTTTATTTGAATAATTGATATTTTCCATTTAAATTTCTTTTGGTGTTGTTTGTACACAACTAAAAAGGTATATTAAATTTAATAAGCACTATAACATTATTCAATTGAAAATGGCTTTGACCTAGTATGTTCTGCATACAGGAAACTGTGTTCTGTAACACTAGTAACACGGGTTACATTTATAGTCTCTAGGTAAACTTATAGACTCGGCCCTGAAATAAATCGCCTGATCACGTTTAATATGTGACAGAAATTTATTAAAATCTCTGAATATATTTTCTCATAGCAGGAAGTTGAAGATTTTTTAAATAAATATTCCGATTCAGTCATCTTATATGTTTTATATGCAGCTTTTGTTTACTCTTTGAATCTTCAAGGTTTACACTGTTTCCAATTCTTTCATAATCTGTGGTCATTTTCCATATTCCCGACAATTTGAAATTAATTTCAGGTCCTCATACGATGGTTTGAAATGCAGGTTTTAACTGAAATGTTTTTATACTTTATGTCCATCAGCCATTTTTTTTTCCGTATTGTAATACGACAATATAATAATATATTATTGTTGAATTATATTTCGCAGATACAAACGGTATCTAAGGAAGCAAAACAACATTCTTAACAGGTTACATATGAGCAAACTATTACAATTTTCTAATAAATTATCATATTTAAAAATATGTAAGTTAATTTTAAACTGTTCATTATAATATCTGTGATAGATTTTTTTTTAAATTCTTTTTAATAACATAACTTTTTTTGTTGAAGTTATACTGAGAAATAAAGCAGTTTACCTGGGTATATTAATCTTATTTGTAATTGTTTACCTTTAATATTTTAAGGTTTTCTTTTTATTTTATGATGCTGTATGTTTGAAATACACAAATGCTTTCAAGTCTCAATAATTGTAAATTCCTCATTTAGATAGGCTATTTTGTTTCATTTATGTGAGCTAACTTAGTGACCACTGATGCAATGATTTTCATTTGTAAATTTATATATACAGTAAATTTCCGATTATCCGTCACTCACTTCATTAATCGAATTAGACAAATAATCGAAAGATATTACAAGACCGTAACTAAAATTATATTTCTGAATGTTATAATTAAAATTACACATCCATAGCTGCTAACCTCAAACTAATCTTCCGTAATACTTGTGTTAATTTGACCCTGGTTTAATACGTTTCAAACAAGAATTTTTTTTTTTCAGAAATGAAAATAAATATGTTCCACGCAGAAACCTGGAATAAAATAAATAAGCATTCTTGAAATAAATTTTCTGGTTCGAAATGTGGTTAACCTGGGTTAAATTAATCCAGACATTACGGAAGATTAGTGGAAGGTTGGCAGCTATGCATTTCTGAATGTTAATTTTATAAATAAGAATAATTAAAATATATTTTTTTATTTGTTATGTACTCTCGTTAATAATAATCATAACAAATAGAACGAAATCAATTTATCAGACACATTTAGAATTTTACTGAATAAATATCAGGAACTTGGAAGAACAAGGCCAAATTCCGAAATTGGGGTGCTGGGAAATCAAGCTCAAAGTTTTTCAAGTAGTGTTATAGAATAGGGTGCTACGCTTTTTAGCTCGACACTGAGAGAAGAATAAGGGTGAACAAGGGCAAAACGACTAACCTAAATGTTGCCTACATGTATCTGAGGTAGAAAAAACAAAAATAAATCGATTTTTCGGATTCGCCCTTGCTCTTCCAAGCTCCTGATATGTAGTACCTGTTTTCATTTAATGTAATCCATTATCCTTTTTTGTTTGCATTTTCTTTCTGCTCTTACTGCAGCAAGATTACGAATTCTACATAATACAAAAACTTGGGCTGCAAATGCTTTCTCTTGTATCTCAAATCAATTTATACATTTAGAGATCATTGTCTACATGAATGATTACTGGATGATTATTTCCCAATTCCTCACACTCCTCCTCTTTTTCCTGAATTCTAATCATTTTGAATAATTTCGTGATCCATTAATTCTTCACAATCAATACCATTCTTCTCACAACAAAGTCAGTCGGTTTCAGAAATATTTTCTAGCTGCCATTCTTGACGTCAGACAAGCATTTTAATGAAAATAGCACCGTCTGGCTAGGGTGTTCAATGCATTTGAATTTTCCCTTCTTGTTTCTGAAAAAAAAGGGAATGAAGGTGGCGGTTGATAGAATGGCGGATAATCAAAAGTTTACTGTACTCATACATACGTTTATTTATAAATTTCGTACAATAATATTATTGTTTTTGTATCAATGCAGCATATCTTATTCCTTTCTAAATTCAGAATGCTTGTATTGTAGCAACTAATTTCAAGTTCATTCAATATTGTAACTTTTACCATTATTATTACATGTCATCTTTGTTTAGAAAATTGGTTAATATTGTTATTAGAACTTGTTATATAAAGTTTGATTCAAAGGTGTTATATAT
The DNA here is from genome assembly GCA_963932465.1 of Maratus speciosus. NCBI lineage: Eukaryota > Metazoa > Arthropoda > Arachnida > Araneae > Salticidae > Maratus > Maratus speciosus. The sequence continues at coordinate 372,002,786 of OZ010791.1, read as the reverse complement.
ATGTGTGTGTGTGTGTGTGTGTGTGTGTAATAATCAGTCCTCTTGATTCATTCAGCTTATTTTAAAATAATTTTGAATTTCAAATGGTTTAGCAATATTTTGTAATCATGCAGATGAGACATGCTTGCCTTAATTCCTGTATTAGCAAATATGCATAAATATCGCTCATTTGGTATGTTCCCATTTTTTAATAAATTTATATGTAAAATAACGAAAGTCCTGCGCCTTATTAGCTTATTATGGCCTGTTAAAAGATTAAATCACACATTTTTTATGGTATCTATAAAAATTTGAGCTTCATAATTCTTCTATAAATTTAACATTAAAAAAAAAATATTTTTGTATTTTTGTATAATTTATTATAACAGGTATCAGTTTCATTTTTTATATTTTTCTCCGTTTTTGTATGATGAATTATAATATCCTATATATTATGGTTAGTTGCATTATATATTTCAGAACATATATATAAATATATATATATAAGCATACATCAAAAACTTTGTACGAATTTTAGTGCATAAGCTAAAATCTTTAACAGCGGTTTAACTCACAAATACATGACACAAAAAATCACATACGATCGTTTCGCGGATTCCCTTCCTCAGGGCGATAAAAAAGAGAAAGAAAAAAATCGGTTCGAAGAACACATCGGTTTTAGCCCCGAGTACTGGCTAATGGAATGTTTGAAAAAGCGAAAGAAAAAGTTTATATATCTTAAAGAAATGACGTTATTGACTTGAACTATCTGAAAAAAGCGCCACTGCGCAGGATCCCCCCGCAATAGCGAGAGAAAAAAGGGTGCTGGTCATAAGCCTAAGGAAGAAGTATATTTATGGATGTTGTAAGCTTCGTAAAAGTCTAGATCGAAAACTGAATTATACTTTTGAATAATTTTAGTATCTTTATAATTAAACTGGTGCTTGGAATTCCAACGATGTTTAGCTATTGTATAACATCTCATATTTCTGCATTCGAGCGTAAATCTGGTATTCTTTCAGCCTAATTCCAAGATCACTTTTCGTCTGCCCAACGTAAGAGAGGCCGCACTCACAGAAAATTACACCAGAATAAAATGCCCCAGAAATTATGGTCGTCAATTGGATCTTTGATTTTGTAGAAAGACTCTTTATTGGTTGGAGAGAAAACAACTTTGAAACTAAACCTATTGATAATACGAAAATTTTGCGTATTGATTTTAGGAATATATAAATTCTTTATTTTCTGAAACAGAATCAGTGATTATCGGAGGTTTAAATAAAATACTGCTACTGATATTCAAGCTAAATCCACGAGCGATGGTGACTACTGTAATATAGTTAATTTCTCTATTAAATAACTCAGAATTTGAACAAATTTTACGCGCACTTAAACTTTGATCAAATTCTGAGTTATTTAATAAATTCTTGCTTTCGCTTTTTCAATAAATACATTAACTAGTACTCTGGGCTATTACCGAGCGGTTCTTTGAACCAATTTTAATTTTTCTTCTTTTTCCCCACAGAGGAAGGGGATCCGGGACTCCTCGAATCTATCGTATGAGATTTTTTTTTGTGTTATGTTTGTACGTATTTGTGCGTTAAATCATTCTTAAAGATTTTAGCTTACATTTATATATATATATATATATATATATATATATATTCAAAACATTTACTTAGATTTTAGAAAATTTTAATCCCAATTCCTTAAAACTAATTACGAATTCTTAATGCAATGATTGCCATGTCACTGAATAATACAGAAAGATATTTTATGAAAAGAAATCATTTTATATTTTCAATTAAGCTTTTGAAATAGAATTAAATTATTTCTAATACGCTTTCATTTTGATAAAATGTTTACCTGATATTCTAATTAAAATTCAAGGTACCGTAACATAATCGTCTCATCAGTATTTCAGAGGCGTCATCTCATAGCATAATTTTGGTGGAAATGTAATGGCCATTCAAGGATAAAACTAATTTCCGCACGGAAATTCAACGGCAGATAAAATTACCTTTTGTTTGATGATGAGGCATTAACGAATAAAGTTAAAAATTCTTGTGGAAACACGTGATTAATATTATTATCATTATAAGGTTTACAAGAGGATGTGTACTCTATCTAACTAACCGTAATTAGTTGTCTGAACTATTTAGATGGGGTTTGCACGAACTCTTATTTTGGATTTGTTTTTGTTCAAATTGTTTTACAAATGCAAATAAAGTAATAATAATAATAATAATAATAATAATTCTTGATTTATCTCTAAACGGAAAATTAATAATTTTAGAATACGTCATTTGGAATGACGGATTTTTATATTTTCATTGTTTTTAATATTCATATTTTTTAATTTTAATATTATTCAATATTTTTAATTCTTTATTTTTTCTTAAATTAATTTAATATTCATTACAAATAGAAAAGAAAACATAATGTCCTAATTTGGTGTGTAAAATTTTTATTATTAAATTTTTTATGGGAAACTTAAATATGGGGTTAGAATTAAATACCGTACTCCAATGGAATGGCACTTTCTATTAAATCCTCATGACGATAGACAATTTTGTTCTAAAAATTGCATTGAAATTATTCACCAAAATCATTCTCAGTGTGTGTATTCTAAGTTACAATCGACGATAAAGCCAATTCTATGTAGATAAAACTGCACTGTTTTTTTTTTTTTTTTTTTTTTAAGACTTTTATGTGAGTTGCAAAAGATCAATTTTTGATAATGTTTACAAATTCGAATATTGATATGTTCAATATTATTAAATAATTTACGGTGGTAAATAAATTTTTCCCTTTGGAGAAATTTAGCAATTATAATTGGTTTTTGCCGAGGGGGCGGAGGACATTATTATTTTTTTCATGCAGATAGGAAAACGTGTGCAAATATACATTTCACCATAAGCACATAGATCACCTTAAAAAAAATTCGAATCTGATTACAATTTTAAGATTTAAAAAAATTGACATTTCAAAACGAAATTTTAAAATGATCCATGTATCTTAATTTTTGTGATATTTTCTCGATTCTATATTTTAATCACTCGAAAATCTATTACAAACAAATATATGTATCGATTTTACAATCTTTTGAATAGTAAATTATTTAATTAAAACGTTGAAAAATCAGTTCTGAGAAAAACAAATTTAAAGTGTACTAAGAGGCCAAAAAAAAGTGCACAAAATTAAAACGCTTGTAACTTCTTGAAAAATTATCGCATCTGTATGCGTTTGTCATAAATAACGTAGTACAAATTGGAGAAAAATAATACACACAAAACGAAATTTCGATTTTTGTGTCATTTTTGATCAAATAAAGGTCCACGGCCTCCTTAAACAACACAAGAACGTTATTCCATTTCAGTGATTAAATCCTTAAATCCATGATTTTTCATTTTGTTTCGAAAAAAATATATATCAATCTCGGAAAGGTTTATTACACAGGAAAAATAGTGAAAAAAAAAAAAAAAAAAATCAGAGATACATTTTTCATATAATACGTCAACGTTTTCTTATGTTGCACATCTGCAATATAAGTAAAAACTGAAATATTGCAACTAAGTAAATATTTTAATAAGTATAAATCTAAATACCTTATCTACTTCTATTATATACATAAAATCCAAACGGAAATTTTGTTCCAAACGCCTAGATTTCGAGTTGTACTGCATGGATTTTTACGGAACTTATACTGTTAGATAGGTATCGTTTCAGGGAAGGTTTTAAGCTATAACACATCATTCTACCTATATCAGTTATACAATTATGACGGAAAGTTCTGTTATTTTGGACAATAAGGTTTACCATTTTATTTCTTGGCGAAATTTATCGTTGATAAAAAAAGTCCTTCCGGCCAGTGCCGGGAGGAAGAGGTAGCTTTCATAATCCTTATTAAAAAAAAGCCAAATTATATCATTCAAACACACGAAGCTCAATTTAGTGGAAACCGAATATAGGAGATTCAATACTAATTTTTATCAATATAATGAATGAGAATTTCGCGAAATTAGTCAGCTTTATCCAAGCTGCTTTTCTTTGAAGTAACATGTGGAGCAAACATGCAAACCATGCTTTCTCCTTTAGATACAAATTTTCAAAAAACACAAAAAACTGATAAATAAGGAAATAACTTGTATTTAATTCTCACTTTTATTGTGTATTTTTATTACTGTTTATTAGAAAGAATTGCAAGCATACCTAAGATATTAAGCATAAAACAAACTAATAAAATGCATTTAATATTTGGAGAAATCACGTTTTGACCGAATTCAGAGGAGGAAACATGTTTTGATTGTTTGACAAGTGGATAAAACGCTTTTTGAATGAAATAAGTTCTAACTCACAAATAATACAATAGCATTATTTTATTTGAATAAATACCGAATTTCAGTTGATTGTTGTTAAAATAAAATGACAGATTATGGTACCTAGTAGTATTCATTAAATATTTACTAAATAAATACTCGTTTGCCAGAAATTCACTTCAAATTTTAAAACCAATATCTTCATCTAGACAGTTATACACAGCCCCCTCTTCTTTATTGCAGGCTTATCAATCATGGATAATGTGGTTGTATCATTTGAATATATCATCAGGTTGATTTTGCCACTGTTCACTATACATTACCTTCAAAAGTTTTTTAACATCTTTGTTCTTTTCAACTGGTATGGCGTGACTAAGAGGAAGATATTCTAAAACAACTCTTTGAACAAGGTAACAGCAACTCCCTTTTTAAGAAGATTTACATCACATTCTTCATTTAGATCTGGAAATCTATAATTCTGGAAGACTTTAACTTTAACAGTTCTCTTATTTTTTTTTTAAAACAATTCGTTTCAATTGTGATATGTATGGTAGGTTTCGAAAGTACACATTAAGGGACAACTGTGATTGGCAGACTGGAGAAATCACTGCTTGATTGAATGCAGGCTTTGGAGGAAACACTGTTTGATTGAAACGTCAAGTTTTAAAATTGATTTATAATCGGAGAAAAAATTTTTTTAGTAAAAAATACCAATTATTTCTGTGCAATTTAACACAGAGTTCATAAAAATAACATTAACTCATTTTTTATTTTTTTGTGAGAAAACACGGTTTGAATGTTTGCTCCACACATATATTTGGCTGCCAAATTCGGCAATTTCTTAAAGTGCCTGTCATTTTAAGACAACATGGTGGATGAGGCTAAGCAGTGAACACGGTCGAGACCTTAGTAATTGCTGTGCACATGCTCACTCACATCGGAATCGGTTAATATATAGGAGTGCTGTCGCATGCAAAAAATCAGATTTTTCAAAATGTCACCCACAATAGAAATTGAAACTGCTATATCTGAGCCATTTTTTAAGGTAAAGACAAACAAAAAATGCTCCTGAATCCTTATATCAAGGTCAAATACTTAAGAAAGAAACCCTTTTCAATTTCTAATTTTTTTGCACCTCACTTTAAATATATATATATATATTTTAATTTAATGGTCGCCATTTTGAAACAAGATCGCTGATGAATCTGGCCAGCGAACTTGGTCGAGGTGTTGATGTATACTATCCACATGCCTTCTTACATCGAAATAGGCGAATACGTGTGTTATCGCGTGACAAATACAAGATCGTTTCAAAATGTTAGCCATGCTAGAAATTCAAAGTGCTATAAATCAACCATTTTTTAAGATATAAACAAAAGAACAAATTTTCAGAAACAAAAACTGCTCCGGAATCTTTGTATCAAGGTCAAACACATAAAAAAATCTTTTTCATTTTCCAATTGTTTAATACCTCATTTTGAATTTTAAATTTAATTTTTTTTAAATGGCAACCCTTTTGAAACAAGATGGCGAATGAAGCTGGCCAACGAACTCGGTCGAGACATTGGTATGTACTATGTACAGACCAAGTTACATCCAAATAGGTTCATAATTACGCCTGTTGTCGCGTGACAAAAATCAGGTCGTTTTAAAATGTCAGCCACAAGAGAAATTCAAAATGCTATTACTCAGCCATTTTTATTAGATATAGACGAAAGAAAAACTGTTCCGGAATCTTTGTATTAAGGTAAAACACATACAAAAAAAATCTTTTTCACTTTCCAATTTTTTTGGTATCTCATTTAAATTTTTTAATTTTTTAATTTTTTTAATGGCCGCCATTTTGAAACAAGATGGCGGATGAAGCCGGCCGACGAACTCGGTCGAGATATTTGTATGTACTATGTACACACCAAGGTACATCCAAGTCGGTTCATAAATACGCCTGTTATTACGTGAGAAAAATCAGGACGTTTCAAAATGTCAGCCACGCTAGAAATTCAAAATGCTATAACTCAGCCATTTCTTAAGATATAGACGAAACAAAAACTGCTCCCGAATCTTTTTATCAAGGTCAAACACATAAAAAGAAAATATTTTTTCAATTTTTAATTTTTCGGTACCACATTTGAAATTTAAATTTTTCTTAAAAATTTAAATGGCCACCATTTTTAAACAAGATGGCAGATGAAGCTGACCAACGAACCCGGTCGAGACATTGGTATGTACTATGTATAAACGAAGTTACATCCAAATCGGTTCATAAATACGCCTTTTATCGCGTGACAAAATTCAGGACGTTTCAAAATGTCAGCCACGCTAGAAATTCAAAATGCTATAACTCAGCCATTTTTTAAGATATAGACGAAACAAAAACTGCTTCGGAATCTTTGTATAAAGGTCAAATACATAAGAAAAAAATATTTTTCCATTTTTAATTTTTTGGTACCACATTTCAAGTTTTAAAATTTTTTAAAAATTTTAAATGGCCGCCATTTTGAAACAAAATGGCGGATGAAGCTGGCCAACGAACTCGGTCGAGACATTGGTATGTACTATGTACACACCAAATTTCATCGAAATCGGTTCATAATTACGGGAGTTACAGTGTGACATAGGTCAGATATATATATATATATATATATATATATATATATATATATATATATATATCAATTTTGAACGGAGGGTGGTTTCGGGGTCTAGGGGTCATGATCGATGAAAATATACCAAAATTTTTTGAAATCGCTTTCCTCCGAACGGCTGCAATAGGTAGCTTTTTTGTAAAGAAAGCTACCTAAAATTGAAACAACTATTACACCTCGAAACATAAAATGAAAAACTGTTACTAATTTTAATTAAAAAAAAAGAAGAAGGAAGAAAAAAAGAAGAAGAAATTCGTTTTAATGAGTGATAATATTAAAAAACGAAAATATTTAATTTAAACATGAAAGGAAATGTTCGCAATGCTTAAAAAATTACTCAGTTAAAGTATTGCAATTGAAATAAGATTTGGCTCTTTATCTTTTGCGTCAGGTTAAGAAAAATGCATCTGAAAAATTGATAGGATGATATCAAAGAAGTTTCGATAAGTGCATGCGCAGAAATATTTGAAAAAATTATATAATAGTCTTCTCATGAGGAATATATAGAATATTCTTCTCGTGACATATAATATGTTTATAAAAAAAATCCGCAAAACATCGATTTAGCGTTTGTAAAAAAATAATGAAAATTTAATTTTTTTGGCGATTTAATGCTGGTTGGCGGCACAATAAAATTTTGAATGATACTTTTTTTTATGATAAATAACTTTTAAGTAAAACCTTTTTCTACTCTTCATACGAAGATAGTTATATTAAGTTTAACGTAATAAATACATTTTTATTACTACAGTTTTGTCATATACCTTTATATGTGTATATATTAAAATTTTATTATCGTAATTATGCGGTTTAAAACAAAATTTCAGTTTATTAATTTTTTTCCAAATTCAAAAATAATGTCCGATTCGGAACATTGGCAATTTGACTTCGATATTGTTAGTGTCAGAAATAAGAAATGAAGGTTATTGTTGCCATGGAAACAAGTATTTAATATAAAATGTTTAATGGTAGCATTTTTAATTAGCCAGCTACTTTTAAAACAAATTTAAAACGGTACTACTTGATTATCCCGTCGGCAAAATAACTATCGACAAAATATAAGATAAATGCCAATAATAACATATCGTAAATTTTACATTCACTTGACATTAAACACGGTACACGTGTTGTGCCATCAAGAGATTTTTAATTTCACTTCTATTTGTAATTTAACTAATGTTTGCAAGTTTATTTGTTTTTTCGTTGTTTAAAATAAAAATTTTGTCAGTTTGTATATTTTGGCGTGCAGTTTGCAATTTATATAATTAGGCGAAGCGTTTGGCAATTTGTACAATTTGACGAATTCGGTTGAATGAATAATCAAATAGTACCCTTAAAACATTTCCAGCCGGTGAAGCCATGTAAAATTAAATAACTACTGCAACACGCAATTTGTATATATTATATACGCTTAAAGATAAAAAATAATACGCTAATCCTTCGTTTATGTTTAAATTCATTGAGTTTTAGGCATTTAAACACTTATTTAACAAGCAATTTTCAAATGCATTTAAATATCTTCCATTTGGGATGGAAATGTGTTGGCTAGCTAAATAGCGTGGAACGTTCGTCTTTTTTGCGCCAAATACTCGAATATATATAGATTTTTTCAGATTTTCACTGGGATTCCGCAGCCAAATTTGACTGATGTCTTACCACACACATGAGTAGTTTTAAAAGTATTTTTCTTTTCAAAATAATTTGAGTACGCTCTTTAAGGAGACCTTCTTTGTGGTAAAAATTTTGTTTTTGATTTGTTCTTTTGTATTCCTAACTCTTCCATCATATGACTTACAGACGAAACTAGCAGATGTAATTGTAAAAATGATGGTACTTATGATTTACATGTTATATGTTTATTTGTGATTTTTGAGTTCACTTTTGTCGCCAAACAATTTGATTTTAAGCCAAAAAGATGTAAGCGTGAATTGGATTCAAGCGATGTTTACAATAAAGGGGATTTTGCAAGTGTACGAAACCACTTTTTGAGTAGTTTTTAAAATTCAAGTGTACAATATATAAATAGCAATTAATGTTTTAAAAATGGAGTCAGATATTTTAATTATAGTATAAATGTGTCCCACACACGCACATACATACTGTAAAATAATTTAATTTTAGACATTTAAAAAATTTCTCATCATACTTTACTGCGAAAGAACGTCGGTTTGTTTTCCCCAAATTTGTGACTTTTATATACTCGAAGTCAGATTAGCTAATATTGTCCATTCTTTTTTTAATAAAAAAACATATCGCCAATTTTCCTTATACAAACGTTCAATGCTTGCAATGTTAGGTAGTAAAGATTATTCTTAAGAAAATGTAAGCAATTATGCGCTAATTTCTATCACGAAAAATGACATTTTGCAATAAAAATTGCTTTCTGAAATCTCTTTTCGATATTCCATTCCATTCGTCATTTATTTTTTTTCATATCTTCTTTTAGAAATGTTATAAAAAGATATTGGATGAATCTTTCATAATCATCCACCTTACAATTGACGAATTTACTGTATAGTGTTGGAAGATTCGTTTACATTTGAAAGGAACCGTGAAGGGTAAATCCGATTTCAGAAGATTACGCGAAATTTGTACTTTTATTAATTAGCGATTAGTAAATTTATGTTTTTTTAGTATGGAGCAAACGGACAAAAGAAGATTTACTAATAGATATTTTTTATGTGCAGTTATTTTACTATCATTAAAAAAGCATTAATTTGAATGTACAAAAAAGTTTTTGAAATGCCAAAGGTGGCCAATGGAATAATATTTGTTCATTTAGCCTAGGTTTAAAAAAAAAAGTAGCTCAAATTCAATTAAAATTTCAATCATTATAAAATTTTGGCTGATGCACAGCCCGAGCAGCTGATCATAGTCACAAGTTAACGTTTTTAGTCTTATTTAGGCAACAAACTGATGAATAATGACGTCTTGAAAATAAAAGCATGCTTATTTCTCCGTCTCATTACGCTCATTAGAGAAATGCGAAAAAAATCTTCGGTTTGCCAAAAAGATCACTACTAAAAATTTTGCATAACTAACTTTACTTATCATTTGCAAAGAGTTTTGATAGTGAAACATCTAAAAATCAATCAACAGCAATTTGACATTATTTAATGGAACGTAGTTTGGAACGTAATTAACCCTGTTTTGTAGCTAACTCTGGTACATTTTTAGCCATACCGTTACGAACATTTCTAACGTTTCAAATCAAACTTGGTTGTGGATCCGATTACGGATGATTGGAATGATTTTATTGAATAAAAACTAGAGGTTTAGTTTTCTATTTGAATTAGTTATCGAGGTTATTTTCCTAGGTTAATAGTTGCATGATTAAAACTGGTATGTAAAAAGAAACGGCAGTTAAAATGACATTATTTTAATTTTATTCACACAATTCCGTGTTAAATATCCACTTTTACATGATTCACATATTTTAAAATATAAAAGTTAAATATTGTTTTGATTGTATTTACTATACTGGAAATCGAAGATAAGAAACTTTAGAGAAAACCTGCCAAAAGAAGACGTATATTGCCAAATATAATGCAACGTAGAGAGAGATTGTATTTATGTTATGAGATCAGCAGAAAGTACCAAGCTGAGAATCCCGGAGTAAAAGAACTAACAAACGAAAGTGAATAACCCGAACATTCTTTAAGTTAAATGGCCAATCTCTGCAGTCATTGTAATTCTCTCTTTTTTAGTAGTGTGGTGATATGATCGTAAAGGCCGCATTTCCCTCCCAAACTCTACATGATGTACTAAAGAGTTGCTTCTGAATTGCCCGTATTTCGTCTGACGCATCAGATAATATAATAGCACAATGGCGTCCGATGCGTATTCAGAAAATGCTGAAGGATCTTCCAGGTGAAGGTCCATATTAATTTAAAATACAGGGTCGGATTTTCCATTTCGTTTGATTGAAGGTTTATTTGAAAAATGGTCCAGAGCAGCGGGCTCAGCCTGCTAGTATATATATAAAATCCTAACGGAAATTTCGTTCCGAACGTCTATATTTTGAGTTCTACAGCACGGACGAAACTTATACTGTTAGATAGATATCGTTTCAGGGAAGGTTTTAAGCTATAATACATCGTTCTACGTAGATTAGTTATAGAATTATCATGGAAAGTTATGTTATTTTCGACGATGAGATTACAATTTTATTTCTTGGCGAAATTTATCGTTGATAAAAAAAAAAAAAAAAAAAAAAAATTGAAACGGCTATTACACCTCGAAAATTAAAAGAAAAATCTGTTACTAATTTTATTTCAAAGAAAAAAAAAAGAAAAAAATCCGTTTTAATGAGTGATAACATTAAAAAATGAAAATATTTAATTTAAACATAAAAGGGGAAGTTCGTAATGCTTAAAAAATTACTCTGTTAAAATATTGCAATTGAAATAAGATTTGGCTATTTATCTTTTGCTTCAGGTTAAGAAAGATGCATCTGACAAATCGATAGGATGATATCAAGGAAGTTTCCATAAGCGCATGCTCAGAAATATTTGAAAAAATTATATGATATTCTTCTCATGATCAATATATAGAATATTCTTCTCATGACATACAATATGTTTATTAAAAAAATCTGCAGAACCTCGATTTAGCGTTCGTAAAAAAATAATAAAATTTAATTTTTTTGGCGATTTAATGCTGGTTGGCGACACGATAAAATTTTGAATGATACTTTTTTTTAGGATAAATACATTTTAAGTAAAACCGTTTTCTATTCTTCATACGAAGTGAGATTAAGTTTCACTTAACTAAATACATTTTCATTACTACAGTTTTGTCATACACCTTTAAATGTGTATATATTAAAATTTTACTATCGTGATTATACGGTTTAAAACAAAATTTTAGTTTATTAAATTTGTTCCAAATTCAAATTTAATGTCCGATTCTGATCATTGGCAATTTGAATTTGATATTGTTAGTGTCAGAAACAAGAAGTGATTGTTATTGTTGCCATGGAAATAACTACTTTATATAAAAATGTTTAATGATAGCATGTTTAATTAGCCAGCTACTTTTAAAGCAAACTTAAAACGGTACTACTTGATTATGCTGTCGACAAAAAAACTATCGCCAAACTATAAGATTAAATGCCAATAATGGCTGATCGTAAATTTTACATTCACTTGAAATTAAACACGGTACACGTGTTTGTTGCATCATTAAGTGATTTTTAATTTGACTTCTGTTTGTAATTTTCTTACTGTTTACAAATTTATTTATTATTCCATTGTTTAAAATAAAAATTTTGTCAATTTGTATAATTTGGCGAGTAGTTTGGAAATTTATATAGTTTGGCGAAACTAGTCGACAAGATAATCAATTAGTACCCTTAAAACTTTTCCAGCCGGTGAAGTCATGTAAAATTAAATAACTACTGAGACACGCAATTTGTATGTATTATATACGCTTACAGATAAAAAATAATACGCAATCCTTCGTTTACTTTTAAATTCATTGAGTTTTAGGCATTTAAACACTTATTTAACAAGCAATTTCAAATGCATTTAAGTATCTTTCATTTGGGAAGGAAAGATAGGCTAGCTAAATAGCGCTGTACGCTCGTTTTTTTTTTTTTTTTTTTTTTTTTTTTTTTCGCCAAATACTCGAATATATTTCTTTTTTTCTTTTTTCAGATTATTACTGAGATTCCGCCACCAAATTTGACTGTTGTTTTACTACATACATGAGTACTTTTATAAGCATTTTTTTTTCAAAAGCGATGTTTACAATAAAGGTGATTTTGCAAGTTTACGAAAGCATTTTTAGAATATTTTTTTTAATTCAAATATACAACATATAAATAGCACATAATGTATTAAAAATGTAGTCAAATATTTTAATTTTAGTATAAATGCCTCCAACACAAGCATATACATATTGTAAAATAATTTAATTTCGGACATTTAAAAAATTTCTCACCATAATTTACTGCGAAAACATCTCGGTTTGTTTTCCCCAAATTTGTGACTTTTATAACCTCGAAGCCCAATTAGCTAATGTTATCCACTCTTAAAAAAAAAAAAAAAAAAAAAAAAAAAAATATCTCCATTTTTCCTTATAGAAACGTTCAATGATTGAAATGTTAAGTAGTAAAGATTATTCTTAAGAAAATGTAAGCAATTATGTGTTATTACTATGACGAAAGAAAACATTTGCAATAAAAATTGCTTTCTAAAATCACTTTTCGTTATACCATTTAATTCGTCATTTTTTTTTTCATACCCTCCATTCTTTTAGAAATGTTATTAAAAGATATTGGATGAATCTTCCATAATCAACCACTCTACAATTGGCAAATTTACTATATAATGTTGGAAGATTCTTTTATATTTGAAGGGAACCGTCGACGGTAAATCCGATTTCAGAAGATTTCGCGAAATTTGTGTTTAACTATTAGGAAATTTATGTTTTTTTTTTTTTTTTTTTTTTTTTTTTTTTTTTTTTTTTTTTATGCATCAAACGGACAAAAGAATATTTTCTATTATACATTTTTCATCTGCAGTTATTTTACTATCACTAAAAAAGCATCCCTTTAAATGTACAAAAAAACTTTCAAATGCCAAAGTTAGTCAATGGAAACAATATCTGAAATTTAGCCTAGGTTTAATAAAAAAGTACCTGAGATTCAAATAAAATTCCAATCATTATAAATCAATTTTGGCTGATGCACAGACTGAGCAGCTGATCGTAGACATAAGTTAACGTTTTATAGTTTTATTTAGGCAACATAATGACGTCTTGAAAATAAAAGCATGTTTATTTCTCCGTCTTATTACGCGAGGGAAATGCGAAAAATATGCGGTTTGTCAAAAAGATCATTACTAAAATTTTTTTATAACTAACTTCATTTATCATTCGCAAAGAGTTTTGATAATGAAAGATCTAGAATTAAATCAACAGCAATTTGACATTATTTAATGGAATGTAGTTGACGCGTAATTAGCTCTGTTTTGTAGCTAACTCTGGTACATTTGTAGCCATACCGTTACGAACATTTCTAATGTTTCACATCAAACTTGGTTGTGGATCCGATTCCGGATGATTGGGAAGATTTCATTGAATGAAATCTAAGAGTTTAGTTTTCTATTTGAATCAGTTATCGAGGTTATTTCACTAGGTTAATTTCCTAGGTTATTTTCCTAGTTGTATGATTAAAACTGGTATATAAAAATAAACGGCAGTTAAAAAGACATTGTTTTAATTTTATTCACTCAATTCAGCTTTAAATATCCACTTTTATATGATTCACACTTTTTAAAATATAAATGTTAAATACTGTTTTGGTTGTATTTACTCTACTGGAATTCGAAGATAAGAAATTGTAGAAAACCTGTCAAAAGAAGACGTATATTACCAAATATAATGCAAGTAGAGAGAGATTGTACTTATGTTATTAGATCCACAGATAGAACCAAGCTGAGAAGCCCAAAGTAAAAGAACTAACAGACGAAAGTGAATAACCCGAACATTCTTTAAGTTAAATTGTCTATCTCTGCAATCATTGTAATGCTCTCTTTTTTAGTAGTGTGGGGATTAGAGAACATTTTAATTTCAGATAATCGTAATGGCCGCATTTCTCTCCCAAACTCTACATGAAGTACTAAAGAGTTGCTTCTGAATTTCGTCTAACGCATCACATAATATAATAGCGCAATGGCGTCCGATGCGTATTCAGAAAATGCGGAAGGACTTTTCAGGTGAAGGTCCATATTAATTTAAAACAGGATCAAATTCTCCATTTCGTTTGATTGAAAATTTATTTCAAAAATGGACCAGTGCAGCGGGCTCAGCCTGCTAGTTTTATATAATTTTTTATTTTGTAAAACTTAACCCTTAAATGCACGAATTTTAGAATTGTATTTTTTATTTTTATATAAAAGACTAGACACCAGAAATATTACTGTAGGTTTTTACTTTTATTTAGTAGCACGACGAGGCTAAATACAAGGTGCGATTCACTGGATAGCAGTGAAAAATTTAAAAAAAGAAGGGGGGGGGATTTTCTTACTTTTTACAAGATGTATATTTCTATATTTATACAGTGGTGCTAAGAAGTAAATAAAAAGTGATGCAGATATGCATTCCTATGCATTTAAGGGTTAAGTTTATCCTTATAGGACTTATTAAATAATATCACAGAACTTTAACTAAAAAAATGCTATAATGGAAATACGATATGATAGAACTGAAAATTATGTGTAAATAATTAGATAACAAATAATATAATATCATACTCATGCAAATAATGTTTACATAGTGACTAACACTTTGTACCCCATACCGTGTCTGTAAATTTGATTCTAACACTTGTTTTCATGATAGTTATTTAATTTATGCTAATCTCAGGTTAAATTTCAATAAGTAATCTTATTAGTTTAATTTGATTTATGCTAATCTCAGGTTAAATTTCAATAAGTAATCTTATTAATTTAAAATTATTTTTGGAAAACAACTGCTCTAAGAGTCATTCCATGTCAATTCAACCAGACCTTGTAACCCGACCCCCAGGGATTTGGATGAAACTCGGTGTATATACTAATTCTATCATGATATGAATACATCAGAAATTTTTCCTTCCTAGACCTCATAGTTTGTGAGATATGGAGGGTTCAATTTTTGGATTTTTCTCAAATCGCACATTTCTGAGTCTGTATTTTTAGACTGCAGTTCCATTTTCAAAAAATTGTTTCTCTGGATCTAAAATGCGAATCATTTTAAAAATACCACCGTAAGTACATAAAAAGATGGAGATTTTAATTAAAAAATATTTAAAAAATTAATTTTAAATATGTAGGGTCAAAAACTTAAACCAAAATTTAAAGTTATGTTTATTTTTCCAAATTTTTGTGACTTTACGAAAAAGGCACTACACAAAAATGGAAAATAAAATTTTCAATTTCTTTTTGTTTTAAATAAAAGTTAACCCTTTTGGCTTTCTATTTATGAAATAAAAATGATGTCCTTCGCATGGCTTATGCAAAAATGTTGACTTATTTTGGGATGCTGTACCTATCAAGATACAGAAATCTTTAACTTTGCTTACGGTACCTAAATAATTGCTGCACATTTTTAATTTAAATTTATTAATCAATTTGATTTATTTTCTAAAATGAAACCTTAAAATCAGACTGATTTATTTATTTTTATAACAGTAGAAAATTTGTATAGTATTGGTACTTATCACACATTATCTGAAATTGTGTTGTTCTCAATCTTATCGCATATGTTTGTCACATAAATGTACATCTATCATTGGATTCAGTGGTATAGTATTTCTATATATATTTTCACAATAGTAGTATCTAAAGAATATGCACAATATTTAATGAAGGAGGGGTGTGGATATTGAAATCATTGATTTTTTTCTCATTTTACTCAGAAAAAGCAAAAACAAAAACTTTACTTTGTAAATAAAATAAAAGAAGCACTTAAATTAAATAAATTCAACAAGTCATAAGAACCACAGTAATTATTTAGGTACCACAGTTTAAATTAGACATATTAGAGATTTTTTTTCTTGAATGGTGCAATTCCTAAAACAGGGCAAAATTTTACATAAGCTAGAAGAAAGACTTCATTTTTATTAAAATTGAAATAATCATTAATTAAATCTAATACATTAATTAAAATTGCTTATAAATATTTAAAAAATTTAGATCGTTGTAATTTTTTTATGTAACAAATAAAGAATTTGTTAAATTATATGCAAATGTTTAAAGCTAAAAAATCAGATTAAACATTATATTTAAAAGATTGAAATTCAAAAATATAATTGAACTAAATATAAATATAGAAATAAATGACGTACTTTGCAGTATCACTTAGACTTATTTTTCAACATTCTTTCTTTGTGCAATTTAAAATTTATATTTATTATGCATAAGCAACTTTGAGAACCTTCTAATATATATTTCAATTTTCCTATCCTACTGCAACTCCAAACTTAATAACCTAACAAGATATCGGTATATTAGGAAGATCTTTGTGATTTAGAATCTAAAATGTCTTTGTATTTCAAAATCGGTGGCTATCCCCCCTCCTTCCTCCTCCTCCAGAAAAAAATTGTTAAATATCTTAAGGAGAAATTCTCTTCATTTTGGTAAAGGTTTATGAAAATTTGATATTTTTATATTGCCAGAGCACCCATCACTAAAGTCAAAGGCTTTCTTTACATCAGGGAATATCTATTTTACAATTGCTATCACTTCCTTCTGTGTTAAACGTACAAGAGTGACATCATGTTGCATATCATAAGATAAAATGTGTATATTGCTTGCTGATAATCTAATATTGAGAGATTGGGTGTACATAACAGTTGGATCAAGAGTGCGGCTTCTTTGGTCCAATGGTAACTTTAAACCTTACCTTGAATAAAAAAAGAAAAATTTTTGCTGAAATCCAACAAAACTATAGCTTTTTGAGGGCCAAAGTTTGGTTTAGTATCTTTTAAGATATTAAATTTCGTTATAAAAGAGTGGAATAACATTTTCCAAATATTTTACTTAGCTTGTCACAAATTTATTTAAAGGAACAGTGCTGCTAATACTGGATTGAATACCTAGAATTATAATCCTCAATTTTTTTTTGGAAATTCCTGTTTAAAAAAAGAATACAGCTCATGTAGATATACATAATATATCGCTTTTGTGCATAATACATTCTTAGCAATGCTAACTACATTTTCTTAACAGCCATGATTCTTCAATATTCATTACAATTATAAAACTTTTCAATTAGTTCAATCGTTTCTCAGAAGTTGTCATGACGGTCTGGCAGCATAATTAGTTACTTCAAATTCATCTATTATTTTCTTTTGCAGCACAAGGAAAAATAGATCACCCTTCTATTATGAGAAACAACAGACTAATAATAATTTGATTAGGAGATTTGAAAACACCTGCCTTTACTAAAAAAAATCATCCTGCCTTTGTCAGAATTTGTTTATACAAGGCAGATGTAGAAATATGTTTCATCCTGTAGAAATGAACTAGGCTTTGTTAAATATAAGGTATTTAAACTATAAAAAACATATTTAAAATGATTAAAATTATCCAAGATAATAAGATAGAAAGTTAAAAAAAAGCATTAAAATACAAATAAAATATTTTAATTCAAACACACATACACACACATAAAAAAACTTATTGAAAATATGATTGGTAAAAAGTCATTATTGCATTTTCTTATTCTATACCACAAAAGATTTTTTGTTTACAGTTATATTGTAAAAAAAAAAAAAAAAAAAAGGATTGTTTAAATAAAAAAAAAAAAAAATACTTGTAATATAAGAAAATATATGAATGAATAAATAATTAAAACTTTAGGATTATGCACAAAATTTAATGGAGGGAGGATAGACTGCAGTCACAGACTTTTCGCCCCCTTTTTACGCAGAAGAAAAAAAAGCAAAGCAAAAACTTTACTTTGCAAAATAAAGGAAGAAAGAAACATTGAATAATATATTCAACAAGTCATGGGAATCACAGTAGTTCTTTAGGAACCACAGCTAAAATTAGGCAGATTTTTTTTTCTTTATTGGTGCAGTTTCTCAAAACAGGGCAAAATTTGCATAAGTCATGAGAAAGACATCATTTTTATTTCATAACTAGAAAGCCAAAGTGTAAATTGTTATTTAAAACGAAAAGAAATTGTAAATTTACAACAATCTAAATTTTTAAAATATTTATAAGCAATTTTAATTAATGTATTAGATTTAATTAATGATTATTTCAATTTTAATAAAAATGAAGTCTTTCCCCTAGCTTATGTAAAATTTTGCCCTGTTTTAGGAAACTGCACCATTCAAGAAAAAAAATATATATATATAATATGTCTAATTTAAACTGTGGTACCTAAATAATTTCTGTGGTTCTTATGACTTGTTCAATTTATTTAATATAAGTGCTTCTTTTATTTTATTTACAATGTAAAGATTTTGCTTTTGTTTTTTCTGAGTAAAATGAGAAAAAAAATCAATGATTTCAATATCCACCGCCCCCCTCCTTTATTAAATATTGTACATATTCTTTACATACTACCATTGTGAAAGTATATATAGAAATACTATATCACTGAATCAAATGATAGATGTACATTTATGTGACAAACATATGCGATACGTTTGAGAACAACACAATTTCAGATAACGTGTGATAAGTACCAATAATATACAAATTTTCTACTGTTATAAAAATAAATAAATCAGTCTGATTTTAAGGTTTCATTTTAGAAAATAAATCAAATTGATTAATAAATTTAAATTTAAAATGTGCAGCAATTATTTAGGTATCGTAAGCAAAGTTAAAGTTTTCTGTCTTTTGATAGATACAGCATCCCAAAATAAGTCAAAATGTTTGCATAAGCCATGCTAAAGACATCATTTTTATTTCATAACTAGAAAGCACAAAGAGTTAACTTTTACTTAAAACAAAGAGAAATTGGAAATTTTATTTGCCTTTTTGTGTAGAGCCTTTTTCGTAAAGTCACAAAAATTTGGAAAAATAAACATAACTTTCAAATTTGGTTTAAGTTTTTGACCCTAAATATTTAAAATTAATTTTTTAAATATTTTTTTTAATAAAATCTGCATCTTTTTATGTACTTACGGTGGTATTTTTAAGATGATTCGCATTTTAGATCCAGCGAAACAATTTTTTAAAAATGGAACTGCAGTCTAAAAATACAGACTCAGAAATGTGCGATTTGAGAAAAATCCAAAAATTGGACCCCCCATATCTCACAAACTATGAGGTCTAGGAAGGAAAAATTTCTGATGTTTTCATATCATGATAGAATTAGTATATACACCGAGTTTCATCCAAATCCCTGGGGGTCGGGTTACAAACCTTAAAAAATTTGGTTGAATTGACATGGAATGACCGTTAAGCGAAATTAAGTCATGTCCGTGAAATGAAATTTAATAGATTCGAAATAGGTCAATGGAAGTCAGCTAGACAGAGGAAAAAATGTTGTTACAATGACATTTCATGTAACTAACACTGAATTGCGCATTTTCATTTGTTTAGATTTTCAACTTAATTGTCATTTCGGGAACTTTTTTACCCGACTGAAAAGAAGAATTATGTGTTTCACGCGTATCTGTGTATGTGGATTTCATTAGACCCTCGAAACACCCCAACGGCTGGATGAATATTAATGAATGAGGTCTCTATTAATTCGTCTTTACGGCCCGATGGCTATAGGCTAGGTTTAGCTTTTATAAATTCAAAATGGCGGCCGTAAAATACAAAATGGCGGTAGAGGCGAAAAAAAAACTTACGCACCATATTGAGTGGCATATCGTTGGATAGATCTTTCAAAATGAAGGCGATGTTTCATTGACTATTTTACAGTCAGATGTTCCGTTAAAATAATATACAACCTGAAAGTTGTGTATGTAGGATCTCTAGCTTTACTGCAACTCTAATAATCATAGACACCTATAGACCTCATCAAAACAGTGCTTATATATAGGAACTAACAATTAAACGCAACTTAAAAGTCATCAATACAAGTAAATAAAAAAAATAGTTAAGTAATATAAACAAGTAATAAAAAATAAATATTTAAAATCAATTCCTACTTAGGTCAATATGAGAATTCTTTTTCTCCCATTCTTCTTTCCTCTTGAGTGGCGCTTAAAATGCCTTGATAAACAAGAGGGCTCTCTCGATTATTGAAAATTAATTAACTATATTTAATTAATGAATTAATATTTGAAAAAAGTGGATTAACAACAAGTGTCATCCACTACAAGTTAAAAAAAATTATTTGATCTGGATTGGATAAATAATACGTATTTTATTCACGATTGAAAATTTGAACAAAATATATATAGCGAGAGTGTGAGCTAATAGTAGGAATTGAAAAAAAAATAGTTTCACATTGATGAGAAATAATTAATTTGTTCGGTTTTTTTTTTTTTTTTATTTTTTTATTTAATAGTTTATTATCCGCTTTATTTTCTTTTACCTTGTACGTATATTTATATAAATATATATATATATATATAAAGAAAGAGTGAAACTGAAAGACATATTCTATTTTATATAATATTTGCCTAGTTTACATTGAGAATGGGATAAAAATTTAAAGAAAGAACATTTTATCAAAGAAAATTCAAAATTTTACATTATATCCTGAACGCATTTCTTCCTTTGTACTTTATCTTCAGAACAGAGTAGACTTATGTTTTCAGAGTTATGTTAGTGTAAATAGAACAAATAACTGCAATGGAAATAATAATTTAAATCTCTCAGAAAACACCCCTTTTATATTCTTTTGCAAAATACATATTTGCTCAAACTTCTTACACAAGAAATTTTCCAAATATATTAAGGAAAAAAATCTTTCATAACATAAATATTAAAAGATCGTTTTGTTTAACTTATAAAGTCATTGATATCTTTTAAGACATTCTATATGTATAAATCACCATGATTATTTTATGTCAAATTTTAAAATCTGTTTTATGAAAGGTCGTATCAAATATGTAATTATTTGTAATAATAAATCACATTTTATTTATTTAAAAATTATTCACAAGTAAAGAAAGAAAATGTAATATTGGCATTCAGAATTATTGATGAGTTAAAAGGGATCAATATATCAAATCATTAATAATTAAAACTACTATAGGATGTTAACATGTTGTATTTCTAGTTTACAGATCCGAGCATCAAACTTTAGGCATGGACAACGTTCAATCAACACATATTTTCATCGAAGTTGAAAAAAAGGTTAATAAGCACGATTGGGAATTTAATAATGAAATCCCGTTACAGCTTGAAGTGGTATATATGCAATACCAGGAGGGGAAACCGGTAATGCTAGGAAGAAATTAGCTTTGCATTCAACTCGATATGACAATAAATTATCGCTCTAATGTTCATCCTCTCTGTTGCAAGGACGTTCTTCTGTTTCATTGGCACGACGATGTTGAATCTCCCGTATTAGTAAATTCGCCAGTCGCTTGAAACAATATTTCGACAATTCCGGTGTTGACTAACCATAAAAAAAAATCTCTAGCTTTTCATCAGAATATTTATTCACGTTTCTAACAGCTTCAGATATTTTTTCTTACTCTGGTTGCTCGCATTTGCATTGCAGATATGGCAGGGCTCCCAAAAGTTCAGTCACAAAATACCAATATTTTTTAAACAGAAATTTTCACTGTAAGTTTCTAAAACATTTACGCTGGTATTAACAACCGATTGCGACTTTTCAAAAATTTCAAGAATAATCTAAAAAGCAAACTTTTCTAAGAAAATACTGGTATTAAAATGCGCACCATATGGGAGATTTATGTTGAAAACTCATCAGCGTTTCACGATAGATATTTCCTGTCATCCTTGCTCTTTAAAGTAAATTTGTTCCGCTTCATACGACATCCAGCGGATATAATTCTGGTAGTTTAGACCTAGAGCAGTCTTCACAAAACAACAATTAAAATGATTCTGGTAGATCAGAACACTCTGCACTGCACAGTAATAAGCGATAAATTTGGGCACAAAATTCAATCGTTTCGTATGTTTATAAGTATTTTGCAGATCGCAGGATTCGCTGTCCAACTTCACAGACTTTTGGATTCGACCTAAGAACTTCGTTATTAAGATGTGCGATTAATTTGCGAATGTTCTACGTATCCTTATTAGTTGAATTCTGTTTTTGAGAACATTCTGTGGACTTTGATTGGTTGAATCATGTATCTCGAATCCAATTGAGAATTTCTAGAAAATTTCTTCAGTTAAAGCGAATATTTTTACCAAATGTCACCAAAACATCTCCAAATTTGGCAACATTCTTTCATTTGACGCCAAGCAGGAGTTTTGGCATGAGGGATTTTGAATGTCAATTTGCCCCATGAATTTCGCCAATACCGTCAATACTTCGACAAATATCGCTATTTTTTCCGAACTGTTGCCATTTTTGCGATTTCGTTTACTGCCAACTGTTCAACAACTTAATTACTATTTCAACATTAATTCCCATTGAAATGCATTGACCCGTATAGAACCAAAAATGACCAACTAATCAAATTTTCTCGCGCATGTGACCTAGCCCATTGACCTTCTCGTGCGTCAAAAAGGAAGGATAAAAAATTTAGTTTAAAATCATTGGAGTCATATTTTAGATAAAATTTACATACACACATGAACAGACACAAGATTTTTTCGTATTATAATATAGGATGATATGCACTTAATTGTCAGTTATCAATATACTTCCTCCCTCCCTCTCAGTTTAGCTGTTGCATATGAAATTCCAATTAATCTTGGTATCGTTGAGAAAATACTTTATATAGGTATGTGAAAAAGAAAAGTTGAAACAAGATTATAACAACATAGAGCAGATATAAAATTTAACAGACAATCAAAAGCCCTTGCAAGATTTTGTCCTAAAAATGAAATTAAAGTAATATATAATGAAAATGAAAATTATTTGTTCGTGTACAAATCCACAAAAAAAGCTTGATCAAAGAATCACTGGAAGTAGAATTGAGAACTAAAGATGTTCGCAATGAAGGAGTTTCTTACAATACACATAAGTTATGTTTAAATATTTTGAAACAACATTTAACTCAATGTTAAAATGCTCATTAGTTATCGGCACTAATATTCTGTTTTTGGTTTAATTATATTTTCTCTCAAGAAAATGGATGGTTAAATTACATGTGTATAGATGGAGCTGCGAAGGTTGCGCATTCAACACGGTATGTTTACATTTAAATTTTACAATCTATAAATATATGAATCCCTAGATAATGAAACTGGGGAAGGTCACAGAGACTGTCAGAGACTTTAAGTAAACTTTTTAATTATATGTGTTTTGTTAATATACTTTAATTATTTTATGGTTTTTGTTACCTTAAAAATAACTGTTTTCGGCTCAATTTGTTTCGGTATTTATTTGATGAAAAATTACAATGTTTGACAATAACCTGAAACTTGACCCGTGTAGTATGATTTTACTAAATTTATCTAAAAGTTTACTGAAATTAATGTCAACCTTTGTTTTTAAATATTCATGGCAACATTTTTATTTTAATATATTTCTTTGATGACTGTATGTTACACTATTACACATAAAAAAAAATACTTTTTAAATAATTAAAACAATATTAATTATATTGTATTATCATTACAAATTCAAACATAATTATTGAAAATTAGCTGGTACGTAAATAGTTATTTACATAGAAATATGTGAAAAATTTGCAAAATATCTCAAACGATACAACATTGTTATAGTAAATAAATACTTTTTCTAAATAACTGCAAGTTGAAAGATGAAATCACAACATGAACAGACAATTATATATGATTAATGAGGCTGCCGTTTAAAAGTTGAAATATTTACTGTTAGTTTCTATATTTTTTCGCATTTATTGATTTTTACAGAACTGTAGTTTGAATACATTTTGTAAGAGTAAACGTCAAATTCGTGAAAAATGATTTTCTTGTGATTTTTCAAGCGGCTATTAATTTAAGTAATGGTCCCATTTAAAAATAAAATTCAAGATTCTATACTAACTACTAAAGAATACTTTAAGATAAATTTAGCGATGTTAATAATAAAAAAGTATATATGTATTCAAGTGAAATATGCACACACTTACCAGTTACACACATACAAAGATATATATGTAGGAAATTACGTGTAGGAGAAACTGGGGTTGTTTAACATAATAATTTAAGTTTGCTAATATGAGAAATATGACCTTTTCAACTAGTCAATTCCATTTTAGAAATTTTTGTTGCACTTATACACATAAGGTAGAAATTGGTAATTTTCAATATTTTTTTATAAAGTAAGTTTTTACTATTTGACCGTTGTAAGCTCCTGTACTTGTTGTAAATAAAGTTTATAAATATACTTTTGGTTTAATGTACACTTTGTTTAAGTGTATTTTATTTAAGCATATGATAGTTTCGGAAAAACTGACTGTAACGTTAAGATAGTTAATTAGAAACTCGTATATCTACACATATGTGATGTAATACTTTTCTTAAATATCAGTTGCGGTATGTTTGAGCCTGTGCATTTTAGAATGTTTGACCGGATAAATCTCCCTCCTTCTTACATCAAATGAAAATCAAATTTCAAATCATTTGCTTATAAGGCACAAAGGCCAACCTAGTGAAAAAGATTCCATGCCGGGACTCGAACCCGGGCCATCAGTATAGCGCACTGACGTTCTAACGACTAAACCACATGGAACGATACCCAGCCTGGAACTTCTCACTATTACAGGTTGGCAAGGCTACAAACGCAATACAAGATGAGATATCATTCCGCGAGCCACCGACATGGAGCAAACATAGACTTGTATTTGGTATCAAGCAAATAATTTGAAAATTGATTTTCATTTGAAATATTGTATGCAAGGTGATTGTCTCTCTGGAAAAATTTCCATATATTAATATAGATTCCCTCCTTCTATCTAATGTAATTGAGAACATTTTAATAGGGGGGGAGTAGACATATTTGGACAGCTGCTTTAAATGAACCGCTACAATCCTGGTGTTAATTACCGAAAACAAAGCCTCTACCACTCAAATACAAATCATCAGAATGACGTCATTTAAGGTTAGAAGAAGCACCCGCCAACAACGTGCTTTTTCAGACAATTTTGAAAAACAAAAAATTAGCTCTTTTGATCTAAGTGTTTCCTACTAAATGTAAGAGAATTCTTTAAAACAAAGGTAGGTTGTTGTGTTTTCATATACATATCTAAATTCATGTGTTTACTGCGCGTATTTTTTACGCGTGTTTATTTGCTTTCGCTTCTGTGCTCAGTCTTGAGATTATCTGTTTTAAAAAAAATGACGAAGTTGCCTTAATTGGCCCAATTTGAATTGTTTAAATTGGACAAGATACAGGGTAATTAATACACAGCTGGTTCATCATTTATTCCTGACGAGAATATAGAAGCTGTAGATAGATCCGTTGATTTTCCCGCTAGTGAGATTTCGGAGTCAGAGTCAGTAACCATGAAACCTACTAGAACTAAGAGTGTAAAAATAAATGATGAAAATGACATACACAAACAATCTGGAAAGCAAACATCATTGATAGCATAAGTTGTAAAAGGAAGTTGCTTTTGGAAGTTGTAAAATTAGTTGAATAGGAAACGAAAATGAAAGTGTAAGTTGTGAAAAGATTCGACCGCAAGAAGGCTGCAACTGCAACCCTCCCAAAAAAAAGAAAGATAAATAATCGTTAGAAATGTTATCTCCCTTGCCAAAATAATTTAGTCAAAGTACAAAGGGAGCCAAAAAACAGATGTGTCAACAACTTTGCCATATAAAGTAAACCTTCATCTGAAGAAACAAACAAACAAACAAGAAAAAAAAAAGTCAAAAAGAAATCTCTCATAACACAAAAGTTTTTAAAAATACCCGTAATTTAATTTGAAAGAAAAAGATGGAAAGTAAGAACTGCAGATTAATTTTCAGATCTTATATCTGAAACTTATGATTTTAAGACACAAGGCTTAGCAAACTTCTGATGCAATATATATGTATATATATATATATATATATATATATATATATCTAATGATTCAGAATCTAAAATGAAAAATCAAGACGGTGATGATTGGTTTTGCCTAATTTGTAAGAGAAATAAAATAGCAGAAATGATTCATTATCCAGATTGCTATATATGATTCCATGTTGTATGCGCTGGAATAAAAAATTAACAAGCAAAATTCGTATGCAAACCTTGCCCACTTCTTACATGATATCCAAATATATGGAAATTCGTTCCATAATTTATAATCTTAATTACTTATATCTTTGATTTATATTTTGGATACATTTTGATTTAAAACAATTACTTTTACTTTCAGACACATGATTTCATTATATTTAATTGCTGTGTGTTTTTTACCTTGATTGAAAACTTTTATTTTAATAAAATTAGTTATAATTCCTACTCATTAATGGTCCAAATTCGGCTACTCTCCCCTAACTGCAATTCACTTTATAAAACATTTATAATTATCATTTCAGATAATTAATAGCATAATGTACATAAATGTTTCTGAATTAATGATTATAATACAATGTTTCACTTAAAGTTGAATTCAAAACCACCTATTAATACTTTATGTAAAGCACATGTTCAAACAGAACTGCTTTATAGTTTCTGTATTTTTTTTTAAGAATACAACTACATAAATATAAAAAAAAAAACTATACTATTTGCATATTATAGCTTGTACTAAAGTTATTGCATTAATTTCTTTTGAGGATGTCTTTTTAACTATCACGGAAATTTTATTATTTTAAGGTTACATAGGCTACTAATCTGTACCATCTAGAATACTTCATTCAAATTACACTGTCCCGGTAATCTTTATAGTCCAAGTGTTGAAAATATATTAATCTAAAATACTCCAGTGCATCTTATTTAGTATATAAAACTTACATAACCTCAAATCTCATTTGAGTTATACATGCCATAAATTTATAATGCCATATATTCTACATCCTGTATTATACAATATATAAATTCAGAATGATATATTAGCAAAGATAATATTGTGTCTTGTTCAAAGACATAATAATAAGTATCGCTGAAATATGCTATTATATAAATATATTATATAATGTATTTAATTGAGAATAATATTAAATGTTTTAGTTATGCATTATATTTGCTGTACTTATTACTATCTATATTATAAAGGACAAACATATCTGTGTGTAACGCATACGTCATTCTGTGAATGGCAACATTTTGAAATTTGAAATGAAATTTCGGCTTTGCAATTTTCGCTACTGCAAATTTTTAAACTTCTAAACATCCCACATTTTAAATGTTTATACCGTCGTATGAAGAAAAAAATAAACTTTTAAATGCAATTTGTTTGAAAGCTGTATCTCAATTTATTTTTGAGATATTAATTTTTTTATAGTTTTTAATACCAATTTTCTAATCGTGGCAACTGAAGTACTTCATTTCTATTAAAAGTGATTTAGCTATCTTTATTGATTATATTCTTACTGATGCCATTTTCTCATTAAAAAAAAATATCTTTTTTAAAAATTTTAACAGAAAATGACGTTACGCTTTAAAAAAGACACAATTTCCCTGATGCTGCTGCTATATTCCACTATTTTTTTATTTGGCTGATATTGAGTTTGAGACAATATTTCTGTGACGTCACGAAAGGTAAAATGGCGACTTTTATAGTCTCGATCCGAAACGAAGAATATGGTCCATAGGCAAAATATTTCAGCAACAGAAAATGATGTTATATTTAAAAGAAAACGATAATTTTATTTGATAAAATGAGATATTTCCCCTTGAATACGTCTAAAAGTAAAATTTTCTGGGATTTTTACACGCAGGTACAGAGATTATACTAAGACCTCAAATCACGAGTGGTAATTTTAACATGGAAAGTTGTAATAGTTGACAAACGTGACTTCAAGTTTGAAAATGTATTTATTAATAACCGTTAAAATGTTTTTAAATGGTTAATATGGATGTGAAACGTGGAAAATGACTTGATTCGGTTTAGATTTAAAGGGGGAGGGTTTTCTATGATTATGTCAAGGAGATATCATTTTTGCTGATTTTTCATTCCGTAATACCAAGCATCAATTGATAACTTAATCAAAATTACTTATCTTGATTATATGCTACTGATTACTCATATGAATAAAATTTAATTTTTCATTAATTTTAACAGTTGAAAAAAGTATTTTGTTAATCTTAGGTTAAAATATGTATTTGAAGAGTTAAACTAACAAGTGTAAAATGGGTTTTTTATTGTAATTATTGTTGTCGATGTATTAAAAATTCCATGCAATAGTTCCTGTGTAAACATTTTTTTTCGTCGAAATTCGACGGTTCCACCTCGTTTATATAATCACATTAAGTGTACGTAATAGTGTGAAAATTACTTAATCATTGATCATTGCATTCTTTTAAAACAAATGATTTTATTACTCAATTTGAATATTCTTGAAATGAATGACATACATCAGTCAACTTAAAAAGAAATGTTCTACATCGTAAAATATCAACTCTGAACACAATGAATTTATGGTAGTCCGACTAGTAAATGAACACTTGAGCACATTTTTTCATTAAATGTTTGATAATATTTTAATTAACACTACCTTTTGGTGTCTGACAGTGCAAGTGGATGTGTTGGTGTGCAAAGGATTAAAAAGTAATAAAAGGAAGTTTATATTTTATTTGTTTGTGTTGTTAAGAATGTCTTGATAAAAAGCTATATAAAAACCAAGTAAATGAACAGTTCTTACCAGTGAATGAACGTAAATTTTTCCTGTGAATGAAAAGATAGTAATTTAAAAACATTTAAGTTCCATACTATGTTATTTATTTTACGATATGTACAAATAACTTATAACATGTTTTTACTGAATAACGTTTTTTTTAAAACCCAGAATGATTATTAATGAACTTTATCAGTATTACATATACGATCACCACAAAAACTGGTGAGAACAAATTTTCTCTTCAAGGTATTTCTGGAGTTCTTGGAATCACTGTCGAATGCTATCATCTGTGAGACAAGTTTTCCCTTTTAAAATTATTTCTGTATTACGTTGTGTTGTCCTTGGATGTAATTTTAGAAAAATAATCGCTCAATTCTCCCCTGGATGCTGCCTGTAAATGGATTTTTTCTCCCTATTTGTTTCATGACATTGTAAACAGTATCTTTTCCTTCATACTTATGCATTGGAAATGCAAATTTCCCTTTTCCAACTATCCAATCTTTAAGAGGTTTTTAATCTCCAAAGGACAACACATTTAGTGGTACTTTTACACCTAACTTCAATTGTTTTCCCTCGTACTTTCATAGATAATGTTGCTTTTGGAATTTTAAAATAAAGAGATGCCTTGTACAAACTGAGTTGACCTGACCTGGGAGCTTGTAAAGCATTTTCATGGTCCTCTATGGAGTGATTGAACCTTCCATATTTCCTTTTTGAGGAGTCTTCTTTGTCATCAGTGAGAATATTTTTATCAATCATTTAAAAACAAGGAAAAAATAAAACATGAAGCACATAAATAATTTGCACTTAAAAATGTGTGTGTATGTTCGTTTGTTATGTTTTTATACCTGTTAACTTTTGATTTGTTACTATTGTTGAAGACATTAAATTCAAAATATAGTCTATAAAAGAAACTATAGAAACAAAACCCAAAAAGTTCATTCACAAAGAAAAGTAGTCAAATGTATTCCTTTCAGTGAATGAACACCTGTATTCAGTAACTGGTTAGAGACTTTTTTCTGTTCATTTACTGAAATTATTGCATATATAATGAATAACACAATAAAAATAAGCACTTTTGTTTAATTTTCTGTGACACAGACAAATCCTAGTGAATGAACAGGTGTTCATTTATTGGAATTTTAACATTTGCCTAGCCAGTTATTAAACTCCCTTATTCTCAAATTCTGCTTATTTTACAATGATTAAGAGAATTAGAAATATATCTATAATATATGTATTTTATGTGTATTCACTGACATTTGCGCATAATGCAAATAAAACAAATAATTTTTATGAAATGCATAAAATGACATAGCACTTACCTTATTATTTCAGGTCCCCAGGGGAAATACCTTTTTTAGGTATTTACGGGTTTCGCGACCCCTGATTCCCGAGCGATCTTTCTCCTTGTCTTCTTCTCTTCTTGGTTGTCTATCCTTTTTGCTTTGTCTCACAATTTTTAATATTCTCTTTTCAGTTTGTTATCACTCATTCTTCTTGTTCATGATTGATTTTTCTACTAATGCTTTTCTTCAGTTTGTTCCATGTTCAACTAACCTTGTTTTTGTTCTTTTGTTTAAAAAAAAAATACTAATAAAAAAATTACAAAAGCGTAAAAAAGACAAAAATACGCCTTGTTTCTAAGTTCTTACACAGTACTTTTTCTTTTTTACAATAGTGGTTTTTTTTTCGTGAGACACTTGAGGTTTTTTTAATCTCATCGTCTTGGTTCTACCTTTTTAGGCTGATCTCGAGTCCCAGAGTGCAGGGCATTTCCGAATTCCGGTTCCGTGATCGGTGGACGCCATACTCTATGGTGGCGGTTAGGACCTACACCGGGAGACTGGTGGATTTCGGCGTAAGGGTTTGTACGTTGGACAGAGCTGTAAAGGCTTACCTACGATTACCTGGTTCCAATGTGAAAGAACTGGATATTAGGAAATGCTATCGAGTTTAATAAAATGTTCGAAAAACGTGGAAGTTTGTTTTGAATAGTTTTCGCCTTTTTTAGACCTGCGCCTAAAGTAATGGTAAGAAGAAGGGTCGGTGATCAGGACCGATCCCTGGTGTTTTCCTAATTGTCTCTAAATGTGGCTGCAACATTAGGAAATAAAACATGTGATGTGGAGGCCCCACAATCGAATAACGAGAGAAACGATGCATTGAGCTCTAGCTCAAAAACTGCTTCTGGCTCAGAAGTAATTGTTAATCAAAGCAAAAAACAATCATGGGATGGCAGAGTTGATGTTATTTCTAATGCGGAATGCAAAAATGCCAACTCTAATGCAAGAAAAGCTGAAGAAAGATTTTTTTGTAGTGAAGCGCCAAGAAGGAAGCTTTGACAAAGCATCGCCTTTTTTTATAAATAAATCTATCCTTGGATTGGTTGGTGAACCAAAAACAATAAAAAAACTCCGGACAGGTGAACTTTTAATCGAAGTAAGCAATGACCAACAAGCAGCAAACTTAAAGAAATGTACTCACTTCGCAAACATCGCAGTCACCAATTCACCACATAGAACCTTAAACAAATCTTGTGGCGTAATCTCAGAGTCTGATCAGTTGCATGTTACTGAATACGAAACAGTAGACAATTTAAAAGACCAAAACGTCATTGGAGCGAGAAGAATACAAATCTACCGTCGGAACGCACAAACACCGTCTACTTAAATACAAATACCTACCAAACATATTATAACTTGCATTTAGCACACCCAATTTACTCAAATATATAAAAGCCGTATATCTATCATGTTCCGTTAGACCGTACATACCAAACCCACTGCGTTGTTTTAAATGCCAACGCTTTGGGCATTCAAAAACCTCATGCCGACGTAAGGAAACCTGCGGTCGGTGCAGTGGAATTGGACACGTGAGTGCGCAATGCAATGTTTCGCCTTGTTGTGTTAACTGCAAAAAAGATCATCCATCTTACGCTAAATCGTGTGAAAAGTGGAAAAAGGAAAAAGAGATACAGACCATACGCTCAAAAGTATTTCGTACCCTGAAGCCAAAAAAATAGTTGAATTCAGGACCCCCAAAGTTGGTGTGTCATATGCTGCTGTCTTATCTAAATCCCTCCATAAAACTTATCAAACTATTGCAACTCAAACCGAATTCACCACTAAAACTAGCTGCCAACCTAATCAAAAAGAAAACAACATATCTAATATTTCTGGGAAGACAAATAGTTCAACACAATCTGCTGTTCCTAAGCCACCGAAATCTCTTCCTCCTAAGTCAACAAAATCTGTTCCTTCTAAATCGCCACAAAATGCGTATTCAAAAACATCACAATCTTTTATTTCTAAACTTCCGCTCAGTAAAAAATGTTCTCAAAATACAACAAAAACACCATCCTTAAAACCAAACCGTAGATCTGATGCTGAAAATTTAATTACCAACTATTAAATCCACTGTGTCATCAGAAATTACAGCCATAAAGAAAAAGAATAACACATCCAAAAATGAATCCCATCGAAAACAGAAAGACAAAATGGAGGAGGATGATGTTGTTGCTCGTCACCCAGATTCGGATGAAGAATTTAACGATAGCGATAGTATGTATACTATCTCCGAACAAAATGACGCAGATAAATTTATCAAAAAAAAAAAAAAAACAATCATGAATAATATTATTTCGTGGAACTGCCGTGGTTATTACAGTAAATATGACGAAATCCGTAATATCCTTTCCGACCATCAACCTTTATGTTTAGCTCTGCAGGGAACGCATTTAAAACCCAGTAACAAAGCCAAATTACGCAGCTATGCAACTTAGAGAAACGATTTTACAGGTAATGAAAGGGCCACTGGTGGAGTGGCTCTTTATGTCTCTCGCAGCTTACCCCATAATCATATCAATTTAAATACAAATCTTCAAGCTGTTGCAGTCCGTGTACATATAAATAGGCTAATTACTATCTGTACTGTTTATTTGCCTCCAAATCAACCTATACAACCTACAAATCTTGATAATCTCCTTCTCCAACTTCCCACTCTTTACATCCTTGTTGGAGATTTCAATGCACACAGTCAACTGTGACAATAATGACTCTAATCACCGTTATGATGTAATTGAGGAAATGATCTCTGACAACGACTTATGCCTGCTCAATAATGGTGATCATACACATTTTCACGAACCAACTCGCACTTTTCATGCAATAGACCTTACAATCTGCTCCCCATCTGTTTATCCATTCTGGAACTTCTGGGTCTCAAATGATCTTCACGGCAGTGACCATATTCAAAATTTATCACACATACTACTCCTAACAGGGACTTTAATACTTATTTTAAGCACTATAATTATGACAGAGCCAATTGGCCATCTTTCAAAAATCAGGCTAAAATTACAAGTGACATGATTGACTGTGATATTGACGATGCGCTTTATAATATCACACAGTGTATTATCAATGCTGGAAATATTAGCATTCCTAAATCCACTGCTACGCCTAGGCACAAGAAGCCGTGGTGGAACAGTGATTGCCAGATTAAAAAAAAATCAACAGAAGGCTTGAGCATCATCCGAAGGTATCCCAATAATACGAACTATATTGCCTTCAAAAAGCAAAGGTAGAAGCTAGAAGAGTGCGTCGTAAAAGCCAATGTGAATCCTGGATACAATACATATCTAACATTAGCTCTAAAATCTCAAGCAAAGTCCTCTGGAAAAAGTAAAAAATTGTATGGGTCTAAACTCTGAAAACCATATCTCAATACTAAATCCCAATGGTCAAATAATAGCTTCACCCAAAAATATTGCTGAAACAATAGCAAATACACTTGCATCCAATTCTAGCTCTGATTCATACTCGGAACCATTCTTATCATATAAAAGACAAATGCAAACTACCCGCATCAACTTTCATTCTCGCCATTCTTATAAATATAATATCCCTTTTACTATTTCAGACCTCTAAATCTGTTTGCAAAAAAGCCACCTCTCTGCGCCCGGTCACGATGGCATCACCTTTACCATGCTAAAACATCTCTCCACCGCCTCACTCAGTTACTTACTTGCCTTCTATAATAGAATTTGAGTTGAACAAATCTTTCCTCATGCATGGCGTAAAGCTGTAATTATTCCCTTTACTAAACTAGGAAAAGATTCCATTGGCCTCAGTAATTACATACCTATCGCACTCACTAGCAGCCTTTGCAAACTTCTAGAGAAAATGGTAAATTTCCACCTTGTGCATATTTTAGAATCTAACAATTTGCTTGCCGCATTTGAAAGTGGATTCCGACGTGGTAGGTCTACTATCTATAACCTGATCCATCTTGAAAATCATATTCGGACTGCTTTTCTAAAACGCAGTCATTTGATGTTTCTTTTTTGACATGGTGAAAGCCTATGATAGAACATGGCGATACGGGATCCTTCGTGATCTTTTAAACCTTTACTTTCGTGGGAATATCCCAATTTTTATTGAAAACTTCCTCGCCATTCGACTTTTTCAACTCAGGACTGTGGAAACTCTATGAGGTTTTTATGCACAAGAAGAGAACGTACCACAGGGTAGTGTCCTGAGTGTCACCCTCTTTGCTATCAAAATAAATGATATACTTAGTCAATTACCCCCTTCTGTGAAGGGAGATCTATGTTGACGACTTTCGCATTATGTTTATAGGGCAAGATATTCGTTTAATTTACAGGGTTGTACAAATGAATTCAGTTATACCCGTCTACTGGTAGAAATTACTGAATATGAATTTGAACCTATTATACTAACACTCTCCAACAAGAATGAAAAGTATTTATAAATTCGGTTTGTCTGTCCTCGCTCTAACTCGCGTAAATATACTCGGATTTTCAAGCAATTGAAAATTGTTAATGGCGCTTACGTAGCATGTTCGGTATTGCATGCGAAGTGTGTAACATTAATAGTTCATTTACAGGGCAGTTAAAAGATTTCCATTATATTATGATACTAGCAGACCCGCCCGGCATTACTCGGGGTTTGTAAATAATAACCTTAAATAAAATTTAAGTTTGTATGATTTTATATCTTTGGAAATTCTTTTAAATGAACCTGATTTCAGAGGCTCCATTGCTTTTCGCAGTGTCTAATGCATTCCCACCATACTTCTTTCCGAACGAACCTGTAATCTAGATCCCCACTACATATGGCATCATTTACCGGAAGTGCCCGCACGTGCCGGAGACAATCGTAAACCAAGTTGAGTGAGCCAAACCTGGTAGGAATCAAGCCCACAGAAACCAAAACAAAAAAGTGCGACATTAAAGTTAGAAAATGTTGGTGACTAAGTCTCAGATAAAATTTCATGATACAGAAAGTAGCTGTATTGCAATCTAAGTTGAAGGAAGTAAATCCCGTTGAAATTGGCCCATAAACCCGAGGAAATAATTCGCCACCAAGCGGTGGAAGATTTGTAACCTTGTAAATTTCACCTTGTGATTTCACCTTGTGATTAATTGTGTGAAATCACCTTGTGATTTCACCTTGTAAATTTCTTGAACCACTGTTAGCATTAACACAATATTTAATAAGCGGATGAAATCCCTTATCTAAAGTTACCTTTAAAGTAACACGATTTTTAATTTACGGCTGTAGTGAGTAGACGTAAGTTAATGCTAAAAAGAGAGATTGTTGTTCGAAAAAGGTGGTAGCTGAGGTATAAAGAAAGACCGGACCGTGGGGACGATTTATATTCAAAATTGGTGGTAGTTGAAGCCAGAAATATTTTTTTTTTATTTTGTCGTTCATGTAATAGCTGGAGAAACTTAGATGTTGTTAGAAAACAAAAGCTAGTGAACCGGACTATTTTTAAGGGAGTTATAATAGGGGTCCCAAAAGGGGCCAACTGATAGTTGAGAAAAGGCCCTAACATGAAAACCTGTTACAATATTTTAGTACTTACCGTTTTAGATCTACGATTAGCTGAGATTAAGCATAGGGTACGAATTAATCATTAGACTATAATTTAAAAGAAATGTGAAAAAAAATTTGGGGAATGCTTAGAAAAGGGCCCTAGGACCTCAACAAATATATGTGGGTGTTTGTCTAAGGAGAAGAGTTCAAGACTCAACTTTAAAATTACTCATTGCGAAGGTGAGGAAATTAGGGTGAACCTAAGATATTGTTACAAAAAAAAGCTACTGAATCCAACTATTTTTATGGGAGTTATAATAGGGGGGCAACTGATAGTTGAGAAAAGGCTCTAACATGAAAACATGTTACAACGTTTTAGTACTTAGCGTTTTAGATCTTCGATTAGTTAAGATTAAGAATAGGGTACGAATTATTAGAAAATAATTTAAAAGAAATGTTCAAAAAATTGGGGAAATGCTTAAAAAAGGGTCCTAGGGCCCCAATAATTATATGTGAGTGTTGGTCTAAGAAGAAGAGTTCAAGGCTCAACTTTAAAACAATGCACTGCGAAAGTGAGAATATTAGGGCTTGAAAAACGCTTGGCACAGAAAAAGATTAAGGGGCCCTGGACCGGACTCTACAGGACCCTAGACGGGCCCACGGTCTTAATTGGAATGTAGATACGGGAGTATAACTAAATGGAGAAAGTGTCCCAAAAATGAAGATCGGATAAAAAGGAAGCAATTTATTAACAGTTTAATGCACTAAAATTTCAAGGGCCTGTACCGCGCCCCTTGCAAGGGGGTCAGGGTTTTAACTGAAATGTAGAAATGGTTTAAAAACTGAAAGGATAATTCACCACAAAAACGAAAAATATCGGACACAAAAGAGGCATGTTATTAACAATTTAGTGCACTAAAACTTCAAGGTTCCCTGTACCGGGCCTCTTGCAAGGGTGCCAGGGTCTTAACTAAAATGTAGAAATGGGGCAGAAACAAAAAGAAGAATTCACCCCCAAAACGACGAAGATCAGATGGAAAAGAAGCATGTTATTAGCAATTTAGTGCCCTAAAACTTCAAGGGCCCTGTACCGGGCCCCTGGACAGGGTGCCAGAATCTTAACTGAAATGTTGAAATGAGGTAGAAACTAAAAGAAGAATTCACCCCCAAAAACGACGAAGATCGGATAGAAAAGAAGCATGTTATTAGCAATTTAGTGCACTAAAACTTCAAGGGCCCTGTACCGGGCACCTGGACAGGGTGCCAGAGTCTTAACTGAAATGTGGAAATGAGGTAGAAACTAAAAGAAGAAATCACCCCCAAAAAGAAGGAGATCGGATAGAAAAGGGGCTTGTTGTTAACAATTCAGTGTACTAAAAGTTATAGAGACCCTGTACTGGGCTCCTTGACTGGGTGCCAGAGTCTTAACTAAATTGTAGAAATGGGACAGAAACAAAAAGGAGAATTCACCCCCAAAACGACGAAGGGCCCTGTACCGGGCCCCTGGACAGGGTGCCAGAGTCTTAAATGAAATGTTGAAATGAGGTAGAAACTAAAATGAGAATTCGCCCCAAAAACGAAGAAGATCGGATTGAAAGAGGCTTGTTGTTAACAATTTAAAGCACTAAGTAACCCTGTACTGGGCCCCTTCACAGGGTGCCAGTGTCTTAACTGAAATGTAGAAATGGGGTAGAAACTGAAAGTAGAATTCACTCCAAAATCGAAGAAGATCGGATGGAAAAGAGGCATTTTATTAACATCTTAGTGCACTAAAACTTCAAGGGACCCTGTACTGGGCCCCTTAATAGGGTGCCAGGGTCTTAACTGAAATGTAGAAATGGAGAACAAATTGAAAGGTGAAATCAGTCCCCAAAAAACGAAGATCGGATATAAAAGAGGCATGGTAATAACGATTTAGTGTACTAAACCTTTGAGGGGCCCTAAACCGGAACAGTAAAACTTCAAGGGGCCCTGTACTGGGCCCCTCGCAAAGATGCCAGGGTCTTAACTGTAAAATAGAAATGGGGCAGAAACTGAAAGGAGAATTCAAACCGAAAACGAAGAAGATCGTATAGAAAAGATGCATGTTATCAAAAATTTAGTGCACTAAAAGTGCAAGGGGCCCTGTACTAGGCCCCTTGCAAGGGTACTAGGGTCTTAACTGAAATGCAGAACTGCGGCAGAAATTCAAAAGGAGAATTCACCCCAAAAACGAAGAAGATCGATAGAAAAGAGACATGTTATTGACAATTTAGTGTACTGAAACTTCAAGGGGCCCTGTACTGGGCCCCTTGCAAGGGTGCCAGGGTCTTAACTGAAATGTAGACTGGGGCAGAAATTCAAAAGGAGAATTCACCCCAAAAACGAAGAAGATCGGATAAAAAAGAGGCATGTTATTAACGTTTTAGTGCATAAAAACTGAAAGTGGCCTAAGGGCCCTGGCCCTTAAAAAATTAAAATTCCGTGCCTCAGGTGTATCAGAACCTGTATTGGACTAATCACATCTGAATTTTCAGATTTATACGTGCGGTAGTTTTCGCTAGCCATCGCACACAGGCAGACAGACACACACACACATAGAGCGATTTATTCTTTTATTAGTATAGATATGGGGAAAAATCGTTTGAAGAGTAATTTAATGATACTATGGTATTTCAAATGCATTAAAACTGATATAAATCACTGAATTTCATTACAAGAAGATTAAGACAGAATAGAGCATGCATTTATAACAGTTGTCGCTCATTTACAGGGACACACAATATAAATGGGTTACAGTACTGTCTTTGAGCAGAAATTGTTGGAAGTACGCTTTTGAATTTCGGTATGCACTTTTAAATTTATCTATTTTTTCCATGCTTTATAATGTTTCTATATCTCGTATACAGGGCTGCATAAAAGAATTCAGTGAAAAACAATTACTGTTGGATAAATTTGTATATAATCTAGATAGTATGCGACATTTTAGTTTACTTAGAAAACGCGTAACGCAATTTACACTTTCAAACTTTAGCAATTTCCGCCATTAATCGAAAATATACTTGAACGTCTTGTATAGCCCTGTAATCTATAGATTTTTATACATTTTACGTAATATGGTAAAATTTAATTCAATCAAATATTCAGTCAAATAGATATAAATACATTTCCAGAAATTACCAGTCATAGCCGGCAATGATTTAAGTTCTTTGCTTAGACCTGCATATTAGGAATTTATACTAACATATTTTAGTACAGTAAAAAGAAACAAAAGCATAAATTGCATAACTCATTTAAAAACATCTTTTAACAAATTCCCGCCAATGCAAAGTAATGCTAACAAATTCTTTTGTATAGCCCTGTATATGATCTATAGAATTTATAGCACCGCGTAATATTTAAATAATTAAAAACTCATACTGTAATTGAAAATGCACTTCAAACAACTATCGCTAATAGATAGCAGTGTAACCTAATGTTTTTGTGTGTCCCTGTAAATTAACGATAACTATGATACATGTCATATTCTACAGTAAGCAACTTGTAATGTAAATCAAATACGGTAATATAATATAGTGAAATAATATCAATTTCACTTTGTTCGGAAATTTTTAGTGTTATTAAAATATGCCTCATTTTTTATTTATTTATTTTTTTTTACTATGAACCCTTATACAACAAAATTTTTTGTATGAACCTGTAAATAATAATAAATGGCTTGCACACCATATTCTGCATAAAACATGTTTTACTGCACCTGATAAATAAATCCATAGTAATTTCATTATGTTTTAAATATCGTAACACCATTAAAAGACACTTTTCTTTTTCCCTATTGAGTGTAATATAACGGGATTCTTTTGAGCGTCCCTGTAAATGATTTAAATATTTTCACATTCCATTACAATAAAAAACATTTGCTATAGTATACGTCAAAAACATATGTCAATTGCGTTAAAATTCACTCCATAAATAAAACAGTTTTCGTCTTCCTGATAAATAGAGTATTTCCATATTGGATAGCTTGATATGGTACGCATGCTTAGAAAAAGAAAAATATCCAAACATTTGTGGCAAAGGATCGAATATGCCATATTGGACAGTTTGACATTGCAAAATTTCGAAAAAAAGTGCATATTGTATACATTGAAACAGTCATTATCTAAGTTTGTAAGCAAGATAGAGACGTGACTATTTTGAATAGTACGTATCATGAATAATAAAACAAAATGGCACGAAATATGAAAAATGCATTTTTTCATATTGGACAGTTTAACATGGTAGCGATGATATAATGAATGTACTATTTAAGAATATGATTAAAATATTTTCGCGCATATAAGTATTAAAATGAATTATTCTGTCTATTGTGAATTTGCTGAACTGAAATTTGAAAATACTGTTAGCTAAGTTATACACATGTAAAAATAGTAAACAAAAGAC
This sequence comes from Maratus speciosus, assembly GCA_963932465.1. Classification (NCBI taxonomy): domain Eukaryota; kingdom Metazoa; phylum Arthropoda; class Arachnida; order Araneae; family Salticidae; genus Maratus; species Maratus speciosus. Next base: position 371,962,293 of record OZ010791.1, on the reverse strand, counting down.
ATTTTTCAATATATTTTTAAAATGCAAAGCCTTCAAAATTTTACATGACTGTACATGACTATATACATCGAATATACAACATCATTTTTAAAAAAGTAGTTTCATACCAAATCAATACGTCAACGTCGTACCAAAAATATTCTACCACGAGCCAATTATGACACGCGTGGCGTGCCATAGGTTCGCGAAGCTTGGACTAGAGGATAATCTATTTTTTATTAAATAGCTTCTAACAATTGAGTGTATGTTTTACGTATATCTGTGAGTAGTTTTCGTTATAAAGCTTCGTTTATTAATAACATTATTAGTTTTGTTTGAATCGAGGGGTTCCAATAGTTTTTTCGTAATGAATTAAAACATCAATAAAATATGAAAATTAGTTAAAACTTCTTTTCATTCAGGTATTTTTAGAAAGCAACCGAATTCAAAAATCAACGGTATTTTTCTGTATTTTCAAAATATTTGACTAGTCTTTTTGCATAAATTACCTTTCATTGCTACATTATACAACAATAAATTTGTAATCATACGCGCAGGCAAATTATTTCATACAAATGCTCAGATTTTAACAAACATTTGCAATTTGTTAATTTTAGTGAACTTTTCCAAGTTTTATATGGGGGACGATTTTTGCTGATAACTCCGCATACTAAAAATAACAAACTTGAGGAAGTTTCTTTAATTGTTTAAAGAAACCGTGTAATTTCCATGAATATATTTTCCATGAATATATTTTTCATGAATCCGTGCCCTTTATGTACACAAATGAACACAAATATTGTATAATATCCAGTTAGTCATATACATTAATGCCTATTTGTTTAAATCTTTATAAATATTGTGATGCTAAACCTGGTTTCTATATTCCTGGCTTTCCAGAAAAAAATTGATGAGTATTTGACAAGACGTTTAAAATCGAAAGAGACAATTGACAATACATTGAACTTTAAAGATTTGTCTAAATTGAGAATGGTCAATGTAAATTCATTTTTTTTTTTCAATTGAGAAATGATACAAAGTAAAAATTCATTTAACGCACAGTAAAAATATTCCTTTAAATGTTGAAAACTTTTTCTAATAACTTGCAATTTATTACATGATTTTTTACAGAAAACTTTGTTGCATTTAAAATAAATGCAGCTCAAAAAGTACCCTAAATTATTGCTCTCGTTCAGGAATGGCTAATCATGGCATGGGTGTCGAACGCGGCACTTAAGAAAACTTCTCTTGCATTTGTAAAAAAAATTTAGATTATATTCATTTTATGGAGAACAATCAATTTTATGTTCTTCTTACAAAAATTATAGTTTTGTGTGGCACGTGTAAAAAATTATAGATTATATTCAGTTTATGGAGAACAATTCATTTTATGTTTCTTACAAAAAGTACAGTTTTGTGCAACAGGTATATAATTTACATTAACCGCTCCGTTACTTTTGAATAAATTAAGGTATTATAAATTTCATTGAAAGCGCCCTGTAGCATCATTTTCTCACCAAACTATTTAACATTGTAGTGTTTTCCAAATCATTTTTCTTCTCTATCAAATTTCAAAAGGTTCTATTTTTCAAAAATGAATTTTGAGATAGTTTGCATAGTAATATACTTAATTGACACGCTTCTACTTCAGATTAAGTTTTATTTTATTTAGGATAGGTTTTTAAGTTATTTTAGGTTTTATTATGTTTAAGTTTCAATTTTGAGAAATGAAAATTGAATTTTAATTTTTGGTGTAAATAATTATGTATCTATTGAACCTGCTTATACCTGAAGAACTAAAAATCTAATCTCAAAGTATACAATAAAAGAAAAACTAATTTATAGATTATTAATACAGGATTCGATGCGACATGGCTGTATTATTGAGTAAATACAGCAAAATAAATATGTTAGGAATCGAATTTAGTATCTCTCCATTCTAAAAAAAAGTAACTACCTCTGTGACCGCCGCTGTCAATGATGTTTTTTGTGACCGAGAGTCTTTCTTCGTTAATATTAATAAAACTGTTGCATACAAAAATATGAAATCGGTAGTATTATAGAGAAATGTTTGATAAACACGCTGATGCAGATAGTTTTTAAATCGAATAATTATTTTAAGATATATTTAATGCTAAAGTTGGTCAAAATCGTTCCATTAAAAAAGTTTTATAGGAGCAAAAACTATACATTGGAATTTAATCATTTAATACATATTAGAAATTCCCGGTGTGCACACTACAATTATTTATATAATTTAATTATTTTTTTAGGTTTATTTCCATTTTAGATTCAAATTTTCAGAATTTCAAGAGATATGTTTTACATATATTTAAAATGGGTATTATTATAAGTTGTTGCCAATTTTAAAAACAGTGCAAATATAAATAATAAGATTTCCTTCAAATTAAAAATTTATTTACGAGTATCTATTATAAACAAAAAAAAAAAAAAAACGTTCGCATTAGAATTAAATGATTACGTGTTTACAGCAGAAAATTGTTGAAGATTACATCATAAGAATTATATCTACACTTGAATTTTAAAAGAGAATGAATTTTTTAAATAAAAAATTCATTATTATGCATTAATAGTCGTAAATGAAGGAAATTACGGCATATTTAAAATGACCAAATAATAATGCATAACAGTTTAAATTAAAAAAAATATATTCGCGAGAGACATTTATTTCATATTTTGAGATAATCTTTTCAACTGTTGTTGTGAATTCTAAGACAGCGCAAGTAACATTTCCTTTCTAACAACAAATTATTTTTACGAGAATATTAATAAGAAAAAGAAAACATTTGTGAATATTACGTTAAAACGATACATTCTTCGAACGTTATATTTAAATTATAAACATATTTAGAACGATACAGTTAAAATGACTTATTTGAAAGATTTTTCTTCTAGTGCTATTTAAAAATACCGAGAGAAAATGACCGTTTGTACTTAGTTCATTTTACAGCTTATTTAAACTATTTTTTTTAATCAAACAGGAAAACAGCCATTGTATCTCTTAACAGCAGCTGATTTGGTCTTAAAAATCCTCAATCAAAGGAAAACGAATGGAAACCAGTATACAGAGAGATCGCCTCTGCTTTTTTTTCATTTATAATTCGATATTTTTAAAGCCGATCAAATTAGCTTGCTTTTAGATTCTGAGGTGTCTGAACTGGGGTTGGCGAGCATACGTAAGGGGCAGAGCCCCCTAGTAAGTATAAAAGTATGTAAGTAAAATTTCTATAAAAAATAATTGTTGGATTTCATCCATGTTTAAATGTTTCTGGCACGTTAGAACTTTGATACATAATAATTTTGAATTTTTGGCACGCATGCTCAATAAGGTTCTCCATCCCTGCTCTAGTTCAAACTTTAGCAAATGAAAGGTTTTAATCAGAAAAAATATCATCGGCCAATATCCATTATGATTGGAAAATATTTTGGCAAATTTACACAATAACCTTGAATTAAACATTTTCTTAATTACGTTACCTTTTTTGTTTATGAAGCGACACACAGCCTTTGCTTAAGATCATGTGTTTCGAAATCTCAATTATCTATGGAAGACTGAGAGAATATGAGTTGATTTGTAATTGAATAAGTTTATGTAAGAAATTTAAATAATGAAAGTAATAATTTATCTTTCTAAAGTTAAGATAACAAAAGATATTTTATTAATAAACAGATAAGAAAATGTTTATGACAATTTGTGAATCATCGCTTTTCTTTATTTTTAACTTTATTTTAAATGTTTTCTTTTCTTCTGTGTACATATGCAAATAAAGTATGTAATGTTTTAATTAAATCTATTCATTGATCCGTTAGTATTTACTGTGATTTCTTTCAGTTTTGGATATTTTGGTTATCCAGGCTATAAAATTTGTCCATTTATTTAATTTAAACCCTTTATGTTAAATTTTACTGCTTCGGGCAGGCTTGGAGGATCGCGTTTGTTTAAAATTGTCTCGATCTACGAAACAGCATAACGCGTTTTCTTTAATTTTTAGGTGATTCAGAGATTATTTATTATACCTATTTAGTATTACATATTATATCATTGATTATACAGAGCTATGGTGCTACAGTATACTGATCTGGATAAATCATATCCTTTCCTGATTCTTTAATATAATCCAAAATTAAATACAGCAGTGCTATGTTGAAATGTTACTTCTCTGCAGATTTACTAAGCATGTCAGTAAATTCCAGGAGACATCCGTGGTTATACAGCTAACTTTGCTAGAAAAAGAAGAAAAAAATATCGTTAATTTTCTTTCTCCTAAAGAATAATTTGAAACATGTGATTCTGGATAAAATCTGGATGACGATTGTCAAGATTATACAGCAACGCATAAGCAAAGAAACTGTAGCTGGCTTATATAAACAAACAGTTCTGCCATTTTGTTTAAAATCAATTGTTTGTGGATTAATAGTATAGACAGAAGCTGTTTTTTAATTTAATAATCATCTTTCCCTTTTGTGTCAGCTATATTTGCAGCGTATAATAACGTATTTTTTCCACATCATAAATGCTCTTAGCGTAGATAGGGTATACTTCCAATTTGTGAGCAGATAAATCAACTATCGTTTGATTAATTAGTAAAATATTTTATACTGAAATTTTAATACCGTATACATACAATGAATATTCTTATTCTATCACAAGATTACGATAAACACTTAAATCATAATATTATTAGTCCAGGATAAGTTTTCCTTATAGTAATAAAATTTTACATTGATTTATTCATTAACTAAGGCAACATATGCATGTTAAAACAGGTTGGGACTATTTTTTCATTAACCCCTTAATGATCATAATAAATTATGGTTTAAAAAATCAAATTGCTTACTTGCACCACTTTTTCGAAAAAGTAATATTCACCTTATTTAATGACATGTAAAATAATACCATAATAAAGCCAATTTCAGTATTTTATAAAACAGTTGGTAATCAAACAATCTGAAATAAAAGACACTGCCCGTGAATATCACGGGAGCGAGAATTGAGTGGTTAAAGTGTAAAACTTCCCGTTTTATGTCAACTAGCTACATTTTTACCGGAGCTTCACGAAATCTTTCAAGATCACAAGCCATATCGAATACAGAGAAAATTATACCATAATAAATCCAATTACAGTATTTTATAAAACTGGTGGTAATCAAACAATCTGAATAAAAGACACTGCTCGTAAATATCACGGGAGCGAGAATTAAGGTGTTAAAGTGTAAAACTTCCCATTTCGTGTCAACTAGCTACATTTTTATCGTAGCATCACGAAATCTTTCAGGGTCATATAGTTCAGGCAATAGAGATCGTATAGGGGCTTTACCTAGCAAAATTCATGGTAGTTCTGGAAAAAGGCTTACTATTATATGTTTTTTGGGTCTCTGAATCCTAATTTTTAACTTCCCACCAAAATTTCCCCCGGTAACCCGCCCACCAAATTTTGGTAAAATGCTCCCCCCCCCCCCAAAAAAAAAGGTTTTTATTAAAAAAATCAATTTTTTTATTGTTTTAGGGAAAAAGTATCTCGAAATTCAGAAAGTAGACAAAATTTTCAAAAAATTAGATATATGACATTATGACTTAGGATGAAGGGGAAGGGGGAATCTGCCTCAGAACATGCGCGCAGTGCTGCGTGAACTAAGTTGCGCAATTCCACTTAACCACTCACAAGTTTACATTCGCCCTCCCATCTCCCCTCCGAACTTTCTCTATAAGGTTTACTTTACGTTTTGTGGGTCACTGAATCCGAATTTTTAACTTCCCCCCAAAATTCCCCCCCCCCCCAAAAATAGTTCTTTTTAACTTAAATTTCTTATTGTTTTAAGGGAAAAGCATTACTAAATTCAGAAACTAGACAAAATTTGCAACAAATAGGATATATGACATTATGACGTAGGATGAACGTGGAAGCGCAGGGCTGCCTCTGAACATGCACTGCGGCGCTACGTGCACTAAGTTATGAGGTCCAGGCAATCGGGGATTTTAACTGGAAAAATTAATACTAGTTCTGGATTTCGACTCACTTTATGTCTTTTGGGTCGCTGAATCCGAATTTGTAACTTCCCACCAAAATTTCACCCGGCAATCCCCCTTCCCCCCCCAAAAAATGATTTTTTGAAAAAAATTTGTTTTTGAGAAAAGCGCGGGTGGAGAGCGCGAGGCAGCCCCCTCTCTCCCCGTTTATCCTACGTCATAATGTCATATATCCTATTTGTTGCAAATTTTGTCTAGTTTCTGAATTTTGTAATGCTTTTACCCTAAAACAATAAGAAATTTAAGTTAAAAACAACCATTTGGGGGGTTTTCGGGGGGGATTTTGGGGGTGGGGAAGTTAAAAATTCGGATTCAGCGACCCAAAAAACTTAAAGTAAACCTTATAAGGAAAGTTCGGAGGGGAGATGGGAGGGAAAATGTAAACGTGTGAGTGGTTAAGTGGAATTGCGCAACCTAGTTCACGCAGCACCGCGCGCATGTTCCGAGGCAGATCACCCCCTTCCCCTTCCCCTTCTCCTTCCCCTTCATCCTAAGTCATAATGTCATATATCTATTTGTTGCAAATTTTGTCTACTTTCTAAATTTCTAGATATTTGTCCCCTAAAACAATAAAAAAAATGATTCTTTTAATAGAAACCTTTTTTGGTGGTCTTTTTACCAAAATGTTTGGGGGTTGATGGGGGAAATTTTGATGGGAAGTTACAAATTTGGATTCAGCGACCCAAAAAACATAAAGTAAGCCGATTTCCAGAACTACCATTAATTTTGCTAGGTAAAATTCCCTATTGCCTGGACTAATAAGCCATATCGAATACAGAGTATACTTTCAATTGATAATCAGTTAACTCGATTATTGATTGAATATTTCATACTGAAATTCGTATACCACAAAAATACAATGACTATTTTATCTAAATTATGCAGTACTATTATGAGCCATTACGACATACTATCATAGATGTCAAAATGATATTATTCGTATAAGGAAATGCTTTTTCTTTTATAAGTCCAGCATTTATCTGCAAATATTATTATGACACACATTGATATGCTCAATTTAAAAATATTTTTGATAAAATTAATGAAATATAATTACTTAGATATAATTAATTAATTAGATAATTATGTACGATGAGCAACGCAAGTTCCTTTCTTTTTTAACACTGGACGAAGCACTAGCAGTCTAGCAATAGGGTACGATGACGAAACTTACCACCGGCAAAAATTAAAAGCTATATTAATATTTCCTTACATAATTGTAGATGAAATTAGTGCTAATTCAGAATTACTTAAAAGAAAACTATATTTCTAAATGCTATCTTGAGTACTATAATTTAGTTTAATATTAATTAGAAATGTTTCGTATACTGAGTAACAAAATATTATTTTGCATAAATTGTTCTGACAAATTTCTGTAATTTAACATCAGTGTGATAAAAATGAAAGTCATATTTTATTAAATAGTTAAACACATACATTTACATTTAAAAATCACAACTAATTCAATAACAAATATTTAATTGTGAGTTTCCATCTACTTAGCATAAGACAAACATAAAAAAAAATGGTTTCTATACAATTATATTAAAATTTAAAATTATTTCTGCCTAGCAAGGAAAATACTAAAAATACGCATGAAAATATGTTTGAAGATATCACTTATTTAAATGTAATTAAGATTTTTTAATTTATAAACATCTAGTCATTATAATACCGCAAAGTTAAATATTACTATTAAGTCTATTTTGTCGCTCATATACTTTATACTTTACATTATGTTTTGTGTGTATACATCCGCAAAATTACGTATGTTTATTAAATCAAAACCAATAGTTTTTAATTTTTTTTCCAATGTTTTCCGTTGTGAAGAAAACTATTATTTAGTCAAAAGTTTAGAGAAATTTTTACATTCGATACATTATCAATATAGTTAAATTTATCACTACATAATAAAAGATTACCCAAGTTCCGTTAAGGAAACTAATATTATTCGGAATTTTTTATTTAACTGAAGCAAATGCCTCAATTGATTTTGCAAGAATTAATTATATGTGGTTATTCTAGATGTACTCGAGCTAATTAGCATGGAGTTTACATGGCATGTACTTTATTTAATTTAAACAAAATAATACTACTGGATTAAACGGGTGTAAAAAGATTTCTAGAAAAGATCTTTTAAGAGAGATATTTTAAAATAATTAAGCAAGTCGTAATTTTTGTTTAATCATGGCTTGACGTGTATGATAATTATTCTTTTCTTCAATTAATAATGAATTCATTAGTGAATTAGAAAATTTGGATATGTTTTAATGAAATTAAGGATATGTTTTTATGAAATTTTAATGAAATTTATATATATACACACACACACACACACATACATATATATATATATATATATATATATATTAAAAGTAGTAATACTAGCACCAAATTAGAAACTCCACTATATTAGCGAACACCCCTGCTTACGCTATTTTATACGTACAATTTGTTTTAGAAAATATAATGTATGTGTAAAAATGCTGTTGTTAGATTTAGATTGAAATTAACAAATTTCTTTCTTTTTAACTAATTAACTTACGTAGAGATAAATTTGTCATTTTCGAAAACAAAACAATTTTTCTTAAATTTTCTTGATCATTCCATTAGTACTAAAAATAACCAATAAAAAAACTCTTTCATTTAATAGTAGAAGGAGTTCGAGTGTTATCGAAAACGTAAAACTTCTAAACGACTCCCTAATTTATCCATAATGCACTACAGTAACATATGTTTGGGTACCTGCTGCTCGATTGACGAGGTGAAATCAATTGTTTTTTTTTTTGTTGTTTTTTTTCTGCAGGTAAGTTTTAATTCGTATTAGTTATAAGACATATTCGTAAGCTCTCTTAACCAAATTCATCATTAAACTGAACAGTTATCCTGTGTTAGTCAGTTTACCTCTATGATAAATTTTTGACGAGTTAAGAGGTTATTTTTTTTTCACTATAGCGTGTCGGGTAATATGAAATACACACTAGACAACTGTTTGAAGACGAGCATTGCGAATAAGAAGAATAATTCCATACTGACGTATAACCTGAGATGGGCTTTTTAACAGGTTGTACATCAGATGACGAAAATGCAGTGTTCATGTTTTGCAATGGAAAACAGTCAGACGACCTCAGATACACAAAATTCAGATGACCCTCAATCAAACGATGAAAGAGAAGAAGAGTGGATAATATGCCTGATGTGTGCGATGTGTGCCTATGTATAATGTGGTGACAACATTTGCGATTTTTGTAAAAAAAAAAAAAAAAAAAAAAAAAAAACAATTTTTTAAAGAATCCGAGTGATTTATAGAGGATGTGCTACTCCATGTGTTTATCCATTAAATAATCTTGGTTATTCTGGTAAATCATGGTTTTTCTTGAAATTTTAATATTCCTTATAATCTTATTCCACATTATTCGACTGGTTGATATTTCCAACGCCCACTAGATAAGGGAGAAAGTCTTGACACACGTCATGAAAACGTCACACAAAGCAGGCAAAACAAAACAAAACTATTTAAACAACTTGCAGGTTTCGTTTTCTTTGGCTCGTGGAATTAGTAATTCTTATTTGAAAATAATAATTAATAATTCCACGAACCTAGGAAATCGAAGCATGCAAGTTGTTCTAAATTTTTCTTTATTTTGCCTGCTTTGTATGACGTTTTTGTGACGCGTGTCTAGGCTTTACACCTTTTCTAGTGGGCGTTGTCATTACCCGAAAATACTAAAAGTATATATATATATATTTTTTTTTAATTTTAATACTGTAATGAATTTTTTGTCTTACACATTCAAAGCATTAAAATGTGTTAAAAATATTCAAACTTTGAAATTTACTAGATTTTATGTTGATTTACAAATTAAAATGTGAATGGTATTCCATAATACCCGAACTTCCTCTAGATTGAAGATTCATTGTGACAACATTAATTCAGAAATACCTGACAACAAAGTGCTCTTCTCTAAATTACATACGGTTAACTTATGTATTCATTATAAATATGTTAAATAAATTAAAGCATTCAATCCATTTCACAAAACGATGTACATTCATTTAATATAAAGAAACTGTGGTATTTTAAAATAATTCATTAATAATTATCACAGTACTCAAAGATGAGGTCTCCTGCTTAGATGCATACTTAATCTTTAATTACGCACGTTAACAAACCAGTACAAGTTGCCCTTACACGATAATATTCTAGAAATGTATTCAATTTACATCGGTAAATTATATTAATGAATTAGAGAGAGCATTGTGTAGTGCTGTCCTCTACACATTTTAAATGGAAACATAAATATAATAGAGACCAATAACTGAAGCCGCCTTTTAAGGTACATCTTACACAATAAAAACTTTAATTTAAATATTCATAATTGAAAACAAACATTTTATATGTAATTTTTCGTTTTACTGTAATTTTTTGTAAGTTTCTACTAATATATTTTCTATCCATAGGCGAAAAAAAAAAACAATTATCAAAGCATGCTGTTTATATGACGTAAACTAGGTGAAAAATTCTGATGTTTTCAATGAGCTTCGTTTGATTGCTAAACAAGTCATATTAATTTGAGAATGAGGTGCCATTTTCCAATCAGCCAGATATTTTGGCTAGCTTATGACTGTGAGTCTAAGCAGCTTTAGACTATATGGAAAACGTCCAATTGTTTCACAATCAAATCGGATTCATACTTTTTTAGACACATTTAAATGAGTATACTAATCTTCAAGAAAATTAGAAAATTATCAACTGTTTAACCAAATAGCCAGGTTTAATCATCGCTCTTGAAATAAATCGCTCTTGAAATAAATCTAAAGTAGGGAATGCTTATGCATAATTATATTATGAAACACGCAATACAAACTGATATGTCAAAAATATTTCTAAAATATGTCGAAAATACTTCTAAAATATGTCTAACAAAACTGTGTTATTGGAAGATTTGGCTTACACGACTGGAGGTACAATATTTATGAACATTGTATATGTCTTATAATGTTAGTGAAAACACCTCTAGCAGAAAATTATTTAGAAAATCTGCTGTTGAGACGAAATTTTAAGGTTTTGCCAACTTTATGTGGAGAAGATGTGTTGCTGAATGAAGAAAATTTTTATACAAAAATTCGAGTTGTTGTCTATTAAAAGATTAGATTTGCATGACCGCGTGAATCACACAAGTGAACATTGCATTCGAATCATAAATGCATATTTCGATAAATACCAAACATACAAAAGTTTAGCTACATTTACAATTAACGTGAAAAAAATTTCATAAAAATATAAAGTTACAGATAGGACAAGGTTTTTTTTTTTTTTTTTTTTTTTCTTTTTTTTAATTTCCCTGCATTACGAATAGAAGATGTTGAATGAAATTTAATTCACTCTTGATTGATAAATAATATTAATAAAGTTATTTTATGTTATAGATAAAATTACACCCCCCCCCTCCCTTTTAAAAATTTACAAAAAAATCAGAACAGACACTTTGTTATATTTGTGACATCATAATTAGAGACAATATATTGCTGAATCAGAAAAATATATATATACATAAGATCATCAAGTATATAAGATGCTTTACCAACACTTTTTTCAAACATTTTTAATAAATAATGCTAATATACATTTTTCTATTTTAATGTTTATTTTCCACACGCGTCCTCCTTGTCTTAAACAATTCATCTCTTCAAATGCAAATAACACATATTTTTTATATGTGTTCTTATTAATTTATATTAACAAATTGTCTCAATTTTTTAAAGGAAATTACCATTTGAAATTCCCTCAATAGCAGCAACATTAATATCTTGCAACAAATGCAGTTACGTCTATTTTGAAATACAACATGTCTAATATCGTACGTTTTCCCTCAATTCACATTTTTTCTTCAGTATTTCAGAATGCATATGTTCTCTAACCGAAACTACGAAATCGTATTTTTTTTATAATTTTCCAATAAAGAAAAATGTCTTTTCAGAATGAAACTATCGGTTTTGGCGTTTCCAACCGAATTTTTGAATGCGAGAGTCTGATAAACGTCGACAGTAGACAACGATTTCTTATAACATAATATGTAAATCGTTTATAAATATGAAAAATAAAATATTTGATTCCAAATCTCTTCAATAGACATGCCTGTAAGTGAGGTGATTTTACATTTTAAAATGGACCCATAAATGCATTAGAAAGTTTTGCAAGGAAAATAATTTTTTGGGGTAACCCTAAATACATTATATATATATATATATATAAGTCAAATGTAGCCCATTTGCCTCATTTGATCATTTGTTCAAAAAGTTACGTTTTAACCTCGCAGTTTCTTAAAACTGATATTGTATTAGGTTTGATTTAAGTACATCCTTTAGAGTTAGAAGTGCTGCCTTTGAAAATTATTGTAAATTAAAAAGGTAAATCAAGTTGATATCATCATCGCCTTTTAAGAACTGTCTTTATTTTATCATTACTATACAAATTTTTAGCTATTGCAAAATCATTATTTTCGTTTGTTAGAAAAATCTTTGTTGCTGACACTTATAGGTTGATCGTATCACAGAAAAGTCCCCAATTTAATTATACAGGTATTTATTATGTCTATGTTCAATGAAAACATTTTAGATGCAAGCTAATCCAGAACCAACGAAATAAAATTTTGAATAAAACGAGTTTTTGTTTAAGATAACATAGTCTTCTTATATTAAATTCATAATATTATGTTTTAATAATTTTCATTTAAAAGATATATTTTGCATAAAAATTCGCAGGATTGAAAAGAAATCCCAATTATGGAAAACGTTCAGGCAGCCTAATTATGAATGGAGTGAAATATGAAAACGAACGTTATACACTGTTAAAATAAAACTAAGTAATCACCGATCTTAGTCATAGCCTAAATTAAATATGTCAATAAGATTTATTACTCATACATCTGCATAAATATTTAATACACTGATGCTATTTTCTATACTACGTTGGAAAGTTCGTTGGTACGTAGGTCTCAAACTGATATAAGAGGTCGGAAATTGTTTCCAAATATTCCAATTGGTGACAGAACAACCCAACTGTAAAATGTTAATTTCGAATTTATTAGGCAACAGATGTAGAAGTTGAGCAGGACCTTTCAAAAGTTGTTGACGAAGGGCGAGTGGTCATACCTTTGAGATTGCGACAGATGACACAGTGCGGAAGGTTGAGGAAATAGTTAGAGCTGACAAGCGAACAACAAAATACAGACTAGCAACTGCAACATGGTGTTCACATGGTTTAGCCTACAGCCGCCTGATGCAGACATTGAATGCGAGGTACACAGGTGTTTGAGAGTGCAGTCCAAAGACTTTTATGTAGCAGATATTACAAACCTGATAAAGAGATGGTACAAATGTTTCAATGTAAATAACTATTATGTAGAAAAATGAACATGCCTTGTATGTATGTATCTTGGTTTCCCTTTTTATTGATTTTTGTGAACTAATTACTGACTGGCCCTCGTATAATTATGTTATGCAGAAATATTCAATAACTTGAATTTATTCCAATAGGCGTGGATGAAACCGGGCTGTTTGGACTGAAAATTAGTCATTTTCCATGTTACATAAAAAGTTACATATTGAGTTTATATTACGTTTTTAACGATTTATGGATTAATATCCTTAATATTATATTTGTTTATATATCTTTAATAATATATTTGTATCTTTAATAATATATTGTATCTTTAATAATGTTACTCTGTTAGTTGTATAAAAAAATCACTAAATTTAAAATTAAGATTTACATTGGCCTTGGGGCAAGATGAGAACACTGAAAAAGGTTGAACATATTTTATCTTTTGAATATGTTACATGATTTAACAAATGATAACTGTGTTTTTACATCGTACAAAGTATCAAACAAAGCATAATGCATTGTAACGTAATGTTGAAATGATTAGTTGTGCAGCTAACAATAGTCACAAATAAAAATACCATTTACATAATTGGAACATTCCTCATGACACCACTCCTGGTATTTACAACACTGGATCCATTCTTCTGTTGGTGGGTCACAATATTCCTTGCCACAAGCAGGACATCTGAAAACACCATCCTTTGAAGTTGATGCAACTGGACTGTTTGGCCTATATTTAATAGTTTTATGCTTACAGGAACATAGTTTGAGTTTTTTTACTACCTTTTTAGTTTCACGAGCTTCTTTTCTCTTTTTTTTTTAAACGTTCCCTTTCTTCCTTCTGCTTTTTCCTTTGTTCTAACATTTCATTGATGTGTGCTTGTAAGAATGTTTGAGCCCAGTGTTTTGCTTTTGCTTTTTTCCCGCATTGAGTTGCTTTAGGCAATGGTTTGAAATCAAAAACAGTAACAGGATTCTTTGGTGCATCGGAATAAGCATTTGTCATAAGCTCTGGGTCTTCTCGAGGGTTTGTACGTTGGTTTTCTACTATCAGGTTCTGAGGGTGACGAGATCGTCATCTTGCCCCGGACTGCCTGTTTAAAAATATTCGTTTTCATTGTCATGAAAGAAGGCGATTATTTGGAATTTATTCATGGTAATAGGTAGTATTTAAACTAAGTTAATCATAAATATTAAAGATAAACGATAAGGTCAGTCTGCCTAAATGTGATAACCCCTAAATGCGACAAAAACCTTTTACATAAAATCTTAATGCAAGAATCGTAAATAAATGTTATATAATGAAGCATACGAACTTAAGAATCAAAACCCGACATTTTTTTGCATGTAAAACCGTTTCTTTAAAAGAAATTGCCAATCAAATACACATCGTTCATTTTACATCGCCCCCATATTTCGTAAATGCGACAAAAAATCCCGAAAGTGGCTCGCGGTTTTTATTTTTTAACTTTGAAGATGAAATAACCTTATAAACGTCAACAGCTACGTTGTCCATTTCAGTTACCTGATCAGTTAAACTAAAGAAAAGGAGATCAGTTTATGGTTTAGAATTTTAAGTGGACTACGCATTTAGGAGACCTTGTTTTCAGCCTGTGCCTAATAGCGACATACATATTGCTGTAAATGCGGCCGAAAATTTAGAAGAATAACGAAGAAGTTTATGTGGGATTTTTTATATATTGTGTTAAAATGATATTTAAATCAAATGTTATGTTTAATTAAGCTGTGTTGAGTCAGCATAATCCTGCATTAATTTTTTACTTTAACCAGGTGTTTATATATGTGTTAAGACAATCAAAAAAGAAAAATACGCTTCTTTAAAATTTTTAATAAAAAAAAAAAAAAGATGTAAGAAACTCAGTGTCTATTCCAGTAACAGAATATAGACACATGATTAAGGAATTTGCAATAATTTTGCATAATGAAAATTCTAGAAAATCTGGTGTAGATTGAAAACAGTTTATGTTTATTTTAATGCGATTAAGTAAGTTAATTTTACCAACATTATACCATTCGGTAGCTTAAAGGTTGTCTCCGAAAAAAAAACGTGTTACAATTGAGTTACTACCTGGTTTAGGAGTCATAATTTGTGTTAGCACTTTTATGAAATCTGATATTTTTATTCCGTTTTCACTTTTTATTCGTTTTAATCGACATTTTCTACTTTTCAATTAGTAAAAGATCAACAATAAATAAAACCATGTTTATCGAAATGAATATCTGTTTCCATATAAGGTTAGTCGGGGTAACTGGGCCATGATTTTACAATATGACTCTAGAGCTTCTGAAAATTCAGCTACAAAAAGCTAATGTTCATTTGAATTAAAGTCTGAACTTCTGTAAATGTGTTCAGTTAGGTTCCCTCTATAAGACAGAAATTCTCAAAATTACATTTTAATATTTAATAATATAAAAATATGCATATTTCATCTTTCTTTTCTCATGGGTCCAGTTGCCCCCAAAAATGGGGTAACTGGACCAGGGGGGTCTATGTTCCACACGCGTTTATATTTTTTCACATCGGATATAGTGTCCTGTTTGAAAAAAAAGTGTAACCAACTTAAAAAAATTTAAACCAGGCAGATCATGTAAATTATATGTCAATAAACAGCGTTGTCAGGGAAACCTTTGCTGTCAATATGTCTAAAAAAAGCACTAAAAGTGAAAATATTAGATTTATTTATACCAAAAACATAAAATTTAAGTACGTACTTATGTACTTTAGTATAGATAATAAGTATAAAAGTCACATGGGACATTAAAATTAATTAATTGGACATTAATTAATGGACATTAAGTCACATTAAGGAAAAAAAATAGCAAGGTATATCTATGAACAAACGGCAACGTGAGTACTTTATCTTTATCCAGGAGTTGCATTATATAGGGAAAATTTTATTGTTCCTAACAGAACGTGCAATGAAGATATTATTTTCAAAATAGTGTTAGGAACGATAAAAGTTTCTCTATAGAATGCGACCTCTTGTTATAGTACAATTCCAAGGTCTGGTTATCTCACTTTTAGGGGCAAGGTGCTTGCATTCGTAAAATGTTGAAAGAATTTAATGACACCAATATTTACAAGAGAATCTATCTGAAAGCAAGTAAAAGTATATTTTCGCGTATTTAATAAAGGTTAAATTTTAATTATAAAATTCAGGTGCCAGTGTGGCAATTAGGAATTAAAATTAAGTGATGCCATAACGTCATCACCGCCTCTCAAGGGGTCAAGAAATTTGGTTTGATATCACTCAATATGCTTTTTTAAAATTTCATTATGTAATTTTAATAAGGTATTCTATTATTTTCTTTGTTGTGAGCAAAAAACAATGGAGAAATTTACTTCCCGTAATATTGAAACACAAAAAAAAAATATATAACTATTGGGGTAACTGGATCGAGCATGGTCCAGTTACCCAGGATACATGTCCCAGTTACCCCATTCTTGAAAAATTTATGAGGTAACTGGCACACCGGGCTTACATTTGAAACATGAAGTAAGTATGTATAGATACCTAATAATATTAATGTAGTTATATGTCTAATCTTTAAAAAAAAAATTGTTTAATAAAAGTACTTACAGTATTTTAATAAAAAGCCGAGGAATTTCAACCATATTGACGTTGTTTTTTAAAAAAAAGAAACGCATATTTTTGACAACCTATCACAGCAAAGTGAGAGTTATGATTGAATAGATACATGTTGTTTTAGGAAGTAGAGATTTAGGGGGCTTTTTCACAAAAGCTAAAACTTAAAAAAACTCAACAGTTTTTTTTTTAAATATAGCCTATGGCTCAGTTACCTCGTGGATACAGTTACCCCAACTAACCTTACGTATTTTTATGTACAGAAAATGTTAATTTTTTTGTGAAAGTGCAAGAAATATGAAGAGGGGGCAGGGGGTTACTACAGAATATCATTCATAGAGCTTCTTTTTGGCTTAATCAGAATTTTTAGAAATATTGTACGATTTTATCTATTTCTAAGGCTGATCTATTTATCATGTGACATTTTATAATAAAGTTATATGTAATAAATAGTCTAGTTAACAATATTATAAATATCTTTTAAATACTCTTTTAACCCGTAAGCTCCATACAGTGAATTCGCACCGATCGAAATATCAGCGTCTTTAATTAATTCGCATTTTTCATTCACAAAATAAGAATTTTGATAAAATCAAATATTTCATTTGGATTCCTTATTAAATTTCGTATATGGATCATGTAGTTATATTTTATTATCACCAGATTATCAGCAAAATTATGCGGAGTTGAAGTTACGGAATCCCAACTCGCACTGGTGTATAAATTATGGGTTAATATTGACGCGCGAATTTCGCGAATTTTAAACGCAATTTTCTGCGACAATCATTTAACTGGAGTTATGGCCATAAGTCCTTGGCAAAGAGGAATGGGAGTTTTTTTTTTTTTTTTTTTTTTTTTTTTTTTTGTATTATAAACGCATTTATTTATTTGAGGGGTATTTATATTAGGCATTATATGCAGCATTCAAATAACTTCTGCATATCAGCAGTATAAAAATGACAAACCGAACGGTGCTGCGTCGTGATAAACATTTCAAAAATAATATTGAAAAGTTTAATTACAGTCCCTGGCCAAATTATTAGACGCACCATAAGATTTTTATAGAAAACGTTTATTATCATGTGATACTGTACAGCAGTATTGTTTTTTACGCGATAAAATGTACATTTACTATATTATTAATCACATAAGTATCTGTAACACTAATAAAACATCGTCATTATAAAAATAAAAAAAAAATATGTATTTATTAACTCTTGAACAAAAATGAAGAAAATGTAATGAAAAGTTAATATTTTGTTGATCCACTTTTAGCCGCTATGAGAGCTTTAATTCTGCGCGGCATGCTATCAATGCAAGACTGTACTGTCTTCTGCATTTCAGGATGACGATTTACACATGAATGATATGTTCTAAGAGCCGAGTTTTGTTTGTAATCACAACTTTAGCCACTTCTCTTTTCATGAGTTTCAATTGGGTTCATATCGGGCTATTACCCGGCCAATCCAACAGAGGGATACTTTGTTGTACTAAAAAAGCTTTAATAAACCGTGCTGTGTGGCAGGGAGCTCCATTTTGCATGAAAATGAATGGTTCCCCATTTGAAAACAATTCTTTGAGCTGCGGAATCAACCGATTTTGTAAGACTTCTTTGTACTGATCTTGCCTCATTGTACCTTTTACCACGTACAGACGTCCAGTAGCCTTGCTGCTGATGACTGACCAAATCATGATTTATGTAGGGTGTTTAACAGTCTGAACGACACAGTCAGTATGGAACTTTGCTCCAGGACGACGACGCACAAACTGAGCTTTATTCTGCAAAATTTCAAAGGTGCTTTCATCACTGAAGCAAACCTACCAAAACAGAAAAAAATACAAACATCTCTGTGGATCTTGCGTCATTGCATAGAAAATGATTTTGAATGTATGACTTGTGATGAAATTATAATAACTTACCGCTCTCCAGAAGTCGACATCTTTATCACGCCACTGTTTGGTCCATTTCAGACGCTTTGCTTTCATTGCAGCTGTTAACCTGGGCTTCCTGGCGAGGCGGCAGGCCTTAAAACCTATTTCTGTTAATTTTCTGCGAACATTGCGATAAGAAACATTCACGTTAGTATCTTGGAGTTGCGATTTTATAATTTTTGTGATAGCCCATCTGTTTTTCACACAAATTTTCTTTAAACATCTCTCTGACTTCGGAGTGAAAATGAGCTTTCAGCCACATCTTTGCTTTCGTTTTGGGCTCAAATCGTCCCCTGCCTCAATTTCCTTCTTTATGCGTCGTACACTAGCTTCAGAAATCTTCAATCTTCGTGATATTTTGCGGTTTGAAAAACTTTTAGCATCCTCGAAGGCCTTCACTTCAGCATTTTTACGAAGTGACAGATCATCAGTTTTACTCATGCTGAAAATGTTCCACGTGCTTATTTAAACACTGCACACACAAAAAGCAACTAACTACGTAGCATACAACTTTGAAAGAAATAAACCAAGCGCATAACGCCACAGAAACACGACCTCAACTGACGCACCGGCGTACGCCTGTTTGAACTGGCTGCAACCGGTTTTCACTTGTTTACGTCCGTGTATCCACTGGTTCACATTATGTTGCCACACGTTAAAACTAAATACCAATAGGAAGTATATAACAAATCACCTGAATAAAAATTCATTAAACCTATGTTTAAATATAACAGAACTGCACATAAACATTGTCCAAAACATGTATTTCATAAAAAACAACGGTGCGTCTAATAATTTGGCCAGGGACTGTATAATAGTCCTCTACTTAAATTTTAGTACAGAAACAGTACCCTGAGAGTTAACAGAGACTTTCATTCACCTTTTAATCAAATGGTCTCGGAGACATGACATAGTAGTTATGCAATAATTCCTGTCACAGCAGTTAAGGGTTAATTAAATCAAAAAATAATTACAGTTAACTCTTAACTGCTGTTAGAGCTGCATTTGTTTTTTTAATTTTCACAGTTTATCTTGTACTTTCCAGTTTAACTATCGATACAGAGACATTTTGCTTCGTTTGGAGTCTAGTACTATTGTTTGGTATGTTTGAAAAATCGAAATTTTATTAGAAATAGTACTGTTCAAGCAGTTTAGTGCAAAAACATTATTTTATGAGTTAATCGCGCATTTTATTCATCTTTGAATCGAATGGTTTCACAGACCGATCACAGCTGTCATGTGGCAATTTTCTGTCACAGCAGTTAATGGTTAAATGAACTTTTTCAGATGAATTGTTATGTATAATATGCATTATCGCATTTAGGACTATGAATGTCTCATTTAGATTTTAGCTGCCATAAAGGCACCAAAAATGACCTAAATGTGACAATCATATATTGTGGTTTTATACTACAGATAATTATTAAATTTCTACGAAACAAGTTACTTTTTAACTAAAGGTATAGTATTCAGCAATTTGTTGCTTAATAAGATATACATTTATAAAATAAAATTCCAAATGTACCCTATATGCGACAAAACTACGGGGAATCATTTCTCATTTAGGTAGCCTGACCTTATATCTTACCTGTATCTGTTACAGAGCTTACTTACAAATGCATAAAAGTTATAACGTGACAGCGGAAAACAATCAAAGCTACACAATTAACACACAATTGGCGATTTCAGCATCTCAATACTTTTGTTTAACGAACGGCCGATATGAGAGCCTGTAGTTTCCAGTTGATGCTGCCACCTAGCGTAAAACGTAAAAATTAAGACATTCGTCATCCACCGATAATGGACTAGTATCGCTTCATGTTTGCCGCAGTGGTTGTGATTCATGTTGATATTCCATCTTATGTTGCGATTCCAGACATACTAATACAGAACAGTGAGAGGTGCTAAACTGGGTATCGCCAGACTAGATCACGGACTCATTCCTGGACTGAGTACTTTTACACTACTTTATATGGGGTTTTTTTCGGTTTTACCAGTTTGGATATACATGGAAACGTCTTAATCCCAGCTAAAACAATTCCACGCGAAATTAGTAAACATTTTTATGCTTGCTTAACTTTCTAATTGTAGGGGAGACTAAGTACGGTTGACCATACGGGAGGCTTGACCCACCCATCAATTTTCATATTTAAAAGAATTTCCGAGTTTTATCAATAGGTGTCAACCAAAGCTATTAGAATGCTCAAACAACAGTCTTCGTTTCATAGAGATAATGGAAATAGGTGTAGAAAAAATCAATTGTGAAGCGTTTTGAACTTAAAAGTTGTGTTTTTTAGAAATATTTTGTAAGCTTTTTTCAGATAAAATATATCATAGAAAATTAAGTAAGTAGGTTTAAAGTAATGCAGAAATACCGAGCTTTCATTGCAGGCATGAAGATTGTTCAGTACGTTAGGCTTAATATAACAATGTGCTATTCTTTAGAAAAGGTCTATGTAGGGAGGCTTGACCTAGTCAATGTGAGGGAGAGTTGTCCAGATGCTCAAGGCTCCCTTAATTAAGTGGTTTTGGAAATATTTTTATTATACACTGTGCATAATGAAAAGTTAATGGTTATATATATAAAAGAATGTAAATTTATTCTGTAAAGCTGCAGTAAAATGGTGAGATGGAAAACAAAATGTTTAAAACTGACTAAAGAAAATGTGAAAAATTGCTAGAAAATGGGAAATTGATAGGAACAATTTTCCATTTAAATATGACTTACAATAGTTAAGTAGAAACAGTGGGAAAGACTAAAAAGAAATAGACAGGATGAAAGCAGCAGTCTTAAACCTTGCAGGGATGGTGGTATGTTTATAAAACGACTTAATTTTAATTCCAAAACGTCACAATGGCACCAGAATTTTGCTAAAATCTTTTCCATTTAATACGTGTATGAAATATAACCTGTTTCTTATCTCCAAATAAATCTGTTTGTAAATTCCGGTGCCAGTCATTTATTTTAATATTTTAGTACTGAAAGTAGTTTGTCTTTTAAAGATTTTAATCATGTTAATGATAAGTTAAGTGCTCATGTGGCTACAAAAGAACGTAGCATCGATCGAAAACTTTAGGAAGGTATGTAGACAAATTTCACCAGGGTGAATACAGTGAGATGAAGCCAAATTATGTGACAACTAGAGTTGTCAGTTCGAATGTCACAAAAAATAGGACAAGGAGACAAAAAAAAACCCGGGACAGTGGCTCCTAAATCCGGACATAATAACATGAAACACTATGAAAACGGAACATATCTCAAACGGAATACTGTCTTAAATTTTAAAATTTCATTTTCCCTGCTGTACAATTATACCTGCTAAGACAAATTACTGTTTAAACCAAATATTTGTTTCCCCTGACTTGCGATTGCGTCTCAACAGATTTGTTTAAGCATCATATTAAAAAAATATATTTTTTATAATAATTAAAGCATGTAGAATAACGTTTTTTTTTGCTTTTTTAAAAATTTATTTTATTTATCTTCACAAATATTGCAATGTAAAACAAAGTGGGTCAAACCTCCCATATAGTGGGTCAACCCTCCCATATGTAGGGAGCCTTGAGCCATTATTTTTTCATGATTAAAATCAATCGTTTTTCAAATTTCTTATATGTTACACTTATGTAGCAATTTTATTTTGATAACTGATTGTATAACGAATAAAATGATATATAAAACTTTATTCTACGTTCAATATTTAAAAAAATAAAAAATCATTTTGTAAAAAGTGGATCAACCCTCCCTAGCCTCCCCTATATGTCTCTACAAAAGCCGTGCAACAGCATTCTATGAATTGCCGATTTAAAATAATTTCTCGATACTAATAATTTAACGATTAGTGTCGAGTATCAGAAATAATAGTATCATAAGAGTATATCATAAGTAGATCATAAGTATCATTATACTTAACGAAAAATGTTCTATTTAAACGTATTATTTAAAAAAATACATATTTTTGAATAAAACATGCAGTTTATTGAAAAATCATCCCGCACAGGGATAGATCCATAGAGTGTTTTTTCTCTTTTACCCATTATTTTGATAGTTTTCTTTTATTTTCATGACTAGGAATTTTTTACTATGTGCATTTGAAAGATGTCAGTAATAGTTTAGCTTTGTAAACAAAATCATATTATCTATTCCGACACACGTATTGATTTATTATTCTTTGCAGCATTATTTATTTCATTCTTTTCTTTTTGCATTTGAAGGTCATCTTACTTCATAATATACAAAAACAGGCATGCCTATTTTCAGAAAAATAGGATGAAAGTACCGAGAAAAATTTTAATTTAAAATTTTGGATTTTTATTCTGTAAAAATATTTTCATGTTTGTAAATAAAAAAGATAATTTTTAGATATTATGTTTCTAATTTACATTTATTTTCTTTTTTAGATTGCAATTAACATAGTTTCAACATATACAGGGTTATCTGAAAATAACTGGCCAAATTTTAAAGAGTGGTAGAGGGGAGCAAATAAGTATTTTTTAACGTAGAATGTATGTTCGAAAATGGCGCTGGTGACAAAGGAAAATGTGAAGGCTTCAATGAAAGATAGCTTAAAAGCACCGATAGATGGCGCTCATGTGCTTCATTTCTAGACACACATTCTATGATAAACAAAATGCTTATTTTGTTTCCCTCTACCACCCTTTAAAATATGGCCTGATATTTTGCGATCACCCTGTAGAATAACATATACTTTTCCTTTTACCCTAATGTTGCTGTTTTTATTATATACAAATTAAGTATATATTTTAGGAAAATATATGCTGCCTGATCGATTTGTTTGCTTTCTAGTGCGTTTTAAAAGAGAAAATTAGATCTTAAACCTTCCCGGTTCAAGTAATTCTGTTTCTGTAAGGTTGATTCCACACGATAATTTTCGAAAATTTTCCTTTTAAAATGAATAAATGCAATAAGAAAATTTTTCGTGTAATCAGTAAAAGCATAGTTTATTTTAAATGTTCTACAAATTTTTATTAAAATTAGGTGGTACAATTAATGTACTACAAACTTTCAGGGGGTATAAATACAATATTTTTGAATATTAAAATTAAACGAAGTATTGATCGAAGTGAATATAATTCGAAGTGAAAATCGAATAAATAAATATATTTTACGAACATTTCCCTAAATTGCTTGAGTAAAAATGTTGTGAAAATACTGTATTTTACTTATTAACTGCCTGGAACATGTAAATATATCTCTAAACTTGTTCGAAGAACGAATTGATGAGTAAAAATAAATAAAATTGATGGGAAATTTATATTCCATCATTTGTGTATTAGAAGTTAAAACAAATTTAATATTGTTTCCCTTTAGCTGTTAAAATGCATAGAAAACAATGTAATTTTAAATTAAATCAGCTAACTAAATGATATTTTAATCCTAAATATATAAAAAGAAATATCCCCATCTTTTTTAGTCTATCTTATACTATATAAAACAGATAAATTTTCAACATTTACTAAGTACGGTTCACAATTAATGAAAGCTATCTAGAAATAGAACAACGTTCATTATAACTTCTGCTACTTTTAATAGATTCATCCATGACTTTATATGCGCCTTCATAAAACTTCTTTTAAACCGACTTTTAACAAAGGAATCTATACAATTTATTTTTTTTTTTTTCTATGCACGTTCATGCATAATTCAAGCATAATGATTAAATGACACCAGGATTTATGAACAAATTTGATTCCAAAGTAACTAAAAGAACTATTCTTTCAAGTACATTATAAAAACAAAATTTTATTCTAAAACTCTTGTGTCATTGTGTCATTTGAAATATTTAATTAAGTGTTACGTACAGTATACCACTTTCTTTGAAGAGACTAACAGATGTCCCTATTTTCATAATTTTTCTTTTGATTGAAACTTTTCTTTCGGAATTTTTGATGGCTTGTATGACTGCATGATCATTATAGAAATGTTGTTATCTTGAATGTTGATATTTTGATAACTTTGTACATAGATATATATATACAGTGACTGCGAACTGCAGCGAATGAAACTAGCGCTCCAAGTCCAACAAATAAGAGTGAATTATGTCAGTCGTCTGGATACGGCACGGCACACCAAGTATCCAGGTTCGATTCCTGGTCTGGACATTTTTCGCTCTGTTGGAATAAACGTCAACTGTGCTACTCCATCCTCGAATATGATTTAATCCAGTTGAAATAAAATATTCGTTCCCCTTCCTTTCACTATTTTTTTCAAAAAAAAAAATTGAGCTTATTGACAAATTCTTAAAAATGATAACACCATATATCTGGAAATATTAATTCTGGTTTTTTACGAAAATATGTCAAAAGTTATGTCTTTTACATAAAAAAAAAATAAAAAAAAATAAAATAAAACATTAAGCACATCTTAAACGTTTTGAAAAATTTGTTTTAATTGGCTCTTTAAATAACTTTTAAGCATCATTCTTATTTGTTAAAGTTATAATTTCAGAAAAATTTAAAAGCTAATAATGAGAATTAATATAAGTTTCTCTTAAAAAGGTATTCATTAAATAAATATATACATCAATATTATGTTGTAAAAAAAAAAAAAAAAAAAAAAAAAAAAAAAAAAAAAAACTTTCATTTTTGAAAATCAATCGTTTTGATTGATGACGTCCTTCCATGCATATTAGTAAGTTATTTTTAAATTTTATGAATTTTAGAAACGAAACTACTTCGAGTATAAAATTATCAAGATAATGTTCCAATAAAAAAAATCATTTAATGTTTGAAAGCCAGTTATTTAGATTGCTGAAGTCCTTTCGTGCATATTAACAAGTTCTTTTTACATTTTGTTAATTTTAGAAAAGAAAATATATCGAGTAGAAATTTAATCAGAATCATAGTTGCAAAAAGTTATTGATTACACATTTCCAGATAAATATTTCGAATGAAATACTGCCATACTAAAGGTAATACTATTGAACTGCATTAAAAGACGAGTAATTTTATGTAGTTATACAGAAAGATTACTTTGTTAAACATACCACATGAGATGAATGAGTATTATTAAGTTTTCTCCAATGTTCAAGCTTTTTTCAGCATAATGTTTATAAATGTAATGTTTCGCATATTTTTAAAATTTCATATATATATAACAAAAAGAATCGCACGATTGATATATTTCAGGACCGCTACTTCCAAACAGAATTCTTTCCTTACTTAATCGCAGAGATATTGTCAATTATTAAGATGAAGATTAATGTTCAAATATAGTAATTCTCAGAAACAAAAACTGTGTAATACCTGAGAAATAATAAAACTTGAAAACAGGGATTCTGCTTTTTCAGAATTCAGTGTCGCCCTCAATATATCTATCTATCTATCTATCTATATCTATCTATCTATCTATCTATCTATATATATCTATCTATATATATATATATATATATATATATATATATATATATATATATATATATCTACTTATAATAAAATCTGAGTGCAGGAGACCGTCAGAACCATGCCGGTGCGAACCACTCTGGTCTGCGAATCGACCGTAGCTAAACGCCATGTTAGGCTTAATGAAAAACATATCCTAGCATATGACGGCTAAATGATAATTTTTTCTATTTGAAATCATGTTTGTTCAGCAAATTTTTACATAAAACATGTGTATCATATCTATTTATAATGTATTAAGTTCTAAATTAAAATTAAGCTATTATAAACATAGAAATCAGATTTAAACGGACGATACTGTTGCTTTGAACACTTCATTAAAAATAAATAAATAAATAAATACAGGTTAAAGCGGATGCTGGTCTTAAAATATTTGTAATAGTTTATTAAAACCTTTAAATATGTTAACTTTGTTTAAAACCTTCAAAAGCTATTAAGTTCTAAATTTAAGGGCCAAATCAACAACAACAACAACAAGAAGTTCTGAATTAAAAGTAACGGATGACTATCGCCACCTGATGGAGAAAACTTTCGCTCTAATTTATTCAGAATGATTAATCTTTTCCACAATTTCATATTTCCTGTGACATTTGTTTTCTGTCTTATATGACAAAGTAAAAAGTATCCGAATTTGAATATCTTAAACTTTCAAATGAATTTACAATAAAGAATTATTTCAATGGTACTTTAACATTATTTAAAGGGAAATTAACTCTTTATGTACTGAATTATGAATTAATGAAAATTTCCTCTTCTATAGCATTTTTCGTGAATTTTTTAAACAAAATTAGAAGATTTACGTAAACATTTAATAAATTTTAGAAGTATTTTAGAAGGATTGAAGAATTTAGAAGGTTTCATTGAATTTGAATTTATAGGGATTTTGTGTAATATTTATAACCCCACTCAAGTCTTTTATTTTAAATATTTTTCTTACTATTTTGTAGGAATTAGGAAATCTACAAATATAATATTATTACAATAGAAATATAGAAATATTTCTGAATTGACCCCCCCCCCCCTCCAACGACAAGAATGCTGAAAAGATGCAAAGGCCAAAGAAATCATCCTTTAAAAAATATTTTTGTTTTGTGTAACCCATAATGCTTTTGGAACATCATAAAGTAATGCATCTATAACTCATTCTAAATTGTATTACTACTAATTAATGTATTAAATTAATTTTATAACAAGTTATTTTAATGGTACTGATAAGTACCGTCAGTAGATAAAGGGATAAAGGGACAATTTTTTCTGTACCGAAGGCTGCGATCAGTGCCTCTGCAGGCCGTCTTAATTCCCAATGAATTAGGAACTTATGTTTCTTGCTAATTCTTTTGCCGTCAACTTTCTGTTGTAATCGTACATTTTTTTACAATGCATTTCATCAGATTTGAAGACATTGCAAATACAATAAATATTTCTTATCTGCAATTTCTTCCTATCTATCTTAATATTTCTGCACAAAATGTGTGAGGGGCTGAGAATTTTTCATCTAAATTTCCATTTACAAAATCATAACTGTGAAAAAATGTGATATTTTAGATATTAATATGATTAAATGACTAAAACATATCTAAATATATGGTTAAAAGCAAATATCAGTTAATAATAGAAGAAAATATTTTGTTTTTCTTCCTCGAACCGTTTTTCGATTTTTTGGAAAACTTAATTTTTTAAGTTCACAATTTTTGAATAAGTGTGTAACATGTAAATAAAAAGTATTATCAGTAAATCAACCAATGTAAGGCGATATGAACAAGTTAAAGTGTCCTGGGTACAAAAACATGCTACACGAGCACTGAATTTTAGTTGTACCTTCAACAGGGGCTACTTTGGGCCACTTTTTCCTGATTTCACTCACATTTCCATCATTAAAAAATATTATATATGATTTTTCAACGTCGAAATGGGGTTGTAATAAATTAACAGGAAACAATGAAGCAATCTGTATGGTTTAAAAAAATAAATTTCTTTATTTTTTGTTTTTTAACTATTTTTAAAATTTTGGAACAAAGTAGCCTTGCTGGGAGCTTCTTTGGCCCATTCACTTATGTTCATATAAAATTAATACAATTCATATGTTGGAATATTGAAATCAATTAGCAATTGATTACAATAGGATCTGCTAATAAATTAGCACTGCAAACTTGATAAACAAATGTTTTTTTAAACATTTAAACACATTAAACCAAATGTTTATATTAAGGACGCGAGAAACAGTTTTCATCATGATATTCTCAGCAATTGGAACAAAAATAATTACTGTAACATTTGAAAAAAATGTTACTTAATACATTTTTTAAGAGATTTGTTTGTATAAAAGGTATTTCTGAGTAACTGGGGCTACTTCCGGACCAAAAAGGTCCCGGTACAAAGTAGCCCCGAAAAACTAGTTTTCATGAAAACTAGCTTTATGAAAACGTAAACATTTTCTGTCAAAATAAAAAGTCAAAGGAAAAATTATGATCACACTTGGGTTACAGGTTACTAAAGATAATATTTTGACACTTACCTTATTTGTATCTCTTATCCAGATTGTTTCACTATAAAAAGTATGAGAAGTTAAAATCTACACACGAAAACAGTTGTTTATAAACACATCCAGTGTTGCCTCTAAAAATTTTTTTAATTACCACCAAATTATTTACATACCCTATAGTAGTGTCTAAAATATTTTTCAAGGGCAAAAACTCCAAATTATCTTGTATTGTTTGCTAAATACAAAGAATGAAAACTTTTTTTATGGGATGGACCAAAGTAACCCCGCAAGGACCAAAGTAGCCCCGGTTGATGGTATATCAGTTTATAATGGGTAAAAATGAATAAAGTTTTATATTTGAGATATTCGTTTAACAATAAACGTGTTGTTAAAATTTTGATTTAATACCCAGACAGGTAAGCTATTCTATTACATTTTATTTTTCGCTGGTAACTGTAACTCCATGAGAAGTCCCAATGAATTCAGCATATTGCATGTTGCTGTGCAACTGCGCTATACAAATTAATGTTGTAAAAATATAAAGAAAAATTTTTCAGGTGACCACAGTATACTAGTTAAAATGTGAATTCATGAAATTATTTGTTTACTGAACACGTGAGTCTGACGAAATAAAAGTCTAACAGGATATAGTGCCTGTCATTTAACTTATTATTCGAAGAACCTGGAAAGAAATGTCTTTCTAAATTGATAGTACACTGCTCAAAACAATTAAAGGATATTTGAAGTTTTATATAAAATAAAGATATAAACGAAATTTTTTTTGCCGAAAATAGAAGAAGAGAATCACAAATGCAAATTTTTCTGGTTTTCAAACTGTGGAGTATGCAAATTTTGAGTTCGACGTAAAAAACGTCGCTTCAGCGGCAGCGAATGAAATTTGACTTTCAACTGGATAAAAGAGAATGAAGACAAGGATGATCGGCATTCAGTGATTGCTTTGTTCCGATGAGTACGATGTCTCAGCGAAGTCATTTGACAGATTCAGAAGCTTTGAGAATTGTTGGTAGGTTAGAAGGGGGCCAAACTCAAGCCGAAGTAGCGCAAGCCATTGGAGTGTCACAAAGTGTCATTTCCAGGATCCGGAACCATTTTTTGGAGAGTGGATGTGCAGGCCGAAGACCAGGGCAAGGTCGTAGACGGGCAACAACGCCCAATGAAGATAGGTATTTAGCGTTAACAGCTCGGAGACACCGAACCATGAACGCTACTCTTCTCCAACAACACCTTCGCTCGGCTACAGGCACCACGATTTCAATTCAGACTATCCGAAACCGGTTCCATGCTGTAGGTCTGTATGCTCGCCGACCGATGGTATGTGTTAGATTAACATCAATGCATCGTCGCGACCGCAGGGAGTGGGCAACCGAGCATGTCAACTGGAGGAGAAATGAATGGAGCAATATTCTGTTTTCTGACGAGTCCCGTTTTTCTGTGCATCCGGATAATAGGCGTATTTTCATCTGGAGGGACCGTGGCAGTAGGAATAATCCTGCGTTCGTGCACGAAAGTGTCAGATTTGGCGGTGGAGGAGTGTTGGTGTATGGTGGCATCTCCATTGACGGGCTCACTGACCTCTACATCATTCGAGATGGAGCTCTGACTGGTCGCCGATATAGGGATGAGATCCTCAGACCTATTGTACTCCCTTACGCTGCAGCAATCGGAGATAACTTCATTTGAATGGACGATAACTGCAGGCCACATCGTGCAAACCTGGTGGAGGATTTCTTTTTCGAGGAAGGAATCGTTCGAATGGAATGACCAGCGTGTTCTCCAGACATGAATCCAATCGAGCACGTTTGGGACGCTCTAGGAAGACGAGTTTCTGGCCGCCAACAACCCCCACAAACTCTCCAAGAACTGGAAAGAGCTCTTCTGGAAGAGTGGGGCAGAATACCCCAACTCGTCATTAATAGCCTCATTGAGTCCATGCCTCAAAGGTGTTCAACGTTGCTGGCCGCCCGTGGAAACCATACCCCCTACTGAAAATGATTTTCTTTGAAGAAAACACCTTTTCTTATTCTTTTTTTCTCATATGCACAAATTGTGTTTTTTTCCTTTAGTACACAAATGCGCAATAAAATGCATTTTTTTCTGCCAAACATGTGTAATTTATTGTCATATAACCTACTATGTCTGTCGACCATGTATCAATCAGCTAAACAGTTTACCAGATACAAAATCCACCTAAAACTGCAATATCCTTTAATTGTTTTGAGCAGTGTATTATGCAACGGGTGATTTCACCATTGAAATATTCTGTAAGCGCAAAACCCAACCTCAATGACATGCTTTAATAAGGTAAAGAATATCTTAAAAATATGTATCAGGCACATATTCCAAAACCTAAATTATACAATATGAAATGAGGCATCCAAATAATCAATAATAATAATAATAATAATAATAATAATAATAATAATAATAAAGTAGTAAAATTCCCTTTTCTAAGCAAATTTTGTCCATAGACCCAATATATTCGAATTCTTTTGCGCAATCCTGTATATGATATATAAAAATTATACATACAACGTAATACATTAACAAGTTGCAAATTGCACATCAAACGTGGCAAATGAGTGGCTTTCGTACTATAACTAGTTTTATAAATATTTCTGGACCGCATACTTTACTGAATGTATATTTTAGTGCACCTCTTAAGTACATATAATTTTCCTTCTGTTCGAAAGGCTGTAGCATCAATAAATTGCACTTGAAATATTTTTCCCCATTCGCCGTAATATAACACAGAACTTTTGATTAATTAAACTGTAGATCCAATTTTCATAAAATTTGAAATGAGTCGACAACATTTTTCACAAAATTATATATTTAAATTTTCAAACCATTCGATTGGTTAGTTTTTGCTCTGTTATATGCGAACGGACAGACAGACAGAAGGACCGAACGATGACTATAGGTGCTACGTATTTATATAATTACGAATGCAACTAAAAATGACTGTGGTTTCAAAATGCATAGTACAGCTGAACACGCACTTCTTGCAATTATCTCCTACAGACTCTTTGACTTATTTTGCATGTCTTTGGATATGAATGATAAAAATTACACCCTCATTATTTACGACATCATGTTTTAGGGCACCTCAGTGTCGGACACAAATTGAGTTATTTTCAAGTAGTTAAACTTCATCGAAGTACTGTGTCAAAAAATTTCCCGCATATAATCGATTTATTATGTGTGTATCTATAAAAGAGATGTAAATGCTACATACTAAATATTTCATAGCATGTATGCTATAGTCGAATGCAGTGATGCATATCACGTTCATAATTTTTTTAAACATAGTGAAATGTTTAAAATGCACCGCAAACAATTTTTCCTCATTGATCATAATGCAACGTAATTATTTTGTCTGTCACTATAAACAAACTACAAATGCGACACACATCCTTTCCGGTAGCACACATGATGGAGTAAACATTAACGGGAGTTTGGGTGATGAAAACGGCAGTTGACACTCAGATAGATCTACAGTCAGACATATCAAATTCTCAGACACTTTTAAACTATTTGGAAAAGTGTTAATAAGTCAATATCCGCATTTGATCTTTTATAATTATTTGTAACATGTGTAAAGATCAGACACCAGTATTACGTAAAGTAATAGAATAGAAGTTAAAAACTGTGTCAAATATACTTTCGGCACCCGTTGCATTAACGGAAGTAGGGATGAATTTAATTACTACCATACTTAGACAATAGTCTCGGGATGAAAGACCAAATTTCACTGATTTATTTAACCACGAGATCCTTGCATATGACAAGGAATCAAGTTGTTCCACATGCACAGATATGTATAGTATATGTCTATGCCTATATGTGCATGTGTATATTCATTAAATATATATCGCTATATTCTTAAAGGTAACTAAAAGGTTCGACTAAAAAATGCACCAATATTAAACATTAACGCTATATTATTAGATTCCTCTTATTTATAATTTTTGCACAAAAAGTATATTAGATTTATCTTTAGTTTATATTAAATAATATTTAATTTAATTCTGACATTTAACAATATTTCATGTATTTAAACTACGGAACACAAAAAAGAAAGATTTCTGGTGGATAATAATAAACATAATTTGCTTCTTAAATATAACTTATTTAGTGGCATTAAATATTTTTGGGTAATTCTAAAGCTAACTTATTTGTCAATGCATATGCAATTATAAAAGAGTTTAGAAATTTTTACAAACAACGCTGTTGATTCCATTAAGTTAATGATAATGCTTGCATTCATATTTTGTTGAAGATAACTGATGATACTTTAGTTCATGACATATTTTTATTAAACAAAATATGTATCTTAGATTCTTTGAAATGAAAATAAATGATTAAGTAATGAAAATTCAAAATGTCTTCTTTAAAATGTTTTATAGAAATAGTAAAATACGTTTTTCTAATATAGTAAAACTTAATGCTATTTTCTAATCCAATAACGGAATTACAAAATATATTTCTGTATCAGAAATATATTAAGTTTCCTAGAAGATTAATTTCTTAAATTAAGAAAGTTTAATATACTTTCCTCTCAAAAGCCTTTCTACATTTGTTTTCCTTTGTTATGTTTCAGATTTAGTATCCTGAAAAGAATACTTTAATTTTATTATAAATCTTTCGTTATTTGATCCTCTTGAGTTAAAAAAAAAATATATTTGTTTAGAAAAGAAAATTTACTTTTGACATTTTCTACAAAATGTCCTACTTTATTGTTTTATTTATTGAGAGTCTGTGTCACATTAATATTTTACACAAGTGTTTTTAAAAACGAAATATGTATAAAAATATACTCCTTTTAAATCAGAAATATGTGACTTCAAATTTATTATTTATGCTTTTATTTGGTTCGTTAAAAAAACTATTTTTTGATGCACATTTTGTGGAATATTCTGTTGAGAATTATAGCGCATTATGTTCTCGTATTATAATCATAAAGTATTTATCAGAATAACAAGTTTTATCTAATGATGAACTATAGGGAGAGGAGGAAATTTTTTCTTGACAACAGGATTTCTTATTGCATACGACCGGAGAAAACAAAAAATCTTGTGCCAAAAAAACCCTCATGCTTGTAATGATTGTTTGCATGAGCTTTGTGGATTCCACATTTTCCTCTCATACAGGCATTTACTGAATTACTCATGGTTAAAACTAATGCATGTAACCAAATAAAATGAACATGATTTAGAAGAAGTATGCGGGTAAAATCATACAAAAATACATTCAGGCAGTGTTGCCAAATAGACGAAAGTCAATTTCCACAAATTTCTGAAATTTTCCCAAAATGAGTATTCAGTTGTATATATGCTTCGCAGTTTTGGCCATAACTTTTATCGTCTGCGTTTGTTTATACGAGTTCTTAGAATGTTTTGTTGTGAAAGAGGTAGCCACGAGCGGCTTATCTTGTATTAGTATTTAATAAAAACAGTGCACTGCGGTTTTTTTATTTTGAGTATTAGTGAATCTTTAATATGAGCTATCATAACAGTCCGTCGAGCCAGAGAAGCAGCCTGGTATTAAATCCAACGAGCTTCAAAAATCAGCCGAATTTAAGTGTAGTGAAATGACGACATAAACGATAAGTGCGAAGAGTTCTGTGCTACGAAATTCGTCAAAAGCTTATTCGAAAAGTAAGTGAATATGATTTTTCTTATTTTTACTGTTATATACAATGAGAGTTTTTCTCAAAAAAAGTCTCCAACTGAGTTTCTACACAAAAAAGTAAATTTTCAATTTTCAATTTACCACTATAAAAATTTTTTAACTAATTTAAAATAATTTTTTCCCCAAATGAAGGCCTTAAAAAAATCCCCATTTACAAAAATAAACATTTAAAAAGCAGTAAACCAACGTTTAAAATGCACAAATAATGCGGGAAAAGCAGCAAACGGCCGTTTCGAATCTACAGCGAGATTCTTCTTCAGTGCAAGATAGGGAAAAATGAGCAGCGTGCTAGAAAAAGCAAGGCTGAACAAAATGATAGACAGAGACGCGCTGTCTTATATACCCTATGCGGTTAGCGAAAGCGCCAGAAACAACCAATGAGAGCGAAGCAGTGGAAACGACTGGGTGGACAAGTAGCGACATCTACCGGAGAAGGAGAGAAAAAGAAACCAAAAAAGAGGAAATTAAATTAATGCTTTCCAAATACTTGGAAAATTTGGAGTACTAGATAAGTCATTGACTAAAAAGTGAGAATTTTTAATGATGTGGTAAGCTTCTCAAAAATCTACATCAAGGTTAGAAGAACATTTTTGGATAATGGTGGCTGAGGAAAAATCGAACCTAAGTTGAGAAGACCAAGAATGTTGAGCAATAGAAGAACGTTTGAGCTCCTGATTTTTAACATAAACTTTAGGGTGGTCCTTAAAAAATTAAATTTAAAATTTTCTATGGGGCACCCTCCTATTTTGTTCTATGTATAAAATAAAGACCTCCACAAAAATTTCAAAATTTTAAAACAATTTTTAGTGGTCGCTACCAAGGTTTGAATTTCTTTAAAAGAATTAAAAATTGACATATTTTGTAATATAATAATATATTATTAATACAAATCCATAGACATTGCCAAATGGAATCATAGTATGATATTAGGCTTTAAATACAGTCTTATGTTTCAAGTTTCAATATATTTACACAGCCTATTGTCCGAACACAGTCAGGAGTATTTCATGTCTACACTCTATTTCACCTGAATTTGGCCCCATTGTGAAACGTAGAGAATCTAACATTCCGCCTTGAAAAATAGTTCTCCGTTATTTTTTAATCTTAAATATCCAAAATGCGTAGGGATTTATAAGATAATGTTTATAAATTATAGATTTTGATTTTTTTATATTCGTAAAATATCATACTAAATGGCCATACTTGTATCAAAGAGTATCGTATCGAAGAGTATCCTATCATTCGTATCAGAACACCAAAACTTAAAAGAAAAGTTTTCGGAAAGCTTTCCTTTGACTGTTCACTGGGATTGCAAAATTTTAGAAGACTTTTCAGGATCTGAAACTGTAGACAGATTAACCATTATTGTTTCACGTAAAGGTACTGACCATTTATATAGCTGATCCACAACTTCAATCAGGAACAAGTGAGGCAATAGCTCCTGCTGTTAACGAAACGTTGGAGTTGTGGAGGTTATAAGCAAGTAAAATGTATGACTTTTGATATAACCTTTGTTGATACATGTTTATCAGGAGCAGCTTGAGCTGTTCTGGATTAGAATATGAACAAAGAAATGGTTTGGATTGCAATCATCACATCCTTTAAATTATGCTTGAGGAAGTTGTTATTAAGTCTCTCCGAGTTTCAAGCGGACCGGACATACCCTTATTCCAACGATTTAAAATTTCGTGGATGTCTATCGATTATGGCACATTTCAGACTCTCATAACTGACAATTTAATCAATGAAAAAAATAACACATAATGCGTCCGAAATTACAGAATTTGCTCAAAATCATCTTAGAGCTTTTCAACCAATGGACGATTACAAGGAACCGATAGACCTTGCCATCATTTTCTTAGGAGCAGTACTTGAAAGAGGTGTTTACATTAGAGCTCCAGGTGGGGATCGCATTGGGCTCCATGAATGGTGAAGGTAATGTACTTGCTCAAGATTTATTTATTTAGAGATCAGTTTAAATTCTCTATGTAGAAAAAATCTGGAGTTCGTCAAGTTTTCTCGTTTGTTGTGAAAATCTACATCCACACTGGTATCAGGTTCAGTGGTTTATTGCTCCCGAAGAACTTGAAAAAAGACGAAAATGTAAATGAAATAATTTCTTTGTGTGCTTTGAAGAAATTCCTAGGACATTTTTATACTTCACAGAACTAGTTGCTTTTGCATTTTTCGATGACAATGTCTTTTTTGAAAATAAAAGAAAAATGGTACATGCTTTGAAAAATGAAGAAAATTATGAACCTTTGAAACGTACACGGGCTGATCCTGATTCATTCTCCAAAATAGCTTGCAAGATTTTCTAACAAACAGCACTATGGTTTTTTTAAAATTATGGATTTACCTTTAGGCTTTTTTGAAACAGTTGCAGCTAATAGGAATAAAAATGAATCCTACAAGACATGTAAGGCACTAGCGACTTCAGTCAAACTTGTTAATCATGTAGCCGAAAGTTATATAGCACTCATGGAGGAATACAATAAACTTCATTCAAAAGATAAAGAACAAAAACAGTATTTCAAGGATATGATGATGGCAATCCAAATCATTTCTTTGTTCATATTCTGCTCCAGAAGAACACAAGCTTTTTTTGATAATCCGGTATTAACAAAGGCTGTATGAAAAATCATACATTTTACTTGTTCGGTACTCCCCACGACTCCAATATTACGTTACCAGCAGAAACTATTGCCTCTTGAAATATCCTGATTGAAGTTTTGGAACAACAAGCAACTGGTCAATACCTTTACCTGAAACAATAATGGATAATCTGTCTACAGTTTCAGATCCTGAAATGTCTTCTAAAATTTTGCAATCCCAGTGAACAGTCAAAAGAACGCTTGCCGAAAACTCTTTTTTTTAAGTTTTGGCCTATGCTTGCTCGTCTTCAGATACGAATATGTCCATTAAGTACGACATTTTACGAATATCAAAAAGTCAAATTCTATAATTTATAAACATTACCTTATAAATTTTTATGCATTTTAGCTATTTAAGATTAAACAATAACGGAGAACTATTTTTCAAGGCGGAATGTTAGATTCTGTACCTTTCACAATGGGGCCAAGTTCAGGTGAAATAGAGTGTAGACATGAAATACTCCTGACTGTGTTCGGACAATAGGTTGTCTAAATATATTGAAACTTGAAACAAAAGACAGTATTTACAGTCTAATATCATACTATGATTCCATTTGGCAATGACTATGGATTTGTATTAATAATATATTATTAGATTACAAAATGTGTCAATTTTTAATTTTTTTAAAAAATTCAAACCTTGGTAGCGACCCCTAAAAAATGTTTTCAAATTTTCAAATTTTTGTGGAGGTCTTTATTTTATACATAGAACAAAATAGGAGGGTGACCCATAGAAATTTTAAAAGTTAATTTTTTAAGGACCACCCTAATAAACTTCATGCTCTTTTAAACGAAATCTAACAGCACGTTTAGTCTGGCCAATATAAGAAAGGCCACACTGGGAAGAGATTTGGTAAATACCCCAGTTATCTAGGCGATCAACGGGGTGTTT
The DNA here is from genome assembly GCA_963932465.1 of Maratus speciosus. Taxonomy (NCBI): domain Eukaryota; kingdom Metazoa; phylum Arthropoda; class Arachnida; order Araneae; family Salticidae; genus Maratus; species Maratus speciosus. The sequence continues at coordinate 371,924,176 of OZ010791.1, read as the reverse complement.
GAGATGTGAAAAAGTGATTTTATTAACAGGAGAAAAAATAATATTAAAATCAAACCTTCTTAAGATTTTAGCAACTTACTGACTGGTTTTTGGAAAAAATGGTAACACAACTGAAGTATTAGAGTTTTAATTAGAATGCTTTTCAGAATGACAGGTTTCGTCAATTTCTTATAAATAGAAACAATAATATTTGAGGAATAACCACGATCAATAGCAATAGCTTTGAGGTAATTAAGTTCAGCACTAAGTAACTGAGGAGTGGAACAAATATTGGTAGCCCGAAAAACAAAAGTATTGAAAGAAGCGAATTTTTGGTTAGGGGGATGAGAAGAATGCCTGTGATGTGGGAGACTGACAGCAAAAGGTTTACGAAAGACGGTAGTTTGAATGCCATTTTCACAACGAATAACAAGGACATCGAGGAAAGAAAGACAGTTACTGGTCTCAATTTACAGAGGTGAATTGAATTCAGGGATCAATGGAATTCATAATAGAGAGAATATGATTAATATCCGAATTTATTTCAACCAGGACATAAACATCATCAACATAACGAACATATAACGGAAATTTTAAAATTTCAAAAAGTTTGACCTCAAAATAGTGCATATAAATATCGCATAATATTGGACTAAGATGATTACCCATGGCCAAACCATCAATCATGTGGAAGAAATTACCATTGGAAACAAAACATTTTTGCGACAAGCAAGCGCGAGTGAGAAGGATAAGTTCCTCGATTTCAAAATAAGAGAAATGGAATTCACAAAGCTTCTTCTTGAGGCAATCTAAAGCCCCCTCAACCGGAACGTTTGTAAATAATGATTTAACATCAAAAGAAACCATCATGTGACCCTGCGGCTTAAAATTATGAAGTTTCTTAACAAAATCAAAAGAATTTTTAACAGTGAAACATTTACTGCTCAAAAGTGGGAAAAAACAGAAACTAAATATTTGGCAAGCTTATAAGAAGCTGTACCGATACTATAGACAATAGGTCTGAAAGAAATGTCAGGTTTATGGACCTTAGGTAAAGCATAAAACCTGGCACATTGCATAGATGGAATAAGAGACTTCTTAAAGTTAGCAGGAATAATGGAAGAAGACTTGATGGCAGACTTAATAGAGTTAATTTCACTAGTGGAAGCTTGCCAAAAATTTAGTTTCTGTTTTTTCCCCACTTTTGAGCAGTAACTGTTTCACTGTTAAGAATTCTTTTGATTTTGTTAAAAAACTTCATAATTTTAACCCGCAGGGTCACATGATGGTTTCTTTTGATGTTGAATCATTATTTACAAACGTTCCGGTTGAGGGGGGCTTTAGATTGCCTCAAGAAGAGGATTTGTGAATTCCATTTCTCTTATTTTGAAATCGAGGAACTTATCCTTCTCACTCGCGCTTGCTTGTCGCAAAATACTTTTGTTTTCAGTGGTAACTTCTTCCGCATGATTGATGGTTTGGATATGGGTAATCCTCTTAGTCCAATTTTATGCGATATTTATATGCACTATTTTGAGGTCAAAATTTTTGAAATTTTAAAATTTCCGTTCTATGTTCGTTATGTTGATGATGTTTATGTCCTGGTTGAAATAAATTCGGATATTAATCATATTCTCTCTATTATGAATTCCATTGATCCCTGCATTCAATTTACCTCTGAAATTGAGACCAACAACTGTCTTTCTTTCCTCGATGCCCTTGTTATTCGTTGTGAAAATGGCTTTCAGACTACCGCCTTTCATAAACCTTTTGCTGTCAGTATCTCACCTCACAGGCATTCTTCTCATTCCCCTAACCAGAAATTCGCTGCTTTCAATATTTTGTTTTTCGGGCTACCAATATTTGTTACACTCCTCAGTTTCTTAGTGCTGAACTTAATTACCTCAAAGCTATTGCTGTTGATCGTGTTTATTCCTCTAATATTATTGATTCTATTTATAAGAAATTGACGAAACCCGTCCATTCTGAAAAGCAGTCTAATTCCAACTCTAATACTACAGTTGTGTTACCATTTTTTCCTAAAATCAGTCAGCAAGTTGCTAAAATATTAAGAAGGTTTGATTTTAATGTTATTTTTTCTCCTGTTAATAAAATCACTTTTTCAAATCTCAAACACCCCGTTGATCGCCTAGATAACTGGGGTAATTACCAAATCTCTTGCCAGCGTGGCATTTCTTATATTGGCCAGACTAAACGTGCTCTTAGATTTCGTTTAAAAGAGCATGAAGGTTATGTTAAAAATCAGGAGCTCAAACGTTCTTCTATTGCTCAACATTCTTGGTCTTCTCAACATAGGTTCGATTTTCCCTCAGCCACCATTATCCAAAAATGTTCTTCTAACCTTGATCTTGATTTTTGGGAAGCTTACCACATCATTAAAAATTCTCACTCTTTAGTCAATGACTTATCTAGTAGTCCAGATTTTCCAAGTATTTGGAAAGCTTTAATTTAATTTCCTCTTTTTTGGTTTCTTTTTCTCTCCTTCTCCGGATTTCGCTACTTTTCCCCCCAGCCGTTTCCACTGCTTATCTCTCATTAGTTGTTACTGGCGCTTTCGCTACCCGCATAATGTATATAAGGCAGCGCGTCTCTGTCTATCATTTTGCTCAGCTTTGCTTTTTCTAGCACGCTGTTCTTTTTTCCCTATCTTGCACTGAAGAAGAATCTCGCTGTAGATTCGAAACAGCTGTTCGCTGCTTTTCAAGCATTATTTGTGCATTTTAAACGTTGGTTTACTGCTTTTTAATATTCCTGCACAAAGGCTTTAATTGCTATTTTTAATAAACATTTCAAGTCAAAAATATGTGCATGTACATTCGCAGTTAAACGAAGAGGATAGGAGACGCATTTTATATCGATAAGTTCGCTTATGCTTGTTTTTAAATTGTTCCCAATCGTTGGTGCTGGTATATCATTGCGTTAGTTCCATCTACGCGTATGCCAATACGTTTTTCGAGATTTAGATAATCTCTAATCACTTAGAATTTGAATGAATCCGAGGTGGTGTTGGCAGTGTCGATTTCAGACATGGGGGTCACTCTTCTCCGTGTGGTACACGGAGAGTTCCGGAGGATGGGGAGGAATTGCACTTTTTGAACATTGAAAACAAAAAATCTTAAATTTTCAGAGGAGAAATCTCATTCCTCCGGCGGGAAATGTCCATCTCCGCCACCCCCCCCCCGAATTCAATACTGGATGTTTGCGTCATCTGCATCTATCTGACTTAACCACTAAAACGTTGTTTTCATTTTTTTCGTCCATCCCTACTGAAGTACCTAATCGTAATCCAAAGCACCTTTGTTCTATGAATCACTTTGTCAGTAATAAAAGAAAAATAGCTGTTTTCCACATGTTTAATTAAATATTTTACAAAAGCACAGCAAAAAATGCTTCATACAATCCTGAAGATCTAGTAGTGCGAAGGCTTACGTCACTTAAAACCTCAGAGTTTTTATTAAAACATATTATAAGGAGAACTAGACGGTCTGCTGCCTTCATTGAGCAATGCTCAGTTATAAACATAGCAATGTGGTTGTATTATGCAATAGCATGTCTTGCAAAATGCTCTGCAGTCTTTCCATGAAGCAGAAATGAAACAGACTTAAAGAAAAAAAGTTATAAAATTGCTTTTATTTTTGTTTTAAAAATCTATACTAATACAACAAATGTGTATATGTGTTTGTGTGCTTGTCCGCGATGGCTAGGAAAATCTGCAGCATTGGTGGAGATAGTCCAGTGAGCACGTATCTTGATGCGCCTGTGATACATGTAAAGTTTAATGTTGTAAACGATCAGCACGACTACGCGAATAATGATTGATATCTCCGATTTCTGTATTTTATTTTCGTTTTTTAAATTAAAATTGAGTTCGAGACATATTCAGCGTTGTCTAATGGCTAAAAGTAAGCTTTACGTGAAATGGTGAAAGAATTCCCCAAGTTTTTTTCGCAATAATGTTGACTGTCCCCAAACATTTCCCACGAAGTACTTGTGCCTAAAAAATTCCCCTGGAGGTTGAAAATGCTCAATCAGGCAAAACTGCGTTCTAGTAAAATAAATCGAAATAACTTTTTATGTAATTTTCCTAGTAACTGTCATTTAGTTTTTAGAAAGAAATAAATCTTGAATTTATAAAACAAGCAATATTTATAAAATTTTGTTATACTTATTTGCATTTATAGTCACTGGAACCTAATCAATATTCTTATTAAAGAAAGTATTTAACTGATTCATCATGAATAATCCTAATTTATTACCGCAAATTCCATTATTTTTCTTAATTCTTTATTTCTAGGAGTAAGGATATATTTTTTAAATATTTCGAAAATGCATCAATGGCTAGAGCATATATTTTTCGACTACGAAATTTGCATTTTATTGAGAAACTCATGCCAGAAATTTTACATAATACATAATATTTTATTTAATGACGGAGCCTAACAATACTTAAGGGGGCTGGTCACTCACGATCTGAATTCTCTTCCATAATGTTAAGTCTGTGGACTTTTGATGCATTCGTATATTTAAAATATCTTCTCGGGAAATTAATATTTTTAACATCTATTTTTCTGTATACTCTTCTTAAAGGATGTCTCTTTTTTCTTAGTTTTCAAAATATTTCTAAAATCTATGCAGAATTTAATATTTTATGTGTTAAAAGCGGACAAACTATGAGTAAAAATTTATCACTTCATATAAAATTAAGTCTATACTTTAGAAATATTTTGAGAACTAAGAAAAAATGAAACATCTTTTAGGAAGTGTACACAAAAAATAGAAGTTAAAAATATTAATTTCCTGAGGAGAGATTTTAAATATACGAATTCATCAAATGCCCATAGAGTTTACGTTAGTGATGGGAAATCGAAAGCTGAGTGACCAGCCCCTTAACAGTGTAACGCTCTAGAAAGGCATCCGAGATGACATCCAATTTACGCCCAGTATTGAGTCGATGGGAAAGATAATGTCTAACTGTAGTTTATGAACTACATTAATAATTTATGGAAGTTTAGGATTAATACTATATTAAAAAATGTGGTTTGTCTTTAATTTATCCTTTAGTTATGTGTTACAGTTTTTTTTTTTATGTATGAGAGTAACATTATTTCAAGTCATATGATTTTATATTTATGTCTGTCTATTGATAAGTATTTATTTAAATAAAAATAAAAGTATTATAGTAATAAAAGTATATGTAATAAAAGTACATTAAAATGTGTTTTGTTTGAAATATGAAAAACTTAATGATTAAATGTTTCTTAATTTTTATGAGAACTTCTAATGCGTCTAATATGCATAAATAATTCAAAAGTGATTGAACTGAAAGGGAAAAAATATACTCATTTGCACTTATGCGTGATTTTAACGTTTTAAGTAATATGAAAGCATTTATAAATAAATTATTACGTTTAAAAATCTATGTATATAAAACTTTAATGACTACATGAAAGGCAGTCCATATTCATATTCAATTAAGAGTAATTATGTTTAACCTCAACATTTCATGGCTGATAATTTTCGTGGTTTTGAATTTTTTATCATACTTATGCGATATTCGTGAAAATGTCAAAGCTAAATTTATAAATGTTCTTTTATTCCATTAGCGTCAATTTCAATTAGTTTTGAAAATATTTTAAGTATTCATTAGCTGTCGGATTACGTGATACTTTTTTATTAATCCCATGCATAAAGTAAACTAAAATTACGTAATATTAGACAAGCCGTTTACTAGATTTGAATTCAGATAATTGTACGTACTTTGGGTGAACTTATGGGTATTACAAAATAAAAGTTTGTGTTTTATAAGAAAGTCTAATAAGTGACAGAAAAATAAGAATATGATCTGATAATTATATATTTTGTGAAATCTTTTTAATTAAACATAAGATAAAGTGCTGCTGAAAAATGTTGCTGTTTCTTCTTATGTTGCATATTTAAATTTTGTTTTTAATATCTGCTCTTGACTAGAATAATAGGACTGGAAACTAGAGAATAACAGGTGTAGATTATAAAACAAATTTTTAGACTGATTTTAAGCTGCACATTATTTATTTTTATGCATAATAAAGTAGTGAATTATGGAGAATGTATTATGAAAAAAATAAACAAAAAATTAATAAAAACAGATTCTGCGTCTTTTTTAATGAAAAACAATGGTGAAATTCCGAAAAGTTAAAAAATACACGTGTAGGAAAGTGGTTGCTCTAAACAATTGATATTTTATTAATGACTTCGTAGTCGTATGGGAACATAAGCTTTTATAAAATTTGGGATTATAATATATATATATATATATATATATATATATATTATAATATATATATATATATATATATACCATACTGTACATATGTAGATCGTTGAGTCGAACATCTAAAAAAAGGGTATATCTAAAAGCTATTATTGATTTCATCAAATGTATATAAATAGCATATCAACTGAATCTCATGCCAGTAAACACTATGTTTGGTAATTTCTGTTACATAAACATGTAATATATTGTTTTATTTCAAATTCATATTATATATATATTACATTCTGCAATATGCTGCTGCTTTGTGCAAATTTATATATAATTTGTTGATAAAAATTTTCATTCTATTTTCCATTTTATATTTATACTTATAGCCCAAAGTTCGCATATTATACAGGGTGCTCATAAAAAAGTCCCCGTTTCAATGGTATATTAAAACACTTTAATTTAGACTATTTACAACAAAACATACATGAAATTGCAGCCAAATTAACCTAGTTTTTCTTACAAATGTTCAATAGGTGCATCATTAGTTATACAGCACCCATCTAACTTAACGTCCAGTTTTTCTCACATTTCCCACTCTTCAGTTAATAAGTGCGGAATTCTTTAAAACAAAGGTAGGTTGTTATGTTTTCATATACATATCTAAATTCATGTGTTTACTGCGCGTATTTTTTACGCATGTTTATATGCTTTCGCTTCTGTGCTTAGTCTTGAGATTATATGTTTAAAAAAATGACGAAGTTGCCTTAATTGGACCAATTTGAATTGCTTAAATTGGACAAGATACAGGGTAATTAATACACAGATGGTTCATCATTTATTCCTGACGAGAAGATAGAAGCTGTAGATAGATCCGTTGATTTTCCCGCTAGTGAGATTTCGGAGTCAGAGTCAGTAACCATGAAACCTTCTAGAAATAAGAGTGTAAAAATAAATGATGAAAATGACATACACAAACAATCTGGAAGGCAAACATCATTGATAGCATAAGTTGTAAAAGGAAGTTGCTTTTGGAAGTTGTAAAATAAGTTGAATAGGAAACGAAAATGAAAGTGTAAGTTGTGAAGAGATTCGACCGCAAGAAGGCTGCAACTGCAACCCTCCCCCCAAAAAAAGAAAGATAAATAATCGTTAGAAATGTTATCTCCCTTGCCAAAATAATTTAGTCAAAGTACAAAGGGAGCCAAAAAACAGATGTGTTAACAACTTTGCCATATAAAGTAAACCTTCATCTGAGGAAACAAACAAACAAACAAACAAACAAACAACAACAAAAAAAAAAACGTCAAAAAGAAATCTCTCAAAGCATAAAAGCCTGGAACATCAAGTTTATAAAAATACCCGTAATTTAATTTGAAAGAAAAAGATGGAAGGTAAGAACTGCAGATTAAGTTTCAGATCTTATATCTGAAACTTATGATTTTCAGACACAAGGCTTAGCAAACTTCTGATGCAATATATATGTATATATATATATATATATATATATATATCTAATGATTCAATCTAAAATGAAAAATCAAGACGGTGATGATTGGTTTTGCTTAATTTGTAAGAGAAATAAAATAGCAGAAATGATTCATTATTCAGATTGCTATATATGATTCCATGTTATATGCGCTGGAATAAAAAATTAACAAGCAAAATTCATATGCAAACCTTGCCCACTTCTTACATGATATCCAAGTATATGGAAATTAGTTCCATAATTTATAATCTTAATTACTTATATCTTTGATTTATATTTTGGATACATTTTGATTTAAAACAATTACTTTTACTTTCAGACACATGATTTCCTTATATTTAATTGCTGTGTGTTTTTACCTTGATTGAAAACTTTTATTTTAATAAAATTAGTTATAATTCCTACTCATTAATGGTCCAAATTCGGCTACTCTCCCCTAACTGCAATTCACTTTATAAAACATTTATAATTATCATTTCAGATAATTAATACAATAATGTACATAAATGTTTCTGAATTAATGATTATAATACAATGTTTCACTTTGTGAAATTTCGCAAACCCCTTCTTTTCTCAGCCAGACTGATTAGGCGCCAGTGATTCCAGGTCACGTGGTCTGACTAGAGAATTAATATTAAAAAACATTTTTTCTTTCTTGTCCCTTTTTAGGTGCGTTCGTAATTATATAAATACGTAGCACCTATAGTCGTCGTTCAGTCCGTCCGTCTGTCCGTCCGTCTGTCCGTCTGTCCGTCCGTCTGTCCGCATATAACAGAGCAGAATGGTCTGAAATTTGAAATATAAGATTGTTGCAAAATTTTGTCGAGCCGTTTCAAATTTTAGGAAAATCAGATGTATAGTTTAATTACAGGGACAGTCAAAAGTTTTCTTTACATTACGGCCAATGGGAAAAATTATTGCAAATGCATTTTAATGATGTTACAGCCTTCCAAATGGTCTGAAATTTTAAATATATAATTGTTACAAAATTTTGTCGAGCCATTTCAAATTTTAGGAAAATCGGATGTATAGTTTAATTACAGGGACAGTCAAAAGTGTTCGGGGAATGGGAAAAAAAGTGCATTTTAATGATGTTAAAGACTATGCACTTTATGAAGTGCAAAAAATTATACATTCAGTACAATATGGGGTGCAAAAAATAATTATAAAACTTGTTATAGTACGAACGCACCTCATTTGCCACGTTTGACGAGCAATTTCCAACTTGTTTAGTTTAAGTTTTGTGAATGTGAATCTTGAACGTAGCAGGTAATAAGTTGCGTATAGGTTTTTTATCGTGGTTTTCTATTAGAAGAAATGATGTTTAATTTAAAAAAAAGGGGGAATTTATTTCCGAATATGAAATCATGCTTGACTTCTTTTTAGAAGAAATAGTTGCTGAAGTATTAATTGTTTTAAAGGCATTTCTCTTGTTTTTAGTTCAGTTTGAATGTGAATCTCGAAAGCAGCTTGCTGGCTGTGTATTTCTTGATCTTCCGAAAAGGGAGAAATAAATATTCTTGAACATATAAAAGAAATTATCTGGAATTCCTAGTGAGGAATAACAAATATTATTCAAATGTTTTCGTTGTAAATATTGTACATATTAAAAGTGTAAATATAGAATTAACAAAGTTTTTAATCATCTTGTGCTATTTTATACTGAACAACACCTGCGCCATTTTCAGTTGTGAAATATGTTTGTTCACATTAATATTATTTAAAAACAGATCGTGAATTCTTGAACTTAGCTCTCCCAAATATGATTTAAAACGAATCGTGAAGTCTATACTTAAGCTCTCCCAACCTTGGATTTAAATCGTGATAACGTGAAATTTCGTGGAATATATGACGATTATTCTTTATTGTTTTGGTGCCTCAAGACCCGGAATAAAGGTAAGAAATACCTTTATTATTCTGCATGACTGTTGATTTCTTGAAAATATACATTTTTCATGATCATTTATTTTGAAAATTGAATTTAATTTTAAACATGGATAAGACAGATAAACTTAAAAGTAAAAGAGCTACTGTTCGTGCAGCAGTTACAAAATTAATCACAAAATGTGATACATTATTATCTGTTGATATTGAGAAGACTGATTGCGATTCTTTAATGGAATCGTTAGAGCTCGTAAATGAAAAGGAAGCTCAACTAAAGGAGTTAGATTCCGAAATGGATGAGCTAATTCAGGAAAAAACTGAATATGAAAAAGAACTAAAATCGATAGAAGAATATTCTGAAAAAATATCAAGTTTGAAATTTAAAATTAAGATGAGGCTTAAAAAATGTAAAATCGAAACTGAACCAAAAGTTTTACTAGAATCAAGTAACGGTTCAAAAATCGGTAGTAAACCAGTTTCGGCAGAGAAGCCTCCTAAACGTAACATAGAAAAATTTTCTGGTGATGCAAGCCAGTTCTTAGAATTTTTTAATTTATTTACTAGTGCGATAGATTCAAACGAATCGTTATCAAAAATTGAAAAATTCCAATATCTCAAATCCTTCTTGTCTGGTCCTGCATATAATATTGTATCTGGTTTTGAACTGACAGATCAAAATTATTCTACTTGTTTAAAATTGTTGTGCAACCTATTAACTCGATAAATATCGAAGCACTAGTGGTTGATAATATACCTGGAGCTTCTGTGAAAACTCTAGAACCAGAACTTCTAGAGATAATGAGAACAAGAGGCTTTAAGCCTGCTGATACAGGTCTTGAACAGGAAATAAATATTTTGCTAGGGTCTGACTTTTTGTGGAAAATATTAAAGGGAATCGAGGGAAAATTGACAAAAGAATTATACGTTGCAGAAACTATTTTCGGTCATACGGTGCAAGGGCAAATAGAGTCTAATAAAAAAGAAGTAGCTTGTTTGCGTGTTTCAGTTGAAAATATAAATACTCAGCTGAAAGCATTTTGGGATCTTGAATCAATTGGCATTGCTGAAAGCAATGAAAAGAACATTACCGATCATGAGGTAATAAAAGAATTTAAAGAAAATCTAAAATTCGTAAATGGGCGTTATGAAGCAAAATTATTGTGGAAAGATTCTCGCGAATTACTTAGAAATAATCTTGAAGTAGCAAAGAAGCGGTTTTCTAGTTTAGAAAACAAATTCTTGAAAAACGATTCTTTAATTAAGGAATATAGCTCCATTTTGCTAGAGCAGTTTAATGAGGGTGTAATAGAATTGTGCACCGAGAAACATTCTAATAATTCCTATTACATGCCACACAGTCCTGTTAACCGTGACGACAAAACTAAAACAAAAATGCGCATAGTCTATGATGCTTCTTCCAAATATGATGATTCTCTATCATTAAACGAATGTTTGTATCATGTCCCTAACTTGAAATCTAATGTTTTAGATGATGAAAACATTCCTGTTTCGAGTTTCGAACCCCCAAATACTTCCTTGAAAATTTTAGGATTGATCTGTAACAATACAGAAGATAAATTTGGACTAGAATTACGACCCTTGTTAGAAAACTTAAATAATGATTCTTCTACTAAACGCAATGTTTTGAAAATTGCAACTATCTTCTTTGATTCAGCCGGATTTATTGCCCCCTTTGTTTCTCGTGAACAAGAAAATGATTGGCAAAATTGGCTTTCAGAAATCCCGGCTTTCGCACTTGAAAATTCTCCAGTGTTTTAGCAACCTGATCATGGAAAAGGAGCATCTCCAATTACATATTTTTCCTGATGCTAATCCTAATGTGTATGTTCCTGAATTTCATTCCTTGCCCGAAGATCGGTGGTCTAGTGTTAAAATTGCTGCAACACAATTACCTGGTGTTTCTGAAGAAAAGTCTCGAAAAGCAGCAACCATTTCTTGTGCTGTTCAAACAAATAAATCTGATGAAATTCCCATTTTTATTCTTGAAAAGTATAGCTCCCTAAAGAAATTGTATCGAGTAACTGGATGGGTATTTAGGTTTATTTCTAATATAAAATTAAAGATAGAGAAAAGAGATTTTTCAGAATTATCAGCTGAGAAAATTTTACATGTTGAAAATTTTTGGTTTAAGCTAATGCAGGAAGAAAGTTTCCCTGAAGTTGTAAAATACTTGAAATGTAGCAAGAGTATCCCTAAAGAATTGAATCTTCTACAGTTAATTCCTATGTTTTCAGATGAACTTTTGCTGTTGGTACGAGGACTGTTACAAAAGTCTGACTCCTCATTTTATGAAAAACATCCTGTTGAGATTCCTATAAAGCATAAACTTACTGAAATAATTGTGAAAGATGCACCTGAAAAAGTTTTTCACTCAGGAGTGTCCAGAACATTACTGCAAGTTCGTGAAAAGTTTTGGATTTTAAGATCTAGACAGTGCATAAAATCAATCCTAAACAAACGTGCAATCTCCAAGAAACTTAGCGTTCGCCCTGGTAAACTAGTTATAGCAACTCTAAAGCATATCTTGTGTTTACCTGCAACCAAGGAATTCTTAGTGAAACGCTTCCGTTTACGTGAGACTCTTCTGAATCATTTTTGGAAGCGCTTGAAAAATGAGTATCTTCTCAACTTACAATCTGCTCACTACACGGACCAGAATAAAACTTCTGACTTTGAAATATATGATGTGATTCTTATGCATATGAACATGTATCAAGAACATTCTGGAAGTTGGTATTTGTGGACAGAGATAAAAAAATGAGGTCTTATGAACTGAAGGCAAATAATTCCATTATTAAAAGACGTATTAACCTATTGTACAATCTTGAACTCACAAACAAAAAAAAAAAAAAAACTTTATTATTAATAGACTGAAAAAACTCTTACTTGACTTTAAAAAGATTTTTATTTTCACTTAAAAAAAAAAAAAAAAAAAAAAAAAAAAAAAAATGCTTCTTGTTTGATAATATCTCTAATTTTTAGTTTTTTTTTTTTTTTGTATTGAATATTCCAGAAAAGGTTGTATAGATTTAAATTGTTCTTTCTATTTTTAGTAGCAGAAACCTGTTGGCAAATTTCTTAAATTGTTTATTATTTTATTTGAATTCCAGTATGTAAGTATATCTTTTGATTTGTATTGTATTTATGTATAGTGTAACTGATAATTTTTTAGAATAATTTTATTTCTACTTTAATTATTTTGAATCCCCATTTTGATGAACCCTTGTTCATCGGGGGGGAGTTTGTGAAATTTCGCAAACCTCTTCTTTTCTCAGCCAGACTGATTAGGCGCCAGTGATCCCAGGTCACGTGGTCTGACTAGAGAATTAATATTAAAAAACATTTTTTCTTTCTTGTCCCTTTTTAGGTGCGTTCGTAATTATATAAATACGTAGCACCTATAGTCGTCGTTCAGTCCGTCCGTCCGTCCTTCCGTCTGTCTGTCTGTCCGCATATAACAGAGCAAAAACTACCCAACCGAATGGTCTGAAATTTTTAATGTATGATTGTTGCAAAATTTTATCGAGCCATTTCAAATTTTATGAATATCGGATGCATAGTTTAATTACAGGGACTGACAAAATTTTTCTTTACATTACGGCCAATGGGAAAAAATATTGCAAATGCATTTTAATGATGTTACAGCCTTCCGAATGGTCTGAAATTTTAAATATATAATTGTTTCAAAATTTTGTCGAGCCATTTGTTATTTTAGGAAAATCGGATGTATAGTTTAATGACAGGGGCAGTCAAAAGTTTTCCGTTACATTACGGCCAATGGGAAAAAAATATTGCAAGTGCGTTTTAATGAGGTTACAGCCTTCCGAATGGTCTGAAAATTTAAATATATAATTGTTGCAAAATTTTGTCGAGCCATTTCAAATTTTATGAAAATCGGATGTATAGTTTAATTACAGGGACAGTCAAAAGTTTTCCGTTACATTACGGGAATGGGAAAAAAATTATTGCAAGTGCATTTTAATGATGTTATAGACTATGCACTTATGAAATTAAAAAATATATACACTGAGTACAATATGGGGTACAAAAATAATTATAAAACTAGTTATAGTACGAACGCACCTCATTTGCCACGTTTGACGAGCAATTTCCGACTTGTTTAGTTTAAGTTTTGTGAATGTGAATCTTGAACGTAGCAGGTAATAAGCTGCGTATAGGTTTTTTATCGTGGTTTTCTATTAGAAGAAATGATGTTTAATTTAAAAAAAAGGGGAAATTTATTTCCGAATATGAAATCATGCTTGACTTCTTTTTAGAAGAAATAGTTGCTGAAGTATTAATTGTTTTAAAGGCATTTCTCTTGTTTTTAGTTCAGTTTGAATGTGAATCTCGAAAGCAGCATGCTGGCTGTGTATTTCTTGATCTTCCGAAAAGGGAGAAATAAATATTCTTGAACATATAAAAGAAATTATCTGGAATTCCTAGTGAGGAATAACAAATATTATTCAAATGTTTTCGTTGTAAATATTGTACATATTAAAAGTGTAAATATAGAATTAACAAAGTTTTTAATCATCTTGTGCTATTTTATACTGAACAACACCTGCGCCATTTTCAGTTGTGAAATATGTTTGTTCACATTAATATTATTTAAAAACAGATCGTGAATTCTTGAACTTAGCTCTCCCAAATATGATTTAAAACGAATCGTGAAGTCTATAATTAAGCTCTCCCAACCTTGGATTTAAATCGTGATAACGTGAAATTTCGTGGAATATATGACGATTATTCTTTATTGTTTTGGTGCCTCAAGACCCGGAATAAAGGTAAGAAATACCTTTATTATTCTGCATGACTGTTGATTTCTTGAAAATATACATTTTTCATGATCATTTATTTTGAAAATTGAATTTAATTTTAAACATGGATAAGACAGATAAACTTAAAAGTAAAAGAGCTACTGTTCGTGCAGCAGTTACAAAATTAATCACAAAATGTGATACATTATTATCTGTTGATATTGAGAAGACTGATTGCGATTCTTTAATGGAATCGTTAGAGCTCGTAAATGAAAAGGAAGCTCAACTAAAGGAGTTAGATTCCGAAATGGATGAGCTAATTCAGGAAAAAACTGAATATGAAAAAGAACTAAAATCGATAGAAGAATATTCTGAAAAAATATCAAGTTTGAAATTTAAAATTAAGATGAGGCTTAAAAAATGTAAAATCGAAACTGAACCAAAAGTTTTACTAGAATCAAGTAACGGTTCAAAAATCGGTAGTAAACCAGTTTCGGCAGTGAAGCCTCCTAAACTTAACATAGAAAAATTTTCTGGTGATGCAAGCCAGTTCTTAGAATTTTTTAATTTATTTACTAGTGCGATAGATTCAAACGAATCGTTATCAAAAATTGAAAAATTCCAATATCTCAAATCCTTCTTGTCTGGTCCTGCATATAATATTGTATCTGGTTTTGAACTGACAGATCAAAATTTTTCTACTCGTTTAAAATTGTTAGAAGAAAGGTATGGAAAGCGGGAAAAAATATAATAAACTGTTACATGAACAAAATTCTGAATCTTGAACCAGTGAAATCCACTAACAATGTTATTTCTTTAAGAAAGTTGTATGATAATATCGAAACTTGTATGAGAAATCTTGATACGTTAGGAGTGACATCAGGCTCCTACGGCCATTTATTACTACCAATATTATTAAGATTGTTACCCGAAAATTTGGTACTAGAATTTCATCGAAAACATGATCCCGATAAGGACTGTGAAGTCACCGATTTAATAAATTTTATTAAAACGGAATTAAGATGTCGTGAAGCTACTAATTTAGTAAACAATTCCCAAAGCAAAGCTTATGAAAATTCTAAAACTAAATATGAAAATTCTTCAAGTAAATATCAAAATTTTCCTGAAACGAAAAATATACCTTCAGCTGCTGCTTTAAATACATCTACAAAACAGTTTTGCATATTTTGTAAATCTTCTGATCATGTAGGACTAAATTGTTCGAAATTCACTGATGAACAAAAACGATATAAATTAAAGAAAGAAGGCCGCTGTTACAAATGCACAAATAAGTCACATTTATCTGTAAACTGTAGAACAAAAATTAACCCTTGTTCCAAATGTGGTAACACTACCCATGGTCCTTTGTTTTGTTTTAAAGAAACAGCAAAAGAAAATCCTGAAAAGGAAATGAAAGGTGCAATTGTATCTATTATGTCGGAACAAAAATATAAACAAAATAAATCTACATTATTGCAGACTTGTACAGTTTCTGTGTCTGCTGGTAAGGAATGCTTGTTGGCTCGCGTTTTATGTGATAGTGGTTCAGAAAAATGCTTCGTGAAGAGATCGCTAGTACAAAAATTAAAATTGAAGCCATTGCGAAGAGAAAATTTATTAGTTTATCCTTTTTCGGCGGAGACGCCCTTATGAATCTTGTTATGAAGTTGTTGCTCTAGAATTATCCAGTGTTGTGCAACCTATTAACTCGATAAATATCGAAGCACTAGTGGTTGATAATATACCTGGAGCTTCTGTGAAAACTCTAGAACCAGAACTTCTAGAGATAATGAGAACAAGAGCCTTTAAGTCTTCTGATACAGGTCTTGAACAGGAAATAAATATTTTGCTAGGGTCTGACTTTTTGTGGAAAATATTAAAGGGAATCGAGGGAAAATTGACAAAAGAATTATACGTTGCAGAAACTATTTTCGGTCATACGGTGCAAGGGCAAATAGAGTCTAATAAAAAAGAAGTAGCTTGTTTGCGTGTTTCAGTTGAAAATATAAATACTCAGCTGAAAGCATTTTGGGATCTTGAATCAATTGGCATTGCTGAAAGCAATGAAAAGAACATTACCGATCATGAAGTAATAAAAGAATTTAAAGAAAATCTAAAATTCGTAAATGGGCGTTATGAAGCAAAATTATTGTGGAAAGATTCTCGCGAATTACTTAGAAATAATCTTGAAGTAGCAAAGAAGCGGTTTTCTAGTTTAGAAAACAAATTCTTGAAAAACGATTCTTTAATTAAGGAATATAGCTCCATTTTGCTAGAGCAGTTTAATGAGGGTGTAATAGAATTGTGCACCGAGAAACATTCTAATAATTCCTATTACATGCCACACAGTCCTGTTAACCGTGACGACAAAACTAAAACAAAAATGCGCATAGTCTATGATGCTTCTTCCAAATATGATGATTCTCTATCATTAAACGAATGTTTGTATCATGTCCCTAACTTGAAATCTAATGTTTTAGATGATGAAAACATTCCTGTTTCGAGTTTCGAACCCCCAAATACTTCCTTGAAAATTTTAGGATTGATCTGTAACAATACAGAAGATAAATTTGGACTAGAATTACGACCCTTTTTAGAAAACTTAAATAATGATTCTTCTACTAAACGCAATGTTTTGAAAATTGCAACTATCTTCTTTGATTCAGCCGGATTTATTGCCCCCTTTGTTTCTGGTGAACAAGAAAATGATTGGCAAAATTGGCTTTCCGAAATCCCGGCTTTCGCTCACTTGAAAATTCTCCAGTGTTTTAGCAACCTGATCATGGAAAAGGAGCATCTCCAATTACATATTTTTCCTGATGCTAATCCTAATGTGTATGTTCCTGAATTTCTTTCCTTGCCCGAAGATCAGTGGTCTAGTGTTAAAATTGCTGCAACACAATTACCTGGTGTTTCTGAAGAAAAGTCTCGAAAAGCAGCAACCATTTCTTGTGCTGCTCAAACAAATAAATCTGATGAAATTCCCATTTTTATTCTTGAAAAGTATAGCTCCCTAAAGAAATTGTATCGAGTAACTGGATTGGTATTTAGGTTTATTTCTAATATAAAATTAAAGATAGAGAAAAGAGATTTTTCAGAATTATCAGCTGAGAAAATTTTACATGTTGAAAATTTTTGGTTTAAGCTAATGCAGGAAGAAAGTTTCCCTGAAGTTGTAAAATACTTGAAATGTAGCAAGAGTATCCCTAAAGAATTGAATCTTCTACAGTTAATTCCTATGTTGTCAGATGAACTTTTGCTGTTGGTACGAGGACTGTTACAAAAGTCTGACTCCTCATTTTATGAAAAACATCCTGTTGCGATTCCTATAAAGCATAAACTTACTGAAATAATTGTGAAAGATGCACCTGAAAAAGTTTTTCACTCAGGAGTGTCCAGAGCATTACTGCAAGCTCGTGAAAAGTTTTGGATTTTAAGATCTAGACAGTGCATAAAATAAATCCTAAACAAACGTGCAATCTCCAAGAAACTTAGCGTTCGCCCTGGTAAACTAGTTATAGCAACTCTAAAGCATATCTTGTGTTTACCTGCAACCAAGGAATTCTTAGTGAAACGCTTCCGTTTACGTGAGACTCTTCTGAATCATTTTTGGAAGCGCTTGAAAAATGAGTATCTTCTCAACTTACAATCTGCTCACTACACGGACCAGAATAAAACTTCTGACTTTGAAATATATGATGTGATTCTTATGCATATGAACATGTATCAAGAACATTCTGGAAGTTGGTATTTGTGGACAGAGATAAAAAAAATGAGGTCTTATGAACTGAAGGCAAATAATTCCATTATTAAAAGACGTATTAGCCTATTGTACAATCTTGAACTCACAAACAAAAAAACAACTTTATTATTAATAGACTGAAAAAACTCTTACTTGACTTTAAAAAGATTTTTATTTTCACTTAAAAAAAAAAAAAAAAAAAAAAAAAAAAAAAAAAAAAAAAAAAAAAAAAATGCTTCTTGTTTGATAATATCTCTAATTTTTAGTTTTTTTTTTTTTTTTTTTGCATTGAATATTCCAGAAAAGGTTGTATAGATTTAAATTGTTCTTTCTATTTTTAGTAGCAGAAACCTGTTGGCAAATTTTTTAAATTGTTTATTATTTTATTTGAAGTCCAGTATGTAAGTATATCTTTTGATTTGTATTGTATTTATGTATAGTGTAACTGATAATTTTTTAGAATAATTTTATTTCTACTTTAATTATTTTGAATCCCCATTTTGATGAACCCTTGTTCATCGGGGGGGGGAGTTTGTGAAATTTCGCAAACCTCTTCTTTTCTCAGCCAGACTGATTAGATGCCAGTGATCTCAGGTCACGTGTTCTGACTAGAGAATTAATATTAAAGAACATTTTTTCTTTCTTGTGCCTTTTTTAGTTTAAGTTTTGTGAATGTGAATTATGAACGTAGCAGGTAATAAGCTGCGTATAGGTTTTTTTTATCGTGGTTTTCTATTAGAAGAAATGATGTTTAATTTAAAAAAAAGGGGAAATTTATTTCCGAATATGAAATCATGCTTGACTTCTTTTTAGAAGAAATAGTTGCTGAAGTATTAATTGTTTTAAAAGCATTTCTCTTGTTTTTAGTTCAGTTTGAATGTGAATCTCGAAAGCAGCATGCTGGCTGTGTATTTCTTGATCTTCCGAAAAGGGAGAAATAAATATTCTTGAACATATAAAAGAAATTATCTGGAATTCCTAGTGAGGAATAACAAATATTATTCAAATGTTTTCGTTGTAAATATTGTACATATTAAAAGTGTAAATATAGAATTAACAAAGTTTTTAATCATCTTGTGCTATTTTATACTGAACGACACCTGCGCCATTTTCAGTTGTGAAATATGTTTGTTTACATTAATATTATTTAAAAACAGATCGTGAATTCTTGAACTTAGCTCTCCCAAATATGATTTAAAACGAATCGTGAAGTCTATAATTAAGCTCTCCTAACCTTGGATTTAAATCGTGATAACGTGAAATTTCGTGGAATATATGACGATTATTCTTTACACTTAAAGTTGAATTCAAAACCACCTATTAATACTTTATGTAAAGCACATGTTCAAACAGAACTGCTTTATAGTTTCTGTATTTTTTTAAGAATACAACTACATAAATATAAAAAAAGCTATACTATTTGCATATTATAGCTTGTACTAAAGTTATTGCATTAATTTCTTCTGAGGATGTCTTTTTTACTATCACGGAAATTTTATTATTTTAAGTTTACATAGGCTACTAATCTGTACCATCTAAAATACTTCATTCAAATTACACTGTCCCGGTGATCTTTATAGTCCAAGTGTTGAAAATATATTAATCTAAAATACTCCAGTGCATCTTATTTAGTATATAAAACTTACATAACCTCAAATCTCATTTGAGTTATACATGTCATAAATTTATAATGCCATATATTCTACATCCTGTATTATACAATATATAAATTCAGAATGATATATTAGCAAAGATAATATTGTGTCTTGTTCAAAGACATAATAATAAGTATCGCTGAAATATGCTATTATATAAATATATTATATAATGTATTTAATTGAGAATAATATTAAATGTTTTAGTTATGCATTATATTTGCTGTACTTATTACTATTTATATAATCACATTAAGTGTACGTAATAGTGTGAAAATTACTTAATCATTGATCATTGCAATCTTTTAAAACAAATGATTTTCTTACTCAATTTGAATATTCTTGAAATGAATGACATACATCAGTCAACTTAAAAAGAAATGTTCTACTTCGTAAAATATCAACTCTGAATACAATGAATTTAGGGTAGTCCGACTAGTAAAAGAACACTTGAGCACATTTTTTCATTAAATGTTTGATAATATTTTAATTAACACTACCTCTTGGTGTCTGACAGTGCAAGTGGATGTGTTGGTATGCAAAAGATTAAAAAGTAATAAAAGGAAGTTTATATTTTATTTGTTTGTGTTGTTAAGAATGTCTTGATAAAAAGCTATATAAAAACCAAGTAAATGAACAGTTCTTACCAGTGAATGAACGTAAATTTTTCCTGTGAATGAACAGGCAGTAATTTAAAAACATTTAAGTTCCATACTATGTTATTTATTTTACGATGTGTACAAATAACTTATAACATGTTTTTACTGAATAACGTTTTTTTTAAACCCAGAATGATTATTAATGAACTTTATCAGTATTACATATACGATCACCACAAAAACTTTTAAGAACAAATTTTCTCTTCAAGGTATTTCTGGAGTTCATGAAATCACTGTCGAATGCTATCTTGTGTGAGACAAGTTTTCCCTTTTAAAATTATTTTTGTATTACGTTGTTTTGTCCTTGGATGTAATTTTAGAAAAATAATCGCTCAATTCTCCCTTCGATGCTGCCTTTAAATGGATTTTCTCTCCCTGTTTGTTTCATGACATTGTAAACAGTATCTTTATCCTTCATCCTTATGCATTGGAAATGCAAATTTCCCTTTTCCAACTATCTCAATCTTTAAGAAGTTTTTAATATCCTAAGGACAACACATTTAGTGGTACTTTTACACCTACCTTCAATTGTTTTCCCTCGTACTTTCATAGATAATGTTGCTTTTGGAATATTAAAATGAAGAGATGCCTTGTAGAAACTGAGTTGACCTGACCTGGCAGCTTGTAAAGCATTTTCATGGTCCTCTATGGAGTGATTGAACCTTCCATATTTCCTTTTTGAGGAGTCTACTTTGTCATCAGTGAGAATATTTTTATCAATCATTTAAAAACAAGGAAAAAATAAAACATGAAGCACATAAATAATTTTCACTTAAAAATGTGTGTGTATGTTCTTTTGTTATGTTTTTATACCTGTTAACTTTTGATTTGTTACTATTGTTGAAGACATTGAATTCAAAATATCGTCTATAAAAGAAACCATAGAAACAAAATCCAAAAAGTTCATTCACAAAGAAAAGTAGTCAAATGTATTCCTTTCAGTGAATGAACACCTGTATTCAGTAACTGGTTAGAGACTTTTTTCTGTTCATTTACTGAAATTATTGCATATATAATGAATAACACAATAAAAATAAGCACTTTTGTTTAATTTTCTGTGACACAGACAAATCCCAGTGAATGAACAGGTGTTCATTTATTGGAATTTTAACATTTGCCTAGCCAGTTATGAAACTCCCTTATTCTCAAATTCTGCTTATTTTACAATGATTAAGAGAATTAGAAATATATCTATAATATATGTACTTTATGTGTATTCACTGACATTTGCGCATAATGCAAATAAAACAAATAATTTTTATGAAATGCATAAAAGGACATAGCACTTACCTTATTATTTCAGGTCTCCAGGGGAAATACCTTTTTTAGGTATTTACGGGTTTCGCGACCCCTGATTCCCGTTCGATCTTTCTCCTTCCTTGTCTTCTTATCTTCTTGGTTGTCTATCCTTTTTTCTTTCTCTCACACTTTTTAATATTCCCTTTTCAGTTTGTTATCACTCATTTTTCTTGTTCATGTTTGATTTTTCTACTAATGCTTTTTTCAGATTATTCCGTGTTCAACTAACCTTGTTTTTGTTCTTTTGTTAAAAAAAAGAAAAAAAACTACAAAAGCGTAAAAAAGACAAAAATACGCCTTGTTTCTAAGTTCTCACACAGTACTTTTCCTTTTTTAGAATAGTGGGGTTTTTTTTCGTGAGACACTTGAGGATTTTTTAATCTCATCGCCTTGGTTCTACCTTTTCAGGCTGATCTCGAGTCCCAGAGTGCAGGGCATTTCCAAATTCCGGTTCCGTGATCGGTGGACGCCATACTCTATGGCGGCGGTTAGGACCTACACCGGGAGACTGGCGGATTTCGGCATAAGGGGTTGTACGTTGGACAGAGCTGTAAAGACTTACCTACGACTACCTGGTTCCAATGTGAAAGAACTGGATATTAGGAAATGCTATCGAATTTAATAAAATGTTCGAAAAACGTGGAAGTGTGTTTTGAATAGTTTTCGCCCTTTTGAGACCTGCGCCTAAATTTATGGTAAGGAGAAGGGTCGGTGATCAGGACCGATGCCTGGTGTTTTCCTAATTGCCTCTAAATATGGCTGCAACATTAGGAAATAAAACATGTGATGTGAAGGTCCCACATTCGAATAACGAGAGAAACGATTCATTGAGCTCTAGCTCAAAAACTGCTTCTGGCTCAGAAGTAATTGTTAATCAAAGCAAAAAACAATCATGGGATGGCAGAGTTGATGTTATTTCTAATGCGGAATGCAAAAATGCCAACTCTATTACAAGAAAAGCTGAAGAAAGATTTTTTTGTAGTGAAACGCCAAGATGGAAGCTTTGACAAAGCATCGCCTTTTTTTATAAATAAATCTATCCTTGGATTGGTTCGTGAACCAAAAACAATAAAAAAAACTCCGAACAGGTGAACTTTTAATCGAAATAAACAATGACCAACAAGCAGCAAACTTAAAGAAATGTAATCACTTCGCAAACATCGCAGTCACCATATCACCACATAGACCCTTAAACAAATCTTGTGGCGTAATCTCAGAGTCTGATTAGTTGCATGTTACTGAATACGAAACAGCAGACAATTTAAAAGACCAAAACGTCATTGGAGCGAGAAGAATACAAATCTACCGTCGGAACGAACAAACACCGTCTACTTAAATACAAATACCTACCAAACATATTATACTTGCATTTAGCACACCCAATTTACTTAAATATATAAAAGCCGTATATCTATCATGTTCCGTTAGACCGTATATACCAAACCCGCTGAGTTGTTTTAAATGTCAACGCTTTGGGCATTCAAAAATCTCATGCCGATGCAAGGAAACCTGTGGTCGGAGCAGTGAAATTGGACAAGTGAGTGCGCAATGCAATGCTCCGCCTTGTTGTGTTAACTGCAAAAAAGATCACCCATCTTACGCTAAATCGTGTGAACAGTGGAAAAGTCAAAAAGATATACAGACCATACACACAAAAGACAATATTTCGTACCCTGAAGCCAAAACAATAGTTGAATTTAGGACCCCCAAAGTTGGTGTGTCATATGTTGCTGTCTTATCTAAAACCGTCCATAAAACTTATCAAACTATTGCAACTCAAATCGAATTCACCACTAAAACTAGCTGCCAACCTAATCAAAAAGAAAACAACATGTGTAATATTTCTGGAAAGACAAATAGTTCAACACAATCTGTTGCTCCTAAGCCACAGAAATCTCTTCCTCCTAAGTCAACAAAATCTGTTCCTTCTAAATCGCCACAAAATGCGTATTCAAAAACATCACAATCTTTTATTTCTAAACTTCCGCTCAGTAAAAAAGGTTCTCAAAATACAACAAAAACAACATCCTTAAAACCCAACCGTAGATCTGATGCAAAAAATTTAACTTACCAACTATTAAATCCACTGTGTCATCAGAAATTACAGCCATAAAGAAAAAGAATAACACATCCAAAAATGAATCCCATCGAAAACAGAAAGACAAAATGGAGGAGGATGATGTTGTTGCTCTTCACCCAGATTCGGATGAAGAATTTAACGATAGCGATAGTATGTCTACTATCTCCGAATAAAATGACGCAGATAAATTTATCAAAAAAAAAAACAATCATGAATAACATTATTTCGTGGAACTGCCGTGGTTATTACAGTAAATATGACGAAATCCGTAATATCATTTCCGACCATCAACCTTTATGTTTAGCTCTGCAGGGAACGCATTTAAAACCCAGTAACAAAGCCAAATTACTCAGCTATGCAACTTACAGAAACGATTTTACAGGTAATGAAAGGGCCACTGGTGGAGTGGCTCTTTATGTCTCTCGCAGCTTACCCCATAATCATATCAATTTAAATACAAATCTTCACGCTGTTGCAGTCCGTGTACATATAAATAGACTAATTACTATCTGTACTGTTTATTTGCCTCCAAATCAACCTATACAACCTACAAATCTTGATAATCTCCTTCTCCAACTTCCCCCTCCTTACATCCTTGTTGGAGATTTCAATGCAGACAGTCAACTGTGGGGTAACAATGACTCTAATCACCGTTGTGATGTAATTGAGGAAATGATCTCTGACAACGACTTATGCCTGCTCAATAATGGTGATCATACACATTTTCACGAACCAACTCGCACTTTTCATCCAATAGACCTTACAATCTTCTCCTCATCTGTTTATCCATTCTGGAACTTCTGGGTCTCAAATGATCTTCACGGGGGTGACCATTTTTCAAAATTTATCACACAGAATACTCCTAAAAGGGACTTTAATACTTATTTTAAGCACTATAGTTATGACAGAGCCAATTGACCATCTTTCAAAAATCAGGCTAAAATTACAAGTGACATGATTGACTGTGATATTGACAATGCGCTTGATAATATCACACAGTTTATTATCAATGCTGCAAATATTAGCATTCCTAAATCCGCTGCTACACCTAGACACAAGAAGCCGTGGTGGAACAGTGATTGCCAGATTAAAAAAATCAACAGAAAGCTTGGGTCATCTTCCGGAGGTATCCCAATAATACGAACTATATTGCCTTCAAAAAAGCAAAGGTGGAAGCTAGGAGAGTGCGTCGTAAAAGCCAATGTGAATCCTGGATACAATACATATCTAACATTAGCTCTAATATCTCAAGCAAAGTCCTCTGGAAAAAGTTAAAAATTGTATGGGTCTAAATTCTGAAAACCATATCTCAATACTAAATCCCAATGGTCAAATAATATCTTCACCCAAAAATATTGCTGAAACAATCGCAAATACACTTGCATCCAATTCTAGCTCTGATTCATACTCGGAACCATTCTTATCATATAAAAGACAAATGGCAACTACCCGCACCAACTTTCATTCTCGCCATTCTGATGAATATAATATCCCTTTTACTGTTTCAGACCTCTAAAGCTGTTTGCAAAAAAGCCACCTCTCTGCTCCCGGTCACGATGGCATCACCTTTACCATGTTAAAACATTTCTCCACCGCCTCAGTCAGTTACATACTTGCCTTCTATAATATAATTTGAGTTTAACAAATCTTTCCTCATGCATGGCGTAAAGCTGTAATTATTCCCTTTACTAAACCAGGAAAAGATTCCATTGGCCCCAATAATTACAGACCTGATGCACTCACTAGCAGCCTTTGCAAACTTCTAGAAAAAATGGTAAATTTACACCTTGTGCATATTTTAGAATCTAACAATTTGCTTGCCGCATTTGAAAGTGGATTCCGACGTGGCAGGTCTACTATCTATAACCTGATCCATCTTGAAAATCATATTCGGACTGCTTTTCTAAAACGCAGATATTTGATGTTTCTTTTTTGACATGGTGAAAACCTATGACAGAACATGGCGATGCGGGATCCTTCGTGATCTTTTAAACCTTGACTTTCGTGGGAATCTCCCAATTTTTATTGAAAACTTCCTCGTCATTCGACTTTTTCAAGTCAGGACTGGGAAAACTCTATGAAGTTTTTATGCACAAGAAGAGAACGTACCACCGGGTAGTGTCCTGAGTGTCACCCTCTTTGCTATCAAAATAAATGATATACTTAGTCAATTACCCCCATCTGTGAAGGGAGATCTCCATGTTGACGAATTTCGCATTATGTATATAGGACAAGATATTCGTTTTATTGAGAGACAACTGCAAACTGCCATAACTCATACTCTTAATTGGACAAATACAAATGGTTTTATTATTTCTAAAGACAAAACTTCTTGCGTGCACTTCTGTAGACGTAGGGATCTACATCCAGATCCCGAAATTTTTATTGGTTCAACTCAGATTCCTGTTGTGGACAGTGTCCGTTTTCTGGACCTTCACTTTGATAGAAAGTAAACCTTTTTACCACGTATATTACAGTTATGCACAAAATGTGAAAATCTCTTAATCTTTTAAATTTGCTTTCAAATACTTCTTAGGGAGCAGATCGAACTTCTCTCCTCAAAAATCTATCATGCCATGGTCCGTTCCAAAATTGACTATGCCTGCAAGGTCTATGGTTCAGCTAGTAAATCTGCTTAATAAAAAACTTGACACTGTGCACCATAGCACACTCCGTGTTTGCTCTTGTGCATTTCATACAGCTCCAATTTTAAGTCTTTATGTTGTCTGTAACGAACAGCATTACACCATATTCGTGAAAAACTCTCATTAGAGATGTATTACCGTATCCTTTCATATCCTATCCATCCTATTCATACATACATTTTAAATACAGACAATGATATTCTTTATCAGTATAGACCATATTGCATACGATCTTTTGGAGCCAGAATACGAAGAATTATTGATGATTGTGCGCTAAGCAATATCGAACCAAACGCATTTCCATTGTACCAGTTCCCTCCCTGGAAACCTCCTGATATTACCACCCTCCATCATTTTAAAGGCTACAATAAAAAGAATCTAACTCCTACTGCCTTTCAACAATTATTTGCTGCACATCGTGCAAAGTTTAATAATTACACAGATATTTATATGGATGATTCTAAGAGCGGGGATATTGTTGGCTGCGGGATTTTTTGTAATAACACTAGCTGGAGTTATTGGCTGCACTCTTCTATTTTTGTCTTTACGTCCGAATTGAATGCAATAGAGAGAGACATGTTGCACGACTCTCATCATCATATCTCATCCTCCGTCATTTATACTGACTCAAATAGTTCTATTGAAGCTATAAAATCATTTTAAAAGCATCCTTTTGTTTCATCCATCTTAGAGTTTTATAATCTCTTATACCATAGAATTCCCTTCTCAGACGTTAAACTACTTATAAAACACTTTATTCATAATAAATGGCAAGAAAGTTGGGATTTAGAACAGAATAATAAATTGCACCATATCAAACCAACAATAAGGACCTGGCCTCTAAATTATCCTAGGAAAACAGACGTCCTTCTGACGCGTCTGAGAATTGGTCATTCTTGCATCACTCATAAACATCTTTTACTTCGGGAGGATGCACAAATGCGGCCACATTGCCATTTTGTTTATCTGTCCATTCATTATGTTTTAACTAACTGTCCAGGCCTCCGGCACTTATTTAGAATTGATTTTAATTCTTCCTTACTAATGTTGACAAACCTCATCGGGGAAACACCTCATGGGGCACTCTTTACGTTTTTAAAACACGCAGGATTTTATTTTGATATCTAATTTTGCATTTATTTCATTGGTTTAATGACTGTGTATTTTTTGTATTTTTGTCATTTGGGTTTGATACCCCATCCAGATAACTTTTCTACGTTTTATTTCTCTCATATTTACCTATATTTTAGTTACTATTTTTAATTTAAACTTTTATTGGTCTACATGTTTCTTTTTTTTTTGTTGCAGCATGTACCTCATGGGACTTTGTGCCATAAAACCATATACAACCAACCAACCTATTATTTCAGGACAGAAACTATCTATTACTCGGGCATGAAAAATCCAACACATTCTCAAATTAATATCATGTGACTGCAGTAACCAGTCAGGATAGATATAGCTCCCTATTGAATAGAATTAAGGCAATATTCAACCTCATCTAGAGGGGAGTTTTTAAAACCCTATTCCTCTAAATGTTTACCATATGTTCATTCTCTAGGGGCTGTTCACTTACTGGTCGGAGTACCCTACACTTTTTTAAAATAATTGTTGTTTGGATTTGGTAAATAACATTTTGGATTCGTTAAAATAAACGTTAGTTACATATTTTATTATTTATTCATGACCTTTACATTGGATAAAAGAATATATTTTGATAACCATTTCACCCATTTATTTACAAATATACTCAAAAGTCTTCTACATTGGATTCATGAAGAACAACAAACTAGTTTCATCTCTTTTACTATTATTAGTCACGCTTTGATTTTCGGTAATTTTCTCCAAATCGCACATCTCAGGTGCTTCTGTCTTTCGAATTGTACAAAGTGATATTGTTATAAGCTAGGAGAGAATTCTCTCACCATCTCAATTACTTACTTAACATTATTTGTATCCAATCTATTGATTAAAGAGAAGTGTTTCATACGTCGTCATGTAACCGCGTCGTTATGCATTTGCAACAACGCGAAATTATTTATTTATTATTTTTCATTTCACAAAATAATAAATTTTCGAAAATGCAAAAAATGCACTATAAATTAGCCAGGT
The DNA here is from genome assembly GCA_963932465.1 of Maratus speciosus. Taxonomy (NCBI): domain Eukaryota; kingdom Metazoa; phylum Arthropoda; class Arachnida; order Araneae; family Salticidae; genus Maratus; species Maratus speciosus. The sequence continues at coordinate 371,895,592 of OZ010791.1, read as the reverse complement.
TCTTGACACCATTGATTTGACGTCAACGTCACTCACTATGTTTTTTTTTTTTTTTTTTTTTTTTTTTTACAACTTATAATTAATTATTTATAGGCAATTGGATATATGAAGTTACGGAAAAAAAGAAAATAATTCGTTTGACAATGAAAATGTCCTTTGTTTCTTTGATTTCCTTAAAAACATTTTTTTTTTAACCTGAACTGATATGCTACAACATTTTTTAAACAGTATGAATACGTTTTGTATTTTACCATACTATCATATTTTTTTCCATTGTTTAATGTATAGTTATTTAATAATCTTAGACTTTCTCGGAATTTTTACCTTGCTGTCGGAACCGCGAGTTCCTATTTTTGGATAGGTTGTTGCGCATAATATGTAAATCCTCTCCAATTCCCCTATTAATTTTGCTAATTGGTCTCCACTTTTATTTAAAATACTCTTATTCACACCACAAAATGCAAAAATTATTTTCCAATTTCTTTAATGACATACTTTCATTGTTTATGTAAAGTACAAATTCTTCTTAAAAATGATCAGGTCTGAAGTCGAAATTTTGGGGTAAAAATGGTGGTCAAGCTAGCAACCCTGAGTCTGACCCCTTGCATTATGCATCTCATTATGGTCATTCTGTAGTTCTGTTAAATTTTTACCCTGTAATTAGTTATCGTTTTTTAATTACGCAGTTAATTTAGTACTAAATTTTCTGGTGTTGCTAAGATGTTAAGATGCAAATACAGACTTACTCATAACTAGTATTTGAAAATGTGGGGAAGCTAGAAAGCCATTGGAGTACCATTTACTCTTCAGTTCTTTTTATCAAAATTCGTAGTCAAAGATTTGAATTGTAAAAACTACTAGAAACGTCATGAGAATAGATGCCTTGTCAAAAGCCTAAGCAGTAGGCCAAAAGCCTTGTCAAAACCTTGTCAATAGATACCTTGCTCAAAAATGAGGGAAGATTTTTCGTTATGTATAAGCCAGTTTGGATCGTACTGCTAAAGAAAGGTTGACTCAGTAGCCCAGTCAAATTAGGAAAGTTTGCAAAAATAAATTCCCTCCCCCCTCACTTTTTTTAGTTTTTTGAAATATCTCAGAAACTGTGGGTTTTCATAAAAAAATTACTCTGGCATAAATTAAAGAGCATGATTTCTCTAAAATTGACAGGTATACAAAGTGGAACCTCGGTTATCCGTCATTCACGGGACCAGAACCTTGACGGATTTTGCCTATTCAAATTAGGAAAGTTTGCCACAATAAATGCTACATTGATAAAATTTGGTACAGTTGTTCATTGATAGTTACTAATCCATAGATAAAAAGTCCTTATAGGTAGGAAGTGAGCGGGGGGGGAAAGAGGGACGAAATATCCCACTCCCACATTTTTTTTAGTTTTTTGAAATATCTCGGAAACTGTGGGTTTTATGAAAAAAATTCCTCTGGCATAAATTAAAGAGCATAAATTCTCTACAAATGACAGTTATATAAAGTGAAACCTCGTTTATCCGTCATTCACGGGACTGGAACCTTGACGGATTTTTCACAAAAAAAAATCCCTTTCTTTTCAAATTTATTTAATTTCTATTCAAATTTTTTAAAGTTTGTCACAAAAAATAAATAAAATAAAACAGAAAGCACTCCAATACCGCAATACTGCATGCGATAATGGCAGGTAATTAGTTAATGAAAGATAAATATTCACCATTAATGAATTGTTTATTAATGTGATACATTATAACTGCGAGTATAATATATATAGAAAACTAAAAGTATATACATACAAATTTATAATTAAGTGGATATTACGTAATTATGAAATAGATAAGTCTTTATAACAAGTCTTTATTATTCTGGCTTGTTTTTTCTTCAATATCATCATCAGCGGAAGTGCATGGGTCGTTAGGATCCAGTTCTTTCTTGTCCTGTTCATATCCCCATGATCCTGAAGACAAATATTTATCAATATTAAAATCTTTAGGTCATGCGAAACTTTGTTAGTGCGACGAAACATAATTGAGAGCAATGAAAACTACTAATTTATCACTAAGCAAAAAGTACTTACTATGTCGTGATTTTTTTTCCTTTGACACATCATCATCATCTGAAGTGGATGGTGCATTAGAAGGTGTTCTCAGCAGGATTGAATCCATAATCGCCTCAGCATGTTGATCCACATATTTGGGTGTAGCATTAAGGCAGTTACCATGATGTTGCAGATGTTGGAGATGATTGTGCAATTAATGGCTGTTTTCCTGGATCCACGCTTAGCTCCACAGCCAGGAGTGCATTTGCAGAAGATGGTATTTAAGACAGCCTCAGGTGCGAACGAATCCTTGGTTGTTATGGGAATAAGACGATTTTCTCTTCGTTCCCAACCCCAGAGTTCGGCTTGTTGTTTCTGCCCAAGCCACAGTTGTACCTGGTCGTACACCCGGAAAGAATACTGTCTAGCCGCTCTTTCTGTTGGTGGGAGGGCTGAAAATGTCAGGTTTAACATTTAATACAGACATTGCGAAGGAGTGGTATCGGAAAGTATTAAGAGATGTAGCTGTGGAGAGTGTTAAATACAATCTCAAAAAAAAGGTTGGTTTCCTGCTTCTGCAACAGCATCTCGGTCGGATTCCCTGTTATTGAAAACATTAGCAATTTTGTGTATGTCTTCACATTGCTGAAACAGTTTGAAAATTTTTATTTTTCCTTTATTGTACGCTGCAGACGTCATATCACATCCAGTGAATGCATGAAGGGCTAGAATGACGTATTTCAGTCTCATTTCTTTAATTAACTGTTGTGAGGAAAAAATCTGTCTTTCAATTTTTTTCGACTCTGCTTAGCGAAAAACATTTCTCGTTCGAGTGGAGTTAGGGCGATTAGGAGGACAAGAAGATCAACATCCTCACCAAAAATTACCACTATGTCACTGGAAGAAGAGTTTTCAATAGCTGTTGTTACGATTACGGTATCTGTATCGCCAGTACTCTGCCGACAAGATATTCCATTGTTCTTCAATTTAGATAAAAACTTAGCAATTAATCTTGATTTGTTCTTTTCATTTGAAATGAAGGTTTAGGGCTTAACTGTAACCTCTGTGTCTTTGTTGAAATTAATATCCACGGACTTCTTCAATGCACATCTTCGGTTTTGTTCTGCTGATTTCGTGCTATTGGTAGTGTCGGAGTAGCCATCAAAAACTAATGTACAGCTTTTTCCTTTATAATGTGTGAAGATATATTTAGTGTAGACTTCACAAATTTAATTAAAAGAGGAACCTCTTGACCACGGAACTTTGTGAAGAAGAAAACCACCATCCACAACAATATCACAGTTTTGAAAATCAATAGTCTCTTGCAATAGTTTGAAGAAATCATAGACGACTGCTTTCTTCGTCTTACGCATGCCTTCTTCGTCAAAAAGGGCTAGCGGAAAAGGAGCCAACTAAAATTTTTAGTATTTTTTCAAATCTTCATCATGTTGTTTAGCTGTGGAGATTCGGTGAAAGATTACTAAAGGGTTGACTAGAACTATATCATCATGTATTTTAATAGAACATTTCATGATGGCCAGAGAGAGGGCTCTGTCCTTACGTGACAGTTTTACATCGGAAAAACTTTTCCCAACCACTTTCGTCATTGCCTGTTTTCCAATGTTTATAGCATCATAGCAGTTAATAGTTACATCCCCTACCACCCATTAGCTATAGACATGCTGTCTGCTGTTACTGGGAATGGTGGATGATTTTCAAACCACGAAGAGAGATTCTCAGCATCTGCGACATCTCTATCTTGGGTGGATTTTCGAAAATCTACGTGTTGTTCACTACCGGCAAACAAAACACAACTAAATTCTTCGAGAGATACGCAAATGCCAATAGTTGCAGTCACTCCCAACACAAACTTGCTCAAAACGCTGTCTGTTATGCCCTTGCCTCTCGTCAAGCCACCTGTGCTTGTCATACTGCGTATTAATGTTTGCTCAATGCACATGTCTGACCAAACACCAGTCCAAAACGAATCTGTCCTCCTTATTGTAAAGTAGACACCTTCTGTAAATGTTTAGAACTGTTCTTCTGTCAACATACTCGGTATTTTGAACATATCCTGTAAATATAAGTGACATCATTTGGCATAAGAGAAATGGCCACAGGTGTGGAAAAATGGCATCATTTGCTGAACATATTTGAGATGGCCGTTCCAATTGCCTGATCGTTCAGCTGAGATGTATTCTTTCATCAACGTGACCATATTGAAGTACTGTTTCTAAAGGGCTGAGGTACGGCTATTTCCTTTGAACTCCATCAGTTTGTTACCCAGTTTAATAGCAACAGCTTGTAGATTAGTGTTTTGATTTATTGAGTCTAGCAAAGGCGGATCAAATGCAAATACTCCCATGACTTCATTGATAGCTTGCAGCTCTTCATCACTACTCTCAACTTCCTGCAATACTATTTTCACTAAAGCTGTTTGGACTAACAAATGAGCTCGGACTGCTCTAGAATATGTCCCTACAACATCTTCTCAACTGAAAGTGGAGCGTATATTGTCTCCAACAGCTCTTTTAAACCACTTCCGTTCATGATGAACCCGATGCATCCTAAATATGACATCAGAAGGTGAAAGCCACCAAGTCTCCCGACACATTTTGACAACATGGTATCTGTTGGAGATTCTGCAACTATTTACCTACATTTTAGATAGAGCGGCTGGTCAAACGTTATGGACAACCGTCTCTGATCAATTTTGACACATACATGCTGCATACTGTAATGATGTATAAACAGTGTCATAATTAGATTGTGGTGCATTGATGAAAGGAAGCGGAATTATTTTTGTCTTTTCATAATTTTCATGTTTTTTTATTGATTGCATAAATCCTTTCCATTCAGGGATTCCAGGAAGATTCATCCACTTTGCATACATCCACAAAGTGTCATAGAAATTGGGCAGGGGTATATCCTCTGCTAATACTCCTAGATTTTCCATTTTCACATTTTTAAAAGCTCTACCTGTGAATTCAAACGGCTTCAATGGAATAACCCCCAACTGCCCAACAGCCTCAGCAGTAGCTATTTTAGTGACTTTCATGAATGGCGATCCACTTTCAATATGTGCTGGTGTTACACACTTTATGCCAATCATGGAGTGAAATGTGTTGAGTCCATCCAATGTGGAAATATTAAAATCAGCGTTATCGTAAACAAACTGACAAAACATTCTTCGTAAATCTGGTTGACCATGTTGAATAGCAGACATTTCAAGCAGTCGGGACTCATAATAGGACGAGCAAAATTCCAAATTCGAAATGAGATTGACTAAGTTCTTGTGTACATACTTTTTGTATAAGAGGCCGGTCCAAGGCCGGTCAATATTGGGGAAACAAAAGACAGTGGACGTACTTCTGATATAATGGCATGGCCTATTGTAATGCATTTTCTTTGTCGAACAACATCGTTCTGTTGGCTTTTCTTCTTCATGAGCACATGCTCCAGAAAACAGCTAATAGATTTAGGAATATCACTCTTGGCATCCTTGAAAAAGTCATTACATTGGAGGATAGCTCTTAGAATCATATACTTTTAACTGGATGTCCTCTCGAATTATTGCTGCTGCAGTTTGTACAATTCTTAGTCGTTCATCAGCACAATCTTCCTTTTTGTTTTCGTACCATGCATTTGATAGCACTTTCATTCCTCTGTCAATAAAAAAAAACGGAAGGAATATTTCTTGGATTTTTAGTTATGGCGATATCATCTCCATATCTCTGTTTTAGTTTAGCTTTCACTGTCCGTTCATCTGGGACACGTCCAGTTACTACGGAAAGCAAATCAGACAAGGCATTTGGGCAATCATCATTATTTTCTAGAAATGAGCAAATTTCTTCCATGGCTTCAACAACATAATCTGTTTCTGGCCGGCCTCGTTTACATCCTCTTGACATGAGATAAAATTTCTGTAAACAATCATGATGATAAATTCCGTCAGAAGCAATTAAATCAACTACATTACTAAGTCGAATTTTAACTTTTTCTCCCCACTGATCATTTCTCATTTCTGCGGCTTCAAGGACTCTTTGTGTCATGGTTGGACCGTTTATTTTTAAGACTCGCACCTCATAAAATATTATTCGCAAAGGAATTGGTTTCTTTTTTCTTTTTGTTTGAACTCTTCATCATTTAAATCAGTACAGCGGAAGCATCTGTTTTTGAAATCGAACTTGGGTACTGATGACTATAGAGCAGCCGGTTGTCGACTGATTGATGGTGTAGGCTTATTTCTGAGCGTTTTTAATGCTGCATTAATGCTATCAGGTCTGGTGTAATTTTTACGGCATGCAGAGTGTACTTTCAGAAACGTAATACTCTCCAACTGCTGAAATTTTTGGTCCTGTCTTTCAGGACTTGCTTTTTTTAAACTTTCAATCCCTTTTTCACCCACTCGTACTACACCTTCACTTGATTCACAAATATCTGTATCAGAAATGAAACACGTATCCATAGACATGATGAGCGCAAAAGTTGTTAAGTACTATAAACTCGATGTTAACTACTATAAATGAGAACTACTATGAACACACATCCACGTCCCCGTACTGGGTTATAGAAACTAACTGAATGAACGAAAGGATACCAGATACAAAAAAAAAGGGTGTGGAATTGGAATTCCCGACCTCTGGGAAACGCCACCTGAAATACAAAAACCACGTGATATTGTCTATTTAAGTTTCTCTTCCGCTGATCGTAAACATTGACTCCCGCAAGATTATTTACCACTCGTCAGTCGATTTAGCATGTGCGTAAGTACTCAGAAGTTAAGTTTTTTTCTGGTTTCTTTTTTAGTAACAATATTAAAGAAATTTCGCTAGACTGTGGGTAAATAAATTTGAAAATAAAATGATTTTTTTTTGCGAAAAATCTGTCAAGGCTCCTGTCCCGTGACTGACAGATAACTGAAGTTCCACTGCGTATGTATGTTATTTGTAGAGACTTTTATGCACTTTTATTTATCCTGGAGTAATTTTTTTAAGAAAACCTACAGTTTCTGAGATATTTCCAAAAAACTAAAAAAAGAGGGGAGGACTTATTTTTGCGCCTCTCTCCCCCGCGCACTTCCTATCCATCAAGACATTTTACCAAGACATTAGTAGCTATCAATGAACAACAGTACCCAATTTTTGTCTCTGTAGCATTTATTATGGCAAACTGCCCCAAAACGGGCTTAATTGATTGGACTAAAGGCTCGTGTCCCATGAGTAACGGATAACCGAGGTTCCACTACGTATACTTATCATTTGTAGAGAATTTTATGCTCTTTAATTTATTCTAGAGTATTTTTTAAAGAAAATTCATAATTTTTGAGATATTAAAAAATAAAATAAGAAAAGAGGGGGAGGGGAATTATTTTTGCCCCTCCCTCCTCCGTTTCAATCACTTTCTATTCATCAGGACTTTTTATATATTCATTAGTAGGAATTAATGAGCAACTGTACCAAATTTTATTTCTGTAGCATTTATTATGGCAAACTGCCCCAAAGCGGGCTTATTTGATTCAAGTAAAAGCTCAGTTCCCATGACTGACGGATAACCGAGGTTCCACTACGTATACTTATCATTTGTAGAGAACTTTATGCTCTTTAATTTATGCTAGAGTATTTTTTAAAGAAAACTCATAATTTCTGAGATTAAAAATATAAAAAAACCTAAGAAAAGAGGGGGTGACTTAATTTTGCCCCTACCGCTCACTTCCTATTCATCAGGACTTTTTATCTAGTCATTAGTAGGTATTAATGAGCAACTGTACCAAATTTTATCTCTGTAGCATTTATTATGGCAAACTGCTCCAAAGCGGGCTTACTTGATTGGACTAAAAGCTCCGTTCCCGAGACTGAGTGATAACCGAGGTTCCACTGCGTATACATATTATTTGTAGTGAATTTTATGCTCTTAATTTATTCTGGAGTAACTTTTTAAAGAAAACCCATAGTTTCTGAGATATTTTCAAAAACCTAAAAAAAGAGGGGGGGGGGATTTTTGCCCCTCCCTCCACCCGCTCACTTTCTATCCATCAGGACTTTCTACCTAGTCATTAGTAGATATCAATGAGCAACTGTACCAATTTTTAATTCTGCAGCATTTATTGCAGCAAACTGCCCCAAAGCGGGCTCATTTGATTAGACAACATGGAGGTTATTTGAAGGAAAAATGACAGGAATGATCTTTCTCATACAATGTGAAACCCAAAACATCTTGCACAGTCATGTACACACATAAATAGAAGTTGAAGAAAATATTTATTCCATACATTTATCTATTGGTGAGTTACCTGATTTAAGCGGTCAAAGGAAATTTTAAATTAAATCTGAATTAAACAAAATTAAAGAAAGTAATGTCTTTATTTTTAAAGATAATATTTTAAACGGCAGAAAAGAGCTTTATGGAGTTTCATATTTCTTGTATTCTCGCAGAATTCAAATTAGGTCCATTGGCAGAAACTTTTTTTTTATAAGCATTTTCCTAAAACCATTTTATGGTGTTACCATAAAATGCCCATTTACTTTATGCCAACATCATTTTTATTTTTTATGTGGGAAGGTGGAAAGCAGTCGTTAGAATTTTTTTATTCACGATATTAACCATGTTGATAACAATATTTTTTACGATGGGGTTAGAAAGCTGTAACCCACTTCCATTTCTTTATGTTTTTCTTATTAAGTAAAACAACTGTTTAAAACGTGAAAAATTTCGAAAATCCATGAAATTAGACAGTTTTATCCCAGTTACAGCGGTAGCCCCATGAAATTATACGACTGTAGAATTTAGATCATTTATTTACCGAGCCTTTCTGATTTATTAGGACGAGTTTTTGTATATTGAACTTAATTGCATCAGTAGTATTTGTTTGCGATATGGTTATAAACCAAATGTTATCTTTAAATTAATTGATACATATAAAGTTTTTGTTAATTGCTCTCCCAAATTAATTAATGTTTCCAGATATATTCCATATAACCTAATTCTATTTTAAAGATTAAAAAATGTATTCAAAAAATATATTCACATCATTCAACTAGTAACATTTAATTCAATGAGTTTATTCAATTTAATAATTAAAAAATTTGATCCAGTTCCATTATGCATTTTTTCCTGGTACTTACGAGATCATATTTAAGTTTACAGACGAGACGGTTTCGTTATATATTGGTATGACTAAATTTCAATTTTTAAAAGATTAAAAGAACATAAAAATGTTTTTTAATTTTATTAGATTTTCAGTAGCACTCTCAAGAAATTTCCTTAAGCGGTCTCAGGACTCAAATATCTTCAAAATTTTCGAAATTTAAAATTTTTTAGATATTAAATTAAGAATCTTTTCTGTAGATTTTGATATAATTGTTTACTTAAAATTCCCATAATAAAAGAAATTATGGCTTTTAGAATTATATCCGCCCAACAGTTGAAGCGGCGCACAGTGGTCCCAAATCGCGATTATGTGGCCAAAAATCAGAAAATCGAAGTTTTGTATTTCGATATGAAATAAATTCCATAGTATTTAGAAATATCTGAAGATTTATATTCTTTAATATTTTGGTTTTATAAGCTCACATGAATTCACATTGCTTGTGTGAAATTAGGAGTTTTGAGCGTTTTCTGCTGTTGCGTGAATTTCAGGCAAATTCGCTGCATTCACACCCTAACTAAGACCTTTTTAAATAGTTTGTCGTTTTCTTCTTTGCACTTTTTTGCAAACAACATTAAATTACATATGTAATTTGATTTTTAGATTGCAAAAATCTTATAATTTTAAAAAAGAAGACTTTTAAAAAAAAATGCATAGTTTTAAGGAATTTTTGTACATAAAAAGTGATATATAAAAGAAGTCCTTCCCAGTTCCTCGGACATTTATAGTACAAAATGTAGAATGATCCTTCTAAAATCATTTCCCAAGAGATTTATTGAGAATTTTTGAAACTTTCAGAGAACCAACAGTTTAAATTTGGGCATTGGATATTGCCAGTATTAGTCCAAAATCAGTAATCGGGTTTAAAGTCAATCTAATTTTCGCACTGACCAAAAATTAGCAGTGTTTATATAACCCAACATTCTAATTAACATAACACTGTTAATTTCATTTTTTAATTCGCTGGGGGAGGGGGGGGGGTAAGATTTTGGGATATTTTTTTCTTTATATACTTTTTTATTTGTTTTTACAATTCCCCCTTGCTTTTTCCCCGAAAATTTTTAAAGTAATGTAATTAATGAATTGGATGACTTTATTATTAATTCATAGTAATAGATGTCGAAAACTTACAAAAATAGTAATAATATTTTTAGATTTTCCTTGCTATAGGGGCAAATGGAAAAAAGGGGAGATTTCACGTGTGTGGGAGGGCGGTGGCAAAATTTAGCTATTAGGATGGCAAAATTGATTATTTATGTATTAAATTCAAATGCTAAAAGGAGTAAATTAAAATTTTAAAACCAGTAAAAATACGTTTATTTAGACTGTTGGCTTGTTTCAACTCACCCCGAGTCATTATCAAAAACAAATAAATAAAGCTATTCTAAATTGGCACGGCCTATGACACGCCATCATTCAATTTTTCACGTATCCTTTCATATTTTGCACATTACATTTTTATTTTCATACTCATTGAGTAGCCTATTTTTGGTTACTGAACAGATGTTGCATCGTTACATATTGAGTTTTTGCGCGTTACAATCTCTATGGTTTCTCTTATAATGAATGGATAGTATAGACTGGAGGAGAAAATTATATTTCTTTTATTGAAATTTACTTGGTGGGTTTATTCTGGAATAAATTTTGCTAAGGCTGTGGTTTTTCTATTATATTTAATATCAGCTTTATGCTCCTTTTTTCTATATTTAAATTTCCTGCTAGTTATACCAGTATAGTAATTCTTTGATCCGTCTGCTCTTATAAATGGTATTTCATACACACCTGAGTAATTCCCAAACCTAATTGGGTCAATTTTAGCGCAAATGATATTCTTCAATTTCGGAGGTGGTTTTACTACTAAGCAGACATTGAAACATTTAAGGCCACATTTTAATTTCTCAAAAAAGCTTGGAATATATTGAATAGTAAAAATTTTGTATTTTTGCGAATCAAACTTACGTTCAGCCTTCTTATTATTGGCAATCATATTTATTCATATCATATCATGTTCATATCATATCATATTATTTATGTATTTTATTGATTGCTTATACTCTTTATTTTAAGTCTTCAATAACATTAAAAAGAGAAAATAATAAGATTTTAACCTGTATATTTTCAGTGAGTGAGGGAGAGGGGGGTTAAAATTTCAGGGGATACTGAATTAGATGATTTGTATTTAAAAAGTGAAAATATTCACCATAATCAAAAGTGGAAATTTCTCATTCCTTTAAAAAATAATCCTGTAAAACAAGAAAATTTAAATTTATTAAAAACACCTTCCCCTTTATTGAACCCCCCCCCCCCCCCCTAATCATCTTCCCCGAAACCACAATTACATTTCGTTTAAATTCACAATGCAATATCTTTAGAATGTTATAAAATTAAAAATAAATCATATACAACCACTAGGAAAGTTAGAAATGATTTTTGGCCACTTGATCGCTATTTGGGACCACTGTGCGGCGTTTCCAAAATTTTGAAATCCTTTTTCTCCCAATGACGTTCCTGGGCATAACGCGTATGTATCTTAAAAACTGCTAAATATTTTTACATGAAATTTTCAAAACATATATGTTAGTCTCTATAAATTGTATCTAAAACGTTATTTTTATTGTTCAAAAAAATTTCAGTTGATTATACTATTGAAATTTGCAAAAATTTCTATTAGCTAAATACAGCTTTGTATATATAAAAATGCTTTAAATACTAACTTATTTTGGTTCAGGGTAATTATTACATTCTGAAGTGTAAGTAGGCACCAACATTTTCATTCTAGTTTCGATATTATTTTGTAATCCTGTGCATAAGCTTATATACAAATATTCTGCTCGTCAAATATGTGACAGATTGGAGCCCCCTATAAATGCTAATTCTGCATCTTGCAATATTTTAAATGCATGAAATGAAAGAACATACTTATATGTTTTATTCAAATAAAAATTGTGTTTTAAAATCACATACATTTTAAGATATTAAATGTTGAAAATGGTCTTTTAGCCAATTAAGAGGCCTGAGACACCTTACAGGATATATTTCATTTGTCGACTTCTACAAAGCAAAGATTATTTCGAAACAAGATGTGCCTTTTAAATCTATTTTCGTGAATCTATGGAAATCAGTTTAAAAAATCAAGAGATTTTCAACGATTTCATTTGTTATTCCGGAAATTTGGGTCAGCATACTGAAAGAACTATGATGTATACATGTTATTTCAGCTTTCAATCCTTTTATTTATTTTGAATAATATATGGCTTCACTAACAAGGGCACCACCAAACATGATGCGCACAGATTTTGATGATTTCAAAGTATGTTGTAAGGGTTGTACCACTAATTATTCTGATGAAAGGGTTTCTTCAAATGGGCCTTAGTTTTTGAGAAATTGGGGGTTAAAGTTCAACGTATATTTCAAATACCCATTAGTGTGACTTTTTGAACGTGAATTCGTGGTGCAGCGGTAACGTGCGAGCTTACGGGTCAAGACATCGCGGGTTCGATTCCAATTCTAGGCATTTTTTTCTTTTTTACTTATTTTTATATTTTTTACACATTAAAAATTTTAAGCAGAATTGGGCATTCTACAGTTTTGAACTTTGATATTTCCTTAATAAATTACATTTACATTTTCGAATTTTTCATGGCAATTTATTTTTCTCTTCAATTTTTAAACTAATATTTCTACAAAACTCTACTAATATTTCTACAAAAATTTCTTACAAAACTCCAAAAATAATTTATGCCTAAAACTTTTTTTCAAATTAATTAATATTTACATTTTTTATTTTAAGCACAATTCTGATAAAATGATTTTTTTTTTTAACTTTATGTAATTTAAAAGGAAATTTTATCCTTTTCTTGTATAAATTATACAAAATAATTTTCAGGTGCAATTTCTCAAACGTATTACGGATTAGATAATTCAAATAATGCATATCTCCGAAAGAGTAGCCCCACCAGTGGCCGAGAGGTTCTGCTCTCCAAGCTGGTACACGGGACGTGCTGGGTTCGATCCCAATCGCGCCCGCCGGCCTAATCGTTCGGAGTTTTCGTGGTTTTCTTCGAACCTTGGTTTCCCAAGCGTTAATACGGGTTAGGTTCCCTTAGAAAGACCTCCACGGAAGGCACTCCCCCCCCCCCTTTAGGGCCTATATCCCACTTGCTGATAATTGGCCGACATAAATACAACCAACCGAAAGAGTAATAAAATATTAAAGCAGTAATGCTTAAATACAAGTTTTTTACAGTTGTACAAATTTTTTACACTCTGTAAAATACATTTATCTTTAAAGTTGAACCTCAACATAATTTTTCATTTGCACAAATAAAAAATTGCATTTAAAAATATATATATATATATATTTTCATTATAGCAAATACAAACACTCTCTACGTGATTCATAAAAATTCAACTAGATTGCAAAAATAGTGTGTTAATGAGATAAAATTTACGATACATATAAATATATTTTTTAATCGTCTGCTCTCCTTTCTCGGTAATATTGGAATAAATAAAAATTTCTTTTATTGATCTCGTTTAGCTTCTTTTGCAGACAATTAGAATATTTGAAATATTGTTATATATAGGGAAAATTTCGGTATGAAAATTAAAAGAAGACTACAGATTGAATGCTAAAGATTGTGTTATGGAAAGAACCAGCGCTGATGCGGAAAATTCTCGTTTGGAAGAGAAACAAAAAGGCCGAATTACAAATGCATTAAAATATTGTGAAACGTTGTTACAAAATGATGATCTGTTTAAAAGTTCTCCACCGGATGAAATATCCTGTGCTTCTATTGGTATGCCTGAAGAATTTCATGGTGCAATTTTAGAAATATCAGAAGATCGACAAATTATTGAGGCCGAGGAATTGATATTGAATGAAGAAGATGAATTTAACGAATTTACAAAGGTATGATTTTTTACTTTAGCAAAAAAAAAAAAAAAAAAAAACAATATATATGTATATATATATATATATATATTCGTTATATTTCATTGTTAAAAAAATCGAAATCAAACAATTGAATTTTAAATATTTTTTATAGTATCCGGGATTTCATGAAGATCGTGAGAATTTTGTACCTGAAGAATTTGCACCTGAACCACGCGATTATATTCCAATGTGGTACAAAAAGAATGCTGTTGCATTAGCTAAAGCCTGTAATAAATAAGTAAAAAAGTAAGTAAAAGTAAATAATAAAATTGAAAAAAAAGGCCCCAGGGTGGAATCGAACCCGCAAAGTCCTGGTCCGTAAGCTCGTACGCTACCGCTGAGCCACGAATTCACGTAGAGAAAGTCATACTAATGGGTATTTGAAATATGCGCTGAACTTTAACCTCAAATTTTTCAAAAACTAAAGCCCATTTGAAGAAATCCTTTCATCAGAATAATTAGTGGTATGACCCCTACAACATATGTTGGAAAATGTCCCAGTGTAAGTGATTTTATGTCCAACATCACCTCGCTTGTGAAATGACAATTTCCTCGTGACATATGCAACGCGTCTTCATTTTTTTTAGTTGTGAAATATGTTCCAAGATGGCGACACTTCCCTGAGCTATGGTGGCGTAAGATCACGGACTAGCGAACAATTGTGTAAAAGACTTTTGTTTCGCAAAGGCGACAACAGATAGCAGCACTAGAGAACTTTTCTGACAGACTAATTTAATTAGAACCTCTTTTTGCTTGTTAAGCAGTTTTTATTGTTTCAGGCTTTTTTACTCTGTTTTAACTCTTGTGGGTCCCTTTTTACTTCTCACTCGAATGGCCGATGTTGTCGGGCCAACAACGCACGAATTTCTGTGCGTTGTTCTATTGTTATAAAGAAAACCTTGTATCTGCGTGGATTCAATATCATGATTCAAATTACATTACTAATCTTATTTTATTCTTCTTTTATAGTGTGAGTATGCGACCTTATGTAACCAAGATATAGCATTAGATTAAACGGTTTTATTCTGCACTTCTGCTCATCAATGAATACCACTTACACATTTTTTCAAATAAAATTAATCGAGTGTTTCTAGGTGATCAACGTGAGAAGTCAAGCACTCTGCGTTCACTTACCAGAAAGATAAGAAAAAACTTTCTATCTTTCATTATTGATGTAAATACTTTTGGTATAATAATTTTATATTTATACTGGGTCCTTAGCTTCAAGCTAATCGCGAACTCACCCCTTCTAGATATTTTAAAAGATTATGAAGGCTGAGTTGAAAGGGAAAGTAAATAAATAAATAAAAAAAACCCAGTAATAAAAATTTGTTTATCTGATTGTGATAAAATGATGAACAAGATGCACATATGAGATATGAAATATTGAAATATATACATGAAATTAAAAATAAATGTGCATGAATAAATAACGATATATATAATATCGCAAAAAAAGAGTATTATTGTGAATAAATATTGATTGATTATTGTGAATAAATGATCATTTTATTTATATTTATGAATATATTCTAAGAAATTATTTTAAGAAAGTCACAAACTTCTTATAGTAAATATATTTGTTATCAAAGAATTTATAAAACTTGAATAACACGCTATGTCTGCCTCAAGAGAAATTACGGCAGTAGAGAAATTAAACGATAATAATTATAATCATTGGTGTTTTAAATTAGAAAATCTGTTAATTAAAGATGATTTATTCAAATATGTAACAGAATCTCCACCTGCCACACCCGATGATACATATACTAAAAACGCGGCTAAGGCGAAAGCCATAATTTGTTTGTGCATTGAAAATACACAAATTGTGCACATCAGACATTTGGCATCTCCCAAAGACATTTGGGAAAGATTAAAAAGTGTTCACCAAAGGGCGAATTTATCATCCAAATTATTCCTTTTGAGGAAACTATATTCGCAAAGGCTCAACGAGGGCGGAAACTTACATTTACATATCAACAATATTTTAACTATCCACGACAAACTCGCTGCCATTGGAGAGCTCATAAATGATTCGCACATTGTGGCTCTTATGCTTTGCAGCTTGCCTCAGTCATACGCTCCTCTTATAACGAGCATGGAGGCTAGAGACGAAAAGGATCTAGACCTCGAGTTTGTAAAAAACAAACTCATCGATGAGTACTCTCATCGAATCGAATACAAAAACACCAGCACACGACCAAGGGACACAGCATATAAAATTGTTAAATAAAGGAAATAAAAAGTATTTCAGCTTCTGTCAACGAGATGGGCACGCTCGTTCAGAATGTTACAAATTGAAAAACAAACAGAAAAACAATTACCAAAGAAGTGAAAATTATAACAGTAATAAATTTAACAACCATGCCATCTTTAAAGCCAATTCGGTAAACACCAAAAATCAACACAATGGTAGTAAAACCGACTCCTCGAATTTTTGCTTCAACAAGTAAAATATAGAGGATGAGGTCAACCAATCGATCATTCCTCTCTTCCCAGTGGAAAACAATTTTGAAATTGAGTCAGTAAAAATTAACCAAATACAAACAACAGATCCAAACACATATATCATTGACTCGGGTTGTACCAGGCACGTTGCATCAGCAAAAACAAATTTTGCTACATTCACAGCCGGGAATTTTGGGAATATAACAATCGCTAATGGAAAAAGGCTTAATTCGGAAGGTATGGGCGACGTAAAAATAAAAACAGACAAAAACCACTACATTACACTAAGAAATGTATTGTACTGTCCAGAACTAAAGGGCAATTTATTGTCAGTTAAGAAAGCCACTGAAAATAATATAAAGGTAATTTTCGAGAAAAATGCATGTTTATTTGTCAAAGATGATAATATAATCTTGACAGCTAAATTAAATGATAATCTCTACGTATTAAACCCTGAAGATGATTACGGCTATACTATAAGTACTCAAACTTTCTGTAACAATACAAATTGTATTTCGATGTGGCACCGAAGACTCGGACACAAAAATTTTGATGATATTAAATACCTTGTTAATCATGAATTAGCCAATGGGATAACAATTAACAAATGTAAACATGACACGCGATGCACCAAGTGCATTGAAGGGAAACTTTCCGCTCTGCCCTACCCTAAAGTAGCCACAAACAGAAGCAAAGACATCGGTACCCTCGCACATTCCGATATATGTGGCCCCATGAATACTGAAACGATAGGAGGGAAAAGGTACTTTATAACATTCACGGATGATTATAGCAGGTACACAATAACATACTTAATCGCGCATAAATCGGAAGCCGTTATCAAACTGAAAGAATACATAGCGCTAACAAAAAATAAATTTTGAAAGTTGATAAAGGCAATAAGATCCGATAACGCAAAAGAGTATATAAGTGATGAATTTGAAAACTGCCTGATAGAAAACGGGATAGAGCGTCGATTGAGTGTTCCCTATTCTAGCCCACAGAACGGCGTTTCAGAGAGAAAGAATAGAACGACAGTGGAAATGGCTAGAACCATGTTGTCGGACGCCAAGTTACCTAAGCAATTCTGGGGGGAAGCTGTCATGTCCGCCACCTACCTCATCAACCGTCTACCAACAAAGGCTAACAAAAATAACATGACACCCTATGAACTTTGGCATAAAAGAAAACCCGATCTCTCGAACATCAAAACATTCGGATGTAAGGCATTTGCCTATGTCGACAAACCTAAAAGAAATAAATTAGACGAGAAAGCCATCGAGGGAATAATGTTGGGATATGATTTCAGAAGCAAGGGCTATAGGATATATACGGGTGAAAATAAAATTATAATATCTAGAACCGTAAAATTCTTCGAAGAAGGTATAAAATATGAGGAAATTAAACCCGCCAAAGAAAATCAAAACAACGAACAAACTCCCGCAGATAATATTGAAATTGATCTAGAAGAGCGCGACGATGATCAGAATAACACCCCGACCGACACATCCCTTGAACCGAGAAGATCGCAAAGACAAAATCGTGGCGTACCACCTAACCGTTATGGAATAAGCGCAAACCTGTGTCAAATTCAGGAGCCAAAGTCATGGACAGACCTACAAAATATCAATGACGCAGAAACTAAAGATAAATGGCTAAAAGCCACTAGTGAGGAAATAGATTCTCTGAAGCAAAATAATACTTGGAGATTAATAAAACCTATCCCGGGAAAACGCGTCATAGGTTGTAGGTGGATGTTTAAGGCAAAAAGGGGAGCCAGCGGGTCTATAGAGCGATATAAAGCCAGATTGGTCGCTAAGGGATATGCTCACAAATATGGAAGCGATTTCGACGAGACCTACGCACCCGTTGTAGCGCATACCACCCTGCGAGCATTCTTAAACGCAGCGGTGTACAAAGACCTTAAAATAACTCACCTAGATGTCAAAACTGCTTTCTTACATGGCGATTTAGAAGAGGAGGTTTATATGCATCAGCCAGAGGGATACATAACAAAAGGGGAAGAAGATAAAGTGTGTAGTTTAAACAAAGCGATTTACGGCCTTAAGCAGGCAGCTAGGGCGTGGAACCAAAAAATAAGTAAATCTCTAAAAGAACTAAATTTCGTTGAATGCGCGTCAGACAAATGTCTGTACAAAAGAGTCCAAGATAGAAAAACCGCATACATAATAGTGTATGTTGATGACATCTTAGTCGCAGGAGACAAAACAAACACACACGAAATATACACTGAATTACCAAAGCAATACGAAATGAAAAATTTAGGTCAAGTAACACAATATTTAGGCATAAACATAAAGGAAACAGCAAACGGTAATCTAGAATTAGACCAGGAACACAAAATAATACAAATCGCAGAAAAATTCAATTTGTTAAATGGTAAGCCTACGTATACACCCATGAATACTAACTACTTTAATCTAGATCCAAACGGGAAACTAATGGGAGATAACGTAAAATTTAGACAGGCTATAGGAGGGCTTCTATACATTGCAACTTTAACTAGACCCGACATAGCATCAGTCGTTAACATCCTGGGAAGAAGGAATGAATCCCCAAGGGAAGTCGATTGGCAAGCTATCGAGAAATTAATTAGATATCTGCTTACTACCAAAGATCTTAAATTCGTCATAGATAAAACAAAACCTCCAATCCTAACGGCATATAGCGATGCCGATTGGGGGAACGATAGAATAGACAGGAAATCAACCACTGGAAAGTTGTTTAAATTAGGAAATAATATATTGGCATGGTCATCGAGGAAGCAGAGTTGCACAGCACTCTCGTCCACGGAGGCTGAATATATCGCTGCCTCTAATGCAGGTCAAGAGATCTCGTCGTTGTTAGACCTGTTAAATGACCTCGAACTATGTCAACAACTACCCGTAACATTGTACGAAGATAACTTATCAGCCATAAGATTGACCGAAAACGAAAAGGCACAGACAAGAACTAAACACATGGAAGTTAAGTATCACCACATCAGACATCTATGCCAGAATGGCATAATCAAAATAACTTATTGCCCATCGAAGTTAATGCTGGCAGACGTGCTCACCAAGCCGTTGCCTAAGATTCATTTCGAGTGTTTGAGAAATAAGTTAAACATTTTACGCTCGTCGGTTTGACATAAAAAGCGGGGGTGTTGGAAAACGTCCCAGTGTAAGTGATTTTATGTCCAACATCACCTCGCTTGTGAAATGACAATTTCCTCGTGACATATGCAACGCGTCTTCATTTTTTTTAGTTGTGAAATATGTTCCAAGATGGCGACACTTCCCTGAGCTATGGTGGCGTAAGATCTCGGACTAGCGAACAATTGTGTAAAAGACTTTTGTTTTGCAAAGGCGACAACAGATAGCAGCACTAGAGAACTTTTCTGACAGACTCATTTAATTAGAACCTTTTTTTGCTTGTTAAGCAGTTTTTATTGTTTCAGGCTTTTTTACTCTGTTTTAACTCTTGTGGGCCCTTTTTACTTCTCACTTGAATGGCCGATGTTGTCGGGCCAACAACGCACGAATTTCTGTGCGTTGTTCTATTGTTATAAAGAAAACCTTGTATCTGCGTGGATTCAATATCATGATTCAAATTACATTACCAATCTTATTTTATTCTTCTTTTATAGTGTGAGTGTGCGACCTTATGTAACCAAGATATAGCATTAGATTAAACGGTGTTATTCTGCACTTCTGCTCATCAATGAATACCACTTACACATTTTTTCAAATAAAATTAATCGAGTGTTTCTAGGTGATCAACGTGAGAAGTCAAGCACTCTGCGTTCACTTACCAGAAAGGTAAGAAAAAACTTTCTATCTTTCATTATTGATGTAAATACTTTTGGTATAATAATTTTATATTTATACTGGGTCCTTAGCTTCAAGCTAATCGCGAACTCACCCCTTCTAGATATTTTAAAAACATACTTTGAAATCATCAAAATCTGTGCGCATCATGTTTGGTGGTGCCCTTGTAAGTTATTTTTCCTGCCGATTTCTGTTTCAGAAAATTTCACTCTTGTTGACGGTTTAGATAGAAAATTAACCCGAAACATAAAGTTTTATTTTATTCATTTGTTTATATTTTTACACCATCTTTAAGAGATCTTAAGACACTTAAAGTTGGAAAACATAAAAAAATGTCAATTTTAAACATTTAATGTCTTAAAATACATATGATTTAAAAACACAATTTTTATTGGGGTTAAACGAAATAACAATTTTCTTTCGTTTCATGTATTTAAAAAATTGCAAGATGCAGAATTAGTATTTATAGAGGTCTCGAAACTGTCAGGCATTTGCCTAGCAGAAAATTGGTATAACAATTTACGTGCACGATTACAAAATACATTTTAAAACTAGAATGAAAGTTATTTATGCCTAATTATATTTCGGATTATAATAATTATCCTGAACCTAAATAAATTTGTATTTAAAGCATTTTTATACTTTTAATACAAAGTTGTATTTAGCTAAAAAATATTTTTTTGAACAATAAAAATGAAATTTTAAGTTCAGTTTATACAGACTAACATGAAACATATGTTTTGAAAATTTCATTACAAAGTACTCAAATGTTTTCGTGATATTCTGTGCATTATGGCGAAAACGTCATTTGTGAGAAAATAGACTTCAAAATTTCGCAAACGAAGCTTCAGCTGTTGAGAGGGTATAATTCTAATAGCCGTAACTTCTGTTCTAATAGGAATTTCAAGGAAACAATCATATAGGAATGTTGAGAAAAGATAGAATTTTGACATCTAAAAAAAGTAAAATTTCGAAAATTTTGAAGCTTCAAGAGTCCTGAGACATCTTAAATTTATGAATTATACCTTGGACAGCAACCTCCATTTTGTTTTATATTCGATATTATAACGTAAAGTCATCAATTCTTATTTTCCTTTATGTGTACAAAATTTAAAATACTATAATCCTGAAGCTTTATTAACTATCTTTTTCTGTAGATAAATAATAATGAAAATTTAGAGTTTTAGTCATATAATTTTTTTAACAAATACCTGATTGATAAAAAATAATAATAAGTCGCTTATATCAAAAAATAACAAATAAATAAAGTATCCTTAACAGTAAAAAAATAAAATCACAATTGTTGACCATTCCAAACAGTCATTTAATAAATCAATTTCGAAAAAATAGAATTTGAGACTCCTACTTGTGATAAATGGTATACAAGGACACCAGAAGCCAATGGGTATAAGTGACGGAATTTAAACTAAGTGCACAGACGACCTGTAAATATGCTTTTCTCTTTTACGTAAATAAATATAAGTAATTTTCTAATAATATGTCCTATTTTAGAGATCAAACACTTTTTCCGAATTATGATCAATGTTGATTATTTATAAATTTAAAGAAAATTGTACTCTACTTTTTTAACATTTATTGAAATAAGAGTTCAAAGACCACTGTGAAACAAGCAGCAGCTTTCTATTTCAATTCAGTCAATTGATGTTCAGGTTTCACGTCAATTATATTTGAACTAAATTTACTCCAAATCGAAATTTTGTACCCAATGGCTTCAAATGTACTAATACAAAAATATAGACCTGTAACCACAATTCATTTTCATCCCCAATTCCTAGCATACAATTAATGCAGTGTTTATATGTAACTTATGTCGATATTTTCATTCTAAATATCATAAATTATATTATAGAGTCGGACATACCGCGCTACTATCACGTCTTTTTACAAGCGTGATACAGCCATGTACTTACAAAGTTATATATGTATACCGTTTAGTTAAGCACAGTATATGTTTATTTACCATAAATATGATTAAACTAGTATGTTGTGGCCATCACAAAACTTTCTTCTATTTAAATAACATAAACAGCACTAACTGATATTAAGCTATACCTGAATCTGAAGTTTGATGAAATTTCGTGCATTAGTTCTAGAGAATGAGCTATTGTGGAAATTCTGAGAAATTCTGTATAGCAGCGCCACCTGTTGAGTGATTTACACCAAAATGTATATTACGTCAATTCTTGTCAAGGAATAACTGAATCTGAAGTTTGATGAAAATCCATGCATTAGTTCTGGAGATTGAGCTATTGCGGAAATCCCTAAACATAGCGTCACCTGCTTATCGATTTACACCAAAATGTATAACACGTCAATTCATGTCAAAGACAAACTGAATCTGAAGATTGATGAAAATCTGTGCATTAGTTCTGGAAATTGAGTTATTGCGAAAATCACGAAAAATGCTGCATAGCAGCGTCATTTGTTGACGATTTACACCGAAATGTATAAAACGTCAATTCATGTCAAGAACTAACTGAATCTGAAGTTAGATGAAAATCCATGGATTAGTTCTAGAGACTACGCTACTGAGGAAATCGCAAAAAATGCTGCACAGCAGTGCCATCTGTTGAGTCATTTACACCAAAAATTAATCAGCACCAACTGATGTCAGGGAATAAGTGAATATACATTTTTATTAAATTTCGCGCATTAGTTCATGAGATAGAGCGCCCACAAAATTTCTGTCACATACAGACAAGCAGACTCACAGACAGACATTTTGTAAAAACGTATTTTTTGGAACCTCTGACTGTATGTCATACGTGCAAATCCCTCGAATACCGAAAGACGAGAATTTTCACGAATCCAATGCTTTCTTCTTGTAAAGATAAAAGAAAGTAAAAATAACTTTCTAAGTAACCAAACAACCATGGTTAAACAATTGAATTTTAAAGGTATATATAAATATTATACAGACATACAAACCATAAATACAATAAACCCAACTGGAGTGAAAAACTAGCCAGTGCCAGGAATCGAACCCGGGCCCACAGTATACAAGACTGCTGCTCTAACCACTGAGCTACTCCGGCCGATGCCTGAGTCTGCAATTTCTCACTCAGGCGTCGATCGGGGTGGCTCAGTGGTTAGAGCAGCAGTCTTGTATACAGTGGTCCCGGGTTCGATTCCTGGCTCTGGCTAATTTTTCACTCCAGTTGGGTTTATTGTATTTATTGTTTGTATGACTGTATAATATTTATATATACTTTTAACTGTTGAATGCAGGCATTATTTATGCGTGTATGTGTGTTTTAATATATATTGTAGTATGAGTGTTTTATTATAATTAAAGTTTAGTCCAATTGTCCATAAAAAATGAGTTCATTGAGTGATAAGTATTTTGTTCTGCAATTTTACAAATTGCGTATTTCAATGGCCTAATCAGGGAAATTGTACTTCCGACAGATCCTTTTCACTGTTTGAACGGAGAAAAGATTTACATAGGATGTCTATACACATTTAATAATATACAGCAAACTATCCACACATCCGTTTTTAAAAATAACGACTTTTTAACTTTATTATTAAGTGTATCTGACCATATTATTGACCATATTATGATCAGAATAAAATTAAATTACGGTTATGTAAGTTATGTAACCGCTTTTGATAAAAAACTGTCGAATGACTGGGCAGTTTTCTGCATGGTACATGCGAATTACGTAGCATTAATGCAAGTGTTCATTATCGTAAAAAGATACAAAACGCAAGTAGTGAAATCTTAATTTATTAGTGTATATTAAACTTCTTATTGTGTCTTAATTCTAGATGAAACTATTAAATATTATTTGAAAATAGAAGACATTCTGAAAAATAAATACTGTGCTCAGCTTAACATAATTAATAATTCAAAAGCTAAATATTCCTTGTTAAGTTACAAATTTGCAAAAAAATAATCATATACACACACATGATAAATTATAAAAGTAAATTAGTGTGAATAATATAACTTTGTTAAATATTTGATTATTAACAGACTTCTTTACTGTTAAACAACTGCTGCAAGGTTCGAATTGTTCGACTATTTTTTTTAGATAATACTTATTGTAACATGTCATGAATATCATTTGTAATAAAAGAGATGAGTTAAGGTTATATAACAAGTTTTCTATAAATAATGTTGAGTATATGTGCTGCAAATTTTTGACAATATATATTCCAAAAATATGGTCCATATTTTAAAAACCCTTTAAATATTTAATTTTTGATAAGAAGTGACTTATATAGAAAGTAAACAATATATTATGAAGCAACAGTTTAAATAAACTACAGTTTATATTAACTACATTTGCATGCTTAAAATACGATCTTAAAAAATATTGATAAATAATTTTAATGTTTTACTTTTTTAATTATTTTTATACAGAAGCTAAAATAATTAGATTTCAAAATGCAAGAAAATGAAGAATTTGTATATCATTTCAAAAAACAATAATTCATATTTCTCGTGGTCGGTTTCAGTAGTTTATTAATATGCATAGATATTTAAATTAAACTTCAATTAAAATTTGTATGCGCATTTTAATTATTTTTTTCTTTTTCTAAGTGCATAAAATTGTTATTAAAATTAAATTTTCATATATCTGTTAATTAGAAGCCAATTTATCTTCTTTGTTTAGCTAACTAAAAAAATTGAAATGGAAAAAAAATGTTATTCAAATGAGGAGACTAATTAACAAATCCGTATTTTTTTCAAATTTCATATAGATTTTTTTTTTGTGTGTGTGTGTGTGTATGTTTGTACTTAAACATAAAATAAATGGAAATATTTTTGTCCGCAAATAATAACAAAGCTTCAAAAAAAGTTTTGCTTTAATTTAAAAATATGCGTTTCATTAAATTATGGTGATGGTCAACTACAAATTTATTCGAATTATTTTAATTTCACTCTTACGTAATTTCACGTTAAACAAATTTAATTTTTAACACCTTCCAACAAAGTTGAAAAGTGTTTATGCATTCGGTTTGTCTTTCCGTCTGTGTGGCCGTCACTCCATCCGTCCGTCTGTCCGTCTGTCCACGCTCTATCTACTCGGATTTTCATACAATTGATAAATATTATATAGGGTCATCAAGACACGTTTAGTATTGTATATGAAGTGTGTGGCATTAATAGTTAATTTACAGGGGCACTCAAAAGAATTCCATTACATTATAGTTTATAGGGAAAAATCGTTTGCAGAGTATTTTAGTGAGATTATTCTATTTCAAATAAATTAAAACTGATATAAATCACTGAATTTCACTACAATATGATTAAGATAGAATAGGGCATTCATAACATCTGTCACACTACTGTCTATGAGTAATAATTGCCAGAATTTCGTTTTTAATTTCGGCATGCGCTTTTAGCTTTAACTAATTTTGTTCCATTTTACTTGTTCTATATAAATTCTATACCTCATATACAGCGTTAAACAAAAGAATTCACGTATCATTATCGTTATTTGTGGAAATTGCTAAAGACGAATTTTTAACTTAGGTATATATCTATTTCTTAACGTAACTAAATTTGACGTGCGTGCAGTTAAACTAACTAAGCCTGTGGCTGTGCGGTCCATGAAGGATCAGGGTCTATAGTTTCTAACTCTGTTTACTTGACCCTTGGCCCCGAGGTGCTATCAACATGTGCCCTGGCCAGGTGGTCAGCCCAACGCGAGACCCTCGGTGTTTAGTTCTCAAGTAAGCTTGGTATTCATTTTATAGACCCCGAAGGTATGAAAGGTTGAGTGAAACTTGCCCAGCCGGTAGATAGGCATGCTGACCACTACGATACTGGGTGTACGTGCATGTAGTTACTAGATACAAATCTATATGTCATATACATGGTTGCTCAAAGGATTCGGTTAATTTTCCAACTGTAGATGGGAACAGCTGAAATTGGGTTTTTATTTGTGTTATGCATTTCCATACGGTTGAATTAGACATAATATTTTAACTTATTAAACGTTCTAGTTTTGTTACATTATTCTGAATGTGTGAGAAAGTGTTTCATTATCTGTGCTTTTCGCATGATTTTTTTCTTTCTTGTTCAACTCTTGTTATATTATATTCACCACAGTCAAATCTTCTAATGGATAAAACAATATTATTAAGAAATCTCTAGTGTAAGTAGTAAATTATGCTTTCTGATACGGTTTGATGGGATTTAATATTTTAAACCGCGATGTTTGTTAGGCGCATAAAATCTTCCAATGCATGGGTGATATCGTCGGCACCATGTCACACTATCCAATGTGAAAATAGACACTTTTCAGGAGAGCAAAAAAACTGATTTAATTGTGGATTCAAAATGAGCGCCAAACAGCAGTAAATAATTATTATATTTTTCGGGTGCTGTTTGATATCCTATTTAAGCATGGTATTGAGATAAACCATTTGAATAATTTTACTCGCCAAAAAATCACATTGGATAGTTTGATATGGTATGCTTATTTGTACATTTTCAGCTTCAAACTATTCAATATACCACACTGGATAGTTTGACCTGTAAAAATTTTGTGTTTTTCTTATTTTCGCTATTCCATAGTAGCAAATAGACCATATTGGATATTTTGACTTGCAAAAATTTTGTGCTTTACCCAGATTAGCCGTTGCATAGTAGCAAATGTGTCGTATTCAATAGTTTAATTGGTAAATAATTTGGTCTTTATATAATTAATATAAAACACTTAAGAATTTTCTTTAATAGTTTTAATAATGAATATAGAGTAAATTAATAAAGAAAAAAGCTTATTTTTATATATTCTGTTAAATTTATAAAATATAAGAAATCAAACATATCTCAAATAATGGGGTGAGCAACAATAATCAATTATACCCGTAATTATAAAAATTAATATTCGCGATATTTATGCTAAGAAACTCATGGGCCTTTTTCTACTCCTATTTTCAAATAGAAATCTTTGATTTATTTAATCTCCATTAAAAAAAGTTGGAACAAATGATTTTGAAGAAATTCATAATAGGATCTTTTAATACGATATTTGCAAATGTTCTCCCGAATGTGGGGAATAATAAATCCTTTTTTCAAGACTTTCTTGATCGTTAAAAAGTTTTTATGACTTTTGGTTTACTTTTTTGTCGTCTCACCGTTTTCTACTCTAGTAAATATACTCTGATTGTCACATAACTTATTTATGTTTTTGGCATTTACTATGGCATGTCCGGTACTGAACACGGTGCATATAGCATTTTTAGGCCCTTTAGAGGGACATTAAACGAATTCCTTTCCATTACGCTTAATGGGGAAATAAACGTTTTAGGTTTAGTTTAATTACGTTACACTTTTTCAAACATAATGAAATTTATATACATTATTGAGGTGCACAGGAACATGCCTACGTTAGAATATGACGTGTGCAACAGTTATCGCTCATTTACAGGCACACACAACATATTTCGGTTAAAGTGCAGTCTATTAGCGATTATTTCTGGAAATGCGTTTCATATTATGGCATAAATTTTAAAACTATGCGCATACAACGTGGTATGCATAATTTCTACAGATTGCATTCAAGACTACCTAAAATAATTCGTTAGCATTACTTAGTATGATTCTGAACTGCGTAAACGTAGTGTTTAATTGCGCTACGCATTTCAAAACTGAACTATAGGTAGTATATGATATTTTTTGTAATATAAATAAAATCATATACAGGGCCGTGCAAAAAATTAGAAAACGTGGACAATTATGGATGATCATTTCTGGAAGTATCATTTTAGTAATTTTAAGCGTCTTTTAGCTTGCATTACATTTTTAGCTTATTATGTGGCATGTATAAAAATATATAGGTAATTTACAGGGTTGTACAAATGAATTCAGTTATACCCGTCTATTGGTAGAAATTACTGAATATGAATTTGAACTTATTATACTAACACTCTCCAACAAGAATGAAAAGTATTTATAAATTCGGTTTGTCTGTCCTCGCTCTAACTCGCGTAAATATACTCGGATTTTCATGCAATTGAAAATTGTTAATGGCGCTTACGTAGAATGTTCGGTATTGCATGCGAAGTGTGTAACATTAATAGTTCATTTACTGGGCACTTAAAAGATTTCCATTATATTATGATACTAGCAGACCCGCCCGGCATTACTCGGGGTTTGTAAATAATAACCTTAAACAAAATTTAAGTTTGTATGATTTTATATCTTTGGAAATTCTTTTAAATGAACCTAATTTCAGAGGCTCCATTGCTTTTCGCAGTGTTTAATGCATTCCCATCATACTTCTTTCCGAACGAACCTGTAATCTAGATCCCCACTACATATGGCATCATTTACCGGAAGTGCCCGCACGTGCCGGAGACAAACGTAAACCAAGTTGAGTGAGCCAAACCTCGTAGGAATCAAGCCCACAGAAACGAAAAAAAAAATGCGCCATTAATGTTAGAAAATGTTTGTGACTAAGTCTAAGATAAAATTTCATAATACAGAAAGTAGCTGTATTGTAATCTAAGTTGAAGGAAGTAAATCCCGTTGAAATTGGCCCATTAACCCGAGGAAATAATTCGCCACCAAGCGGTGGAAGATGCCTCCTCCTCACCTTGTAAATTTCATGAACCACTGTTAGCATTAACACAATATTTAATAAGCGGATGAAATCCCTTATCTAAAGTTACCTTTAAAATAACGCGATTTTTAATTTACGGCTGTAGTGAGTAGACGTAAGTTAATGCTAAAAAGAGAGATTGTTGTTTGAAAAAGGTGGTAGCTGAGGTATAAAGAAAGACCGGACCGTGGGAGCCAGGGTCTTAACTGGAATGTAGTTGGGTATAAGAAAAATTTTTATGGGTTTTTAAAGTAGCTGGAAGACGCTAAAACTATGTTAATGAAAATTGCAATAGAATAGGATAGTATTTAAAGAAACTGCAGCAAAGGCCCCATGAAGACGATTAATATTCAAAATTGGTGGTAGCTGAAGTCTGCAAATATTTTGTCGTTTATATAGTAGCTGGAGAACTGAAGAAGTTGTTAGGAAAAAAAAAGTTCGTGATTTGAAACATTTTTAAGGGAGGTATGACAATGGGACGAAAAGGGACAAACTTTTAGATGAGAGCAAGGCCCTAACATGAAAACATGTTTAAATGTACTTAGCGTTTTAGATCTTCAATTAGTCAAAATTAATCATAGGGTATGAAATAATCATTAGAATAATATTTTAAAGAAATGCGATAAAGTAGGGTAAATGCTTAAAAGGGGGCTCTAAAGCACCAAAAAAAATATGAGGGTGTTGGTCTAGAGGGAAGAGTCAAAGACTCGATTTTAAAATGATGCAATGAGAATGTGAGAAAATTAGGGTGCAAAAAGCGCATAGCACACAAAAAGTTCAAGGGGCCCGGATCGGGCCCTACAGGACCCTAAGGTGCCCAGGATTTTAAATGGAATATAGAAACTGGAGAATAACTTAATGGAAAAATGGTTCCAAAAATGAAGATCGGATTAGGAGAGGCAATTTATTAATAACTTATGGTGCAAAAGCAAAATTGCAAGGAATTCGGATAATTTTTAAAGAAGATGCACCAAGGGCCCTAAGAAGACGATTTATATTCAAAATTGGAGGTAGTTGAAGCCAGAAATATTTTTTTTTTTTTTTTTGTCGTTCATGTAATAGCTGGAAAAATTTAGATGTTGTTAGAAAAAAAAAAGCTAGTGAATCGGACTATTTTTAAGGGAGTTATAATAGGGGTCCCAAAAGGGTCCAACTGATAGTTGAGAAAAGGCCCTAACATGAAAACGTGTTACAACGTTTTAGTACTTACCGTTTTAGATCTACGATTAGCTGAGATTAAGCATAGGGTACGAATTAATCATTAGAATATAATTTAAAAGAAATGTGAAAAAAAATTAGGGGAATGCTTAAAAAAGGGCCCTAGGGCCTCAATAAATATATGTGGGTGTTTGTCTAAGGAGAAGAGTTCAAGACTAAACTTTAAAATTACTCATTGCGAAGGTGAGGAAATTAGGGAGAACCTAAGATATTGTTACAAAAAAAATCTACTGAATCGAACTATTTTTATGGGAGTTATAATAGGGGGGCAACTGATAGTTGAGAAAAGGATCTAACATGAAAACATGTTACAACGTTTTAGTACTTAGCGTTTTAGATCTTTGATTAGTTAAGATTAAGAATAGGGTACGAATTATTAGAAAATAATTTAAAAGAAATGTTCAAAAAATTGGGGAAATGCTTAAAAAAGGGTCCTAGGGCCCCAATAATTATATGTGAGTGTTGGTCTAAGAAGAATAGTTCAAGACTCAGCTTTAAAACAATGCATTGCGAAAGTGAGAATATTAGGGTTTGAAAAACGCTTGGCACAGAAAAAGATTAAGGGGCCCTGGACCGGGCCCTGCAGGACCCTAGACGGCCCATGGTCTTAATTGGAATGTAGACACGGGAGTATAACTAAATGGAGAAAGTATCCCAAAAATGAAGATCGGATAAAAAGGAAGCAATTTATTAACAATTTAATGCACTAAAATTTCAAGGGGCCTGTACCGGGCACCTTGCAAGGGGGTCAGGGTTTTAACTGAAATGTAGAAATGGTTTTAAAAGTGAAAGGATAATTCACCACAAAAACGAAAAAGATCGGATACAAAAGAGGCATGTTATTAACAATTTAGTGCACTAAAACTTCAAGGGTCCCTGTACCGGTCCTCTTGCAAGGGTGCCAGGGTCTTAACTAAAATGTAGAAATGGGGCAGAAACAAAAAGAAGAATTCACCCCCAAAACGACGAAGATCGGATAGAAAAGAAGCATGTTATTAGCAATTTAGTGCACTAAAACTTCAAGGGCCCTATACCGGGCCCCTGGACAGGGTGCCAGAATCTTAACTGAAATGTTGAAATGAGGTAGAAACTAAAAGAAGAATTCACCCCAAAAAACGACGAAGATCGGATAGAAAAGAAGCATGTTATTAGCAATTTAGTGCACTAAAACTTCAAGGGCACTATACCGTGCCCCTGGACAGGGTGCCAGAGTCTTAACTGAAATGTGGAAATGAGGTAGAAACTAAAAGAAGAATTCAGCCCAAAAAAGAAGGAGATCGGATAGAAAAGGGGCTTGTTGTTAACAATTCAGTGTACTAAAAGTTATAGAGACCCTGTACTGGACTCCTTGACTGGGTGCCAGGGTCTTAACTAAAATGTAGAAGTGGGGCAGAAACAAAAAGCAGAATTCACCCCCAAAACGACGAAGGGCCCTGTACCGGGCCCCTGGACAGGGTGCCAGAGTCTTAAATGAAATGTTGAAATGAGGTAGAAACTAAAATGCGAATTCACCCCAAAAACGAAGGAGATCGGATTGAAAGAGGCTTGTTATTAACAATTTAGAGCACTAAGTGACCCTGTACTGTGCCCCTTCACAGGGTGCCAGGGTCTTAACTGAAATGTAGAAATGGGGTAGAAACTGAAAGTAGAATTCACTCCAAAATCGAAGAAGATCGGATGGAAAAGAGGCATTTTATTAACATCTTAGTGCACTAAAACTTCAAGGGCCCCTGTACTGGGCCCCTTAATAGGGTGCCAGGGTCTTAACTGAAATGTAGAAATGGGGAACAAATTGAAAGGAGAAATCACCTCCCAAAAAACGAAGATCGGATATAAAAGAGGCATGGTAATAACAATTTAGTGTACTAAACCTTTAAGGGGCCCTAAAACGGAACAGTAAAACTTCAAGGGGCCCTGTACTGGGCCCCTTGAAAGATGCCAGGGTCTTAACTGTAAAATAGAAATGGGGCAGAAACTGAAAGGAGAATTCAAACCGAAAACGAAGAAGATCGTATAGAAAAGATGCATGTTATCAACAATTTAGTGCACTAAAAGTTCAAGGGGCCCTGTACTAGGCCCCTTGCAAGGGTGACAGGGTCTTAACTAAAATGCAGAACTGAGGCAGGAATTCAAAAGGAGAATTCACTCCAAAAACGAAGAAGATCGATAGAAAAGAGGCATGTTATTGACAATTTAGTGTACTGAAACTTCAAGGGGCACTGTACTGGGTCCCTTGCAAGGGTGCCAGGGTCTTAACTGAAATGTAGACTGGGGCAGAAATTCAAAAGGAGAATTCACCCCAAAAACGAAGAAGATCGGATAAAAAAGAGGCATGTTATTAACGTTTTAGTGCATAAAAACTGAAAGTGGCCTAAAGGCCCCGGCCCTTAAAAAATTAAAAATCCGTGCCTCACGTGTATCAGAACCTGTCTTGGACTAATCACATCTGAATTTTCAGATTTATACGTGCGGTAGTTTTCGCTAGCCATCGCACACAGGCAGACAGACACACACACACACAGAGCGATTTATTCTTTTATTAGTACGAGTTGGAACCCGTCGAAATTCGACGAATTAAAATGTTAAGAATGGAACTGTTAGATCGAATTCATAATAAACCTACAAAAGTAATTACAATAAAAAATTCATCTTGCATTGGTTATCTAACTCTTAAAACAAATAACGTTTTTAACCTAAAATTACCAAAATATTATTTCCAAAAACTTCAACTGCTTAATTTATTGAAAAATTAAACTATATTAGAATACGTAATCAAGATGAGTAATTTTGTTGAAGTTACCGATTGAGGCTCTTACGTTTGATTTTACGGGATGAAAAATCAGTAAAAAAGATTTCGCTTTGTCATATCAAAAAGTTTTCCCCCATAAAATCTAAACTGTATGTTATTTTCACATTCTGAAAATTTACATACGCACCACTCAAACTCACATTTTAAATGTATTATAACGCGCAATGCATTATTAATGAATGTTTTTCCACACTTAGTCACGTTTGTCCGATGCAACTTTTCATCTGAACATTCACATAAAATTTAAGTTCTAATCTCAGTACCCGCGAAAATTTACCATTCAGAAATTTGCCTTTGTTGCAATAGTATTGGTCAAATATTTAGTTTCATCAAAAAAAAAAAAAAAAAAAAAAGATTGTTTTGTTTTAAATATGACATCACTTTTACTCACTGAATCATTTTGCCTAGCGTCTCAAACTCGGTATCAGCGTAATGTAAAAATATTGAAATATCTTCTTCAATCTTTTGATTTATGAAACAGATTGCGTGTTTTTTTTTAATGGCTGACGTCATTTTCTGTTCAAAAATTAGAAAAAGTTACTTTTATTTGTAATTTGAAAATGGCATCAATAACGATATAATCAATAAGAATAAATAAACCATGACTATTTTCCTTTTACTTTTAATAGAAATGGTGTACTTCAGTTGCTACATTTACAAAATTGGTACTAAAAACCATAAAAAAATTAATATCTCAAAAATAAATTGAGATAGAGCTTTAAAAAAAATTGCATTTAAAAGTACATTTTTTCCCCTATACGACGGTGTAAAACTTGAAACTGTACGATATTTAGAAGTTTAAAAATTTGCAGTAGCGAAAATTGCAAAACCGAAATTTCATTTCAAATTTCAAAGTGTTGCCATTCGCAGAATGACGTATGCGTTACGCACAGATATGTTTGTCCTTTATAATATAGATAGATATGGGGAAAATCGTTTGAAGAGTAATTTAATGATATTATGCTATTTCAAATGCATTAAAACTGATATAAATCACTGAATTTCATTACAAGAAGATTAAGACAGAATAGAGCATGCATTTATAACAGTTGTCGCTCATTTACAGGGACACACAATATAAATGGGTTACAGTACTGTCTTTGAGCAGAAATTGTTGGAAGTACGCTTTTGAATTTCGGTATGCACTTTTAAATTTATCTATTTTTTCCATGCTTTATAATGTTTCTATATCTCGTATACAGGGCTGCATAAAAGAATTCAGTGAAAAACAATTACTGTTGGATAAATTTGTATATAATCTAGATAGTATGCGACATTTTAGTTTACTTAGAAAACGCGTAACGCAATTTACACTTTCAAACTTTAGCAATTTCCACCAATAATCGAAAATATACTTGAACGTCTTGTATAGCCCTGTAATCTATAGATTTTTATACATTTTACATAATATGGTAAAATTTAATTCAATCAAATATTCAGTCAAATAGATATAAATACATTTCCAGAAATTACCAGCCATAGCCGACAATGATTTCAGTTTTTTGCTTAGACCTGCATATTAGGAATTTATACTAACATATTTTAGTACAGTAAAAAGAAACAAAAGGCAGAAATTGCATAACTAATTTAAAAACATCTTTTAACAAATTCCCGCCAATGCAAAGTAATGCTAACAAATTCTTTTGTATAGCCCTGTATATGATCTATAGAATTTATAGCACCGCGTAATATTTAAATAATTAAAAACTCATACTGTAATTGAAAATGCACTTCAAACAACTATCGCTAATAGATAGCAGTGTAACCTAATGTTTTTGTGTGTCCCTGTAAATTAACGATAACTATGATACATGTCATATTCTACAGTAAGCAACTTGTAATGTAAATCAAATACGGTAATATAATATAGTGAAATAATATCAATTTCACTTTGTTCGGAATTTTTTAACGTTATTAAAATATGCCTCATTTTTTATTTTTATTATTTTTTTTTTTTACTATGAACCCTTATACAACAAAATTTTTTGTATGAACCTGTAAATAATAATAAATGGCTTGCACACCATATTCTGCATAAAACATGTTTTACTGCACCTGATAAATAAATCCATAGTAATTTCATTATGTTTTAAATATCGTAACACCATTAAAAGACACTTTTCTTTTTCCCTATTGAGTGTAATATAACGGGATTCTTTTGAGCGTCCCTGTAAACGAACTAAATATTTTCACATTCCATTAAAATAAAAAACATTTCCTATAGTATACGTCAAAAACATATGTCAATTGCGTTAAAATTCGATCCATAAATAAAACAGTTTTTGTCTTCCTGATAAATAGAGTATTTCCCTATTGGATAGCTTGATATGGTACGCATGCTTAGAAAAAGAAAAATATCCAAACATTTGTGGCAAAGGATCGAATATGCCATATTGGACAGTTTGACATTGCAAATTTTCGAAAAAAAGTGCATATTGTATACATTGAAACAGTCATTATCTAAGTTTGTAAGCAAGATAGAGACAATTTTGAATAGTACGTATCATGAATAATAAAACAAAATGGCACGAAATATGAAAAATGCATTTTTTCACATTGGACAATTTAACATGGTAGCGATGATATAATGAATGTACTATTTAAGAATATGATTAAAATATTTTCGCGCATATAAGTATTAAAATGAATTATTTTGTCTATTGTGAATTTGCTGAACTGAAATTTGGAAATACTGTTAGCTAAGTTATACACATGTAAAAATAGTAAACAAAAGACATTTTTCAATATATTTTTAAAATGCAAAGCCTTCAAAATTTTACATGACTGTACATGACTATATACATCGAATATACAACATCTTTTTTAAAAAAGTAGTTTCATATCAAATCAATACGTCAACGTCGTACCAAAAATATTCTACCACGAGCCAATTATGACACGCGTGGCGTGCCATAGGTTCGCGAAGCTTGGACTAGAGGATAATCTATTTTTTATTAAATAGCTTCTAGCAATTGAGTGTATGTTTAACGTATATCTATGAGTATTTTTCGTTATAAAGCTTCGTTTATTAATAACATTATTAGTTTT
Organism: Maratus speciosus; assembly: GCA_963932465.1. Classification (NCBI taxonomy): domain Eukaryota; kingdom Metazoa; phylum Arthropoda; class Arachnida; order Araneae; family Salticidae; genus Maratus; species Maratus speciosus. The sequence continues at coordinate 371,859,551 of OZ010791.1, read as the reverse complement.
GTTTGAATCGAGGGGTTCCAATAGTTTTTTCGTGATGAATTAAAACATCAATAAAATAGGAAAATTAGTTAAAAATTCTTTTCATTCAGGTATTTTTAGAAAGCAACCGAATTCAAAAATTCACGATATTTTTCTGTATTTTCAAAATATTTGACTAGTCTTTTTGCATAAATTACCTTTCATTGCTACATTATACAACAATAAATTTGTAATCATACGCGCAGGCAAATTATTTCATACAAATGCTCAGATTTTAACAAACATTTGCAATTTGTTAATTTTAGTGAACTTTTCCAAGTTTTATGTGGGGGACGATTTTTGCTGATAACTCCGCATACTAAAAATAACAAATTTGAGGAAGTTTCTTTAATTGTTTAAAGAAACCGTGTAATTTCCATGAATATATTTTCCATGAATATATTTTTCATGAATCCGTGTGCTTTATGTACACAAATGAACACAAATATTGTATAATATCCAGTTAGTCATATACATTAATGCCTATTTGTTTAAATCTTTATAAATATTGTGATGCTAAACCTGGTTTCTATATTCCTGGCTTTCCAGAAAAAAATTGATGAGTATTTGACAAGACGTTTAAAATCGAAAGAGACAATTGACAATACATTGAACTTTAAAGATTTGTCTAAATTGAGAATGGTCAATGTAAATTCATTTTTTTTCAATTGAGAAATGATACAAAGTAAAAATTCATTTAACGCACAGTAAAAATATTCCTTTAAATGTTCCTTTAAATGTTGAAAATTTTTTCTAATAACTTGCAACTTATTACATGATTTTTTACAGAAAACTTTGTTGCATTTAAAATAAATGTAGGTCAAAAATTACCTTAAATTATTGCTCTCGTTCAGGAATGGCGAATCATGGCATGGGTGTCGAACGCGGCACGTAAGAAAACTTCTCTTGCATTTGTAAAAAAATTTAGATTATATTCATTTTATGGAGAACAATCAATTTTATGTTCTTTTTACAAAAATTATAGTTTTGTGTGGCACGTGTAAAAAATTATAGATTATATTCAGTTTATGGAGAACAATCCATTTTATGTTTCTTACAAAAAGTATAGTTTTGTGCAACAGGTATATAATTTACATTAACCGCGCCGTTACTTTTGAATAAATTAAGGTATTATAAATTTCATTGAAAGCGCCCTGTAGCATCATTTTTCTCACCAAACTATTTAACATTGTAGTGTTTTCCAAATAATTTTTCTTCTCTATCAAATTTCAAGATGTTCTATTTTTGAAAAATGAATTTTGAGATAGTTTGCATAGTAATATACTTAATTGACACGCGTCTACTTCAATTTAAGTTTTATTTTATTTAGGATAGGTTTTTAAGTTATTTTAGGTTTTATTATATTTAAGCCTTAATTTTCAGAAATGAAAATTGAATTTTAATTTTTAGTGTAAATAATTATGTGTCTATTGGGCCTGCTTCTACTGAAGAACTAAAAATCTAATCTCAAAGTATACAATAAAAGAAAAACTAATTTATAGATTATTAATACAGGATTCGATGCGACATGGCTGTATTATTGAGTAAATACAGCAAAATAAATAAGTTAGGAATCGAATTTAGTATTTCTCCATTCTAAAAAAAAAGTAACTAACTCTGTGACCGCCGCTGTCAATGATGTTTTTTGTGACCGGGAGTCTTTCTTCGTTAATATTAAGAAAACCGTTGCATACAAAAATATGAAATCGGTAGTATTATAGAGAAATGTTTGATAAACACGCTGATGCAGATAGTTTTTAAATCGAATAATTATTTTAAGAGATATTTAATGTTAAAGTTAGTCAAAATCGTTCCATTAAAAAAAATTTATAGGAGCAAAAACTATACATTGGAATTTAATCATTTAATACATATTAGAAATTCCCGATGTGCACACTACATTTATTTTTATAATTTAATTATTTTTTTAGGTTTATTTCCATTTTAAATTCAAATTTTCAGAATTTCAAGACATATGTTTTACATATATTTAAAATGGGTATTATTATAAGTTGTTGGCAATTTTAAGAACAGTGCAAATATAAATAATAAGATTTCCTTCAAATTAAAAATTTATTTACGAGTATCTATTATAAACAGAAAAAAACGTTCGCATTAGAATTAAATGATTACGTGTTTACAGCAGAAAATTATTGAAGATTACGTCATAAGAATTATATCTACACTTGAATTTTAAAAGAGAAAGAATACTTTAAATGAAAAATTCATTATTATGCATTAATAGTCGTAAATGAAGGAAATTACGTCATATTTAAAATGACCACATAATAATGCATAACAGTTTAAATTAAAAAATATATTCTCTAGAGACATTTATTTCATATTTTGAGATAATCTTTTCAACTGTTTTTGTGAATTCTAAGACAGCGCAAGTAACATTTCTTTTCTAACAACAAATTATTTTTACGAGAATATTAATAAGAAAAAGAAAACATTTGTGAATATTACGTTAAAACGATACATTTTTCGAACGATATATTTAAATTATAAACATATTTAGAACGATACATTTAAAATGATTTATTTGAAAGATTTTTCTTCTAGTGCTATTTAAAAATACCGAGAGAAAATGACCGTGTGTACTTAGTTCATTTTACAGCTTATTTAAACTAGTTTTTTTTTTTTTTTATCAAACAGGAAAACAGCCATTGTATCTCTTAACAGCAGCTGATTTGGCCTTAAAAATCCTCAATCAAAGGAAAACGAACGGAAACCAGTATACAGAGAGATCGCCTCTGCTTTTTTTAATTTATAATTCGATATTTTTAAAGCCGATCAAATTAGCTTGCTTTTAGAATCTGAGGTGTCTGAACTGGGGTTGGCGAGCATACGTAGGGGGCAGAGCCCCCTAGTAAGTATAAAAGTATGTAAGTAAAATTTCTATAAATATAATTGTTGGATTTCATCCATGTTTAAATGTTTCTGGCACGTTAGAATTTTGATACATAATAATTTTGAATTTTTGGCACGCATGCTCAATAAGGTTCGCCATCCTTGCTCTAGTTCAAACTTTAGCAAGTGAAAGGTTTTAATCAGAAAAAATATCATCGGCCAATATCCATTATGATTGGAAAATATTTTGACAAATTTACACAATAACCTTGAATTAAACATTTTCTTAATTACGTTACCCCTTTATGTTAAATTTTACTGCTTCGGGCAGGCTTGGAGGATCGCGTTTGTTTAAAATTGTCTCGATCTACGAAACAGCATAACGCGTTTTCTTTTATTTTTATGTGATTCAGAGATTAACTAGTATTATTTATTATACCTATTTAGTATTACATATTATATCATTGATTATACACAGCTATGGTGCTACAGTATACTGATCTGGATAAATCATATCTTTTCCTGATTCTTTAATATAATCCAAAATTAAATACAGCAGTACTATGTTGAAATGTTACTTTTCTGCAGATTTACTAAGCATGTCAGTAAATTCCAGGAAACATCCGTGGTTATACAGCTAACTTTCCTAGAAAAAGAAGAAAAAAATATCGTTATTTTTCTTTCTCCTAAAGAATAATTTGAAACATGTGATTCTGGATAAAATTTGGATGGGGATTGTCAAGATTATACAGCAACGGATAAGCAAAGAAACTGTAGCTGGCTTATATAAACAAACAGTTCTGCCATTTTGTTTAAAATCAATTGTTTGTGGATTAATAGTATAGATAGAAGCTGTTTTTTAATTTAATAATCATCTTTCCCTTTTGTGTCAGCTATATTTGCACCGTATAATAACGTATTTTTTCCACATCATAAATGCTCTTAGCGTAGATAGAGTATACTTCCAATTTGTGAGCAGCTAAATCAACTACAGTTTGATTAATTAGTAAAATATTTTATACTGAAATTTTAATACCGTATACATACAATGGATATTCTTATTCTATCACAAGATTACGATAAACACTTAAATCATAATATTATTAGTCCAGGATAGGTTTTCCTTATAGTAATAAAATTTTAGAGTGATTTATTCATTAACTAAGGCAACATATGCATGTTAAAACAGGTCGGAACTATTTTTTCATTAACCTCTTAATGATCGTAATAAATTATGATTTAAAAAATCAAATTGCTTACTTGCACTACTTTTTTGAAAAAGTAATATTCACCTTATTTAATGACAGGTAAAATAATACCATAATAAAGCCAATTACAGTATTTTATAAAACAGGTGGTAATCAAACAATCTGAAATGAAAGACACTGCCCGTGAATATCACGGGAGCGAGAATTAAGTGGTTAAAGTGTAAAACTTCCCGTTTTATGTCAACTAGCTACATTTTTACCGGAGCTTCACAAAATCTTTCAAGATCACAAGCCATATCGAATACAGAGAAAATTATACCATAAAAAATCCAATTACAGTATTTTATAAAACTGGTGATAATCAAACAATCTGAATAAAAGACACTGCCCGTAAATATCACGGGAGCGAGAATTAAGGTGTTAAAGAGTAAAACTTCCCGTTTTGTGTCAACTAGCTACATTTTTATCGTAGCATCACGAAATCATTCAGGGTCATATAGTTCAGGCAATAGAGACCGTATAAGGGCTCTACCTAGCAAAATTCATGGTAGTTCTGGAAAAAGGCTTACTATATGTTTTTTGGGTCTCTGAATCCAAATTTTTAACTTCCCACCAAAATTTCCCCCGGTAACCCGCCCCCCAAATTTTGGTAAAATGCCCCCCCCCCCAAAAAAAAAAAAGGTTTTTATTAAAAAATCAATTTTTTTATTGTTTTAGGAAAAAAGTATCTCGAAATTCAGAAAGTAGACAAAATTTTCCAAAAATTAGATATATGACATGACTTAGGATGAAGGGGAAGGGGGAATCTGCCTCGGAACATGCGCGCGGTGCTGCGTGAACTAAGTTGCGCAATTCCACTTAACCACTCACAAGTTTACAATCGCCCTCCCATCTCCCCTCCGAACTTTCTCTATAAGGTTTACTTTACGTTTTATGGGTCGCTGAATCCGAATTTTTAACTTCCCCCCAAAATTCCCCCCCCCAAATAGTTCTTTTTAACTTAAATTTCTTATTGTTTTAAGGGAAAAGCATTACTAAATTCAGAAAATAGACAAAATTTGCAACAAATAGGATATATGACATTATGACGTAGGATGAACGTGGAGGGCAGGGCTGCCTCTGAACATGCACTGCGGCGCTACGTGCACTAAGTTATGAAGTCCAGGCAATCGGGGATTTTAACTGGAGAAATTAATACTAGTTCTGGATTTCGACTCATTTTATGTCTTTTGGGTCGCTGAATCCGAATTTGTAACTTCCCACCGAAATTTCACCCGGCAATCCCCCCTTCCCCCCAAAAAAATGATTTTTTGAAAAAATTTGGTTTTTGAGAAAAGCGCAGGTGGAATGTTCCGAGGCAGCCCCCTCTCTCCCCGTTTATCCTACGTCATAATGTCATATATCCTATTTGTTGCAAATTTTGTCTAGTTTCTGAATTTTGTAATGCTTTTCCCCTAAAATAATAAGAAATTTAATTAAAAAATAACCATTTGGGTGGTTTTCGGGGAGGGATTTTTTTTTTTTTTTTTTGGGGGGGGGGGGGGGTAAGTTAAAAATTCGGATTCAGCAACCCAAAAAACTTAAAGTAAACCTTATAAGGAAAGTTCGGAGGGGAGATGGGAGGGAAAATGTAAACGTGTGAGTGGTTAAGTGGAATTGCGCAACTTAGTTCACGCAGCACCGCGCGCATGTTCCGAGGCAGATCACCCCCTTCCCCTTCATCCTAAGTCATAATGTCATATATCTATTTGTTGCAAATTTTGTCTACTGTCTAAATTTCTAGATATTTGTCCCCTAAAACAATAAAAAAATTGATTATTTTAATAGAAACCTTTTTTGGTGGTCTTTTTACCAAAATGTTTGGGGGTTGATGGGGGAAATTTTGATGGGAAGTTACAAATTTGGATTCAGCGACCCAAAAAACATAAAGTAAGCCGATTTCCAGAACTACCATTAATTTTGCTAGGTAAAATTCCCTATTGCCTGGATTAATAAGCCATATCGAATACAGAGTATACTTTCAATTGATAATCAGTTAACTCGATTATTGTTTGAATATTTCATAGTGAAATTCGTATACCACAAAAATGCAATGACTATTTTACCTAAATTATGCAGTACTATTATGAGCCATTACGACATACTATCATAGATGTCAAAATGTTATTATTCGTATAAAGAAATGCTGTATTTTTATAAGTCCACAATTTATCTGCAAATATTATTATGGCACACATTGATATGCTCAATTTAAAAATATTTTTGATAAAATTAATTAAATATAATTACTTAGATATAATTAATTAATTAGATAATTATGTACGATGAGCAACGCAAGTTATTTTTTAACACTGGACGAAGCACTAGCATTCTAGCATTAGGCTACGATGACGAAACTTACCACCGGAAAAAATTAAAAGCTATATTAATATTTCCTTACATAATTGTAGATGAAATTAGTGCTAATTCAGAATTACTTAAAAGAAAACTATATTTCTAAATGCTATCTTCAGTACTATAATTTAGTTTAATATTAATTAGAAATTTTTCGTATACTGAGTAAAAAATATTATTTTGCATAAATTGTTCTGACAAATTTCTGTAATTTAACATCAGTGTGATAAAAATGAAAGTCATATTTTATTTAATAGTTAAACACATACATTTACATTTAAAAATCACAACTAATTCAATAACAAATATTTAATTGTAAGTTTCCATCTACTTAGCATAAGACAAACATAAAAAAATGGTTTCTATACAATTATATTAAAATTTAAAATTATTTTCTGCCTAGCAAGGAAAATACTAAAAATAAGCATGAAAATATGTTGAAAGATATCACTTATTTAAATGTAATTAAGATATTTTTTTAATTTATAAACATCTAGTCATTATAATACCGCAAAGTTAAATATTACTATTAAGTCTATTTTGTCGTTCATATACTTTATACTTTACATTATGTTTTGTGTGATGTTTATTAAATTAAAACCAACAGTTTTTAATTTTTTTTTTATTTCCAATGTTTTCCGTTGTGAAGAAAACTATTATTTAGTCAAAAGTTTAGAGAAATTTTTACATTCGATACATTATCAATATAGTTAAATTTATCACTACATAATAAAAGATTACCCAAGTTCCGTTAAGGAAACTAATATTATTCGGAATTTTTTATTTAACTGAAGCAAAGGCCTCAATTGATTTTGCAAGAATTAATTATATGTGGTTATTCTATATGTACTCGAGCTAATTAGCATGGAGTTTACATGGCATGTACTTTATTTAATTTAAACAAAATAATACTACTGGATTAAACGGATGTAAAAAGATTTCTAGAAAAGATCTTTTAAGAGAGATATTTTAAAATAATTAAGGAAGTCGTAATTTTTGTTAATCATGACTTGACGTGTATGATAATTATTCTTTTCTTCAGTTAATAATGAATTCATTAGTGAATTAGAAAATTTGGATATGTTTTAATGAAATTAAGGATATGCTTTTATGAAATTTTAATGAAATTTATACACACACAACACATATATATATATATATATATATATATATTAAAAGAAGTAATACTAGCACCAAATTAGAAACTCCACTATATTAGCGAACACCCCTGCTTACGCTATTTTATACGTACAATTTGTTTTAGAAAATATAATGTATGTGCAAAAATGCTGTTGTTAAATTTAGATTGAAATTAACAAATTTCTTTCTTTTTAACTAATTGACTTACGTAGAGATAAATTTGTCATTTTCGAAAACAAAACAATTTTTCTTAAATTTTCTTGATCATTCCATTAGTACTAAAAATAACCAATAAAAAAACTCTTTCATTTAATAGTAGAAGGAGTTCGAGTGTTATCGAAAACGTAAAACTTCTAAACGACTCCCTAATTTATCCATAATGCACTACAGTGACATATGTTTGGGTACCTGCTGCTCGATTGACGAGGTGAAATCAATTTTTTTTTTTTTTTTTTTTTTTTTTTTTTTTTGCTGCAGGTAAGTTTTACAAAATTCGTATTAGTTATAAGACATATTCGTAAGCGCTCTTAACCAAATTCATCATTAAACTGAACAGTTATCCTGTGTTAGTCAGTTTACCTCTATGATAAATTTTTGGCGAGTTAAGAGGTTATTTTTTTTCACAATAGCGTGTCGGGTATTATGAAATACACACTAGACAACTGTTTCAAGACGAGCTTTGCGAATAAGAAGAATAATTCCATACTGACGTATAACCTGAGATGGGCTTTTTAACAGGTTGTACATCAGATGACGAAAATGCAGTGTTCATGTTTTGCAATGGAAAACAGTCAGACGACCTCAGATACACAAAATTCAGATGACCCTCAATCAAACGATGAAAGAGAAGAAGAGTGGATAATATGCCTGATGTGTGCCTATGTATAATGTGGTGACAACATTTGCGATTTTTGTAAAAAAAAAAAAAAAAAAAAAAAAAAAAAAAAAAAAAAATTTAAAGAATCCGAGTGATTTATAGAGGATGTGCTACTCCATGTGTTCATCCATTAAATAATCTTGGTTATTCTGGTAAATCATGGTTTTTCTTGAAATTTTAATATTCCTTATAATCTTATTCCACATTATTCGACAGGTTGATATTTCCAACGCCCTCTAGATAAGGGAGAAAGTCTTGACACACGTCATGAAAACGTCACACAAGGCAGGCAAAACAAAAGAAAACTATTTAAACAAATTGCAGGTTTCGTTTTCTTTGGCTCGTGGAATTAGTAATTGTTATTTGAAAATAATAATTAATAATTACACGAACCTAGTAAATCGAAGCATGCAAGTTGTTCTAAATTTTTCTTTATTTTGCCTGCTTTGTATGACGTTTTTGTGACGCGTGTCTAGGCTTTACATCTTTTCTAGTGGGCGTTGTCATTACCCGAAAATACTAAAAATATATATATTTTTTTAATTTTAATACTGTTATGAATTTTTTGTCTTACACATTCAAAGCATTAAAAATGTGTTAAAAATAGCCAAACTTTGAAATTTACTAGATTTTATGTTGATTTACAAATTAAAATGTGAATGGTATTCCATAATACCCGAACTTCTTCTAGATTGAAGATTCATTGTGACAACATTAATTCAGAAATATCTGACAACAAAGTGCTCTTCTCTAAATTACATACGATTAACTTATGTATTCATTATAAATCTATACTCCTATTATAAAGAGGAAAAAATTGTTTATTTGTAGGAGGTAAGCTCTGGAACTACAGAACCGATTCCAAAAGTAATGGTATCAAAATGATGGTGTTAGTCCAACTTAGAACATAGGCCATATCTTATGTCGGTGCCACTACCCCAAAGGGGGTGTAGGAGCAAAAAACATTCTAAAAATGCGATTTTAGTGTTACTGAAGGCCCTAGAAATATGAAATTTGGAATATTAGATACTTATAAGATATAAATGATGTCTAAGAACAGTTCTTAAACAATTCGAAATTTAAAAGGGTTGAAAATGCACAAAAAGCGTTCTAAAAAACGTTCTAAATGGTAGTTTCTACACAATCTCAGGCAATACCAAACCGATTAAAAAAAAAAATTGTGTCATAATGATGGTGACAACGCTTGCTCCAAGATAGGCTATGTTTTATGTCGGTGTCACTACCCCAAAGGGGGTGCAGGAGCAAAAAACGTTTTAAAAATGCGATTTTAGCGTTACTGAAGAGCCTAGAAATATGAAATTTTGAATATTAGTTACTTATAAGATATAAATGATGTCTAAGAACAGTTCTTAAACAATTCGAAATTTAAAAGGGTTGAAAATGCACAAAAAGCGTTCTAAAAAACGTTCTAAATGGTAGTTTCTACACAATCTCAGGCAATACCAAACCGATTAAAAAAATATTTGTGTCATAATGATGGTGACAACGCTTGCTCCAAGACAGGCTATGTTTTATGTCGGTGTCACTACCCCAAAGGGGGTGCAGGAGCAAAAAACGTTCTAAAAATGCGATTTTAGCGTTACTGAAGGGCCTAGAAATATGAAATTTTGAATATTAGTTACTTATAAGATATAAATGATGTCTAAGAACAGTTCTTAAACAATTCGAAATTTAAAAGGGGTGAAAATGCACAAAAGCGTTCTAAAAAACGTTCTAAATGGTAGTTTCCACACAATCTCAGGAAATACCAAACCGATTTAAAAAATATTGGTGTCAAAATGATGGTGACAACGCTTGCTCCAAGATAGGCAATGTTTTATGTCGGTGTCACTACCCCAAACGGGGTGCAGGAACAAAAAACTTTCTAAAAATGCGATTTATGTGTTATTGAAAGGACTAGAAATATGAAATTTGAAATATTAGCTACTTATTAGATATAAAGGATTTCTAAGAACAGTTCTTAAACAATTCGAAATTTAAAAGGGTTGAAAATGCGCGAAAATCGTTTAAAGAACGTTATAAATGGTGGTTTTTACACAATCTCAGGAAATACAAAACCGATTTAAAAAATAATGGTGTCAAAATCAGGGTATCAAAATGACGGTAATAACCCTTGCTCCAACATATGCTATGTTTTGTGTCGGTGCCACTACCCGAAAGGGAGTGCAGGAGCAAAAAACGTAAAAATACGATTTTTGCGTTACCGAAGGGCCTAGAAATATGAAATTTGAAATATTAGCTACTTATTAGATATAAAGGATTTTTAAGAACAGTTCTTAAACAATTCGAAATTGAAAAGGGGTGAAAATGCGCGAAAAGCGTTCTAAAAAACGTTCTAATGGTGGTTTCTACACAATCTCAGGAAATACCAAACCGATCTAAAAAATAATGGCGTCAAAATGATGGTGATAACCCTTTCTCCAACATAGGCGATGTTTTATATCGGTGCCACTACCTCAAAGGGGATGCAGGAGAAAAACGTTCTAAATTGCGGCTTTTGCGTTAAGGAAGGACCTAGAATCGTGAAATTTGGAATGGTAGTCAGTTATAAGATATCAATGATCTCTAAGGGCGTTTCCTAAAAAAATCGAAATTTAAAAGGGGGTCAAAATGCGCAAAAAAGCGTTGTAAAAAATTTTCTAAATTGCGATTTCTACGCAATCTCAGGAAATACTGAACGGATTTCAAATATAATTGTGTAAAAATGATGGTGACAGATCTTGCTCCAAGATAGGCTATATTTTATATCTGTTTCCACTAACCCAGAGAAGATGCAGGAGCAAAATGCGCGAAAAGCGTTCTAAAAACGTTCTAAATGCCGATTTGTCGGCAATATCTCAGGAAGAATTAATCTGATTTCAGACGTAATGGTAGGAAATTGATGCTGACAGCCTCTGCTCTAACATAGATGCTATTTTATGTCGGTATCACTATCACCAAGACGTTGCAGGAGCAAAAAAGCGTTCTAAATTTCGATTTTTGTGATCGGTAGGGGCTAGCAACTTAAAATTAGGCAAGGTACATATTTATTAGATATAAATGATCTTTAAGAACAGTTTCGAAAAAATTGGAAATTTAAAAAGGGGTGAAAATGCGCGAAAAGCGTCCTAAAAACGTTCTAAATTGCGATTTCTACTCAATCTAAGGAAATTCCAAAGCTATTTCAAAAGTAATGGTTGCAAATCAATGGTGACAGTCCCTGCTGTAACATAGGTTATATTTTATGTTGCTGTCACTACCATCTGAGGGTTGCAAAAGCAAAATATGTTCTAATTTGCGTTTTTTGCACAACTGAGGGGTCTGACACTTTGAAGTATGGCATGGTATTTACTTACAAGATGCAACTGCTTTCTACGAGCAGTCGAAAGAAAATTCCAAATTTAAAAAAATGAAGTGAGTGAAAAGCATTATAAATTACAATTTTTAAGCAAACTTAAGAATTACCAAACCGATAAAAAAATAATGATAACAAATTTTGGTGATAGAACCTGCTCAAACATAAGCTATATTTTATGTCTGTTCCACTACCACCAGAGGGTTGCAGGAGCTAAAAACTTTCTAAATTGCGAATTCTGTGATACTGAAAAGGCTAGAAACTTTAAATATTACATGGTAGTTACTTATAAAATATAAATGCCCTCGAAGGAACGTCGAAAATAAATTCGAATTAAAAATGTATGAAGCGAAGGGGAGGTGCGAAAGGTATTCTAAAAATTTCTAAATTACGATTCTATGCAATTTCAGGGAATATAAACCGATTATAATGTAATAGTTGGGAATCAGTGGTAACTTCTCATATCCTACACAGGCTATATTTTATGCCGGTGATTCTACCACCTGGGGTTCACAGGAACAACAAACGTTCTAAAAATGGGCTTTAAAAGCTTTTTAAATTACGTTTCTGTGGAATATTTTGAAATAACAAACCGATTTCAAAATTAATGTTGCTAAATTAATGGTGACAGTTCCTGTTTCAACATAGCCCTTTATGTTGAGAGAGGTGGTAGGTAGGACTTGGAATTTGACATGATGGTTAATTTTAAGATGTAAGAAGATGGTTTCTAAAAAATTCAAAACTTCAAATGAATACTGAAATGAGCGTATTAATTGAGCATAAAAGTTTCAAAATATTTTCTAAATTATCATTCATTTAGTTTTATTTCATTTTATTAATTTAAGTCTCATTTCTGCCATTGCAGTGTAATAATGATGTTTAATCAAACTGTGTTTTAAATAGTAATTTTTGAATTATTCCTAAAAGTAATAAGTACCTTTTAATAGAAAAAAACTTTTAATAAAATAAAATATTACCTTTTAATAAAATAAAAATTTAGTTAGTACCTTTTAATAAAAATTAGACATATAAATATCACTTGGCATATTTCAAATATTACGCGAGCAAAGCCGCGGGGTTTGCTAGTATGTTAAATAAATTGAAGCATTCAATCCATTGCACAAAACGATGTACATTCATTTAATATAAAGAAACTGTGGTATTTTTAACTAATTCATTAATAATTATCACAGTACTCAAAGATGAGGTCTCCTGCTTAGATGCATACTTAATCTTTAATTACGCACGTTAACAAACCAGTACAAGTTGCCCTTACACGATAATATTCTAGAAATGTATTCAATTTACATCGGTAAATTATATTAATGAATTAGAGAGAGCATTGTGTAGTGCTGTCCTCTACACATTTTAAATGGAAACATAAATATAACAGAGACCAATAACTGAAGCCACCTTTTAAGGTACATCTTACACAATAAAAACTTTAACTTAAATATTCATAATTGAAAAGAAACATTTTATATGTAATTTTTCGTTTTACTGTAATTTTGTGTAAGTTTCTACTAATATATTTTCTATCCATAGGCGAAAAAAAAAATTATCAAAGCATGCTGTTTATATGACGTAAACTAGGTGAAAAATTCTGATGTTTTCAATGAGCCTCGTTTGATTGCTAAACAAGACATATTAATTTGAGAATGATGTGCCATTTTCCAATCAGCCAGATATTTTGGCTAGCTTATGACTGTGAGTCTCAGCAGCTTTAGACTATATGGAAAACGTCCAATTGTTTCACAATCAAACCGGATTCATACTTTTTTAGACACTTTTAAATGAGTATACTAAGTTTCAAGAAATTTAGAAAATTATCAACTGTTTAACCAAATAGCCAGGTTTAATACATCGCTCTTGAAATAAATCTAAAGTAGGGAATGCTTATGCATAATTATATTATGAAACACGCAATACAAACTGATATGTCGAAAATATTTCTAAAATATGTCGAAAATACTTCTAAAATATGTCTAACAAAACTGTGTTATTGGAAGATTTGGCTTACACGACTGGAGGTACAATATTTATGAATATTGTATATGTCTTATAATGTTAGTGAAAACACCTCTAGCAGAAAATTATTTAGAAAATCTGCAGTTGAGACGAAATTTTAAGGTTTTTGCCAACTTTATGTGGAGAAGATGAGTTGCTGAATGAAGATAATTTTTATACAAAAATTCGAGTTGTTGTCTATTAAAAGATTAGATTTGCATGACCGCGTGAATCACACAAGTGAACGTTGCATTCGAGTCATAAATGCATATTTCGATAAATACCAAACATACAAAAGTTTAGCTACATTTACAATTAACGTGAAAAAAATTTCATAAAAATATAAAGTTACAGATAGGACATAGTTGTTTTTTTTTTTTCCCTGCATTACGAATAGAAAATGTTGAATGAAATTTAATTCCCTCTTGATTGATAAATAATATTAATAATGTTATTTTATGTTATAGATAAAATTACACCCCCTCCCCCTCCCTTTTAAAAATGTACAAAAAAATCAGAACAGTCAGTTTGTTATATTTGTGACATCATAATTAGAGACAATATATTGCTGAATCAGAAAAAATATATATATACGTAAGATCATCAAGTATATAAGATGCTTTATCAACACTTTTTTCAAACATTTTTAATAAATAATGCTAATATACATTTTTGTATTTTAATGTTTATTTTCCACACACATCCTCCTCGCCCCAAACAATTCATCTCTTCCAATGCAAATAATACATATTTTTAATATGTGTTCTTATTAATATATATTAACAAATTGTCTCAATTTTTTAAAGGAAATTACCATTTGAAATTACCTCAATAGCAGCAACATTAATATCTTGCAACAAATGCAGTTACGTCTATTTTGAAATACAACATGTCTAATATCGTACGCTTTCCCTCAATTCACATTTGTTCTTCAGTATTTCAGAATGCATATGTTCTCTAACCGAAACTACGAAATCGTAATTTTTTTTATAATTTTCCAATAAAGAAAAAGGTCTTTTCAGAATGAAACTATCAGTTTTGGCGTTTCCAACCGAATTTTTGAATGCGAGAGTCTGATAAACGTCGACAGTAGACAACGATTGCTTATAACATAATATGTAAATCGTTTATAAATATGAAAAATAAAATATTTGATTCCAAATCACTTCAATAGACGTGCCTGTAAGTGAGGTGATTTTACATTTTAAAATGGACCCATAAATGCATTAGAAAGTTTTGCAAGGAAAATAATTTTTTGGGGTAACCCTAAACACATTATATATATATATATATATAAGGCAAATGTAGCCCATTTGCCTTATTTGATCATTTGTTCAAAAAAGTTACGTATTAACCTCGGAGTTCTTAAAACTGATATTGTATTAGGTTGGATTTAAGTACATCCTTTAGAGTTAGAAGTGCTGCCTTTGAAAATTATTGTAAATTAAAAAGGTAAATCAAGTTGATATCATCATCGAGTTTTAAGAACTGTCTTTATTTTATCATTACTATACAAATTTTTAGCTATTGCAAAATCATTATTTTCGTTTGT
Source organism: Maratus speciosus (assembly GCA_963932465.1). Lineage (NCBI taxonomy): Eukaryota > Metazoa > Arthropoda > Arachnida > Araneae > Salticidae > Maratus > Maratus speciosus. The sequence goes on along the minus strand of OZ010791.1, from coordinate 371,844,147 downwards.
TAGAAAAATCTTTGTTACTGACACTTATAGGTTGATCGTATCACAGAAAAGTCCCCAATTTATTTATACAGGTATTTATTATGTCTATGTTCAATGAAAACTTTTTAGATGCAAGCTAATCCAGAACCAACGAAATAAAATTTTGAATAAAACGAGTTTTTGTTTAAGATAACATAGTCTACTTATATTAAATTCATAATATTATGTTTTAATAATTTTCATTTAAAAGATATATATTGCATAAAAATTCGCAGGATTGAAAAGAAATCCCAATTATGGAAAACGTTCAGGCAGCCTAATTATGAATGGAGTGAAATATGAAAACGAGCGTTATACACTGTTAAAATAAAACTAAGTAATCACCGATCTTAGTCATAGCCTAAATTAAATATGTCAATAAGATTTATTACTCATACATCTGCATAAATATTTAATGCACTGATGCTATTTTCTATACTACGTTGGAAAGTCAGTACGTAGGTCTCAAACTGATATTAGAGGTCGGAAATTGTTTCCAAATATTCCAATTGGTGGCAGCACAATCCAACTGTAAAATGTTAATTTCGAATTTATTAGGCAACAGATGTAGAAGTTGAGCAGGACCTTTCAAAAGTTTTTGACGAAGAGCGAGTGGTCATACTTTTGAGATTGCGACAGATGAACACAGTGCGGAAGGTTGAGGAAATAGTTAGAGCTGACAGGCGAACAACAAAAGACAGCCTAGCAACTGCAACATGGTGTTCACATGGTTTTGCCTACAGCCGCCTGATGCAGACATTGAATGCGAGGTACACAGATGTTTGAGAGTGCAGTCCAAAGACTTTTATGTAGCAGATATTACAAACCTGATAAAGAGATGGTGCAAATGTTTCAATGTAAATAACTATTATGTAGAAAAATGAACATGCCTTGTATGTATGTATATTGGTTTCCCTTTTTATTGATTTTTGTGACCTAATTACTGACTGGTCCTCGTATAATTATGTTATGCAGAAATATTCAATAACTTGAATTTGTTCCAATAGGCGTGGATGAAACCGGGCTGTTTGGACTGAAAATTAGTCATTTTCCATGTTACATAAAAAGTTACATATTGAGTTTATATTACTTTTTAACGATTTATGAATTAATATCCTTAATATTATATTTGTTTATATATCTTTAATAATATATTTGTATCTTTAATAATATATTGTATCTTTAATAATGTTACTCTGTAAGTTGTATAAAAAAATCACAAAATTAAAAATTAAAATTTACTATTTCTCGGGCGTATTGCATCACTTCAGTTACTATATAGGAGAGACCGGGACAAGTTGACTATGTTAACAATTTTTGTTGTTTATTAATTTATATTTAAATATAGTAAAATTAATTTTACATGAACTATTAGAGTATTACTTTGTAGTAGTAAATATAATACGATTCATTTTTCAAATAAAAATATAAAGAATAATTTTATTTTTTCATACCATTAACAAATCGTGTTCTTGCCCCAGTACTGGGGCAAGTTGACTTTGGCCTTGGGGAAAGATGACTTTGGCCTTGCGGCAAGATGAGAACACTGAAAAAGGTTGAACATATTTTATCTTTTGAATATGTTACATGATTTAACAGAAATCACAGAAATCACCCACTCGCGGACAGCCATTCTTGCGGTATAGGAGCTAAATGTCCACGAGGGGAAAAAAACCCATATCCCCCATCCCACGAACCCCCCAGACACCGGAGTGGGCCCAATGATAACTGTGTTTTTACATCGTACAAAGTATCAAACAAAGCATAATGCATTGTAACGTAATGCTGAAATGATTAGTTGTGCAGCTAACAATAGTCACAAATAAAAATGCCATTTACATAATTGGAACATTCCTCATGACACCACTCCTGGTATTTACAACACTGGATACATTCTTCTGTTGGTGGGTCACATTATTCCTTGCCACAAGCAGGACATCTGAAAACACCATCCTTTGAAGTTGATGCAACTGGACTGTATGGCTTATATTTAATAGTTTTATGCTTACAGGAACATAGTTTGAGTTTTTTTACTCCCTTTTTAGTTTCACGAGCTTCTTTTCTCTGTTTTTTTAAACGTTCCCTTTCTTCCTTCTGCTTTTTCCTTTGTTCTAACATTTCATTGATGTGTGTGCTTGTAAGAATGTTTGAGCCCAGTGTTTTGCTTTTGCTTTTTTTCCCGCATTGAGTTGCTTTAGGCAATGGTTTGAAATCAAAAACACTAACAGGATTCTTTGGTGCATCCGAATAAGCATTTGCCATAAGCTCTGGGTCTTCTCGAGGGTTTATACGTTGGTTTTCTACTATCAGGTTCTAAGGGTGACGAGATCGTCATCTTGCCCCGGACTGCCTGTTTAAAAATATTCGTTTTCATTGTCATGAAAGAAGGCGATTATTTGGAATTTATTCATGGTAATAGGTAGTATTTAAACTAAGTTAATCATAAATATTAAAGATAAACGATAAGGTCAGTCTGCCTAAATGTGATAACTCCTAAATGCGACAAAAATCTTTTACATAAAATCTTAATGCAAGAATCGTAAATAAATGTCATATAATGAAGCATACGAACTTAAGAAACAAAACCCGACATTTTTTTGCATGTAAAACCGTTTCTTTAAAAGAAATTGCCAATCAAATACACATCGTTCATTTTACATCGCCCCCATATTTCGTAAATGCGACAAAAATTCCCGAAAGTGGCTCACGGTTTTTATTTTTTAACTTTGAAGATGAAATAACCTTATAAACTTCAGCAGCTACATTGTCCATTTCAGTTACCTGATCAGTTACACTAAAGAAAAGGAGATCAGTTTACGGTTTAGAATTTTAAGTGGACTACGCATTTAGGAGACCTTGTTTTCAGCCTGTGCCTAATAGCGACATACATATTGCTGTAAATGCGGCCAAAAATTTAGAAGATTAACGAAGAAGTTTATGTGGGATTTTTTTATATATTGTGTTAAAATGATATTTAAATCAAATGTTATGTTTAATTAAGCTGTGTTGAGTCAGCATAATCCTGCATTAATGTTTTACTTTAACCAGGTGTTTATGTATGTTTTAAGACAATCAAAAAGGAAAAATATGCTTCTTTAAAATTTTTAATAAAAAAAAAGAATGAAGAAACTCAGTGTCTATTCCAGTAACAGAATATAGACAAATGATTAAGGAATTTGCAATAATTTTGCATAAAGAATATTCTAGAAAATCTGGTGTAGATTGAAAACAGTTTATGTTTATTTTAATGCGATTAAGTAAGTTAATTTTATCAACATTATACCATTCGGTAGTTTAAAGGTTGTCTCCGAAAAAAAACGTGTTACAATTGAGTTACTACCTGGTTTAGGAGTCATAATTTGTGTTAGCACTTTTATGAAATCTGATATTTTTATTCCGTTTTCACTTTTTATTCGTTTTAATCGACATTTTCTACTTTTCAATTAGTAAAAGATCAACAATAAATAAAACCATGTTTATCGAAATGAATATCTGTTTCCATATAAGGTTAGACGTGGTAACTGGGCCATGATTTTACAATATGACTCTAGAGCTTCTGAAAATTCAGCTTCAAAAAGCTAATGTTCATTTGAATTAAAGTCTGAACTTCTGTAAATGGGTTCAGTTATGTTCCCTCTATAAGACAGAAATTCTCAAAATTACATTTTAATATTTAAAAATATAAAAATATGCATATTTCATCTTTCTTTTCTCATGGGTCCAGTTTCCCCCAAAAATGGGGTAACTGGACCAGGGGGGTCTATGGTCCACACGCGTTTATATTTTTTCATATCGGATAAAGTGTCCTGTTTGAAAAAAGTGTAACCAACTTTAAAAAATTTAAACCAGGCAGATCATGTAAATTATATGTCAATAAACAGCGTTGTCAGGGAAACCTTTGCTGTCAATATGTCTAAAAAAAGCACTAAAAGTGAAAATATTAGATTCATTTATACCAAAAACATAAAATTTAAGTAAGTACTGATGTACTTTAGTATAGATAATAAGTATAAAAGTCACATGGGTATTTTAAGGAAAAAAAATAGCAAGATATATCTATGAACAAACGGCCACGTGAGTACTTTATCTTTATCCAGGAGTCGCATTATATAGGGAAAATTTTATTGTTCCTAACAGAACCCTTAAAGGAAGGTGCGATGAAGATATTATTTTCAAAATAGTGTTAGGAACGATAAAAGTTTCTCTATAGAATGCGACCCCTTGTTATAGTACAATTTCAAGGTCTGGTTATCTCACTTTCAGGGGTAAGGTACTTGCATTCGTAAAATGTTGACATAATTTAATGACACCAATATTTACAAGAGAATCTATCTGAAAGCAAGTAAAAGTATATTTTCGCGTATTTAATAAAGGTTAAATTTTCATTATAAAATTCAGGTGCCAGTGTGGCAATTAGGAATTAAAATTAAGTGATGCCATAACGTCATCACCGCCTCTCAAGGGGTCAAGAAATTTGGTTTGATATCACTCAATATGCTTTTTTAAAATTTCATTATGTAATTTTAATAAGGTATTCGATTATTTTCTTTGTTGTGAGCAAAAAACAATGGAGAAATTTACTTCGCGTAGTATTGAAACACAAAAAAAATATATATAACTATTGGGGTAACTGGATCGAGAATGGTCCAGTTACCCAGGATACATGTCCCAGTTACCCCATTCTTGAAAAATTTATGAGGTAACTGGCACACCGGGCTTACATTTGAAACATGAAGTAAGTATGTATAGATACCTAATAATATTAATATAGTTATATGTCTAATCTTAAAAAAAAAAAGATTGTTTAATAAAAGTACTTACATTATTTTAATAAAAAGCCGAGAAAGTTCAACCATATTGAAGTTGTTTAAAAAAAAAAAAAAAGAAACGAATATTTTTGACAACCTATCACAGCAAAGTGAGAGTTATGATTGAATAGATACAAGTTGTTTTAGGAAGTAGAGATTAAGGGGCATTTTTCACAAAAGCTAAAACTTAAAAAAAAACCAACAGTTTTTTTAATATAGCCTATGGCCCAGTTACCTCGTGGATACAGTTACCCCAACTAACCTTACGTATTTTGAAGTACAGAAAATGTTAATTTTTTTCTGAAAGTGAAAGAAATATGAAGAGGGGGGGAGGGGGTTGCTACAGAATGTCATTCATAGGGCTTCTTTTTGGCTTAATCAGAATTATTAGAAATATTGTACGATTTTATCTATTTCTAAGGCTGATCTATTTATCATGTGACATTTTATAATAAAGTTATATGTAATAAATAGTCTAGTTAACAATATTATAAATATCTTTTAAATACTCTTTTAACCCGCAAGCTCCATACAGTGAATTCGCACCGATCGAAATATCAGCGTCTTTAATTAATTCGCATTTTTCATTCACAAAATAAGAATTTTGATAAAATCAAATGTTTCATTTGGATTCCTTATTAAATTTCGTATATGGATCATGTAGTTATATTTTATTATCACCAGATTGTCAGCAAAATTATGCGGAGTTGAAGTTACGGAATACCAACTCGCACTGGTGTATAAATTATGGGCTAATATTGACGCGCGAATTTCGCGAATTTTAAACGAAATTTTCTGCGACAATCATTTAACTGGAGTTATGGCCATAGGTCCTTGGCAAAGAGGAATGGGAGTTTTTTTTTTATATTAGAAACGCATTTATTTATTTGAGGGGTATTTATATTAGGCATTATATGCAGCATTCAAATAACTTTTGCATATCAGCAGTATAAAAATGACAAACCGAACGGTGCTGCGTCGTGATAAACATTTCAAGAATAATATTGAAAAGTTTAATTATAATAGTCCTCTACTTAAATTTTAGTACAGAAACAGTACCCTGAGAGTTAACAGATACGTTTATTCACCTTTTAATCAAATGGTCTCGGAGACAGTACATAGTAGTTATGCAATAATTCCTGTCACAGCAGTTAATGGTTAATTAAATCAAAAAATAATTACAGTTAACTCTTAACTGCTGTTAGAGCTGCATTTTTTTTTTTAATTTTCACAGTTTATCTTGTACTTTCCAGTTTAACTATCGATACAGAGACATTTTGCTTCGTTTGGAGTCTAGTGCTATTGTTTGGTATTTTTGAAAAATCGAAATTTTATTAGAAATAGTACTGTTCAAACAGTTTAGTGCAAAAACATTATTTTATGAGTTAATCGCGCCTTTTATTCATCTTTGAATCGAATGGTTTCGCAAACCGATCACAGCTGTAATGTGGCAATTTTCTGTCACAGCAGTTAATTGTTAAATGAACTTTTTCAGATGAATTGTTATGTATAATATGCATTATCGCATTTAGGACTATGAATGTCTCATTTAGGTTTTATCTGGCATAAGTGCACCAAAAATGACCTAAATGCGACAATCACATATTGTGGTTTTATACTACAGATAATTATTAAATTTCTACGAAACAAGTTAGTTTTTAACTAAAGGTATAGTATTCAGTAATTTGTTGCTTAATAAGATATACATTTATATAATAAAATTCCAAATGTACCCTATATGTGACAAAACTACGGGGAATCATTTCTCATTTAGGAAGCCTGACCTTATATCTTACCTGTATCTGTTACAGAGCTTACTTACACATGCATAAAAGTTATAACGTGACAGCGGAAAACAATCAAAGCTACACAATTAACACACAATTGGCGATTTCAGCATCTCAATACTATTGTTTAACGAACGGCCGATAGGAGAGCTTCTAGTGTCCAGTTGATGCTGCCACCTAGCGTAAAACGTAAAAATTAAGACATTCGTCATCCACCGATAATGGACTAGTATCGCTTCATTTTTGCCGCAGTGGTTGTGATTCATGTTGATATTCCATCTTGTGTTGCGATTCCAGACATACTAACACATAACAGTGAGAGGTGCTAGACTGGATATCGCCAGACTAGATCAGTTGGTAGTTCGTTGACGCTCTAAACTAATGGGTTTTTTTCGGTTTTACCAGTTTGAATATACATGGAAGCGTCTTAATCCCAGCTAAAACAATTCCACGCGAAATTAGTAAACATTTTTATGCTTGCTTAACTTTCTAATTGTAGGGGAGACTAAGGACGGTTGACCATACGGGAGGCTTGACCCACCCATCAATTTTCATATTTAAAAGAATTTCAGAGTTTTATCAATAGGTGTCAACCAAAGAATGCTCAAACAACAGTCTTCGTTTCATAGAGATAATGGAAATAGGTGTAGAAAAAATCAGTTGTGAAGCGTTTTGAACTTAAAAGTTGTGTTTTTTAGAAATATTTTGTAAGCTTTTTTCAGATAAAATATATCATAGAAAATTAAGTAAGTAGGTTTAAAGTAATGCAGAAATACCGAGCCTTCATTGCAGGCATAAAGATTGTTCAGTAAGTTAGGCTTAATATAAGAATGTGATATTCTTTAGAAAAGGTCTATGTAGGGAGGCTTGACCCAGTCAATGTGAGGGAGGGTTGTCCAGATGCTCAAGGCTCCCTTAATTAAGTGGTTTTGGAAATATTTTTATTATACACTGTGCATAATGAAAAGTTAATGGTTAGATATATAAAAGAATGTAAATTTATTCTGTAAAGCTGCAGTAAAAGGATGAGATGGTAAACAAAATGTTTAAAACTGACTAAAGAAAATGTGAAAAATTGCTAGAAAATGGGAAATTGATGGGAACAATTTTCCATTTAAATATGACTTACAATAGTTAAATAGAAACAGTGGGAAAGATTAAAAAGAACTAGACAGGATGAAAGCAGCAGTATTAAACCTTGCAGAGGCGGTGGTATGTTTATAAAACCACTTAATTTTAATTCCGAAACGTCACAATGGCACCGGAATTTTGCTAAAATCTTTTCCATTTAATACGTATATGAAATATAACCTATTTCTTATTTCCAAATAAATCTGTTTGTAAATTCCGGTGCCAGTCATTTATTTTAATATTTTAGTACTGAAAGTAGTTTGTCTTTTAAAGATTTTAATCATGTTAATGATAAGTTATGTGCTCATGTGGCTGCAAAAGAACGTAGCATCGATCGAAAACTTTAGGAAGGTATGTAGACAAATTTCACCAGGGTGAATACAGTGAGATGAAGTCAAATTATGTGACAACTAGAGTTGTCAGTTCGAATGTCACAAAAAATAGGACAAGGAGACAAAAAAAAATCCCGGGACAGTGGCTCCTAAATCCGGACATAATAACATGAAACACTATGAAAACGGAACATATCTCGAACGGAATACTGTCTTAAATTTTAAAATTTCATTTTCCCTGCTGTACAATTATACCTGCTAAGACAAATTACTGTTTAAACCAAATATTTGTTTCCTCTGACTTGCGATTGCGTCTCAACAGATTTGTTTAAGCATCATATTAAAAAAATATATTTTTTATAATAATTAAAGCATGTAGAATAACTTTTTTTGCTTTTTTAAAAATTGATTTTATTTATCTTCACAAATATTGTAATATAAAACAAAGTGGGTCAAACCTCCCATATAGTGGCTGAACCCTCCCATATGTGGGGAGCCTTGAGCCCAGTGGCGGCTCGTGACTGCCATATTTTGGGGCACTAAATGCATGACGGACAATTTTATTATTTTCTTACCATAAATTTTAAAAAGAAATCTTTTCCTTGTTTAATGGTAGAACATTCTGCCAGAAAAACAAGCAAGGATATCTGGTAAAGAAATAGTGGTGAGAGAAGCATAAATTTCGCAGTTCTGCATTTAGTGCCCCAAACAATTTCAGTCACGAGCCGCCACTGCTTGAGCCATTATTTTTTCATGATTAAAATCAATCGTTTTTCAAATTTCTTATATGTTACACTTATGTAGCAATTTTATTTTGATAACTGATTGTATAACGAATAAAATGATATATAAAACTTTATTCTACGTTCAATATTTAAAAAATAAAAAATCATTTTGTAAAAAGTGGGTCAACCCTCCCTAGCCTCCCCTATATGTCTCTACAAAAACCGTGCAACAGCATTCTATGAATTGCTGATTTAAAATAATTTCTCGATACTAATAATTTAACGATTTGTGTCGAGTATCAGAAATAATAGTATCATAAGAGATAGTCATTATACTTAACGAAAAATGTTCTATTTAAACGTATTATTTAAAAAATATATATTTTTGTATAAAACATGCAGCTTATTGAAAAAACATCCCTCACAGGGATAGATCCATAGAGTGTTTTTTCTCTTTTACCCATTATTTTGATAGTTTTCTTTTATTTTCATGACTAGGAATTTTTTACTATGTGCATTTGAAAGATGTCAGTAATAGTTTAGCTTTGTAAACAAAATCATATTATCTATTCCGACACACGTATTGATTTATTATTCTTTGCAGCATTCTTTGCAGCATTCTTTACTTCATTCTTTTCTTTTTGCATTTGAAGGTCATCTTACTTCATAATATACAAAAACAGGCATGCCTATTTTCAGAAAAATAGGATGAAAGTACCGAGAAAGATTTAAATTTAAAATTTTGGATTTTTATTCTGTAAAAATATTTTTCATGTTCGTAAATGAAAAATATAATTTGTAGATATTATATTTCTAATTTACATTTTTTTCTTTTTTAGATTGCACTTAACATAGTTTCAACATATACAGGGTTATCCGAAAATAACTGGCCAAATGTTAAAGAGTGGTAGAGGGTAGCAAATAAGTATTTTTTAACGTAGAATGTATGTTCGAAAATGGCGCTGGTGACAAAGGAAAATGTGAAGGCTTCAATGAAAATTAGCTTAAAAGCACCGATAGATGGCGCTCATGTGCTTCCTTTCTGGACACACATTCTATGATAAACAAAATGCTTATTTTGTTTCCCTCTACCACCCTTTAAAATATGGCCTGTTATTTTGCGATCACCCTGTAAAATGACATATACTTTTCCTTTTACCTCATATGTTGCTTTTTTTATTATATACAAATTAAGTATATATTTTAGGAAAATATATGCTGCCTGATCGATTTGTTTGCTTTCTACTGCGTTTTAAAAGAGAAAATTAGAACTTAAACCTTCCCGGTTCAAGTAATTCTGTTTCTGTAATGTTGATTCCACACGATAATTTTCGAAAATTTTCCTTTTAAAATGAATAAATGCAATAAGAAAACTTTTCGTGTAATCAGTAAAAGCATAGTTTATTTTAAATGTTCTACAAATTTTGATTAAAATTAGGTGATACAATTAATGTACTACAACCTTTCAGTGGGTATAAATACAATATCTTTGAATATTAAAATTAAACGAAATATTGATTAAAGTGAATATAATTCGAAGTGAAAATCGAATAAATAAGTACATTTTACGAACATTTCCCTAAATTGCTTGAGTAAAAATGTTGTTAAAATACTGTATTTTACTTATTAACTGCCTGGAACATGTAAATATATCTCTAAACTTGTTCGAAGAAAGAATCGATAAGTAAAAATAAATAAAATTGATGGGAAATTTATATTCCATCATTTGTGTATTAGAAGTTAAAACAAATTTAATATTGTTTCCATTTAGCTGTTAAAATGCATAGAAAAGAATGTAATTTTAAATTAAATTAGCTAACTAAATGATATTTTAATCCTAAACATATAAAAAGAAATATCCCCATCTTTTTTAGTCTATCTTATACTATAGAAAACAGATAAATTTTCAACATTTACTAAGTACGGTTCACAATTAATGAAAGCTATCTAGAAATAGAACAACATTCATTATAACTTCTGCTAGTTTTAATAGATTCATCCATGACTTTATATGCGCCTTCATAAAACTTTTAAACCGACTTTTAACAAAGGAATCTATACAATTTATTTTTATTTTTGTTTTTCTATACATGCTCATGCATAATTCAAGCATAATGATTAAATGACACCAGTATTTATGAACAAATTTGATTCCAAAGTAACTAAAAGACTTATTTTTTCAAGTACATTATAAAAACAAAATTTTATTCTAAAACACTTGTGTCATTGTGTCATTTGAAATATTTAATTAAGTGTTACGTACAGTATACCACTTTCTTTCAAGAGACTAACAGATGTCCCTATTTTCATACTTTTTCTTTTGATTGAAACTTTTCTTTCGGAATTTTTGACGGCTTGTATGACTGCATGATCATTATAGAAATTTTGTTATCTTGAATGTTGATATTTTGATAATTCTGTACATAGATATATATACAATGACTGCGAACTGCAGCGAATGAAACTAGCGCTCCAAGTCCAACAAATAAGAGTGAATTATGTCAGTCGTCTGGATACGGCACGGCACACCAAGTATCCAGGTTCGATTTCTGGTCTGGACATTTTTCGCTCTGTTGGAATAAACGTCAACTGTGCTACTCCATCCTCGAATATGATTTAATCCAGTTGAAAAAAAATATTCGTTCTTCTTCCTTTCACTATTTTTTTCAAATAAAAAGTTTGAGCTTATTGCCAAATTCTTAAAAATGATAACAACATATATCTGGAAATATTAATTCTGGTTTTTTTACGAAAATATGTCACAAGTTACGTCTTTTACATAAAAAAAAAAATAAATAAATAATAAAACATTAAGCACATCTTAAACGTTTTGAAAAATCTGTTTTAATTGGCTCTTTAAATAACTTTTAAGCATCATTCTTATTTCTTAAAGTTATAATTTCAGAAAAATTTAAAAGCTAATAATGAGAATTAATATAAGTTTCTCTTAAAAAGGTATTCATTAAATAAATATATGCATCAATATTATGTTGTAAAAATAAAAAAAAAACAACTTTCATTTTTGAAAATCAATCGTTTTGATTGATGACGTCCTTTCATGCATATTAATAAGTTATTTTTAAATTTTATGAATTTTAGAAACGAAACTACTTCGAGTATCAAGATAATGTTGCAATAAAAAAATCATTTAATTTTTGAAAGCCAGTTATTTAGATTGCTGAAGTCCTTTTGTGCATATTAACAAGTTCTTTTTACATTTTGTTAATTTTTGAAAAGAAATAATATCGAGTAGAAATTTAATCAGAATCATAGTTGCAAAAAGTTATTGATTACACATTTCCAGATAAATATTTCGAATGAAATACTGCCATACTAAAGGTAATACTATTGAACTGCATTAAAAGACGCGTAATTTTATGTAGTTATACAGAAAGAATACTTTGTTAAACATACCACATGAGATGAATGAGTATTATTAAGTTTTCTCCAATGTTCAAGCTTTTTTCAGCATAATGTTTATAAATGTAATGTTTCGCATATTTTTATAATTTCATATATATATATAACAAAAAGAATCGCACGATTGGTATATTTCAAGACCGCTACTTCCAAACAGAATACTTTCTTTACTTAATCGCAGAGAAATTGTCAATTATTAAGGTGAATATTAATGTTCAAATATAGTAATACTCAGAAACAAAAACTGTGTAATACCTGAGAAATAATAAAACTTGAAACAGGAATTCTGCTTTTTCAGAATTCAGTGTCGCCCTCGATATTTCTATCTATCTATCTATCTATCTATCTATCTATCTATATCTATCTAACTATCTATCTATCTATCTCTCTCTCTCTCTCTCTCTCTCTATATATATATATATATATATATATCCTTATAATATTATAAATGTCAATGTGTGTCCGAATGTTTGAATGAAGTGAACATCAAAACGGATGAATTAATGCTTTTGTATCTTTTCATATAGATAGATTATGAAACGGAAAAGAACATGGGCTATGTTTTATTTATTTTATCCAAATATTTCACTTAATAATTCAAAATTTCATACTTTTTCATACAGAATCAATTGACATTTTCCCGACAAAATTTGACCATTTTTCTTTCCCGTTGCCAAGAAATTCTAAATCTGTAATAATAATTTTTCCTCTACAATTAATTAAAATAAAATAAAAAAGAATTCAAAAGAAAATATTTATGGCGTCATATTTTAAACGAAAAATATGTATTTTTTATTATACATGAAGGATGAATATCAGTTACGTTAATATCCATTTTCTGCACAAAATGGAGTCGTAATTAGAAGGGAAAAGAATGAAAAAGAATCATATTATTAATAAAATTATTCGCTTGGAAAAATATGACGTCATATTTGAAATAAAACAGATATTTCCATGTATTCGTTAAAAATGCAAGGGACATGAATATCAGTAAATAATGAAAATAGATAAATAACGACGTCATATTAAAACGAATAACAGAAATATTTTTTACTAATGGACTCTATTCTCGCTTTCAGTTCGAGGCTATAAAACAATCATTTTACTAAATTATGACGTCAAAAGAATACTATCCCTACTGATTAAAGAGTTTGAATATAAGTTACAAACAAATGAGAGTTTTCTTTCAAAATTCACGCTATGATTATAAGGAGAAGATATTTTTGGTTGAAGAAAGGGGAATTAAAACGGATTAATATATTTTTTGACGCTATTTCCTCATTAAAATTAAAAAGAATTGAGTTTCAATTAGTATAAATGGTACAAAAACATGATTAAAGTAAATTTCCCAAAACTGAAAACATATTTACACACATCGAAGCTTCATGAATGAATTTATTCCACAGAACCTAAAATCGTCTGCGGATGTAAATATATCTTCTGTACATTTACGTAGATAGTTATTGCCCACTATTCATAAGAATTAAATTTTAAAAAATCATATACTATTTTAATTAATCATTTTTAAAAATGGCAGTTAAAACATGTCACAAAGGCGATTTTAGTAAAAGCTTTATCGTTTAAAAATGATGTAATATTTTTTCATGGAAAGCATTAGTTTTAATACGACAACATTAACATATATTTATTTCAATTTCGTCAAAGCGATGTCGTTTTCATTACACCAGCTTCGAAAGTTAAACGAAATCTTAAAATAATAATATACCTTTTAGAAATAAAATTTTGCACCAAAAGTCGCATTATTTCAAAATGAAATTTTTGCTTACATTTTAAATAAATTTTATTACTTTAAATTTAGTATATTTAATAAAGAAAAATGTTTCAATGTTTTTCTAAATATACAATAATATTGGATTTCATTAATCGATTCTGTTTTAAACAAATTGAAATGCATAGTTTTAAATGATTCATGAAGTGAAAGAATATATATATATATATATATTATTTCGACAAGTATCATTCCTTAAGATAAACTAACCTAGTGAAAGCGTCGTTATATTTAAATCATTAGCTGCTTTTCTTTCAGAAAATGTTAGCATTTTATAGCAGTTATACAAAATGGCGTAATTTGCTAAGAACTAAACAATAGCAATACATAAATTTAACATCCTTTTACCGTACAATCTCCAGGAACATTGGTTTCAATAAAATTTAATAAATGGCACACCAAAGTCGACTTTAAAAAGTTTAGCAAGTAATTTTAATTTGAGATAGGGCTTTACATGTGACATCATTTACGTGTAAAAAAGAACCAAAACCATTAATAAAGCAATAAATTTGTATTTTGTCTCAGATCCCTCTAATTTTTAAAGGCATCGTGATTATCGAAAAGGGCAAAGGAAGAAGGGAAATTTTCTTTCGATTTTAAAATATCAAAATCTATAGTTAAAAATCTCTCTGAAACACAATCTCTGTCCCCCATTGGAGCATATTCATGCAAATTTCAAAGCTTTCAAAAGCCAAAATGACAGCACAACGTTAGATATGAAAATGTTAATTCATAATTGGGGTGCTTTTCCATAAATAGATTTATTCCGCGAAAGCAATAAACAACTCTATTTCTTAAATAATAAGTATTTAGGCTCAAGAGTCTTCAGAGCATGATAAATATTTTGATATTATTGGTAGATCTACAGTTAATAAAAGTGTGGTGCCATGAAATTAAAGTGTAATAAATATTTGAAAGTTAAAGATATTTCTCGTACCCTTATTATTTATTTTTGAACTTTGATGCTTCACCACGTTTGATTATTACTTTTTAATACAATTTATCTTTTTTTTTTCTACCAAGATGTGATTTTTTGGAATACAAACTTAATGTTGCATGCTGATTTTTCAATTATTCGAATCTTATCAAAGTCACGTCTGAAGTGACCTGTTAATAACAACTTTCCTTTGAAAATATTTACTAATATATTTCTTTAAATAATATTGGTTGTCTCGAAAACATAAATTAAATCAATGTCCTTGAGCATAAATATAAAATAGAATAACAAAGATGTAAATTTATTCTTCATTTAATCATGGAAAATGTGTATGAAATTTCATGCTCACGAAAGAAATTTAAATGATCCTATATATATAAATAAAAATAAGCAAATTGGGATCATCAGAAGCGTTTCTACTATAAAATGTGATAAACGGTTAATTATATATGCTTTTAATTATCGAAATTTTTTGCTTAATTGGTGAATTTCTTCTTCTTTAAATGTCATGTGAACGCAGTCACGGGTAGCAGCTAGTATATATATATATATACTTATAATAAAATCTGAGTGCAGGAGACCGTCAGAAACATGCCGGTGCGAACCACTCTGGTCTGCGAATCGACCGTAGCTAAACGCCATGTTACGCTTAATGAAAAACATATCCTAGCATATGACGGCTAAATGATAATATTTTCTATTTGAAATCATGTTTGTTCAGCAATTTTTCACATAAAACATGTGTATCATATCTATTTATAATGTATTAAGTTCTAAATTAAAATTAAGCTATTATAAACTTAGAAATCAGATCTAAACAGACGATACTCTTGCTTTGAACGCTTCATAAAAAAAAAAAAAAAATAAATAAATACAGGTTAAAGCGGATGCTGGTCTTAAAATATTTGTAATAGTTTATTAAAACCTTTAAATATGTTAACTTTGTTTAAAACCTTCAAAAGCTATTAAGTTCTAAATTTAAGGGCCAAATCATCAACAACAACAACAAGTTCTGGATTAAAAGTAACGGATGACTATCGCCATCTGGTGGAGAAAAATAAAACTTTCGCTCTAATTTATTCAGAATGATTAATCTTTTCCACAATTTCATATTTCCTGTGACATTTGTTTTCTGTCTTATATTACAAAGTAAAAAGTATCCGAATTTGAATATCTTAAATTTTCAAATGAATTTACAATAAAGAATTATTTCGTTGGCACTTTAGCATTATTTAAAGGGAAATTAACTCTTTATGTACTGAATTATGAATTCATGAAATTTTCATCTTTTACAGCATTTTTCGTGAATTTTTTTAAACAAAATTAGAAGATTTACGTAAACATTTAATAAATTTTAGAAGGATTTTAGAATGATTGAAGGATTTAGAAGGTTTCATTGAATTTGAATTTATAGGGATTTTGTGTAATATTTATAACCCCACTCAAGTCTTTTATTTTAAATATTTTTCTTACTATTTTGTAGGAATTAGGAAATCTACAAATATAATATTATTACAATAGAAATATAGAAATATTTCTGAATTGACCCCCCCCCCCCCAAACGACAAGAAAGCTGAAAAGATGCAAAGGCCAAAGAAATCATCCTTTAAAAAATATTTTTGTTTTGTGTAACCGATAATGCTTTTGAAACATCATAAAGTAATGCATCTATAACTCATTCTATATTGTATTACTACTAATTGATGTATTAAATTAATTTTATAACAAGTTATTTTAATGGTACTGATAAGTAGCATCAGTAGATAAAGGATTAAAGGGACAATTTTTTCTGTACCGAAGGCTGCGATCAGCGCCTCTGCAGGCCGTCTTAATTCCCAATGAATTAGGAACTTATGTTTCTTGCTAATACTTTTGCCGTCAACTTTCTGTTGTAATCGTACATTTTTTTTACAATGCATTTCATCAGATTTGAAGACATTGCAAATAAAATTAATATTTATTATCAGTACAACATATTTTAATTATCTTGCAGATAAAATTATGAATTTTAACATAGTTTGTTGCGAAAAAAAAAGAACTAAACAACAAATTTTTAATGTACAGGGAACCTAAACAAGCATTTTCGTCATAGAATGTGTTGCTGGAAATGGCGCGTTTAAGCACTGGTGACTAAATTGTAGTTTACATAATTTCTTTGTTCTAATCATAAAAAATCAAAGGTTAATACTTTTTGATTAACAAAATGTAAGAGGCATTTTTTTTTTCTTTTTTAAGTCAGAAAAATATTTTTTAAACTATTGTTTTGAAGATTTATCATTTACTTTACGTCATTTTTTGTCATAGATTGTGTAGCTGGAAATGGCGCGTTTAAGCGCTGGTGACTAAATTGTAGTTTACATAATTTCTTTGTTCTAATCATAAAAAATCAAAGGATAATACTTTTTGATTAATAAAATGCATGAGGCATCATTTTTTATTATTATTAAAGTCAGAAAAATATTTTTTAAGTATTGTTTTGAAGATTTATCATTCACATTCCGTCATTTTTGACGGGGATTATATACTAGTATATATATATAATATAGATAGTACAAAATATATTTCAGTTATAAGACTTAAAACATTCACTTTTATTTTTTATGAAATTGCGTCATCCGCATCGTCTGAAGAATTCATCCTTTATGATATAGTCTTAAACAACATGATAAGATATTTGTCTTTTTTCCATGCTTTAAATGTGTATTCTTTTATTATTCTAAAATACTTAGTTCATTCGTCTAATCTTATAAAACCCATTAAATTACTTTTTTCATTTTATTCTGAAACTAAATTATTTGTGTTTCGAATGTATTTAATATCATTTATTCTATTTGTTCGATATCCCATAATTCCTTGCCAGCCTCCCGCCATAATTTGTTTGCGTTATAAAACTGACGCTTGACTATATAACTGACTTTATAACTGAAGCCTTTAGATTCATCAAACATTTATTAGATGATCATAAAATGCACCAACTCCCCCAGATACTACCCATGTTCGGGCCGTTGTCACGTCGTAAAATGAAACCACTGGATATTAAATATTAGAACAGCGTGACGAAGATACACTAAACAAACCTCTCTAAGTGACATGGGTTATTTAAGCAAATCAATAATCGTGATATTCTCTGTCTCACAGCCAATGCAACAGGGTAAATACTTGCGAAAAAGACGGGTACGAATGCATTACAAGTGAAAAAACAACCCCGTAAAAATAGCCGGGAGGACGCGCGGAGAGGCAGACTGCGATAAGACTTAGCTTCGGGGGACGGGGGAAAGTACGCGTGACATAGATGATGAACTCTTCAGTCTCGGCGTCAGTTTTATAACGCAAAAAAATGTTGGCGAGAGGTTGGTAAGGAATTATGGGGTATCGACACAAATAGATCAAATGATATTAAATACAATCGAAACTGAAAGAATTTAGTTTCAGAATAAAACGAAAAAAGGGATATAAAGGATAAACGAATAAAACGAAATTTAATGCGTTTTATAACATTAGACGAATGGATTAAGGATTTTAGAATAATAAAATAATACGCATTTAAAGCATGGAGAAAGATAAAGATATTTATGATAGTATTAAAGCTAAGTAAAAATGTAGATATTATAATAATTTAAAATAGTTTATTTAAGATAAAAGGGCGAAAATTTTTATTATACACATATATACTGAGATTTTTAATATTCTGGAAAATATATGGTTTGTTGAATCAAAGAAACTTGTGTATTATGAAAATATATCCAGTTTTACGAGCTGGCGTTTGACATTACGACACATGCGTTACCATGCATCTGTAAACGCGCTAAATGCTATTGCTGGAATCTATCGCAATTATTCTCAAGATAATCCAACTAATCGTGGTGATTATTGACAATGTAGTAACATGAATGTGTAATTGTCATTAAACTTATACTTCTTTCAATAAACGTGTATCAATAACCTACCTGCTAACGATGTGTTTAATCCGCCATATATTTTTATAAAACTCGAATGTATATCAAAATTGATTTTAATTATTTAAAATGAAATAGAAATCTAATAATATTTTAGTCCCATTATCCTACGTAACCCTTTCGGGTCCAGTGTACTATCAATAGTACATGTCTTTTCATCGAGTATTATTTTGTCTTAACAATTACTTTTGTTACTATATACATATACAAAAGATAATATATGACTATTCCTCTCTTATTACGATTTCAATTATGTTTTGACATTTAGTAATAACAATAATAATAAAACTTTGCTTAATTCTCTTTGCACCGTTGGCGATTCCGTTCTTTCATACATATATTTCACTCTTTAAATTTAAAATATAGGTTATTTTTCTGGATGAATCATGTGTGATATAACGCAAAAAACATTAAAAAGTTGTAATATCTGTTAAAACCTGTTGTAATACAATAATTTTTAAGCGTCTCCAAAAAGCCTTCCTTAATCTATTATCATATGAATATGAATTTAATAGCACACAAAATAAGTACATTCGTTAGATTTCGGACACTGAGATGATTTTTAAACTTTCATAAATCTTGGACAGCTACGATTAACATTATTAAAGTAAAATAAATTTTCTTCTCAAAATGGAATAAAAAATCCGACCCGAAAGTAAAAAACAATGTAAAAAACGAAATGTAAAAACATAAGTATAATTAGCCTATTTAAATAATAATAATTATATATATATATATTACAAAATTAATAGTCATCCTATTTCACATTTTGGTGATAGCTACTTTAACTCAGGAAAAAAGTAATGTATCAATCACACTCTAAAATTTAATTTAAAGTAAAAAAAAATAAATAAATAAAATAAAATAAAAAATAAATAAATTATACTTATAATTTTTGTAGTCGCTAAAAAGTACAAATTTACTTTTTTTAATGAATTTAAAATTTTTTTGTGGGATGTTTAGTACCAAAGAATTATACTTCTTCCATATTTATATACAAAAAGTATTGGTTCTTTAAAAAAAAATAACTCTCGGTTTTTTTATTGCTTTTGTTGTTCTGGTGACCAGAATACGTTTGATTATTTCTGAAAAATACGTGACTGTCTGTCCATCACATTTTGGCTGCCTTCAACTAGAGAACTAATTACCATAAATAGAAGAAATTTTTATGTACCGTATTAACGTGACACAATCTGGTTTATATTAGAGATGGGAAAAACAGTTACTTTTGGTTAACAGGTTACATCATTCCACGCTTGCACAGGTAACATGTTTGAACAATCTCTTATTTTTGAAACGTATAATTAATTGATGAGTATACTGTCAACAAAATATACCTAGTTATGATACTTTGCATTTCACGCGTTAGCTGCGTTTTCTGTCACTAAAAACACGTTTTTTCACGTTGAAAATTTATAAGTATCATAACTCAGTAAGTTTTGCCCATAGAAGATTTTTTTTGGCTGTTTTACCTGTTAAAACACAGAGAAATGTTTTCTAAATAAAAGTTATCGGAAATTGTATAACTTATAGAAAATTGTATAAAATTTGTAATTTAATAACTACTTAAAAAATAATTATTTTAATGTAAATTAATTTTTATATGGTGCAGTATAAAATTAAAAACACTTTTGTAACAGGTACTATGCCTCTAAAACTGACAGTTTAGAAATTAACTTTTTGTAAACGATAATAAGAAATATCCTGCGTAAAAATAAATACCGTTTAAAAACAACACGATTTCTTACAAAGAGAAATTTGATCTTCATTTCGTTGGTAGTACAATGACTTGGAGTTTGACTCCCCCGATCTATCAACGCATATTCAAATCTAATCCCACAAAACGCGAAATATTATTTATATGCTTTTAATAAAATGCAATTCATCGAAACAAATTTCGTACGTACAAGTACGTTTTTCAAATTAATTACCATTGTAGTAAAATTAAGTGTTCTCACGATGCTCCCTTCTTTATTTTTTTTCAGTGAAATAAAATTGCAGAAATAATGCTTTCCAGTTATCATTTTCTAACAACGCAATAATGACAATTTAATAATAATAGTAATAAACACTTAATCAAAAAACAAACATTCTGGCGCCAGTCCCACCACCCAAATACCATTATACATAGCAATATCGCTTTTAAATATTCAAATTCAAAGAAACTGCCACCTTTTAACCCATCTAACTACACCGGGCAAAGATTGTCTCCCGTGCGATAAAATAGCTTTTTGTCAACAGCCAATTCCGTAAATCTCTTTAATTCAACCCTTCCAATTCAACACAGATGAAATCATTTCAGATTCCTTCCCATTAAAATTATGACCAAGGATGGCTCACATTATATCATAGCTTTTTAATAACCTACAAGCGTCACCGCGATCCATAATCTTATTTATCTTCTTCACGTACTCCAAGATTTAAAATACATTTTCCCCCATTTCAATTCCAATATTCCAACCATTTGTTTGAATAAATGCGGTTTTCATTATTCTAAAAACTGATTCTAATGTTTTAATATTTGTAACTGTGAGCGTTATAAAACATTAGAAAGAGAAAATAAAATCTGACAAGAATCGAAACGAGATGTTTTTAAAGATCCATACAATACCCATAACGTCAATTGAAAATATCTACTAATATATGTTTGTGAATGCAGTTACATTCTAGGACGGCCAATAGCTTTTGAGAGATTTCATTAGGTGATCTTTGGAGATATCAAACGGACAAATATTTCTCTAATTGTCTCTCTAGTACAGACGAAACTGAATCTTAATGTCTTTGGTATCGTTGACGGACAGTAATGCGTAAAAAGAAATGTCTGGTAGCTTTTCCTTTCACAAAAGAGTGTCTCTGTTTTTTTTTCTCTCTCTCTCTCTCAAAAGCGTTTTAAATGCTGTTGGGGGATTGTTTTCTGTTGTAAAAATTCTTTATCTTAGATTTAGATGCGATTTACAACTTAGAAACCTGTTTTTCGAAAATTTAATTTTTATTACTACATAAATATATATTCCTAAAATAATTTTCAACTTTGCTATTTATTTCTTTTTTTAATGCTTATCATGCGAGGTGTTCCAAAATTAACAGAGACTTTTTGTAACCTGTTACTGAATAGTAAGTTTTAGGTTAACTCTCTAGTTTATACTGTTGCCAACTGGCAACAAATTAAGTTTTCTGTCCTTATCGTAAATTTACCGTTGCCTCTTGATAACTGTATGCTTTACGTATTCATTTGGACCCTATGCTTAGATTTAGTACATAAAAAATACCATAGATGATAATAGTTGTTTATCAGTAACAAATAAAAAGGAACTTTTGAAGCCTTCCATTTCCCTAGCCATAAATGGAATTCTAACACAGATAAAAAATATTTAAAATGCAAAATTTTATTTGAAAAATATATTTTTCAAAAGAATATGTGTTCAAAATAAAAGTGATTTTAAGTAATTTTTAGTAAGTTTTTTTGCAACAAATATTGTATGCATGCGAATATAATGTTTGTTGCCATTTGGGTACACCATGAATTAAGTTCTGCTTTTATTTACATTTTTAGTATTCTGTTCAATGAATTTATTGATTGTTTCATCCTACTTTTTACCTATTTTTTCATCAAAAAATTTGTTCTCATAGAGCCTCATCATATTCAAAATATATTTTAAAGCAAAGATACTAAAAGAAATATTAACAGAAAAAAATTGGGTTGGATTCTCTAGTGAAATTGACATTTCTTAAAATGACAGGGATGACAATCTATATTTTCATTGAAACCTTTTGTTCAAAAATGCTTCAGATACATATGATGAGACAGATTGTAATTTACAAACAGATAAATTAGCTAATGAAATTGACTAGAATTCTGATGCAAACGTTGTGATAGTTAATATTCCATCTACATCAATAAAAAGCAGCCAAGTAAACGTAAACAGAAAAAGTGAAAGCTTCAAACTCTTCAGCCAGATCCTTCTCGGATAAAGATTATTGGAGATGTTTCTCTGCTTGAAAGTGTTTTATTATTAAAAACACCATATAAATATTTTTTGTAATTTTCCACCCAGTACGTTTCGAGCATATCTCTCATCAAACAAGCCTGTATGTTGTTTTAAAACATGTTCAAAAGCCACTCAATATAAGCTCGAAAGATATAAAAAAGAATCTAAGGATTTGTATCTTGAGCAGTGTGGCAAACTTTAAAATCATAAGATTGTTTCGGAACTCTGTCATTGCTGTATCACCAGGTAGTCGCACTATGATCTTGAATACATTTGAAAGTGAACGGTAAACGACAATTTTCCCATCTAAACGATAATACATTGTCTAATGGGATAGATAAGTTATTCAAGTTGAGACCAATAATCGGACCCTGGATGGATATTATAATCCATTCCCATCAAAAACTTTCTCTTTGTAAATAAGTGCGCCTAAGGCTCGTCACCATATGAAGCAGTATATCCCCCCCCCCCCCCCCCCAAAAAAAAACTATCATAAATGTGGTTTTAAAATGTTATTTTTCGCAGGAATATCAAGATTTGCGTACAATTTTGCTATTTATTTCGAAAAAAAAAAAAAAATACAAGCTGTCTCCCAGGTTGACACGACTTGGAGGTTAGCGTTTGAGTCTATGCTAGACTAACTCATCCAGTTGTTGAACCGGTAAATCATGAACTGTATTTTAAAACTTAATAGTTTTCAGCAGTGAACATAATGACACATTTAAAACCAAAAGTAATTTCGTGCCTTGGAATAATAAGAAAAAACAGAACCCCATGCTGCAAAATGCCACCCTACAATTATCCCTAAAATGCCCGAGTTTCCAAAAATCATTTAAAAAATGTTTTTCGGCTTTCTTTTTTTAAATAAATCATGGGAATAATACATTTAAAAAATCATATTTTGTTTTAAGTATGGTTTACGGCTAAAAACCTTTTTGTTACTAATCGGCAACACTGGTGTTTAATTGAAAAAATAATTTCCCTTGATAAAATTCTATAATATTAAACACACAAGAATTTTGAGAACTATGATAACAAATAAATTTTACTTGCCCACTGCAAAACAAAATAGGGTATTTCGCAAGCTTCCAAACAAAACAAAAAGAACAAGTAGCAACAATTGAAAAAATAAATCTATCTTTATTCTTAAACAGCACAAGTCTTGCCATCTGAATGTTGAAAATCGATTTAATAATATTTTCAGAATGTATATTATTGGCAACATTAGGCATTATAGCTTCAATATTATTCTAATGGTATTTATAAGACTAAATTGTGTATGTTGCAGAAAGGCAACACCCGGCATTTAACGATTAATAGAAAAAAGACCAGAGAAATGTCGTAGAATAACACTTAATGCATGGTGTTGCCATTGGCAACCATTTAAAAAAAATCCAAAATACGGAAAAATATAAAAGTGATAATTTTTTTAGTATTTTTCCTTTAATATATGCCCGTTAAGGAATTAAATACATTTTTTAAAAGGAAAAATAAAAAATCCTGCACTAGAGGGTTAATATTACGAATTTTTAGCTCACAGGCTATCAAAGCCTGAGAGCTAATGTGCCCGCCCGTTCTGTATGTATGTATGTATGTATGTATGTATGTATGTATGTACGTATGTACGTAACGCGATAACTCTTGATAGAAACATCCGATTTGCTTCAAAATTTTTTCCTAGGTTCACTGTGATAAGGCGCTTCCCTGATTAGTTTTGGGAGTTCATTGGTTAAGGATAAAGGGGGAAAAACGGGGTTAGTCCACCCCCCCCCCCTCCCTTAATTCAGATAAATGGCTTTTTCATGCAAAATGATTCGATTTGCTCCGAATTTGGTATACCGGTTTATTATGTTAAGGAACTTCCCTGATTAGTTTTGGGAGTTCATTGGTTAAGGGTAAAGGGGAAAAACGGGGTTAGTCCACCCCCCTTAATTCAGATAAATGGGTTTTTCATGCAGAATCATTCAATTTGCTTTGAATTTGGTATACCGATTTATTATGTTAAGGAACTTCCCTGATTAGTTTGGGGGGTTCATTGGTTAAGGATAAAGGGGGACAAGGGGGGTTAGTCCCCCCCTTAATTAAGATAAATGGTTTTTTCATGCAGAATCATTCGATTTGCTCCGAATTTGGTATACCGGTTTATTATGTTAAGGAACTTCCCTGATTAGTTTTGGGAGTTCATTGGTTAAGGATAAAGGGGGGGGACAGGGTTAGTCCACCCCCCTTAATTCAGATAAATGTGTTTTTCGTGCAGAATGATTCGATTTGCTCCGAATTGGGTATACCTGTTTATTAAGTTAAGGAACTTCCCTGATTAGTTTTGGGGTTCATTGGTTAAGGGTAAAGGGGGAAAAGGGAGGTTAGCCCGCCCCTCTTAATTTAGATAAATGGGTTTTTCATGCAGAATGATTCGATTTGCTCTGAAGTTGGTATACCGGTTTATTATGTTAAGGAGCTACCATGATTCGTTTTGGCGATTCATTGGTTAAGGATAAAGGGGGGTTAGTCCACCCCCTTAATTTAGATAAATGTTTTTTTTTTGTTTTTTTTTTTTGCAAGATTATTCGATATGCTGCAAATTTGGTATGCTGGTTTATTATGATAAGGAGATTAGATTTGGAGGTTCACTGGTTAAGTATAAAGGGGGAAACGGGGGCTAATTCCCCTTCACTTATTTTTTTTAGTGGTATTATTCTTTAAAATAAGAGTATAATATACAATTAGTGTGAATAGTCTGTGAGCTCAATGCCATCAGTTTAGCTGGTCACTTTTCTTTTTTATTATCCTGTTATGTGAAATATTGCCCATATCTAGTTCTTATTATACTTTAATGTATATAAATGCACATTTGCTTAGCTTTATCTCGGCATCGATTCGACAGAATCTCACGAAATTTTATATATAGGAGGCGCACATAAAAACAAGCATACTTATTTAATTTTGGTTTACAACACTAACAGAAAATGCACTTGTGCAACAATTTTGCCTATACATTTTAGTAGGCCCTGACTATCGCACGGGCACTCGAGGAACGTGTCATGGGCACAAAATGTGTGAGGGGCTGAGAATTTTTCATCTAAATTTCCATTTACAAAATCATAACTGTGAAAAAATGTGATATTTGAGATATTAATATGATTAAATGACTAAAATATATTTAAATATATGGTTAAAAGCATATATCAGTTAATAATAGAAGAAAATATTTTGTTTTTATTCCTCGAACCGTTTTTCGATTTTTTGGAAAACTTAATTTTTTAAGTTCACAATTTTTGAATAAGTGTGTAACGTGTAAAAAAAAAGTATTATAAAAAAGTATTATCAGTAAACCAACCAATGTAAGGCGATACGAACAATTTAAAGTGCCCTGGGCACAAAAACATGCTACACGAGCACTGAATTTTAGTTGTACCTTCAACAGGGGCTACTTTGGGCCACTTTTTCCTGATTTCACCCAAATTTCCATCAATAAAAAATATTATATATGATTTTTCAACGTCGAAATGGAGTTCTATGGTTTTAAAAAGTTAATTTCTTTATTTTTTGTTTTTTAACTATTTTTTAAAGTTTTGGAAAGTAGCCTTGCTTGGGGCTTCTTTGGCCCATTCATATATGTTCATATAAAATGAATAAAATTCATATGTTGGAATATTGAAATCAATTAGCAATTGATTACAATAGGATCTGCTAATGAATTAACACTGCAAACTTGATAATCAAATGTTTTTTTTAAACATTTAAACACATTAAACCAAATGTTAATATTAAGGGCGCGAGAAACAGTTTTCATCATGACATTCTCAGCAATTGGAACAAAAATAATTGCCGTAACATTTGAAAAAAAAAAATGTTACTTAATACATTTATAAGAGATTTGTTTGTATAAAAAGTATTTCTGAATAACTGGGACTACTTCCGGACAAAAAAGGTCCGGGTACAAAGTAGCCCCGAAAAACTAGTTTTCAGGAAAACTAGATTTATGAAAACGTAAACATTTTCTGTCAAAATAAAAAGTCAAAGGACAAATTATGATCACACATGGGTTGCAGGTTACTGAAGATAATATTTTGACACTTACCTTATTTGTATCTCTTATCTAGATTGTTTCACTATAAAAATTTTGAGTAGTTAAAATCTACACACGAAAACAGTTATTTATAAACACATCCAGTGTTGCCTCTAAAAATTTTTTTAATTACCACCAGACTATTTACATACCCTATAGTAGTGTCTAAAATAATTTTCAAGGGCATAAACTCCGAATTATCTTTTATTGTTTGCTCAATACAAAGAATGAAACCTTTTTTTTTTATGGGATGGACCAAAGTAACCCCGCTAGGTATTGACGGTATATCAGTTTATAATGGATAAAAATGAATAAAGTTTTATATTTGAGATTTTTCTTTAACAATAAATGTGTTGTTAAAATTTTGATTTAATACCCAGACAGGTAAGATATTCTATTACATTTTATTTTTCGCTTGTAACTGTAACTCCATGAGAAGTCCCAATGAATTTAGCATATTGCATGTTGATGTGCAACTGCGCTATACAAATTAATGTTGTAAAAATATAAAGAAAAATGTTTTAGGTGACCACAGTATACCAGTTAAAATGTGAATTCATGAAATTATTTCTTTACTGAACACGTGAGTCTGACAAAATAAAAGTCTAACAGGATATAGAGCCTGTCAGTTAACTTATTATTCGAAGAACCTGGAAAAAAATGTCTTTCCAAATTTATAGTATTATGCAACGGGTGATTTGACCATTGAAATATTCTGTAAGCGCAAAACCCAACCTCAGTGACATGATTTAATAAGTTAAAGAATGTCTTAAAAATATGTATCAGGCACATATTCCAAAACATAAATTTCCTTTTATACAATATGAAATGAGGCATCCAAATAATAAATAATAATAATAATAATAATAATAATAATAAAGCAGTAAAATTCCCTTTTCTAAGCAAATTTTGTCCATAAACCCAATACATTCGAATTCTTTTGCGCAATCCTGTATATGATATATAGAAATTATACATACGACGTAATACATCAATAAGTTGCAAATTGCACATCAAACGTGGCAAATGAGGGGCTTTCGTACTATAACTAGTTTTATAAATATTTCTGGACCGCATATTGTACTGAATGTCTATTTTAGTGCACCTCTTAAGTACATATCATTTTCATTCTGTTCGAAAGGCTGTAGCATCAATGAATTGCACTTGAAATATTTTTCCCCATTGGCCGTAATATAACACAGAACTTTTGATTAATTAAACTGTAGATCCAATTTTCATAAAATTTGAAATGAGTCGACAAAATTTTTCAAAAAATTATATATTTAAAATTTCAAACCATTCGATTGGGTAGTTTTTGCTCTGTTATATGCGAACGGACGTACAGACAGAAGGCCCGAACGATGACTATAGGTGCTACGTATTTATATAATTACGAACGTAACTAAAAGTGAATGTGGTTTCAAAATGCATAGCACAGCTGATCACGCACTTCTTGCAATTATCTCCTACAGACTCTTTGACTTATTTTGCATGTCTCTGGATATGAATGATAAAAATTACACCCTCATTATTTACGACATCATGTTTTAGGGCACCTCAGTGTCGATACAAATTGAGTTATTTTCAAGTAGTTAAAATTCATCGAAGTACTGTGTCAAAAAATTTCCCGCATATAATCGATTTATTATGTGTGTATCTATAAAAGAGATGTAAATGCTACATACTAAATATTTCATAGCATGTATGCTATAGTCGAATGCAGTGATGCATATCACGTCCATAATTTTTTTAAACATAGTGAAATGTTTAAAATGCACCGCAAACAATTTTTCCTCATTGATCATAATGCAACGTAATTATTTTGTCTGTCACTATAAACAAACTACAAATGCGACACACATCATTTCCGGTAGCACACATGATGGAGTAAACATTAACGGGAGTTTGGGTGATGGAAAAGGCAGTTGACACTCAGATAGATCTACAGTCAGACATATCAAATTCTCAGACATTTTTAAACTATTTGGAAAAGTGTTAATAAGTCAATATCCGAATTTGATCTTTTATAAAGATTTGTAACTTGTGTAAAGATCAGACACCAGTATTACGTAAAGTAATAGAATAGAAGATGAAAACTGTGTCAAATATACTTTCGGCACCCGTTGCATTAACAGAAGTAGGGGTGAATTTAATTACTACCATACTTAGACAATAGTCTCGGGTTGAAAGACCAAATTTCGTTGATTTATTTAACCACTAGATCCTTGCATATGACAAGGAATCAAGTTGTTCCACATGCACAGATATGTATATGTCTATGCCTATATGTGCATGTGTATATTCATTAAATATATATCTCTATATTCTTAAAGGCAGACTAAAAAATGCAACAATATTAAACATTAACGCTATATTATTAGATTCCTCTTATTTATAATTTTTGCACAAAAAGTATATTAGATTTATCTTTAGTTTATATTAAATAATATTTAATTTAATTCTGACATTTAACAATATTTCAGGTATATAAACTGTGGAACACAAAAAAGAAAGATTTCTGGTGGATAATAATAAACATAATTTGCTTCTTAAATATCACATATTTAGTGGCATTAAATATTTTTGGGTAATTCTAAAGCTATCTTATTTGTCAATACATATGCAATTATAAAAGAGTTTAGAAATTTTTCCAAACAACGATGTTGATTCCATTAAGGTAATGATAAAGCTTGCATTCATATTTTGTTGCACACAACTGATGATACTTTAGTTCATGACATATTTTTATTAAACAAAATAAGTATCTTAGATTCTTTGAAATGAAAATAAATGATTAAGTAATGAAAATTCAAAATTTCTTCTTTAAAATGTTTTATAGAAATAGTAAAATACGTTTTTCTAATATAGTAAAACTTAATGCTATTTTCTAATCCAATAACGGAATTACAAAATATATTTCTGTATCAGAAATATATTAAGTTTCCTAGAAGATTAATTTCTTAAATTAAGAAAGTTTAATATACTTTCCTCTCAAAAGCCTTTCTACATTTGTTTTTCTTTGTTATGTTTCAGATTTAGTATCCTGAAAAGAATACTTTAATTTTATTATAAATCTTTCGTTATTTGATCCTCTTGAGTTAAAAAAAAATATATATTTGTTTAGAAAAGAAAATTTACTTTTGACATTTTCTACGAAATGTCCTACTTTATTGTTGTATTTATTGAGAGTCTGTGTCATATTAATATTTTACACAAGTGTTTTTAAAAACGAAATATGTATAAAAATATACTCCTTTTAATTCAGAAATATGTGACTTCAAATTTATTATTTATGCTTTTATTTGGTTCGTTAAAAAAACTATTTTTTTATACACATTTTGTGGAATATTCTGTTGAGAATTATAACGCATTATGTTCTCGTATTATAATCATAAAGTATTTATCAGAATAACAAGTTTTATCTAATGATGAACTATAAGGAGAGGAGGAAATTTTTTCTTGACAACAGGATTTCTTATTGCATACGACCGGAGAAAACAAAAAATCTTGAGCCAAAAAAAACCCCTCATGCTTGTAATGATTGTTTGCATGAGCTTTGTGGATTCCACATTTTCCTCTCATACAGGTATTTACTGAATTACTCATGGTTAAAACTAATGCATGTAACCAAATAAAATGAACATGATTTAGAAGAAGTGTGCGGGTAAACTCATACAAAAATACATTCAGACAGTGCTGCCTAATAGACGAAAGTCAATTTCCACAAATTTCTGAAATTTTCCCAAAATGAGTATTCAGTCGTACATATGCTTCGCATTTTTGGCCATAAGTTTTATCGTCTGCGTTTGTTTATACGAGTTCTTAGAATGTTTTGTTGTGAAAGAGGTAGCCACGAGCGGCTTATCTTGTATTAGTATTTAATAAAAACAGTGTACTGCGGTTTTTTTATTTTGAGTATTAGTGAATCTTTAATATGAGCTATCATAACAGTCCGTCGAGCCGGAGAAGCAGCCTGGTATAAAATCCAACGAGCTTCAAAAATCAGTCCAGTTTAAGTGTAGTGAAATGCCGACATAAACGATAAGTGCTAAGAGTTCTGTGCTACGAAATTCGTCAAAAGCTTATTCGAAAAGTAAGTGAATATGATTTTCTTATTTTTACTGTTATATACAATGAGAGTTTTTCTCAAAAAAGGCTCCAACTCAGTTTCTACTCAAAAAAGTAAATTTTCAATTTTCAATTTACCACTATAAAAAATGTTTAACTAATTTAAAATATTTTTTTCCCCAAATGAAGGCCTTAAAAAAATCCCCATTTACAAAAATAAACATTTAAAAAGCAGTAAACCAACGTTTAAAATGCACAAATAATGCGTGAAAAGCAGCAAACAGCCGTTTCGAATCTACAGCGAGATTCTTTTTCAGTGCAAGATAGGGAAAAATGAACAGCGTGCTAGAAAAAGCAAGGCTGAACAAAATGATAGACAGAGACGCGCTCTCTTATATACCCTATGCGGGTAGCGAAAGCGCCAGAAACAACCAATGAGAGCGAAGCAGTGGAAACGACTGGGTGGACAAGTAGCGACATCTACCGGAGAAGGAGAGAAAAAGAAACCCAAAAAGAGGAAATTAAATTAATGCTTTCCAAATACATGGAAAATCTGGAGTACTAGATAAGTCATTGACTAAAAAGTCAGAATTTTTAATGAAGTGGTAAGCTTCTCAAAAATCTACATCAAGGTTAGAAGAACATTTTTGGATAATGGTGGCTGAGGAAAAATCGAACCTATGTTGAGAAGACCAAGAATGTTGAGCAATAGAAGAACGTTTGAGTTCCTGATTTTTAACATAAACTTCATGCTCTTTTAAACGAAATCTAACAGCACGTTTAGTCTGGCCAATATAAGAAAGGCCACACTGGGAAGAGATTTGGTAAATACCCCAGTTATCTAGGCGATCAACGGGGTGTTTGAGATTTGAAAAAGTGATTTTATTAACAGGAGAAAAATAACATTAAAATAAAACCTTCTTAAAATTTTAGCAACTTGCTGACTGGTTTTTGGAAAAAATGGTAACACAACTGAAGTATTAGAGTTTTAATTAGAATGCTTTTCAGAATGGACAGGTTTCGTCAATTTTTTATAAATAGAATCAATAATATTAGAGGAATAACCACGATCAATAGCAATAGCTTTGAGGTAATTAAGTTCAGCACTGTGTAACTGAGGAGTGGAACAAATATTGGTAGCCCGAAAAACAAAAGTATTGAAAGAAGCGAATTTCTGGTTAGGGGGATGATTAGAATGTCTGTGAGGTGGGAGACTGACAGCAAAAGGTTTACGAAAGACGGTAGTCTGAAAGACATTTTCACAACGAATAACAAGGACATCGAGGAAAGAAAGACAGTTACTGGTCTCAATTTACAGAGGTCAATTGATTGCAGGGATCAATGGAATTCATAATAGAGAGAATATGATTAATATCCGAATTTATTTCAACCAGGACATAAACATCATCATTATAACGAACATATAACGGAAATTTTAAAATTTCAAAAAGTTTGACCTCAAAATAGTGCATATAAATATCGCATAAAATTGGAATAAGATGATTACCCATAGCCAAACCATCAATCATGTGGAAGAAATTATCATTGGAAACAAACGATTTTTGCGACAAGCAAGCGCGAGTGAGAAGGATAAGTTCCTCGATTTCAAAATAAGAGAAATGGAATTCACAAAGCCTCTTCTTGAGGCAATCTAAAGCCCCCTCAACTGGAACGTTTGTAAATAATGATTTAACATCAAAAGAAACCATCATGTGACCTCGCGCCTTAAAATTATGAAGTTTTTTAACAAAATCAAAAGAATTTTTAACAGTGAAACAGTTACTGCTCAAAAGTGGGAAAAAACAGAAACTAAATATTTGGCAAGCTTATAAGAAGCTGTACCGATACTAGAGACAATAGGTCTGAAAGGAATGTCAGGTTTATGGACCTTAGGTAAAGCATAAAACCTAGCACATTGCGCAATAGATGGAATAAGAGACTTCTTAAAGTTAGCAGGAATAATGGAAGAAGAGTTGATGGCAGACTTAATAGAGTTAATTTCACTAGTGGAAGCTTGCCAAAAATTTTGTTTCTGTTTTTTCCCCACTTTTGAGCAGTAACTGTTTCACTGTTAAGAATTCTTTTGATTTTGTTAAAAAACTTCATAATTTTAAGCCGCAGGGTCACATGATGGTTTCTTTTGATGTTGAATCATTATTTACAAACGTTCCGGTTGAGGGGGGCTTTAGATTGCCTCAAGAAGAGGATTTGTGGATTCCATTTCTCTTATTTTGAAATTGAGGAACTTATCCTTCTCACTCGCGCTTGCTTGTCGCAAAATACTTTTGTTTTCAGTGGTAATTTCTTCCGCATGATTGATGGTTTGGATATGGGTAATCCTCTTACTCCAATTTTATGCGATATTTATATGCACTATTTTGAGGTCAACATTTTTGAAATTTTAAAATTTCCGTTATATGTTCGTTATGTTGATGATGTTTATGTCCTGGTTGAAATAAATTCGGATATTAATCATATGCTCTCTATTATGAATTCCATTGATCCCTGCATTCAATTTACCTCTGAAATTGAGACCAACAACTGTCTTTCTTTCCTCGATGTCCTTGTTATTCGTTGTGAAAATGGCTTTCAGACTACCGTCTTTCGTAAACCTTTTGCTGTCAGTCTCTCACCTCACAGGCATTCTTCTCATCCCCCTAACCAGAAATTCGCTGCTTTCAATATTTTGTTTTTCGGGCTACCAATATTTGTTCCACTCCTCAGTTACTTAGTGCTGAACTTAATTACCTCAAAGCTATCGCTGTTGATCGTGGTTATTCCTCTGATATTATCGATTCTATTTATAAGAAATTGACGAAACCCGTCCATTCTGAAAAGCAGTCTAATTCCAACTCTAATACTACAGTTGTGTTACCATTTTTTCCTAAAATCAGTCTGCAAGTTGCTAAAATCTTAAGAAGGTTTGATTTTAATGTTATTTTTTCTCCTGTTAATAAAATTACTTTTTCAAATCTCAAACACCCCGTTGATCGCCTAGATAACTGGGGTATTTACCAAATCTCTTGCCAGCGTGGCATTTCTTATATTGGCCAGAATAAACGTGCCCTTAGATTTCGTTTAGAGCATGAAGGTTATGTTAAAAATCAGGAGATCAAACGTTCTTCTATTGCTCAACATTCTTGGTCTTCTCAACATAGGTTCGATTTTCCCTCAGCCACCATTATCCAAAAATGTTCTTCTAACCTTGATGTAGATTTTTGGGAAGCTTTCCACATCATTAAAAATTCTCACTCTTTAGTCAATGACTTACCTAGTACTCCAGATTTTCCAAGTATTTGGAAAGCTTTAATTTAATTTCCTCTTTTTTGGTTACTTTTTCTCTCCTTCTCCGGATTTGACTACTTTTCCCCCCAGTCGTTTCCACTGCTTATCTCTCATTAGTTGTTTCTGGCGCTTTCGCTACCCGCATAGTGTATATAAGGCAGCGCGTCTCTGTCTATCATTTTGCTCAGCCTTGCTTTTTCTAGCACGCTGTTCTTTTTTCCCTATCTTGCACTGAAGAAGAATCTCGCTGTAGATTCGAAACAGCTGTTCGCTGCTTTTCACGCATTATTTGTGCATTTTAAACGTTGGTTTACTGCTTTTTAATATTCCTGCACAAAGGCTTTAATTGCTATTTTTAATAAACATTTCAAGTCAAAAATATGTGCATGTACATTCGCAGTTAAACGAAGAGGATAGGAGACGCATTTTATATCGATAAGTTCGCTTATGCTTGTTTTTAAATTGTTCCCAATCGTTGGTGCTGGCATATCATTGCGTTAGTTCCATCTACGCGTATGCCAATACGTTTTTCGAGATTTAGATAATCTCTAATCACTTAGAATTTGAATGAATCTGAGGTGGTGTTGGCAGTGTCGAATTCAGACATGGGGGTCACTCTTCTCCGTGTGGTACACGGAGAGTTCCGGAGGATGGGGAGGAATTGCACTTTTTGAACATTGAAAACAAAAAATCTTAAATTTTCAGAGGAGAAATCTCATTCCTCCGGCGGGAAATGTCCATCTCCGCCACCCCCCCCCCCCCCCCCCCCCGAATTCAATACTGGATGTTTGAGTCATCTGCTTCTATCTGACTTAACCACTAAAACGTTGTTTTCATTTTTTTCGTCCATCCCTACTGAAGTACCTAATCGTAATCCAAAGCACCTTTGTTCTATGAATCACTTTGTCAGTAATAAAAGAAAAATAGCTGTTTTCCACATGTTTAATTAAATATTTTACAAAAGCACAGCAAAAAATGCTTCATACATCCTGAAGATCTAGTAGTGCGAAGGCTTACGTCACTTAAAACCTCAGAGTTTTTATTAAAACATATTATAAGGAGAACTAGACGGTCTGCTGCCTTCATTGAGCAATGCTCAGTTATAAACATAGCAATGTGGTTGTATTATGCAATAGCATGTCTTGCAAAATTCTCTGCAGTCTTTCCATGAAGCAGAAATGAAACAGACTTAAAGAAAAAAAGTTATAAAATTGCTTTTATTTTTGTTTTAGAAATCTATACTAATACAACAAATGTGTATATGTGTTTGTGTGCTTGTCCGCGATGGCTAGGAAAATCTGCAGCATTGGTGGAGATAGTCCAGTGAGCACGTATCTTGATGCGCCTGTGATACATGTAAAGTTTAATGTTGTAAACGATCAGCACGACTACGCGAATAATGATTGATATCTCCGATTTCTGTATTTTATTTTCGTTTTTTAAATTAAAATTGAGTTCGAGACATATTCAGCGTTGTCTAATGGCTAAAAGTAAGCTTTACGTGAAATGGTGAAAGAATTCCCCAAGTTTTTTTCGCAATAATGTTGACTGTCCCCAAACATTTCCCACGAAGTACTTGTGCCTAAAAAATTCCCCTGGAGGTTGAAAATTCTCAATCAGGCAACACTGCGTTCTAGTAAAATAAATCGAAATAACTTTTTATGTAATTTTCCTAGTAACTGTCATTTAGTTTTTAGAAAGAAATAAATCTTGAATTTATAAAACAAGCAATATTTATAAAATTTTGTTATACTTGTTTGCATTTATAGTCACTGGAAACTAATCAATATTCTTATTAAAGAAAGTATTTAACTGATTCATCATGAATAATCCTAATTTATTACCGCAAATTCCATTATTTTTCTTAATTCTTTATTTCTAGGAGTAAGCATATATTTTTTAAATATTTCGAAAATGCATCAATGGCTAGAGCATATATTTTTCGACTACGAAATTTGCATTTTATTGAGAAACTCATGCCAGAAATTTTACATAATACATAATATTTTATTTAATGACGGAGCCTAACAATACTTAAGGGGGCTGGTCACTCACGATCGGAATTCTCTTCCATAATGTTAAGTCTGTGGACTTTTGATGCATTCGTATATTTAAAATATCTTCTCGGGAAATTAATATTTTTAACATCTATTTTTCTGTATACTCTTCTTAAAGGATGTCTCTTTTTTCTTAGTTTTCAAAATATTTCTAAAATCTATGCAGAATTTAATATTTTATGTGTTAAAAGCGGACAAACTATGAGTAAAAATTTATCACTTCATATAAAATTAAGTCTATACTTTAGAAATATTTTGAGAACTAAGAAAAAATGAAACATCTTTTAGGAAGTGTACACAAAAAATAGAAGTTAAAAATATTAATTTCCTGAGGAGAGATTTTAAATATACGAATTCATCAAATGCCCATAGAGTTTACGTTAGTGATGGGAAATCGAAAGCTGAGTGACCAGCCCCTTAACAGTGTAACGCTCTAGAAAGGCATCCGAGATGACATCCAATTTACGCCCAGTATTGAGTCGATGGGAAAGATAATGTCTAACTGTAGTTTATGAACTACATTAATAATTTATGGAAGTTTAGGATTAATACTATATTAAAAAATGTGGTTTGTCTTTAATTTATCCTTTAGTTATGTGTTACAGTTTTTTTTTTATGTATGAGAGTAACATTATTTCAAATCATATGATTTTATATTTA
Organism: Maratus speciosus; assembly: GCA_963932465.1. NCBI lineage: Eukaryota > Metazoa > Arthropoda > Arachnida > Araneae > Salticidae > Maratus > Maratus speciosus. The sequence goes on along the minus strand of OZ010791.1, from coordinate 371,807,116 downwards.
TGTCTGTCTATTGATAAGTATTTATTTAAATAAAAATAAAAGTATTATAGTAATAAAAGTATATGTAATAAAAGTACATTAAAATGTGTTTTGTTTGAAATATGAAAAACTTAATGATTAAATGTTTCTTAATTTTTATGAGAACTTCTAATGCGTCTAATATGCATAAATAATTCAAAAGTGATTGAACTGAAAGGGAAAAAATATACTCATTTGCACTTATGCGTGATTTTAACGTTTTAAGTAATTTGAAAGCATTTATAAATAAATTATTACGTTTAAAAATCTATGTATATAAAACTTTAATGACTACATCAAAGGCAGTCCATATTCATATTCAATTAAGAGTAATTATGTTTAACCTCAACATTTCATGGCTGATAATTTTCGTGGTTTTGAATTTTTTATCATACTTATGCGATATTCGTGAAAATGTCAAAGCTAAATTTATAAATGTTCTTTTATTCCATTAGCGTCAATTTCAATTAGTTTTGAAAATATTTTAAGTATTCATTAGCTGTCGGATTACGTGATACTTTTTTATTAATCCCATGCATAAAGTAAACTAAAATTACGTAATATTAGACAAGCCGTTTACTAGATTTGAATTCAGATAATTGTACGCACTTTGGGTGAACTTATGGGTTATACAAAATAAAAGTTTGTGTTTTATAAGAAAGTCTAATAGGTGACAGAAAAATAAGAATATGATCTGATAATTATATATTTTGTGAAATCTTTTTAATTAAACATAAAATAAAGTGCTGCTGAAAAATGTTGCTGTTTCTTCTTATGTTGCATATTTAAATTTTGTTTTTAATATCTGTTCTTGACTAGAATAATAGGACTGGAAACTAGAGAATAACAGGTGTAGATTATAAAACAAATTTTTAGACTGATTTTAAGCTGCACATTATTTATTTTTATGCATAATAAAGTAGTGAATTATGGAGAATGTATTATGAAAAAAATAAACAAAAAAATTAATAAAAACAGATTGTGCGTCTTTTTTAATGAAAAACAATGGTGAAATTCCGAAAAGTTCAAAAATACACGTGTAGGAAAGTGGTTGCTCTAAACAATTGATATTTTATTAATGACTTCGTAGTCGTATGGGAACATAAGCTTTTATAAAATTTGGGATTATAATATATATATATATATATATTATAATATATATATATATATACCATACTTTACATATGTAGATCGTTGAGTCGAACATCTAAAAAAAGGGTATATCTAAAAGCTATTATTGATTTCATCAAATGTATATAAATAGCATATCAACTGAATCTCATGCCACTAAATACTATGTTTGGTAATTTCTGTTACATAAACATGTAATATATTGTTTTATTTCAAATTCATATTATATATATATTACATCTTGCAATATGCTGCTGCTTTGTGCAAATTTATATATAATTTGTTGATAAAAATTTTCATTCTATTTTCCATTTTATATTTATACTTATAGCCCAAAGTTCGCATATTATACAGGGTGCTCGCTCATAAAAAAGTCCCCGTTTCAATGGTATATTAAAACACTTTAATTTAGACTATTTACAACAAAACATACATGAAATTGCAGACAAATTAACCTAGTTTTTCTTACAAATGTTCAATAGGTGCACCATTAGTTATACAGCACCCATCTAACTTAACGTCCAGTTTTTCTCACATTTCCCACTCTTCAGTTAATAAGTGCGGAATAATGGAAGTAATAGCCTCTTAAATTGTGTGTCGCAACTCTGGCAAATCATTAGGTAGATGTGGAACGTAGACACCATCTTTTTAAAAGCCCCCCATCAAAAATAAATAAATAAATAAAGCATGGCTCTAACGGCTTTTAAAATTTCAACTCAGCAATAACGCTTTATGCTCAGGAGTCACTATTTTGCATATGTGATACTGAAAGCGAGTAAATAAGATAGCAGTCCTCGCGCATGCGCTTATCTAAAACTGTTTGAGTTAATCATTATTTGTGATCTTGAACCAACACTCTACAACGCTTAAAGTTGATACTATTAAAATGCACAGCTGGTACATTCTTTTATGGAAACCCTATATATGTATTTTCACTTTTGTTTCAAATACGAGATGAAAATAGCTGTTTTGCATATATTATTACACATTTATATATATATATATATATATATAGTATTAATTTATTCCTTTTCTTTATTTTATTTTGTATTCACTCAGTACTTATTAAGTTTATTCCTATTTTTTTCATTCTAGTTTAACTAAAAGTTAATTTAAGTCTTTTCTCGATTTCTTCAATCATTTTCATTCATTTATTTATTTTTTTTTGGCTTAAGATGGCAACTCTAAACATTATTGTTATTAATCCAGTTCCAATTTACATTTTTCCTTTCTCACACCAGATGACAGCACAATTATGGGTTTCACTCAGATGCTCAACTGTAGATCACATGTTAAAATAGTCTTAACTTTGTTTTCCCTGATATGCAGTAGTTTTGACTCTTAGTACGTCATTCAGGTATTGTGCTCTAATAATTTTTAATATCCTGTATGAGGTGTATCTTTATTTGGATTCCTTAGCTTTTTATTATCTATTTTCTGTAATGTTTGCGTTATAAGGAGCTAAATTTTGACATTTTAGGCTTAATGCCGACAAAACTGGATGAAATAACGCATCTTCTATGAATGAACTCAAAAGATCCTCTGATGATTCTGTGAGTCATTCATAGTTTCTTAAATTACATACTGGTTTCATATGTTCATTTCTAAATCATCTTTAGAACTTTATCAATTTCTTCATATATTTGTGATTTCAAATTTATTATATATATATATATATATATATATATATATATATATATATATATATACTAGAAAAATAGCCCGTCAAGAATGACGGAAGATAAGATATCAAGATATAAATCGTTTTCTCTATTTAGCCAAGGCCCTTATTCTGGAAAAGTATCGATAATTTAATTTCTGTGTTCTGCTATACAGGGTGTCCGGTCTCAACGGTGTCCAATGGCTAATTCCTAAACCGTTAGTCATAGACATATAGTTCCAATTACAAAAATGTTTTAAATCAGGTAAAGAAATATTTTAAAAGCGATTTGGGTCAATAAAAAAATTTCTTTAAAAATTAGGAAATTTAAATTTTTATACGGTCCCCCGGTCCTATAAGTTATATTTAGTGAGATTTTCCTTTTACACTGACAAGTAATACAAAAAAAGTCCCGTTATTCTACGATTAAAATTGACCGAGTAATAGCTGTTTAAAGTTGGAGCATATTTTTTGCTGCAAATTGGGGGTCATTCACAAATTTAGTCGAAATATAATTTCGTCAGATATAAAAAATGTTTGGGAGTAAAATTAACATTGCAATATAAATTTGAAATCTTTAATCATTCTGGCATATTAATGGAAAATATACAATTTGTAATAAACATTTAAGAAGAAAGAAAAAACAGAATTTTTGCTAAATAAAATGATTCTAAATTAACAGCCTCAATTCTTTACAAAATGGTACGTAATTTAAAATATTATTAGATTGCACAAGCCTGCAAAAGTTGGGTTATGTCATGTTTTTAGCTTTTTATAATTCATTCTTATATATTCTATACCGCTGAATCCGAAATTGACCTTCATTTTTAACTATCATATCAGGATTTTTCGCAAATTGCAAATTTCAAAGTTAAGAAGTTCAATGTTAAAATTGAATTTCCTCCCCCATCTCATCGGACCACTCAGCTGTTTAGCTGTAAGAATCCCAGGATATGCAAAAATATCGAATAAATTTTTTAATAAAATAAAATAAAATAAAAAATGTTTTACATATGTTTTATAGTATGAGATTTTTGCTATACTTTAACTTACACATTTGCGATTTGCAAAAAAATTTTAACTTGATGGTTAAAAATGAAGGTCATTTTCAGATTCAGTGCTAAAAAGTGCGTAAAAATGAATTATCAAAAGTTAAAAAACACAACCATCTCCTCTACTTTATAGTATTCGATTTTTGTTATTCTTTTAATTTGAAAATTTATGATTTGCGAACTATCCTGACATGATGGTTAAAAATTAAGATAATTTTCGGATTCAGTGCTAAAAAATACATAAAAGTTAAAAAACCCAACAATCGCAGTCTTGTATTATCTAATCTAAAACTTTTTTCTCAAACTCCTTGGCAGAAATCTATCCGAAATATTTTGTGTTATCCTGTAAAATAAGTATAAATGGTAACCACCGAAAATCTTAATAATATTAGATTTTTATCGGATTTGCGCCAGTATGCAAAATGCAATCTCGATCGGATATTTAAAAGTGGGTTAAAGTTCGAGTACAAATTTTGAACTGGAAAAACATGCATACGATTGTTGAAGTAACATAAAAACTTATAAAAAACAAAATTTTTGTTAAAAGAAATCATAAGAGAAACAGTCTCAAATCCTGACAAAATAAAACATATGTTATTTTAGCTAATTTGAGACTTAATCATATTATTTGTAGGATTTTTTTTTTCAAAGCGCAGATACACATGAAGTAAGATCTTCGAATACTTTAAACACTTGGTATATGATCCCTCAAAGCCAAGCCGAACTCATTTGTTTTCAGAGTAGAAAAGTGGCATAAGTCATGCATTTTTAAAGTTTCATAACTCGCTCAATTTTAGCGTTATATGAATGGGACTTTTTTTGTCTTACTTATCAGTGTAATAGGAAAAAAATACTAAATATAACTTATAGGACCGGGGGACCGTATAAAAATTTAAATTTCGTAATTTTTTAAGAAATGTTTTTATTGACCCAAATCGCTTTTAAAATGTTTCTTTACCTGATTTAAAACATTTTTGTAATTGGAACTATATGCCTATGACTAACGGTTTAGGAATTAGCCATTGGACACCGTTGAGACCGGACACCCTGTATAAAGCACATTAAAATCAGGCAGTTAGGAGCTCATATAGTACAGCGCCATCTAGTGGCGGTTATTTTATTAGTAGCGTCGAATTAAAGATGTAAAAACGTACATTTTCGTGCATTACACTTTAAACTCTGACCCATAGATTTCGAAAAAACTTAAACGCACGGAGTTACAATTAAATTTCGGTGAGCTCGATTATGAAAAATTTGTGGGTTTCAATGGAAATTTCGCCAAATTAGCCAGCTATCGCCAAGTTGGCGTCATATATGGTAATTTATTTGTGTCGCCAAATTTGGCGATATCTTGCCAAGTTGGTCAAAATTTGGCTGTATTGTGGTAACTTATTGTGGCAGCTATTAGTACTTTTCAACAATTACTCACTGTTGAAGCTCATACCGATTTCTCCATAGGAATCCTAACATGACCGCATTGAATGAGGTGGTCCAACCGGAATTGTGAGGGACACACAGAGACTTTGATTTTATATAAATAGACATATACTCTTAATTTTTTTAATTTAAATTATATATATATATATATATTGTAAAATCAACCTTTAGATTTATTTAAAATATTATCAAGTAAACTCTATAACAGTAAATAACAGATTCTGTCATTTGTGTTTTACGAACTTGTAAGTTACTTTTTTCATTTCAAGAGTATATATTAAAAGTGCATGACAAATTGAAGATACATTACTGAACGTTAGGCGTCAACTCCTATAGAATCATGTTTGCTACCAGTATAATGTGTCTCACTGGTCGAAATCGGATGTTAAAAAACGTACACAGCTTCTTGGTTTAGATAAAGGTGATGAATCGAAATTCTTTTGGGGAAAGTTTCACCAATAAGCAGTCACTTTTTCGAGTACGATTATTTTTTGTATAATTTCAATTCATAATAAACGGGAACTGATATGAGTTACATTTATATCCATTAGTAACAAACCATTCAATAGCATACGTAACAGCACTTCAATACATCTATCATACACTAATGCAATATCTTATGGGTCGATTTTTTATAATGGGAGATTTAGTGTCGTCGGCATATTTTTCGTGTTTTATTTATGTTTAAAGATTTAAAAATGCCTCTAAAAATTAAAATTTAGCAGTTTATTTAAATTTTTGAAACAAAAAATCTGAAAGCTAACAATTTTAGCATAGTTTTTAAACGTAGAAGTGATAAATTGTCAATCGGATGACGTGTCGCCGTACGGAAAAGTGATCTTCATACAGCTGTATTAAATATTACCACAGTGTTTACATTTTCAAAATCCTAAAATATTATTTCTATCAACTCTTTTGAACCCACCTTTTATGTTCTTTGCAATTGTTTAACACTTCTTTTTTTTTAATGTCCGATTTCAAGACGTCGCCAAATTTTCTGTCAATAGGATGACACTTTATTTCGATTCCTACATTAATCAAAATATGGCGCCATCAGCACTATCGCATTCAGTTTACCATCAATCCTTATTATTTTTTACCGGTATATGTGAAAATAATTTCAAAGTTTTGTTTATTTTACTTCAAAGTGAGATGAAGTAAATTATATCGTATTCGTTCAACCTACCACTGTCAATAGGATGACGGCTTTACAATATTTACGGTCTGATTTGGTAAGTAATTTAACTATTTAGTTGTTTAAGCCTGCTGACTTCTTAGAATATTTCGTTTTAAAATCTTCCTCCATACGCTAATCGGAACGTAAAGGCTCTTTGTTTACAATTTGTCAATCGGACGACGCTCAACGGGATGACGCCATGTCCGCTGATGCAGTATCAATTGACAGAAAATACAGTTAGGAGTTCGCTATTTATCTGCTTCCTTTTTTTTTTGGCATAGTAGAACACTCTTTTTTCATGTTTCTTTTTCTGGATATTGTGATATTAATCAGTCGTCTGCGTACTAACTGTAAACAACTGATCATAGAATTTTAGAATAGAAATTGGCGCCTTTATTGCCTTTACTTGAAGTTTGTTGATACTAGTATGAAATTTTTTGTTGCTGCTTAGAATCGTTATTCCGGGTGTAAAACCATATTAAAATGGAAAATGTTCAAGAAGAAAAAAATATTCAGATTCTCAATTCTATAGAAGTGTCTATACAAGTATGTGTGCCTAGTTCATCTAAAGTATAAAAAAAGAAGAAGAAATCGTAAGAGAGTTTCTGAAGTAAAGAGTAAGTCAACTGAGTATAAAAGTACAGGGAGAAGGCAAATGCAAGAAATAGGAAATATTTAGCATAATTAACCCTAGATCTACCGGGAATTTTATTCAAGTTTTAATAAAACGTTCTACACCAGAATTTTTATTTAAAACTATTTAACTTATTTATTTACCTTATTTTTGTCTGGTTTATATACTTAGTTTATTTTAAAGAAATTTCTGATTTGAATGAATATTTTGTATGTACCTGTCGGGTCCAATGGACCCGTCTGGTAGACGGAGGGTTAAATGAAGCACAGAGAGAAGAAAGAAATAGGAAGAAAAGTGAAGTTTCCCAAAGAAAAAAAGATTTAAATTTAATTAAAGTAATTACTGATCTAACACCAAGAGAGCAAAGAAATAAGAGAAAGTACTGGAGGAAAGCATCAGAAAAAGGCAGAAAAAGAAAGGAACAATTGTAAATTTAGTCAGGAGTCAAATGAATTCTGAACCAGTAGCACATGTTACATTTTCACATATGCCTCTTATTTCTCAAAGGGTGCGTGGGCAGAAAGTTCGAACACCAAACCGTGATAGGATGTTAAGGCTAATGTCAGACGAACGACAATTTGCATGCTTTTTGTTTCTACATGAAAAGGAAACACAAGCTAGCGAAAGTGCAGAGAGGCTGTAAGAAGGAAAATAGACGTTCGTCTGACATTAGTCTAAGGGAGATAAAAAATAGAAATAGATCAATTGCTATATTGCAACGCAAAGTGTAAACACTACAAAAATATCTGCAGCACATCTAGTAAGAATTCAGCAGCTTTACCTTATAAAAAATTCAAAATTCTGACTCGGGGACACGCTGTACCGAAAAAAGTTCGCAAACAGCCTTTATATGGATTAAGTTGGCATTCTCAATTAAAATCCAATGCTGAAATCCTGCCTGCACGCTCTTGTGTGAGGCAAATTTTTAATAAATGCATTAGTGGAAGTACATTAACAAAATATAAAGTGCAACCCCTTGCACAAGTTATCCTGAACCAAAACAAAATAAGAAGTTTGCCCGAGATTTAAATGTTGCCCAGTATGAAAGCATATTTGCAAATTCTTCAATGGGATGACACTAGCATTAATGGAGTGACACCGTAATAATTGCTAAACTTATAAATTAAACAATACAATTTTAAAAAAAAATTGTGTTAAAAACTAATCAATACGTACTGTTTAAGGAGATGGATATATTTAAAGCTTTCTCTTCAGTATGTTTTTTCTTTAATTGAAACTTTTATATGTGGAATCACAAAATATTTCTTTTTTGCATGATTTTGTCACCTTTTTTATGAAAAAAACATATTCATGTAGATTGTTTTAAGACTTTTTTATTAATAAACTATTCAGCCCCTTTTATATGTTTAAAAAAAGCTATCATTTTTCATCTAATACTTTTGTAAACAACAGTTTTAAAAACGTCACCCAATTGACATTCTTTCCTGTTTTTCTCTCAAAATGCTCTAAATAGACAAACTTATTTTAAAAATGTAGCTCAAATATTCATTCTACATAATTTGTCATCATAGGTGATACTAAAAATAATTTTGAATATGCTCTAAGTTAAATTTTATTTTTTGAAATTTTCGATATCCGTTTTGGTCCATTATAAAAAATCCACCCTTATGCTTTAAGGTTCCAAAAAATATGAAGATTGATCGAGTTTAGCAAGAAAGTGAAAAAGCAGAAATCTTCTCTACGAGCTATTATTACAATAAATAAATACTGTGGTACGAACGAATGCAGTTTAATGTCTGAAAACCTGTTTGAACTACATTTCCAACAAACCAGTAGTAATTTACGAAGTAATTGACAACTTTGTATGCCAAAAAAGGGTGTAACGAGGCACAAAAATGGAATTAAAACATTTTAAAAAATAACCGGAGAAAATAAGAAGAAGCTTATAAAAGTAAAAGATATGTTTGAAATGTAAGGATTTTACATCAGAAATGCTAAAACACCAGACGAGGAATAAAGGAATTTTAAAATGGGAAATAGTACAAAAACTTATTTTAAAGTTGAAATAAGGTCAGTCTACATAATGAGACATGATTCCCCGTAGTTTTGTCGCATTCAGGGTACATTTGGGATTTCATTAGATAAATGTATATTTTATTAAGCAACAGATTACTGAATACTGTACCTTTAGTTAAAAACTAACTTGTTTTGTAGAAATTTAATAATTATCTGTAGTATAAAACCACAATATATGATTGTCGCATTTAGATCATTTTTGGTAAACTTATGGCAGATAAAACCTAAATGAGACATTCATACTCCTAAATGCGATAATGCATATTATACATAACAATTCATCTGAAAAAATGCATTTAAAAATTAACTGCTGTGACAGAAAATTGCCACATTACATTTGTGATCGGTCTGCGAAACCATTCGATTCAAAGATGAATAAAATGCGCTATTAACTCATAAAATACTGCTTTTGCAATAAACTGTTTGAACAGTACTATTTCTAATAAAATTTCGATTTTTCAAACATACCAAACAATAGTACTAGACTCCAAACGAAGCAAAATGTCTCTGTATCGATAGTTAAACTGTAAAGTACAAGATAAACTGTGAAAATTTAAAAAAAGTTGCTCTAACAGCAGTTAAGGGTTAACTGTAATTATTTTTTGATTTAATTAACACTTAACTGCTGTGACAGGAATTGTTTCATAACTACTATGTGCGGTCTCCGAGAGCATTTGATTAAAAGGTGAATGAAAGTCTCTATTAACTCACAAGGTACTGTTTCTGTACTAAAATTTAAGTACAGGACTATTATAATTAAATTTTTCTATATTATTCTTGAAATGTTTATCACTTCGCCGTACCGTGCTGTTTGTCATTTTTATACTGCTAATATGCAGAAGTTATTTCAATGCTGCGTATAATGCCTAATATAAATACCCCTCAAATAAATAAATGCGTTCGTAATATAAAAAAACTCTCATTCATTTTTGCCTAGGAGCTATGGCCATAACTCCAATTAAATGATTGTAGCAGAAAATATCGTTTAAAATTCGCGAAATTCGCGCGTCAATATTAACCCATAATTTATACACCAGTGCGATTTGGGATTCCGTAACTTCAACTCCGCATAATTTTGCTGACAATCTGGTGGTAATGAAATATAACTACATGATCCATATACGAAACTTAATAAGGAATCCAAATGAAATATTTGATTTTATCAAAATTCTTATTTTGTGAATGAAAAATGCGAATTAATTAAAGACACTGACATTTCGATCGGTGTGAATTCACTGTGTGGAGCTTACGGGTTAAAAGAGTATTTAAAAGAGTATTTAAAAGATATTGATAATATTGTTAACTAGACAATTTATTACATATAACTTTATTATAAAATGTTACATGATAAATAGATCAGCCTTAGAAAGAGATAAAATCGTACAATATTTCTAATAATTCTCATTAAGGCAAAGAGAAGCTATGTGCCTGATATTCTGTAGCAACCCCCCCCCCCCTCTTCATATTTCTTGCACTTTCACAAAAAAATTAACATTTTCTGTACTTAAAAATACGTATATGGAAACAAATATTCATTTAGATAAACATGGTTTTATTTATTGTTTATCTTTTATTAATTGAAAAGTAGAAAATGTCAATTATAACGAATAAAAAGTGAAAACGGAATAAAAATATCAGATTTTATAAAAGTGTAACAAAAATTATGACTCCTAAACCAGGGAATAACTCAATTGTATCACGTTTTAATCGGAGACAGCATTTAAGCTATCGAGTGGTATAGTGTTGGTAAAATTAACTTACTTAACCGCATTAATCTATTAACCGCCAAAACTATAAGGGATTAATTTTTTTTTTATACAAATGATATTGGTTATTCATTTGAACATATATAATATTAATTTATAGTGGAAAAAACAAAATTTGTGTTAGCTTACGAAAAATGGAGTGTTGCGTTCACGCAACATCAGCAGAATAAGTGTACTGATGTTTATTGAGTTCAACTGAGCATCAGCAGGGTTTCTTGCATATTTGGGCACTGTAAGTTTTTTTTTTTTTTTTTTTTTTTTTTTTTTTTTAACCTTTTTTACAATTTAGACAGCAAACAATCACTTTAATGTACTTAATTTATTATTAAAATTCAATTTATTTTTTATTCTAAATTACTGATCATATCCTGAAAACAGTTTCAAGTATTAAAATATTCGCTACACTTATGATGTAAATCGACATTATAGAGGAGATGTTGTAGATTTCCAGATTCGTGAATAAAAGAAATAAAACTCCAACACGAGGATTTCGAGGACTTACTTCTTTATTATGAAACTTTTTAAAAGGAGGGCCATGAGAGTACAGTTGGACGGTAGAAGTCAAAGACGAGACTGCCCGACGGGGCAGCCCCGAAGGGCAGAGAGCCGATGTCTGTCACACTCAAGATCAGAGGCAGTAGTGGTGAAATATTCATTCCAATCACTCACTCATTGGCGAGATGAATAGCAACATATGTACTGTATTGGCGATGAATATTGGTGGCGTGGACAAAGGAATCAGAAGCATGTCGAAGTATTACATAGAATTCAAACTTACGCCATGGCGCCGCTAAATGGTTACACGTATCTTAACATTCTTGCGGTAAGGGAACGTGGTTAAAGAAATAGGAACACATGATTTTTATATGCACGTTACAGACCTAACTACAGCTGCAAATTAGCCAGCAATGGGCATATGGTTTGTATCCGACAGAGTACAAGGGTGAGAATTGAATACTAATGCAAGCCCAGAGGGTGGGAAAATATGCATTAGATAACGTCGGCTGCAAAGCGAAAAGACATTCATTTGTATTTTATTCTTTTACTTTATTTCAATTGAAAATAACTGCGGTTAAGATCTTTTTCTATCGTGTGAATTTGAAAGACAGAAAAAGGAACCGAGATAAATGATGTCTGCATTTGAAAAGAATTTAAAAAGTAAAAGCGAAACTTACAGTAGTGAGAGGGGGGGGGGGGGGGGGAAGAGGATGAATAAAGACATATGAAATTAACTCTAAAGTGTCAAATTTAAACTAAATATTTTATTTGAAGGGGGGGGGGAGAATAATGACGATTTATAATAAACCAGTAAAGTTAAAAGTTGATTTTTTGAGGGGAAAGGAGGAATAATGAATATATAACGGTAAAGCCGTTATATATATCACCCATTACCACCAGAAAAAAAAAACTGTGAACCTTGTAGAACAGTTTTTTTTTATATTTGAAGATTACTTTGTCCACCCCATACATATAAGTATTTAAAACAGATATAACATAATAAGAAAGATAAGCCTCCATATATATATATATATATATATATATATAACATATAACTGTGTGCTTGCAATTCTTTAAATGTTTGCATAAAGCAAAACTTTTCAGGTCATGATAAATGGCGCCTTTTTATTTTTATTCATTTCTTGGTATTCATTAGTCTTTACAGTCACCAGAAACTGCAAATAATAATTTTTTGATTTAACAGGATCCTTTTTAAATATCTTTTTAGTATTTGATTAAGAGGCTGGTACCAGCATTTTTCATGACCAAAATAAGAGAAGTAAATATTTTTTTTTTAGTAACTTGTTATAATATCTTCTCAAAATAAAAATAATATAATATAAGTGCAAGCAACAAAATACACAGATACTACTTTAAAATGAAATAGAAAATAAATGACATATGCATGTCTGTGAATAAAAGCTAAATGAAATAATATAAAAAATAAAAAAGTAGAAAATTGGTTTTCGTGCACACCGCACAGGACTACAAAAGAACGGGATGCATATAGCATGCCTATGAATGGGTGTAGCCCTTAATCTTGTTAATAAACAAGTGTGATGGCGTCAGTTTAGAACATCAGCCCTAGGGGGGGGGGAGGGAGTTATGAGACCCAGACATCAAGTGATACCTAGGTCCCTGCTCCCCAAAGATCACATTGATCTTCAAAGGAGCATGCGTCAATGTATCATATAAAAAGTTATGTTTATTGAATTGAAACAACAATTCAAGGGTTTTGTCTCTCTACACAATGAAGTTTGGACCCTTAGGGCAAAAATTTTGAACGGGAACAAAACCTCAGAGGGGATAAATTAAAAAAAAATAATAAAAAAAAACTGAGATAAATGTCTCACATGTCAAAGGTAAAAGGACAATCCGAGTGTGTGGAGAGACTGGTGACATGATCGGGTAAGTATAACAACCACAATTTTTTTAAAGTAAATTCTAACTTTGTATTCCTTTCAGTGTATCGAGCAGGATAGGAACTGTATGTGTATTGTGTAACCTTAGATAATGTTTGAAACATTTAGTGTAACTGCACTAGGTTACTAATGCTACAAACGAAAAAAAAAACTTTTTTTTTTATTGTGAAGTTATGTTATTACAAGAACGACATAATATCTTAGACGTGTGTCTTGTCTAAGTGAAGCTTAACCAGAGATTTTATTTAATCTCCAAATTTAAAAGAAAACGTGTAATTATGTACATGTAGAAAACCAAAACAAGTGTGATGAAAACAATAAAAACATCATAAGTTTAAAATTTAAAGAAAATGCATGTGAAGGGGTAGCATCCTGTAAACTGGGCATTCTTTGTTGTGAAACAAAGTGATGGTGACATGAAATGTCATGGCATAAAAGAAATATAATAATACTGGAAAAATTAAGAATGTGTTAAAACTTAACCTTTTAATAAATGTTTAATTTGTGCATATCATGTGAGGTCAAAAGTAGTTCCTGGTATAATGAAAACAAAAAAGAAATATCCTAATGTGTAACGTTGAAACCTAGAAACAAAATATTTTCAATTGTGTATAAAGTGTGTGTGTTTTTTTTTTTACCAAACAAAATATCAATGAACTCAATTGTAATAACAATGAACTAAGTTGTAGCAACAATGAACTAAATTGTAAGTGTATCTCTATGAACCAAAGAAAAAAATGTGTATTTCAATGAATGAATCAAAGAAAAAGTATTTCACTATGAACTAAAACAGTGTATGTCAGTGAAAGAAAAGGAAAATTTCAACGACTTAGATGTATGTTTGTGAACACAGCAGTCTAAGTACCTCAATGAACAAAGTATGAGCAAGTAATTCACTTACTTAAAGTGTAAAAGTAATACGATGAACTCAAATGTGTGAAAAAAAATTACAATGAACTCATGTGTCTAACAAAAAAAAATATTCCAATAAACTAAAGTGTCTACCAAAACAAAAATTGGTATGAACTAGTATGCAAAACAAATTACAAGAAAGAAAACAAACTATGAACTAATATGTGTAAGGAAATATTCTATGAACTAAGTATTGCCATGAAACAAAAATGATAGTGCAATTGGTCCCTGAAGTACACAAAGAATTGACAATGCTATGAACTCGTGTAAAGTGTATTTTTCTATGAACTCAATGAACTATGAACTCGTGTAAAGTGTTTTATCTATGAACTCAATGAACTATGAACTCGTGTAAAGTGTATTTTCTATGAACTCAATGAACTATGAACTCAGTGAACTATGAACTCAGTTGTGTAACCTATGAACTCAGTTGTGTAACCTATGAACTCAGTTGTATGACCTATGAACACAAACTCAGTGTGTACATATGGAACCAAGAGCATTGTATCACAAGTACAAAAATGTATCGCCTAAAGTTAAAACAAATAAACCAAAAAAAATTGTGCTTTTAAGTAAAGGAAAGTGAAAAAGGATAAAATGTAACCAGGAAACGCTACTTGTGTGATGAAATGTAACTAAATAAACTTAACTAAGATTAACAAGTGAAATTATATCCAAATTTCTAAAAAAAAAAATCTACAAATTTAACTAGTGTAATGATGAATTTTTTAAAGTTGAATTAATGTGTACTCTTTCAGTAACATCGACCTCAAATGTGAAAATCCCAATGTCTGATGACCCGCATCAGAAAATTTTTCACAAATGTTCCATTTCGAGATTCATTTAACTATTTGCCGGCTAAATAATCAAATGAAAAAGCAACCTACTGTACACTTGTGTTTATAAAAAATCTTGAAAGAATTAAGTTAATTTCAAACTTCAAATCAGTATGAATAATGCTGTCGAAATCTGACATATGTATGTAAATGTATAGGAAAATAAAAATTTTAAAAGGAATGCTGTAGATAGTAACTCCTTCACAGTAATGTGTGTTAAATAAAAACGAAAAATGTAAAATGTATGTTACATTGTTTTTGTTTTTGTTTTTTTTTTGTTTTTTTTTCAAAAAGGAAGCTGTATGAGATGTTTATGGGAATGTATTGCAGTTGTATACTTTTTCTCGCATTTGCTTGATGAATTTTTTTAATGATGGACAATAAGGTGCAAAAGCACTGTGGAAAATGTCAAAGTTGGTGTTATTGTTATCATTATTTCTAATGCAATTAATGCATTTTGGAGGATTTCTACACTGAGGGTCAATGTGTGGCAAGGCACACACAGAGCATCTAATGTCATTATAACATGAAATTGCAAGATGATCATTGTATACCTGACACTTAAAACAACGTTTAACATTTATATATGGTTTAACAGGGTACGGTTTTGATTGTATGATAATTTCCCTATGCATTAATAATTGCCTAGCATCCTGTGGTGCAAGCTCAAAGATCCAATTAAAGGACTTAATATGTAGGAGCTTGTACTTTTTAACAAAGTGAAAATCAGGTTCAGGTATATGGATTAAATCTGAGATACCAAACAAGATATCAGGAATATTTAAATTTTCAGGGAGGTTAAAAATAATAACACGACTAGGCTTAGGTACATTAAGTTTAGCAGGGGATAAGGACTTTAGAGAGGAATCGCTAATAGCTGTAAATATTTCCTTGTGCTTACCTTGAGTGTGCAGGTCGGAGCTGAGATATGTGTTTTTTTTATCAACTTCCAGTTGTGGTAACTTTTCTTGTTTACACATATAAAAGGGGACAGTTTGTGTAGATTTATCTAGGGCAGATGGAGGGAGTTTGTTGTTGACATCTACCACCTGATCAACCATAGTCTTACTACATTTAGTAAGCTTCTTATTTTTCTGTTGGGCTGTGATTTCATGTAATCTCTCAATAAGTTTCTGATTTACAAGAAATAAATTATCTTTATCCTGTTTTAATTTGGAATAGTCATCCTTTAGAACATTAAAGTTTAGTTTAAGCACATGAAAATTGAATTTAATGATCTGAAGGAAATCTATAATATTTTCAGACATGGATGCAGCATTTTCGGTCTTAAGTGAATTTTGAATAGATGTGGCTTCCATATTAATGGAATCCGAATATCTTAATAATATCTCCTCGAAATAATCTACCCATGGTAATACAGAAATGGGGTGATTAAAATCACTAATAGAATTTTCATCATTTGCTGCCATATTGTAAAAATAGACTGGTGAAGTGTCTATTATCTCCAAAAACTTTTTTTATTTTCTGGTGTTTATTTAATTTCTGTTGTTTACTTTTTTTTGACAGCCAACATGGAAAAAAAGGAGGAATTCTTTTTTTGAGAGAGAGCAACACAAATAATGCAAAATAAATAATACTAGTATTTCAAAAAGGTGTATGTATGCAAAAACTCTAGTTATCAGAAATGAAATGCATGCACATAAAATAAAACACAATAAGTTGCATAAATAAATTATACACAAAAGGAAAAAAATGGATAGGGGGGTGGGGGAGTGAAAAAAATGAGTGTATCAATCACAAGATTTCTGAAAGTTACATGTCTGTCAACATCCAGTTGGATTAAAGTTTCCGAAATTCAATAAAAAAATAAAAAAAAAGGTAATTAAATTGTAATTCTGGTTTAAAATACAAAAAAAATACAAAAAAAAAACCCAAAAACAAACAAGGTCAGAGTCTAGCAACATATTCTGAGAATAATTGTGTAAATGTCACACACAAGTGAAAATGCGCAAACATTGTGAGCGAAATATGCACATATTTAAAAAAAATATCAAATACTGCAAAACTTGGAGCAGAGAACTCTTTTGTTGCCTATCGGCAGAATAAGTGTACTTTCAAAGTATGCCAGTGGGGCTAAAGGGTTAAACTCTAGATTTTTGAATGCATAAAAATCATTTTTACGAAAAAGGAAACATAGCATGTTTATGTAAATTCACGTAAGAGAAAAAAAATATGAGAAGTATGTCATGATTTAACCATAAAAACATTATAAGTGAAATATTAATAAAAGTATAATAATTTTATCATTTTAACTGCAAAAAGTACTTAAAAAAACAAACAAACAAACGCAGCTTGGAAGAAGATGTAATAAGGAGCAAATATGCTATCACTGTTAAAAATATTGTAAAAAAATAGTTCAGAAGTGATTTCTCCGTTCAAGCTGACAAATCAACAAACTTATGAAAATCCAAATGGTAAAAGTACAAGTATGAATAGGGAACCATAACATGGATAGAAACTGATAATTTACTGATATTGAAAAGAAAGAAAAAAAAAGTTATAACAATTTAGAGTAAATAATTTAATGTAAAAGTATTCCCTGTTCATACTTACATGCAAAGTGTGTTTCTTTTTTTTTTGTAGAAAGTATTGTGACACCAGTGTTTTCATTGAATTCGATGAACTAGTATGTCATTTTTTGTAGAGAGCATTCATTTGGAGTACAAAAACAGAGCGATGAGAAAACAACGCTTGTTTTTTAAGAAAAAAAGAGTTAAAATAAAAAGATTTTAGTGACAATTTGCAACGGAAAAGAAATTAAAACAAAAATATCATTAACGTCCTATTTTCGTACTCTGAATGCTATAAAAATGTTGAATGATAGACGACACAACATGTGAAGTGTGATTTAGTACACTCCTTTTTTTTATTGCAGAGTGTTTTTTTTTTTTGTTTTGTTTTGTTTTGTTTTGTTTTTTTTAACATAAGCACATGCTTATCAGAAGGGTAATTTTTTTTTTATATTGCTGAAACACACCACCAAAAGGAGGAAAAAATATTATTCCTCTTAATCATTGCACACTGAATGAATTTGAAGAACTGTTTTGAAAAATTGTGGATATCACCTTAGACACAAAAATAATTGGAAAAATTTCACAATTGTCTTGAACACTAGGACACTTTCACGAAATTATATTTCATTTTAGCATATTTCACTATCTTGTCACCAAATCTGTGGGATTCCTGGACAATTTGCACTGCAAATATTAATCACAAGATCACAAACTAAGCGAAACGGCGCACACTTCCTGGACTTGTTGCACTGAGAACTTTGTTTAAAATGTGTGTTACTTGTGCGGATAATTCATACCACAGCTAGGTGAGGACTTTTTCACAAAACATTTCCTTTTAGGAAACAATCTGGAGTGGATGTACATTCAGATGGCACTTTGTTTTTCACAAAACCTTTCGCACTCACACTGGTAGCACGAACACGTTTGTTTGAATGTTACATATCGCGCACAAAAAAAAACAGAAACTGTCGTTTTTGTTTTGGAGTGGAGTACAGACAGATATTTCCGATAGTAATGAGTAGGAGTATGAACACACAACTTCACGCAGGGAAATAAGTGATGCAGGTGTGATGTTTCGTAGAAAAAAGAACCGCTGCAGGAGGCGACGTCGTTCGATGACCCCGTTGGAGCACCGCAGTCTAAATCTTGCTTCTCGTTAGGCTAGTGTAAAGTCCGGAAGAAAGAGGCACTCTCCAAATCCGTTGGGGTAGCAAGAGTAGGTAAGGGAAATCCCCTGAAGTTGACATCGGCGAACGAACAGAGAGTAGGGCAGCCGGAACTCCCGTGGGAAAAAAAAAGGTCTATGGACATCCTTTCGCGTCGCTGGTAAGAAAAGCGAAACGGAATGAAACTTCTCCTCGTATTTTTTTTTTTATTATTACTGTTGGAGAAAAAATCTGGGCAACGGCGCCAATTTATATAGAGGAGATTGTTGTAGATTTCTAGATTCGTGAATAAAAGAAAAAAAACTCCAACACGAGGATTTCGAGGACTTACTTCTTTATTATGAAACTTTTTAAAAGGAGGGCCATGATAGTACAGTGGGACGGGAGAAATTAAAGACGAGACTGCCCGACGGGGCAGCCCCGAAGGGCAGAGAGCCGAGTCTGTCACACTCAAGATCAGAGGCAGTAGTGGTGAAATATTCATTCCAATCACTCACTCATTGGCGAGATGAATAGCAACATATGTACTGTATTGGCGATGAATATTGGTGGCGTGGACAAAGGAATCAGAAGCATGTCGAAATATTACATAGAATTCAAACTTACGCCATGGCGCGGCTAAATGGTTACACGTATCTTAACATTCTTGCGATAAGGGAACGTGGTTAAATAAATAGGAACACGTGATTTTTATATGCACGTTACAGACCTAACTACAGCTGCAAATTAGTCAGCAATGGGCATAAGGTTTGTATCCGATAGAGTACAAGGGTGAGAATTGAATACTAATGCAAGCCCAGAGGCTGGGAAAATATGCATTAGATAACGTCGGCTGCAAAGCGAAAAGACATTCATTTGTATTTTATTCTTTTACTTTATTTCAATTGAAAATAACTGCGGTTAAGATCTTTTTCTATCGTGTGAATTTGAAAGACAGAAAAAGGAACCGAGATAAATGATGTCTGCATTTGAAAAGAATTTAAAAAGTAAAAGCGAAACTTACAGTAGTGAGAGGGGGGGGGAGGGGAAGAGAATGAATAAATTAACTCTAAAATGTCAAATTTAAACTAAATATTTTATTTGAAGGGGGGGGGGGAGAATAATGACAATTTATAATAAACCAGTAAAGTTAAAAGTTGATTTTTTGAGGGGAAAGGAGGAATAATGAATATATAACGGTAAAGCCGTTATAGACATCACACATGTACTGCAGCGATAAGCATTCTGGCTATGGCATTGCTTACAATGCAGTCTTCTGCTGTCATCGGACATGACAATTAACCCTTACAGGGGCGGCAGTATGTTTATGAAACCAATTAATTTTATTTCCCAAATGCCACAATGGCACTAGAATTGTGGTAAAGTAATTGTCCTTTATTATGTAATTGTTCGTAAATACCGGTGCCATTCAATCATTTCAACATTTTAGAAATTTAAGTACTTTGTCCCGGAAAGGGTCAAATTTCCGCGTTCTGTCTGTAACGGCTTTTGCATGGAGAACTTACTATGCCTTCTTTTGGCTGATTTGTTTATGGCTAACTCTTTACTTTCAAAGGGTGTTTGCAAAAGGTACAATGCAACTTCATGTCTGAAATCTAAGTGAGAGTTTTTATTTTCGAACGTAATCTTTATACCTTCTCGCATTGGTCAAGGTTTTACTTTTTCTTCATTGTTTGGCTGAGTCATATTCAATTTTTCTACCTTTATCCTCTTCAAGTCTCCAGTTTTTTTTTTTTTTTGTTTTTTTTTTTGTGTGTGTGTGTGCATGCGTGACTTGCTCTACTTTTAGAGGGTACAAACTTCTTTTCCACGCACACTTCAATTTCGACAGCAGTATCGAAAGGTAAAATATCATTATCACTTTTTGATGTATAATCACTTTTTGATGTATTATCATTTCCTTCTTCATCAATAATTTCTGCTATTTCTGATGAAATAATGATAATATATGTTTCGTTCCCGCCATCATTATATGAATCTTTATTAAAAAATTTTTGAGGACCTTCCTCGAACGTAAGATATCTATTTGAAGCATTTCTATGAGCAGAGAATAAGGAAAAAATCCACCGAGTCGAACAATACGAGTAAGTATTGGAACTACCCATTTTCTGCTGACGCTGCGTAAACGCAACTCCTACTTTCTCTTCCTCCCACACTAAAATAAAAGCAACTGATTCGTTGAATGTTCTGATGTACTTTGGCCTTGTCTAAAAATAGACTTACTCTAAAGCTTACGTTTGTCTAACTATATTTCTTCTGCGAAAACGACAACGTGAAAGTTTTCGTTTAAAAATACTTTAAGTTTCAAACTTGTTATTAAATAGAAAAAAAATGTTGAAAGAAAATATTTTTCTATGGAATTAGTAAGCGTAGTATACCCTACTTAAAAATTACTATTAATATAAAATTCATTTGATAGCTAAATTTTTATACGCATTTATTTTGACTGTTGCGTGAACGCAACACCAGCGGTTAATGGGTTAAAATAAACATAAACTGTTTTTAATCTACACAAGATTTTCTAGAATTTTCATTATGTAAAATTATTGCAAATTCCTTAATCATGTGTCTATATTATGTTACTGGAATAGACACTGAGTTCCTTATATCTCTTTTTTTTATTAAAAATGTTAAAGAAGCGTATTTTTCTTTTTTGATCGTCTTAACACATATATAAACACCTGGTTAAAGTAAAACATTAATGGAGGGTTATGCTGACTCAACACAGTTTAATTAAACATTAAATTTGATTTAAATATCATTTTAACACAATACATAAAAAATCCCACATAAACTTCTTCGTTAATCTTCTAAATGTTTGGCCGCATTTACAGCAATATGTATGTCGCTATTAGGCACAGGCTGAAAACAAGCTCTCCTAAATGCGTAGCAGACTTCAAATTCTAAACCGGAAACTGATCTCCTTTTCTTTAGTTTAACTGATCAGGTAACTGAAATGGACAACGTAGCTTTTGAAGTTTATAAGGTTATTTGATCTTCAAAGTTAAAAAGTAAAAACCGTGAGCATCTTTCAGGAATTTTTGTCGCATTTACGAAAGATGGGGGCGATGTAAAATGAATGACGTGTATTTGATTGGAAATTTATTTTAAAGAAAAGGTTTTACATGCAAAAAAATGTTTCGGGTTTTCTTACTTAAGTTCGTATGCTTCATTATATAACATTTATTTAGGATTCTTCATTAAGATTTTATGTAAAAGAACTTTGTCGCATTTAGGGGTTATCACATTTAGGCAGACTGACCTTAAATAAATTACTGTGCGAAATATAGAAATTTCTAAAACATATTAGACATACAATATATTGTCTGAAAATATGATTATCGCTTCTAAAACGACCTATTTCAACAGTACAAGGAAAAAGCTCTCACGAAAGTGCAATTGTGTAACTCGGAATTTTTCTGAAATAAATTAGAAAACAAATTGTTTGCTGAAAATTCCGAACAAACTACTGGTCTGAACTTTGCTTCTTGAGAAAATTAGAAATCCATGTATGAATGTCCTATTAGGACTTGTAATATTGATGAAGAAGTTGTAGAATAAGCCTAGAAATGAGTAATATATTCCCTCTATACTCTAAGTAATATAGTATATTACTCTTTGAATTACAGGTAAATGTCGTGTGTATCGTATGAATTCCACATATGCGGAAATCAGATACCACATGCACATGCTATTTATCGTTGTATGACTGTTGAACAAAAAATACGAAACGCAAGACAGGGACGTTTTCTCTTTATTGAAGACAATTTGCACAGGTATTGTTAATAATTTCGATTCCAATATATTTTTTGTTGATTTTGTGGATGAAAGGGCATTGGAGTATCAAGCAGGGTTTCAAAATAGGAATGAAATTTCCCTTTGTTCTAAAGGACTAGATAATGTCTATCATAAAGTTCAGGTAGAAAATTTATTAGCAGATGGAATCTTCATGTTTTCATCATTCACTTTATTCACAGTTATACGTTTCAAAAGTAGATGTAGCTTTGTTTTCAATTACGAATCATATTTAAAATATGGGATTTTAATTTTTTTGTAATGTTTTATACCTTAAATTATATCTACCCTATATATATAAAATCCTAATGAAACGCATTTTATGAAACGGAAGTATGTAACGGAAGTATGAAACGCAAGTATGAATCGACTGATTAAACAACTGATTGTGTTTCACGGCGATTTCTCCTAAAATATTGAATATTTTTCGATGAAATTAACACCAAAAATCAATATTGATACGCAGATTTCAAAACTGGTATTAGAATTTTTAAATTCTAATTAGTTTTCGAAATATTAATTTTTTTTCTAATTTTAAATACATTTTTTCTAATGATGGCAACTCAAATTTTAATCATAAGAGATACTTTTTTTTCATAATACAGAAAAGGTTACTATTTTAAACCAACTTGGCACCAGTTTGGCCTCACTTAAATGTATGCTAAGAAATGTATCATGTTACATTTATTCAAAATTCAATTTTTATTTCATTATCATTTTATTTAATACAAAAGTTTAATTTAAAACTGAAACTTTTAAAATAAATGGCTTTACTTTTTTTTTTTTTTTTTTTTTTTTTTTTTTTTTTTTTTTTTAACGAATGGAAAAGAAAAATATTAGGCACAGATGTGATATACGCAACTCTGTACTTAATTGGCGCCAAAATGGCGTTATTTTACCTGATATGGTGACCCAGCTATTGTTGCTTATTTATTAATAAATGTTTATTTGAATTTATTTTCTTTTTATTTACAAAAAATGTTATAAATTGTTTTTTTCTATAGTTATTAATTAAACTTATTTTTATTTATTGTTATTTCATTTTAAAAATAACAGAAAATAATTAAAAAATACATATATAACTGTTATTCGAAAATAAAGCTTTCGCCAAATTGTCGTAAAAAAAAATTGCACGCCAAACCCGGTGCGTATCTGACAATACAACAAATCATGACATTTAATTTTAACTTCAAAGCAATGTTTTCCCAAACCACTCGCCAAATTATACACATTGACATATTTTTTTATTTTAAATAACGAAAGAACAAATAAATTAGTATAATATTAATAAAAATACGGTACTTTTCCGTTATACGGACACCATTGTCGGCAAGCCAAATAGTTGGCGCAAAATGAAAATCACTTAAATTGAAACATTTGAAAAATAAAAGAAGAAACTGCACAGATGTCATATACGCCCATGTTGGCGCGATTTTTTTCTGACGCATATGTCATATACGTACCGGGTACTTAACTGGCACCAAAGTGTCGTTATTTTGCTTGATATGGTAATCCGGTTTGAGATGATATGGTAACGAGGTTTTCGCCAAATTGGAGTCGGAAAAAAATCGCGCCAATATGCCATCTGTATATGGCATCTGTGCCGAAGAAACATTGTCGATAGTAAAGTGAGCATTTTAAAAATATAACATTTGAAAATTACAGACATTTACGGACTATTTTATTAAATCACAAATACATACTTAAAATAAGAGAGCAAAAAATTGTTATACAATAAAGTAAGGAAATAAAACTCATATTAAACTACTGGTACAAAATTAAAAATACCTTTTAGCATTGCAATAAATATTTCATTGATCAACGATCAGGGTTGAAATAATTGGCGCATTAGCATACATTTTGGCATGGTGTCCGTATAACATAAAAGTACCAAAAATACAAATAAAACGTCGAAATAAAAATCACTTGATGGCGTAAACACGTGTAACTTCCTTAAACTCAAGTGACTGTGACATTTACGATCAACCATTATTGGCATTTAATCTTATAGTTTGGCGACAGATTTTAGATAGAATAGGCAACAGATTGTGAAACAAACACGAAAACAACCATTGGATGTCTTAGCAACTGATTCTGCCTTAGATTTTTGCAATCAAAGGGAATTGAATGGAAAGTACCGTACGTAAGGTACGTAAGTACCGAAACCCGTTTACAGGGAGAGCGCTACAGGTTTTTTCAGTATAATTCGATATTCTCTAATCTTTTTAAAATCGATGAGATTAGCGTGCTTTTAGATTCTGCAGTGTCTGAACGGGGGGTGGCGAGCGTAGCTTGCAGGGGGCAGAGCCCCCTAGTGTATTCTATACAATTTTTAATATACATAAATTGTACTCAAAACATTTAAATGGTGAAACGGTGATATTTATAGTGGAATAAAAAAAACAGTTCTTAGCTCAATTTAGTTATGATGAAATAAGGACAAGTATAAATATATAATCTCTCTATTCTAAAAAAAAGTAACTAAAAAAAAAGTAAAAAAAAAAAAATGTAAAAAAATCTGTCACCGCCGCCGTTTATTATTTTTTTGTGACCGGTGATCTTTCTTCGTTATTATTCAGAAAACTACTGCATACAAAAATATAAAATTCGGTGGTATTATAGAAAAGGGTTTAATAAACAGGCAGATGCAGACAATTTTAATATCGAATAATTATTTTAAGACATATTTAATGTTAAATTTGGTCAAAATCGTTCTTTTAAATGTATTTTTTTAGAAACAAAATATACATAGGAATATAATCATTTTTAGATAATCTTATGCAATAGACATTCCCGGTGTGCAGAATGCATTTATTTTTTTAATTTCTTACTTTTCTTACGTTAAACTTTTCACAATTTAGTGATATATATAATTTTGGTAAGTTTACTGTTATTTATTTTCGTCTTAAGTAGTTTGAGAAAATAAAATTGTGATTTGCTTGAAAAAAAAAAAAAAAAAAAAAAAAAAAAAACAGCCTAGCATTTTTCTCCATGCGGCATCAGTCCCACACCGCATGCAGCATCTTATCCAGCAGATAAAAAATGATGTTAAAAAAGGACCTGTGAGAAAATAATTATGCCTACTTTATTATGAGGGTTTTAACTTGTTTAATACAGAAATTAGATTCTAAAGGGTTTGGTCAATGATTTCTGTTTCTTAGTTTGTTGTTTTTTTTTTTGCTTTATTGTACAATTTACAAGAAGTAAAGAAAAACTGCGGCATCTGTCCCCACTTTACTATATATCGAAAAGGTATCTTCAAAAGATTTAGGCTATTGCACATGTGCATATAAACAACATATTTCGGTAATATTTTCTACAAATGGTTATAAATGCACATAAATGCATGGAAACTTCAAAATGTATCAAAAATGATCATTCCGTATATTTTTCATTCGATAAAATTAAAAACTACTCAAAGTAAAGATTTTACGAGTCTTTATCATTTCCCAAACAAAAAGTCGTTTACTTGGTAACTTTGAGGAGGTAATTAAAAGATAATCATCATATAAGAAGATATTTGGCGCCAACCTCTTACTTGTCTAAATGCCTTTGATTTTGAAAAATAGAGGGTGTAAAGAGTGGATGATATGTTTAATATTTGAGAGGCATTCTTTCATTATATGGCATTGGTCAGTAGTGTATATATATATTTATCAGAACGTTTTTTTCAGAATAAAAAATGTATGTTATAAATAATAATTAAGGCAAAAACTAATAAAAAAAAATTAAATAAAATTAGATAAAAGACCGTAATGAAGAACATATATAAAATGATGAAGTCACAGCGAGTTTTATGTGAAAAAGAACTACATTGTGAAAATAAGTTCCAAGACGGTCAATATTTAAAAGATACTAATGACATGTCAAAAAATAATAGTATAAGTTACTATTCAAAAGTGGGGAAAACTCATTACGCTTTGATTATTATCAGGTAAGGGAAAAAAATGACTTTGTTTAAATTTATGTCAAGAATTTTTGAGTGCATTTATACTATTAAATAAACAGAATAATCTAAATTTCAAGAACTATCTCAAGCAGTACAGCATTAATAAGTCTATTCCCGATGAATCTTTGCATAAGAAGTACGTAGCCATAAATTGAATAATGAAGATATGAATAAGATAAAAAATGACATTGGAAATAATACTACGTGGAAAATTGTAGAATAAACGATTGACAAATGCGGTCGTTATATAGCATACCTTTTATGTAATAAAATGAGAATAATTTTCACTTGCACTGCACTGCTTGCGGAAATCTCGAAAAAGTTGACAGCTCTACTATTTATTCCAAGGATCTTTAACTATTCTTTGCGTAATTGCTGATCTGACAACAATATATTTTGTAAAAGTGTTCTTGCGTTTATTAGTGATGCTACTCCATTCCGGGTCAAATATGTAATATCCTTAAAAGTATACTATAAAATTTAATTAATGTAATATGTTTACTTAATTTTTTTCATCTTGTTGTTTTTGAAAGAGGAGAGGAAATGTATAACCTTATATTTTAACGCATCTATGCAAGTGAAGATCTATAACATAATTTCCACTGACAGCATAATCATTATTAATGACATGGGAGATCCTGGATTCATGCTGCTTTATTTTAAAGAAAAAAACCTAAATGGTGTACAAAATGTGGTAATAACATTTAACAGTTCAGACTCTTCTCGAATTTAATAGCTAACAATGTTATGCCAGACAATAATGTTATAAAATGTTAACAATTTTTAAATTAAATTTTTCGTGGTTACCTGAGACTTTAAAAATATTATAAATGCATTGTGCATGATGCAACTACATAACGATGCAACTACACAAATAGAGAATGTTACTGACAATATAGTATAACTTCTATGAGAAATGGGTCAAAAAAATTATGAAAACTCAACATAGTGTCGAACAAAAATTTAGGCTTATTCAGTCTTAAAAAGATATCTTCCGTAACAGGAAGAAAACTGACATACCAGAACTTGCATCATCTACTGTAAAATACTAAAACTTTTCAACTGTTACATCAGCAGATGTTCAAAGAACCTTCCCCTCTCTAAAAAACATCATTTGTGATGGAAGACAAAATACTTTATGTGTAACCTTGGAAATTATATTACTATATATTGCAACAAAATTTATTTCGGATAAATGAAAGATTGAATAAGAGTTGTCTTTTACCATTTTGTGGCCTATATGGCTGATTATAATAATGAATTTTAATCTATACTTTTTAAACTCTTCGCATTATAGATTTTAAATTTAAGATATAATAATATTAAAGAAAAGGGCTCTCAATCAAGTGCTGTAGTGACACTTGGACCATACACCGAAACGTTAATGGATTTCGAAACCTTTCGCCATTCAGGTATATGTATATTAGGGTGGAGTGAAAAAACGAAAGTTGGAATTTTGATTTTGGATAGGGGACAAAAGTTTCTTTTTATTACTTCTAATATACGTGAAAAATGGCGTGAATTTTGAAAAACTCCTTCAGGTCTCTACCAGGACATTTATATTTTCATAGTTTCATACAATGGGTTCTTATTATAAATTGTACATTTACAGGGTTTTTTGGTAATCTCGTTTCACATTTTTATATTTAAAATGTGTAGTGTAATTCCCTTTATTATTTCTAAACTTTAAGCCTTTACTTTAAAATATTTGAAACGTTTTATAGAGTTTTAAAACTTGTTTGTTCTCATTTTTTGGGTAATATTTAAATGAATGCGTGTAGAAGCAAATCAAAATCTACCATTACTAGAAGAGTAGTAGAGTATCCCCTATTTCATGCCCCTTAACTAAATAAAGCTCTTTTGCCAACAATGGCAGATGTTACAAAATATTATTTTTATACAAGACAATAATAACATGAAAGATAAAGATCCACCAAAGTCAGAGGTATTTAAAATCATAAGGGAAAAGATCGAAGAAATTTGGAAGAAAGCATCAATTATTGTAGTTTTCCAGAGGCGTATTGATCAAATGATAGACAAGAATTTTTCTGAATATCAGTAGCTTATTCGATTCGTCAAATCCTAAAGAAATGATAGAAAATTTGAGATAGATTACATCGAAGTGAAGAACACGTTTCTCGGATTGGAGAGTCAATTTGATTGTACCTGGGACACATTACACCATCTTCTGAATCAGGAAAGAATATTGCAGAAAGTATTTTAAAATATTACTCTGAAAACAACTTAAACCTTGATAAACCTACGGCTATAGGTTGTGACGGAATAACTGTAAACACTAGGAGAAAGAATGGTGCTATTGGATTTTTTTAAACAAAGACAAACGCCCCTTGCAGTGGTTAATAATCCAGCTTCACGCAAAACCATCGCGTCATTAATTTTCTGAACTTGACGGACAAACTACAGGTCCATGAGCCATTTCTGTTCCTATTGGAAAATCACTGGATTAATGTGAACAATAGATAGTTGTGGAATTAAAACGAAATCTGCTCTTGTCTCCCAGACATGAACTGTGGAGAATTAAGTACAGACAAAAATTATTCTTACGACATGTGTCAAACATTTTTATCTGGCCAATGCTCTTTAAATCTGGTAAATCATAATCTATGTAAAATGTCTCACTCTAGATGGTTCGACTACACAGATTGTACATTGGAAGCCAGAATCCTTTCCAAAATCTGAAAATTGTGGCTGAATTTGTAATGAAAGTATATTCACGTATGTTGTTCCACATTAAGAAAGACTCTTACTGCAAAAATAGAGCTTAAAATGGTTTTTAAAACAATTATGTTGCCTCGTTATTTCCGTGATTATTTAAAGAAGATTGTCGATCCCGTTATTCAACGAAACGCATACATCTGTCATTGAGAAAAAAAAAATATTAAGGATGATAACTGATCAAAAAAACATGTTCGAGAATTTGGATTCCGAAGAATATTGAAGGCAAAATAAAATGGAGGGTTCAACAATAAGAAAGTTTCTTATTCCAATATTAAACTTCAGTGCTATAGACAATATTAACATTATTGACTGGCAAAAATGTGAAATCACATCACCACGCATTCTTAATAGAGTACCAAAAGCGTAGCTGAAATTTCTCATAAAAAGATCGGAAGTCCCATCTTTTCAATTCCCCAAGTTTCCGTGTCATATTCAAGCACATGAAATATGCGTGAAAATTAGTTACTGAAGCTTTATTAGCGGCTGTAAGAGTAGAAGCAAGGGTCGGATATATGCGAGCAAAAATCAAATCCCGGATGAAATGCCTAGTTTTGTATTGATACCAAAGTCCAATATATTAGAGTGAAATGAAAGATCATTTTCATCGTATATATTCCTTTCATTATACTACTATAGGTTCAGGAAAATGTCTTTCCTATATATTTAGAGAACTATCTTTTACTTATATTCGAAAAATAAAAGTATACTGTGTGTCTAATTATTGTGTTTTTTCTCTATCTTCTTTGCGACAATGCAATTCATATTTTAAGGTTAACTTTAGAATTAAAGGTGTTAAAACACTACGACACACAGTGGATCAAAGTATAGGCAATGTCGAACATAGGATTATCACGATAGAATAAACCTACATATATGATGTGTTTTGTTATATTTAGGTTTAAATGAGTAAAATAAATGATACTGAAAGCATCTGCATGGTTTTTACGAACAACTTCGCACTCTTTTGTCGCAAACAGGAAGTTTAGGGATATGATGAATATTTAAAATAAACAAAGCATGCAGTTTTTACTTGTAGCCAAATGACATTTGTGGAATATTTAAAACATTTGTTTAATTTTAAATTGGCAACTTATGAGATATTTACATAACTCTTTAAAATCTTTCTACAAAACTGCAACATTCTACTGCAACATTTTAGAACTTATTTCAGTGCATATTTGTTATTATTGGGTTTGAGTTTTTTAAAATTACCTTGTAGCAATATTAATTTTAGCATATTTCTTTTTTATTTGAAACAAGATTATTTCATTTTTTCTTTTTTCTTATATTCTTTTTAAATATGATAACAAACACATATTTGTTTCCGTTTTTGAAGAATTTAAATGATGGTTTTAGTTATGAAAAATCAATGCTTAGTTTTGTAAGCTAACTGCACTAATTGCCTCAGAAAATGATGAAGAAAATTTAAAAGAGCGTTTACGTATGTTTTGTGTAAATGCAAAAGATAGCTGGCTGAAATCTGAACGAAAATTAGATCGTTTCAATAATAAAAACTATTCTTCACTTCAGTGTTCCTTTAAAGTTGGTAATGAGCTTAAACCATTTGCAGTTGAAAATTTGCTGAAATCAACGTCACGAAAATCTTTTTCAGACGTAACCGAAACTCATGAAAGAAGACTAACTCAAAGGGAGAAGCTAAATTAAGAAGAATCAAAGAGAAAAATTAAACGCGAATTCAGAAAAGAATTAGGTTTGCTAATAGGTGTTGTTAAACGGAGAAGTGGTTTGGCGCACGATGGAAACACTGCAAGGACATTTTTTGCTGAGTTTGAAAAGACAGATGAGATCACTAGATTGGAAAAAGAACTTATTAATCGTTTTGCAATTATAATGCAAGTGATCGCCAGTGACGAAGTAATTAAGGCCGAAAAATTTGGCAATTTCGCACAGGGAACAGCTAAACAATGTGCCTCAAAGTACGGTTAGTATTATATGCCAGCTTCTGTACATAAATTACTAACTCATGGAAAGGACATGATTACAAATTTTGCTGTTCCAATTGGATAATAAAAGTAATAATCTAGCGAAGCTCGAAATAAACAGTTTCGAATGTACCGGGAGTCCCATAATAGAAAAATAAGTTGAAGATTATGTAACGAAGACTTATTGCACCATTTGCTAATAACACCTGACGTTTTGATTTCAAATATTAGACACAAAATAAAATACATTCAAAGGAACAGAAATTTTCTAGAATCATTGGAACTTTTACTTTAAGATATGACACTTTAGCACTGACGTACCAGCGCATCCATTTATTAGAGTACATTTAACCCTCTGAGAACCTTTGCACTTTTCAGCATTTTCATGTAAACGTTTATCTAACCAGAAATACGAGAATATTAACTTTAATTTTGCAGTTTAATGTTAAATTATTTTTTTTCATCATTTCGTCCTAGAAATTTCTTACAGCATAATCTTCTTTAAAAAATATTTTTGTGTACAGCCAATTTAACATATTTTCTGGAAACGGAAAATTACGGAATAGCCGCTTCAAATCCATTTATTTCGGAAACGCGCAGGTTTACGAAAAAAAATCATCCATACCACACTAAAGTACAGGCTTTTAGGAATACCAACATGATTTTGAAATTTTAAACAACTTTAAACAATTTAAGTTATGTAATTTTGAAGATTACGATACCATTATTTCTATATGTGTTGTTCATAATGTAGAATGACACATAAAATTCAATCAAAATATAGTGAGTAGTAGTTTAAAATGTGTTTTAAGAAATTAATAATTATATTTTAAATGAGTTATTAGTAGAGGTTATTTAGGTTCCATTTCCGAGCATAGCAAAAAGTCACTAAAATTCGCTGAAAAATTCCTCTGCTGAAAGGTGTATATTCCGAGCTATACAAATACGGTATAAATTTGTATAATTTAAAAAATATACATATATTCTTATTTTGTAGATATTCTTTTAAAATATTTCATTGCAAAAAATTAGTTATTTAATGATTATTTTTTGGCTCTATGTTCGCATTTTCTTAAGGATTGATCCACTGTGCGACAGTTCGATTGTCCACAAGTGATATTTAATCAGTGATTTTTTATGAGTTATTTTACTAAAATCAGAAATGTAGTTAAAAAATTATTTTTAATAATTTATACTACCTAATGAAATATTGGTTTTTCGCGTATAAAAGCATAATACTTAAGAGATGGTAGAGCCCTAAAGATGAATTCCAAATGAAATGAAATTTTAACCTTATATTCAGCGTGACAAAATGCAACTTTTTAGACCTATCTGAAGAAAAAATTCCAATTTTTTTTCCGTCAGTTTCACTCCACCCTAATGTATATTGATCAACACTTCTAACTTCCTGCTTTGTTGACCAGTAAAAAAGAGTGAAATTATCCATATTGGTTAGACATTGACTGAGTTGCTCCTCCGAGTTTTCATACACTGTCCAACTGGCAACTGCCAAATCTCTGTCACTCTTGATACTAATATCTTAGGTGACGTTCTATGTCAAGAAACTGATTGCATTGAAATATACCTAAGTATTGCATAATATTTAGGGCTATAAGCGGTATGAATTACACGTTGAAAGCAATACCATAATCTAAAATATTGAAATATGCACATCATATCGCTTGAGACACATGTTTAAGAAATTTATAATTAGGCTACACAAAATTATGGATAAATGTAAAAGTTTGGAAAATTCAAACTTGTGTGTTAATTTTTTTTCTATTATGTATTTCATAAAAATTGTAAGCTGAATTTTACAAAACAATCTAGACGGATGTGACAATTCCACAACTTTCTCCTTTCTCATAAATGTTACTAATTCAAAAAGTTGTTACACATGTTACTCTGTCAGTATTATTACTTCAATGCTACACCAATCTTGATTTCCCTGTTAAGTTTCAGCTTCATTTTACTAATAGGAGTAAAAGAGAGCTAATGTCCATCATAAAATTTATTAAAATGAATATTGTTCTTTATTCTGTTGTACATCAACTGTTTGAGAATCGCCGGGTTAGCAGAATGCGAACTGCGAGCCGCTGCATGAACAGCCGAAGAACAGAAGAACTATGAAAAATGGAGAAAAAATCGGTATTCCAGATCCCTTTCGGGTGGAATATTTTCAAATTCAAAGAGGACCTGCTTCCAATAGCCAAACACATATACATGAAATTTAGTTCGATTCTGTGCGTAATTTCATACACGTTTCGATGGTATAATAATGAAAATCGTATAAAAATTGCTATTAGAGCGCTCCCTTGCGACGGAATGTTTGAAAGCTCTAGGACAGCCTGCAGCCCATACCCAAAAATATGCACCAAAAATTTGGTTAAATTCTATGGATATCTTCATACACTTTTTGATCAGACAATGCGGCCATACACACACACGGGCATACGGACGGGCAGGCAGACTTTTGTATAAACGTGTTTTAAGGCATCTGCCATCCCTAAAACCGTTAGATCCGTAAAACTGGAAGTCGAAAAAAAACTCTCGAATACAGTATTTTCTTCTTTTGAAAGAAGAAAGTAAGAAGGTTAAAAATTCAAGTAAGAAGGTGAAACAATTCACCCTAAAATTCCATAAGGGGTCTCAGGACTCTTAAAGCTTTAAAATTTTCGAAATTTAATTTTTTTTAGATATTAAACTACTATCTTTTCTGAACATTTTGGTATAAATGTTTCCTTGAAATTCCTATTAGAACAGAAGTTATGGCTTTTAGAATTATACACGCTCAATAGCTGAAACGGCGTTTCAGAAACTTTGAAGTCAATTTTCTCCAAATGATGTTTTTGGGCTTAACGCGCATGATATCTCAAAAACTTCTGAATTTTTTTTCATGAAATTTTCAAAACATATGTTTCATGTTAGTCTGTATAAACTGAACCTAAAATTTCCTTCTTATTGTTGAGATATATATTCTTTATAAGTGATTATACGGTTGAAAATTTCTAAATTTTGCATTAACTAAATAAAACTTTGTATTAAAAATAGAAAAATGCTTTAAATACAAATTTATTTAGGTTCAGAGTAATTATTACAATGTGAAGTATAAGTAGGACCCAAAATTTTCCTTCTACTTGCAAAATGTATTTTGTAATCGTGCGCATAATCTGTTGTGCCGATTTTCCGCTCGTCAAATGTCTGACATTTTGGAGCCCACTGTAAATTCTAATTCTGCATCTTGTAATTTTCCAAATACATGAAATGAAAGAACATACTTATATTTTTTATCCCCCCAATATAAAATTTTGTCTTAAAATCAATTACATTTTAAGATATTATATGTTGAAAATGGTCCTTTTTTTTTCGATTTTTCCAATTTTAAGAGTCCTGAGACCCCTTAAATAAATATGGAAAATTATAAAAGCGATAAATGATGTTGATTAATAAAATGAATTGTCATTTGACGGTACAGTTGAAGAAAACAGAAACCAGTAGTCAAAAGAATGAAAATCTGAAATAGTCGATGAAAGAAAGAATATCGCCCGAAAGCTTACTGCAGAATTTTTGGCTCTTTGGTTGTTCAGATACTCCAATATCTCAACTTCAACGAGATAAATCATATTTGAACTACTACTGCTGGATACCAATTTTCATGCAACTTAGCAATGTACTAGATTGGAAAAAAAGCAACTTTGCCTTTATTGTCACTCACGCTTGGGCAGTGCTCTAATTTCGAACTAAATGTTTAAACCTTTAACGGGTAAGTAATTCTGTTACTGTAATGTTATTTATAATTTCACAAACATTCCCGAAAATTTTCTATTTAAAGTAAATAAACGCATATTAGATTTTACTTTTCTATTTTCATATTAATTATTATTTTTCTTTTTTGAAATTCTGGTGTAAATTTTATTAAATGTAAATGTCAAATGTAAGTGATATACCACCACCTTTCTAAGTGATAAAAGCAGAAGTGCTTGGCGAACAACATGCGAATATGTATAAAGATTTCTATGATAAAAACAAAAAATACGTTTTCTAAATTATTTGAAGATCAAGATTTATAAAATTCTCCGAAGATATTATGATTTATCTGTTATTAATTTTTAAAGGGATTTTAATAAAGCCACAGCATTTCCGTTATGCATTTGAAATATTGTAACGTAAGGTTAAGATAAAATATTTCTAATGATTCTCATTAAAATTTCTAAACATTACTTGAAGTAAATGTAAAATTGAATAATAAAGAATTGTATCATGATTCAGATATGTATAACTTTTTAACAACATTTTGATTTCAATTTTATTTAATTATGCATCAATTTTGATATAATATAAATATATTTTATACCTTATATATAGTGATTAAAATACATTCCATTTACCCCCATTGAACCCCCCCCTTCCGTCATATGCGGGGAGAAAGAGGTAATTTTCATATTTTTCATTTTTTAAACTCCAGCTTATTTTATTCAAACACACGAAGTTCAAATTAGTGGAATCAAATTATAGAAGATTCAATACGAGTTTTTGGCAATACTGAATATAACTGAGAAATTCGAGATAATTGTCATCTATACCCAAGTTGGTTTCATGTAATGAAATTTATATTTGGTCGCCAAATTTGGCGATATCTTGAAGAGTCCGCCATTTTAAAACAACATGATGGCTGATGCTAACCAATGAACTTGGACGAGAACTTAGTATGTTCTATGTGCATGTTCATTTACATTGGAATTGGTTGATATATACAAGTGCTGTCAAAAGTCAAATTTTTCATAATGTCATCCACACTAGAAATTCAAAGTACTATATCTCTGCCATTTTCTGAGATAAAGACAAAACAAAAAATGTTCGTGAATCTTTGTATAAAGGTCAAACCCATAAGAAAAAAAAATATTTTTCAATTTCTATTTATTTTACCCAATTTTAAATGTATTTTTTTCTATTTAAAGAGCCGCCATGTTGAAAGAATCTGGCGGCTGAAGCTGGCCAATGAACGTGATCGACAAATTCGTGTGTACTATGCACGTACCAAGTTACATCCAAATCGGTTAATACATACACATGTCATCGCATGGCAATAATCAGATTGTTTCAAAATGTCAGTCACACTAGAAATTCAATGTGCTATATTCAGCAATTTTTTAGATATAGGCATTAGACAATAAATGCTCCGGGATCTTTGTATCAAGGTCAAACACATAAGGAAAATATATTTACCAATTTCAATTTTCTATCTCATTTAAAAATGTATTTTTTTTATATATATTAACGGCGGCCATTTTGAAACAAGATGGCGGATAAAGCTCGCCAATTAACTCTGTCGGGAGATTGGTAAATACTATATACACACCAAATCGGTTCATAAATACGAGAATCACAACATGACAAATATCATATATATATATGCGTATATCAACATTTGTACGGAGGGTGGATTCAGGGTCTGGGGGTCATGATCAGCGAAAATATATCAAAAATTGACGGA
Source organism: Maratus speciosus (assembly GCA_963932465.1). Classification (NCBI taxonomy): domain Eukaryota; kingdom Metazoa; phylum Arthropoda; class Arachnida; order Araneae; family Salticidae; genus Maratus; species Maratus speciosus. The sequence goes on along the minus strand of OZ010791.1, from coordinate 371,770,416 downwards.
ATTGTTTTCTCCGGATGTTTGTTTTTTGTAATGAGAGCTACCTAAAACAAATCACTTTTAAATGAAAAGCGGTATGATTTCCTATACAAGTTTGCTTAACGTACAGTTGAAATGAGACGACTGGAACTCCTAACAAACCATGAGGAAATTCAATTTTGCTACAGTTTATTAGTCTTATGTTAATGCATTTTCTTCTTAAGTGATGTGAATCATAAAAGAAAGCAATAATTTCAAGTGTAAAATATAAAAGTAATTCTACGGGAAATTTTACTTTAGAATGTAACAATTTAATAAGAAAATTTAAATTATTAAATTCCACCGCTCATTTTTTTAAAGAATTATACAGTTCGTAGTATAGTTTTCATTTTATCTGGGCTTAATTTATTTTATCTAGATTTAACGGGAAATTTTCTTAATTATATTGTAACGGAGAATACATCAACATAGCATACAGTTATATATTTTTATTTATAGAATCATGATTATTTGCGCTAGGGTAAAAGACTTGAAGTAAATACCTAATTGGACAGTTCAATAGTATGAAAAACAATTTATTTTTAATAAATAAATAATGCTTATCTTTTAAATAAATAATGCTTATATTTTTAATAAAAAGAACAGGGGATACATAACAATGAATATAGAAGTAAGAAATACCGTTTTAAAAACAACCGTTTCATATATATTATTAATCTTTTTTTTCTTCCTATTTTTAAACAATATTTTAATCCCTATTTTTAATAAATAGGGAATGAAATATAAATAAAACTCAATTTAATCATAAATATTTCCATATTCAAATGTTAAACAAACTGGTGTGACATGCAAATAATAAAAAGAATTCTTCATAATTCCGTAAAATTAAGAAATTCTTCAAGGTCTTTCGAATGAAATTTGTATCACTTCTTCAGGAATCAAGAACACATGCTACCCATTTCAAAGAAGGATCAAGACATTGCACCAATATTTTATTACAAAAAATCAGATTAACATTAGCAGAAATACTAAATTTTTTTGTTATTTAATATTGAACTTTACCATTAAGATTTTAATTGAAAATTTATCAAGTTAGGTCCGTTTCTTTCTGAAATATAGATTTGTTCAAAATCTTTTTAAAGATTCATCCACTTTAGAATATGATAAAATTCATCTTTTAAATCTTAATTTACATTCATTTTAACTATTTTAAAAACAAATTTAAAAATATATCATTTTTACGTCTACGAATTCCTTTTGAGAACAATTGTAATTAGAATATTTCTAGCAGATCAGAAAGTCAGGAACATCATATATTATGCATGAAAGACTATTTATCTTTTATCTTCATTGAAATTTAATTCATCCTTGCAAATATTCAGATTGGTTTAATGAAAATTCATTTAAAAATTGGCTTTCAATTACCCGTGGAAATTTTCGTGAAAAGATCATTTATTCAAAACTCTACTTGCTTAAAGGAAATGATTTTTTAAATTGCCTTCTTGTGTTTCTAATTTCGTACCTGTGCAATAATATTTCTAAATCTTTAAATAAAAGGCAACTATTGTCAAAATATAAAAATGGGAAACGAAAGACAAGGTAATTTAATGCCTTTAAAATTCTTCTCAAAAGTTATCGGTGGAAATTTTGTACAGGGTTATTATATTGTATTTTAATCATATTCAATTGTCTCATAGAAAAAAATAGTTTATTAATTGTTAGTTTACGTGAATTGTTTCTATAATGATATTTCAAAGAATCAAGATAGAAGTAACGTTTGAAATTTAAAATGAATTTGTATTTTGTAGGAATATGAGGTATTTACATAAATCTATTTAAAAAGATGTATGAAATTATTATTATTTATTATATGATTTTATTATTATTGTTAATTTATTTTTATTAGCATATTAGCATTTATGCATGTTTTCACGTTAATCCTTTGATCAACATTATTAAAAGTTATTGTCGCATAATGGTGAAAATAATTTCATTCCAATCGTTAGACCAAAATCGTAAATTTTGTTCAAATTTTTTAATGTGATTTTTAGAGATATTTGCTGTCCACGTCGATTTTATTACATTTGTAAAAACAATTAACTTTCAAAAGTTTATTCTAGTATAGTAAATTTTACGATTTGTATTGCGATTTTCATAGTTTTTTAGCTTTCCATGGCGATTTTAAAAGGAATACTGTGACAAAGTCTTTGCTCAATATTATAAATTCTGCGCTCTTTTCAAAAAAGTTTATTCGAAGGTTACTTTGTTACATAACGTCAGCAAACTTCAAAGTCATTAAACTTTATTTATTGAAAACGGTTACCTTGTCATATGGAGAAGCGTTCTTATTGGTCAGAATAGATATAATTCAAGGTTATGTTACATTTTTCTATTAAAAAAGGTTGAATGACTGTACAGTTTGATGTAGTTTTTTCAGTGTAGTAATTTTTTCCTCTATGATTTTGAAATATTTAGCATTTTTAACCCCTTAACATACAGTGACGGGCACAGCCCGCGTACGATGATCGAGCCAAATGTAAATTCTTCTTACCAATAAAATTTCACAGTAAATATAGTTTAATTTAATCGTCGAAATTCCATGATTAAACAAGGCGAAAATCTCTATTAAATTTTAGTGGTAGATATTGATTTGCTAAACCGTTTAGCTGTTAGAAGTAAATCGTAGGTTAAGGAGTTAAATATATTTATTGTTTTTTTTTTTCTTTTCTTTTTGGAATATTTACACATTTCTAAAAGAAATCCTGTTTCAACCGTTTACCCAACAAAATAAATTTTTTACATAAATTTTATTGGAATCTCGTACAGTATTGTTTGAATTTTTCGAGTTTTCTTATGTATTGATCAGAATTTCTCCGGATAACAGGCGATTTTTCAACATTCGTAAGGAAATCCTGCTTCAATCCAGTAAGCCAATTATAATAAATTTTGTACTCACCGGCTTTAGAATTTTCGGTAATTATTTTATGCAATTTCCCACTGTTTGTTTTCCGTTCCGCATTGATTTTTTTAAAAAAAATATTTTTGTGAAACGGAGGTAACTCTCCTGTAAATAGCGTGATTGATTTCAAGATAGAAAAATGCCTAATCGGGTCCATTAGCAACGTGAACAACGATGCTAAAAATTCAGTTTTAAATTAAAGTTTCGCTCTTTTTGAGACTGGATCAAGCGTAGCTCGCACGAGTGTACGTTGCCGAAAACAGTATGTCCCCTCCCCCCGAATTTTGTTCTTGAAGCACGTTTGCTAAAAGTGAACCATGGAAGTTTCAGAAGTTTGAGTTCCTCAACTTTATTATAAAAATGCTCCAAAAGATTACAGAGTAATATTATCTGACAATTTGCCGATATTTTTGTTAACATCAAATAATAATAAAAAAATTTTAAGGAAGTTTTCTTGAACCGATTGGTTACAATCATATTCCCCTTACTAATTATTTCATAATCATTTATGTTAGTATAAATTTGTTTTCAAAGTAAAGGATCTTTGTACGATTTATATATAACCAAACAATTACATAGTTTCTTTAAAATGTATGATTACAATTCTAATAAGTGTTAATTACAACATTATGAGTATTTGTTTAAGTTAAGACAAAAATAAAAAGTATTGTAAAATTTGGATTTAAACGACTGTCTCAAACACAATATATTGCAAATCGTAGGTAAAATATTCCATAAATGGATTATTAAATTGTATCGTGAAGTATCATTAAATTGATTTTAGAAATGATGGAATATCCACGAAAATACTTGACAAATTGTTCTATATCTTCAGAGATGCAAAGAAAATTTTTGAAACCGTGTTTTAAAGCGAAGATTTACTCTCCTTTACATGTTTTATGGCACATTACTAAACAAGTGATTTTTATTATATCAGTCAAACGTGCACTGTGATATAGTCTAAAATACAGTCGCACTAAAAATGAGAACTAAATTTCTATTAGCAAAATGATTCAGAAAAAAACAGAAATACCCATTCGACTGGTAGTTATATCTTCTGGCAATTTATGCTAACAAAATATTTAGGCGGTCGTCTTTAATTAAATCGCACTAACATTTTTAATGCAAATACCTAATTTCGATATCATGTTATGTTTTTCGCTAAATTTTACATAATATACCAAACAGAAAGCTATTCGTTTATTTAGCTTTAGGAATATAAAGTTTAGAATTCTGAATGTTCAATTCCTTTATAATCTTTTCAAAACACATAATCAAGCAGGTAGTCCTTTAATAATAACTAAAAAATTGCTATGCAAAATGAGCTGTAACCTTAGACTCCCATATTTGAAGTATCTAGAAATCGATTTCTGCTTTTAAAAATATAGGTTATAATTCATAACTGTTAAAAATATCAATTTCGATTTCTAAAAGCCTTACATATACGAATCTAAAAATACGGTTAATTCCTCGAATTAACTCCTGAGTTATAGAATAACAAACATCACAATCTGTTTTGCAACGTTTGCAAATAAATCTAACATTATGAGTTCGATACTTTAAACCTTCATAAATCGTAAATCTATTCGACCGAACTCTATCCTGTATGGTATTATTATCTAAAATTTACCGAAAAAGCCAAAAAGGATGTCAAAATTAGGCATTCGTATTAAAAATATTTGAAATATTGACATAATTTAAAATTGAATACTTGACAATTTGGCGATCAAAATTAATAGAGTCTTTTTTTTCGACTATGCATCGCTAAATTCGGTGTAATACTGTATAGTTTCTTTAATAAGCTCATTAAGGGAGAAAATACATATAAAAAATATGTGTAATAAAAAAGACGTCTAAATGTACAGATTAATCCGACTGGCCATATCTCAGGTCGAACACATGAACTAAATAGTTTTATACTAAAAAGCATAATCCTACAGAAGCATCGATTACTTATTACCAAATGAATATCACACATAAAATGTCTTCCTAAGCATGATGATAACAAACCAAACCATGATCATTAGTTGACTAATGAGTTCTTCAAATGAAATTAGCTAACTGAGTTCGTTTTATAATTATGTGGACGAATTTTTGACGTAATACAAGTGGTGTAACATAAATATATGCATTACATGCAGGATTAAATTTCTTCAATAACGTACATTTTTGTGGTTTTGTCGTGTATTTCAATATATATTTATATATATACAATATATATATATATATATATATATATATATATATGAAAATTGGAGTATTAACCGAGTAAAATACAACAAAACTCTGATTTATGTTGCATAATTTTGTAACTGATACTGTTGTACAAATAAAATCAGCAATAAACAATATAAATAAAGTATAATCATTTACACAGCAAACATTAAAATATATTATAGATAAATGTGTATAAAGTTTCAAAAACGCAAAGGAAAAAAATATGAATTTGTTGGAAACTGATTAAGTATGCGATATAAATACAAAAGGAATATTGCATCATTAATGTATAAATAATGTGACTCTCGAAACTTTGTGTTGCACCTAATTGAACTTTAATTATTTATATCTCTCTAAATTTTTAAGTGTTTTTTTTTTAATTCGCAAAGTGCAAAATTTATAGACTTTTAATAAATGAACATTTCTTTGGTGCATAACTCATGACACAATTATAGAGTAGCAGTTATCAAATCGCGTTTAAATTTGCAGATATAAGGACGATTATAAACTAATTGTATTCAAAATAATCAAATTTTTAAGTAAAAACACCATGCAATAAACGGTAAAGAAGGTAGTTGCAAAATGTTTTTAATATCTACTATTAACTAATAATAACTTCTATACTTTTGACAATAAAATCTGTATACATATTTAAAGAGCCCTATGGCTTCCAATATATCAGGATTATTAACATAATTTATACTATGACGTACAGATGCGGATATCAAAAAATATATATATTTATACGTGGTCGATGTGTTTATCATGTATCAGCATAAAAATACATCACTTAATAACTTCTTCTATCAGATTAATAACTTACTTTATATACTTAATCATATACTTAAGTTTACTTTAAGTGTACGAAGTTGAACAAAACAGAACACTCCCTAATTTGGATATACTATTAATCAAAACACATCACTTCATGGAATATATAGGAAATCTATCTACAATTCCAAAAAATTCTGAAGACCTTATTTTATATAATGTTTTTGTATTTAAACACTCTATTCAGACAGCTTTCCAGTCTGTACCCCTTTGTGGTTTTTCAGTGAACTATATAGATATTCTGAACATGGATAATAAGGATAAAATAAATTTTAATGAATAAAATTCCAAGATATATACTATTCTATAAGTTCTATAAAAAATAGAAACTAACTAAATTTAACATATGTCTGATTGCAAAACCCTCACAAAAATTCCACAATAAGTATGTGGGAAGAGAGATACAATTAAAACTAATCAATGATTGTGCTTTATATGAAATATCTATGGCCAAAGCTGGTGGAATATTGCAATATTGCATAGGAATGTTAAAATTACACCTAGAATATATAAATTACAAGAAGAAAAAATACACATTTATCCAGGCTACACAATATATAACATTCACAAATAGATTTTTAAAATAGTAAATTTATTTATTCCTTAAGATCGTATTCCCCATCTATAATCCCCGAAACTATAGAGAACATGTGTAATGAAACTGCCTCGTTATGTTTAATTAAAATGTGGCGCAAGATGCTGCATAAGTTTAAAAATAAGGTATTATAAAATAAATCACGCTAATTTTTGTTGAAGATCCTGTTTTCTGGTACCTAAGTTCTTGTTCTATTTCTTTATCAAATACAAATTTCATATTTTATGTGAAAATAGTCATTCCAGATATTGAGAAACTAACCTGTATTCAGTGTGCATGAAACTAGTCAGTTTAGTTATTATTTTTTAAGTTTTATAATTACGCTAATAAGTTTTACTATCTGTATTATTTTTACATGATGATAAAGGATTTTTATTCCAATAATTGATGCACATTTTATAAATAAATATGAGGCCACTTTTCCATTCCAAAAATCTCTTTTAATTATTCAAAATATAAGGCATTTTTTTTCTTGCTCACTTTCTGCGACAACAATATATTTATAAAATCCTTTTTATATGAAAAATCCAAATTATTAATGAATTCAAATAATAAAATTTTTGAATTTATAAAATATACATGCTTCAAAACATATAAATTAGCACATATCCTTTTTTCGGTTATAATCCATATTTCTACAAAGTTTAAAAATATATAATTCATCCAATTTAACATGTTTGTACATACATAACATTTTATTTCAGCAAATCGAAACTATTGGCTATTAAAGATCCTTTATATGTTTCTTTATTAGTTTTATCTATAAGATTATTTCTATTTTATATTAAACTATTTGTAACAACTCTTATTTCAGTAAATGCAAAATGTATGCCATTGTTTTTAATGGAGAAGATATGCATGGTTTAACACTTTATCTACTGACGGTACTTATAAGTACCTCTCACTTTAACGTTTCATCTCAGAGTGAATATTACTAATATTTCAATAGTACGTTTTAAAAACGCTCTTTTAACTCCACGTTTTCATGATACATGGCAGCAGTACGTTCCATGTTAGTTATTGTACCATGAAGGAGGCTATCTTTGAAACATTTGATGTGTTTTTTTCCAACATTTTGCACAAATTGCCATGCTTGTTTTTTATTGATGCAAATACAGTAAGCGACATAAGTTTTGGTTTTTTATGCATTCATTATGATCTCAAAATACAATTTTACAACTATTTTATGTGAGCGGTGTAGGTATTTGATTTAGTAGTTGAAAACTTGGCGGTAATTATGAGTACCGCCACTATACTGGCCGTTGGAGATTTTTCGTCTGTGTAGTTATACATCGTTTTTATCTGCTTTATAATGTAATTACTAAATTCTAGTGTACTAATGTTTTCTCAAGTATTTCTTTTCTGTTTCATTATTAATTTTTACTGGAAATTGAAAAAGTTGTGGCCCCGGCTCTTTTTTGCTATGCTAGAAGTGGGCATATGTAAATTCATATATTGCATATGTGGAGATGCGAGAAAGCATGTTGTCCCAGGAATATAGGTGTCGTATAAGTAAAGGACAGCTAACAAATTGAAACCTAAAAAAACTGTGTTTTTTTAATACCATCAAATTTGAATTTCCCACATATTTTATGTATAAAATAAAACTATGATGATTTAATATTTTTTGTTAACTTATAAGTGTCTTCTTGTTATTAAGAATTTTTAAGAGTTTAAACTTTATTTGAAATATCATGTGGGTATTCTGTTACGAGAATATTTTAGGCATAGTGTACTGACGGCACTTTAAACTACCATTTTAATTAATTACCTCTAATGAATTAAATTTCTCACGGGTGAGTATTTTTTATGTATATCCTTTAATTTTTATTGTAGTAACTGAAAAAAATATATATGAAAAAATTGCAGTAAATCATAATGCAGTAGATAAAGGGTTAAAGAAATTGAAGGAGATTACTTTTGCACATCTCTACCGCAGTCAATACTGTACATTTACAGTGAAAGGTATTTGAATAGAAACAATCTCAGCAACAGAGCAGGAGACAAATAAAGTAATTATAAATATGAATCGCAGAAGTATAGAACGATTAGAAACCATTAAGAAGTTCCAAAATCGCCAGAAAAGGTTTCAGATGTGCATAACTGGAGACATTGAATCCAGTTGAGAAAATATTTTGCGCGAGATCTTTAAATATTTTTGGTGAGATATTTATGGATTAAAATTTTTCAGTGAACCAACAAGCATATTATCGCGATTACAGACAGTTCAATTGAAAAAGCATTGAGCTATCTAAACAAATAAGTAGTTTCGGGATTAATTTGCTCAAATATATCAGTAGAAAAGATAAATATTATGTTTTATTGGCCTGTTTCTAGTGCTGTCACTCGATCTGCATTAAGATGTTCAATTGCACGAAAGATGTGGAATACTTTATTTTACAACCATTATTTGAAGATAATAAATTTAATAAATATATCTATGTCTATGGAGCTAAAAATGTATTTAAATATTTTGAAAATAATTATAACGATGACCCAGGTCTCATATTACCAGCACATTTATTTTATATTAATTTTAATGAGAAATTTGGCACATGTTGTAACATATTGTAAAAAGAATTATAAACACCCACAAATTTTGGCTACCCTGAATTTTCAGATCATGCCTGAGTGAGCTAACTTCTTGTAAATATGGAATGATACTGATAGGTAACATAAAAAGTCATGTCTTAAACTTAAGTAGGTGATGTACTTCATGTTAAAGAATAAAAATAGAGAACAGGAATTCTGCTTTTTCAGAATTTAGTATCGCCCCCGGCATTTCCATTACTTCATTTTCTTCTGATGGACTAGTAGCTTCTATTATTATTAAACAGACATTATAAATGTAGTGTTAGGTGAAGATGAAATTTAAAACTTTTATTTTCACGTCAGAATGGGGGAAAAATGGCCATATATATATTTATTTAAATTATGGCCATTTTCCTCCCATTCTGACCAGAAAATGAGAGTTCTAACTTTTTACGGCTGCTCTTTCACCTTCACCTAACACTCCATTTATAATGGCTGTTTCATATAACAGAAGCAATCAGTCCATCAGAAGAAAATAACTCTGTTAAGCAGGACACTACGGCAATACAAAACATATTTCAATTTTAAGACTTAAAGCACACGTTTTATTTTATGTAAAATGACGCCATTCGCATCATCTTACGAATTCCACATTTATGATCTACTGTTAAACATCTACAGTAAAGCATGCTTAGCACATCACTATCGCAAAATAATGCACAACTGCAGCAAAAAGAAGCCGTCATTGAATCGCTATCTAATGATTCACAGATACTTAAAATTAAACATAGTTTATAATAGCTTCATAGTTTTAACAGAAATCATTCGTTTATATACATATATATTTTTTAAATAGCACGTATTTTAATTACATTGTTAATCTTTCGGTTGGTATGAGAAAATGGCAACAAAAATATATAATTACTATTTTAGAACTATTTTTCCTTTACTTTCTACAGAGATGGAATACTTCCGTTGCCAATATTAAGCAACTGGCTATAAAAACTACAAAAAATCTTTCAAAAATAATTGGAAATACAGTTTTCAAACAAAATTCATTTAAAAGAACTTTCTTTTTCCAATACGATGGTATAAAAATCGAAAATGTGCGATGCTTAGAAGTTTAAAAAATTGATATAGAGTATGTAATCGTACTGCTTTGTTTTACGGTTGGCTTCTGTAAGGTAACGTTATTTTTTGGAATACACAAAATAAGCTGGGAGAAAGAAATAGCATACCGTACAGGAGGCTAAATATTATCGTGTGAATATTTATCGCAAACAAAGGTGCTTAATCCAAACGTAGATTAAATAGTTATCGGTCAAAGTAAGCGCAGTGCTCCCTCTACCATCACTTTCTAATAAAAATCGTCGCTTTATATAACCTCAGAATTTCTATCTTTAAATAAGTTGAAAATTACTATCCTGAGATAGTGGTATAAAAAAATATTGAAAATGTATAGTATTGAATGATTAGAAATCATTAATAGGCTCTAAAATTGCCAGAAAAAACTAGAGATGGTCAATTCGTTTGAGAAGACATATTGGGAGAGATCTCTAAACATTTTTGGTGATATCTTTATGGATTAAAAATTTTCGGCGAAGCAGCAAGCATACGACAGAGATTACCAACAGTTCAGATGAAAAACCGTGTATAATAGGCGAAAAAGCATTGAGCAATCTAGACATTAAACTGGTTTCATGAATCGTAATTTTGTTTGAACTCGCTGTAGATTCTCCCGAAGATCTTTGAGACCTGAGTTTGTTGAAAGATCTCATCACAAAGGAGTTGTTTTAGTGGTCTCTTTCTAGCGCTGTCTCTTGACCAATATTTAATGTATTCAATTGCATGAAATATGTAGAATATTTGATTGTACAAACAAATACAATAACTGTCTTTGGAGCTAAAATTATGTTTGAATATTTTCAGAAACATGAGAATGATGACCCAGGTCTAACATTATCCTCACAAATATCTTATATTAACCCCCTGAGCGGTTTGGGCGTATTTTTCAATTTCCCCAAAACAACTTTAATCTGTTTTAGACAAAAATATTTTCAACAGAACTGTATTTCAAGATGTCTATCAAATAAAAGGCATGAAGTGTATTTTAGAAACAAACAGGGAAAGAAAAATTTAATTAAAATTATTTTTATGAGCATTTTTTATGAAAATGCAGGAAAACCCTTTGGCACATTTAATTTGGCACATGTAACAAATTTAAAAAAGAAATGGGAGCACATTAATATTGAATTCCCGGAAAGTTCAGCTGATGACTGATGAGCAAAACTTGATGTAAATGACTTGAATCACATTTATAGGCAGCTCAATAAGTCAAGTATTTAAGTAGAATGTATACTTCATATTAATAAATAAAAATATATATTTTTTTTACATTCTTTTATCCGTTGTGAATATTTATCGCAAACATAGGAGCGCAATTCAAACAACTAATTATGTATGAAAACATGTGCAGGTCTCGCACAACGACTAAGTCCAGATAGTAATCGTCGCATTACATAATCTCAGGATTTCTGCCATTTAGTAAATTGAAAATTACTATCCTGAGATAGTTATATTAAAAATACGATCAGTGTGAGCTTTACGTATATCTTATACTTCTCAAGTAGTTGAGAAATGAACAATTTATTTTTCTTTTGAAAAATTGTGTAAACATTTAAATAAGCTTCTTTTCTTTCATCGCTTAGATTAACATAAAAAGTGATAATAAAAAAGTAATCGATAAATTTTAAAAATCATTTCGAAATTTGCAATCAATAATCTCTTTTAAATTCTGATAAAATTTCTTTTTATTTCATTATTTCCATGTAAAACGTCTTATTAAAGCAAATTGTTTCGAAATTTGTTTAAATGAAAGGGGAAAAATGCCATAATTTAATTTCGTAAAATTTTCTCATTATAATGAGCACAAGTACATTTTACATCAAGAAAATTTTTTATACATTCTGAGATTATGGAATTTTAACATATTAATTTCTTTCTGGAATTTTTCAAGAAAGTTTATCCATTTTAGATTATTATAATATTTTTATTATAAATTTTTAGTTTTGTTCATTTATACTCTTTTACAAAATTCGTTAAATTAAGAAATGAAAATTCCTTTTGATACTTCAGCTGAATTTTGTTCGAAAAGAATCGCATTTAAAATAGTTTTCAACAAAACGGAAATAAAGAAACGTCAATTTGTATGCATCAATAACTTTCCACATTTTTAAGTTCCTTTATGATTCATTCGTTACTAAATTAATTCAGATAAATTTTATGACCATTCAATTCAATGATAAACTTATTTTCTTGCAAAAAGTTACATGAAATGAAATTTTTCGTAAGACTGTTTGTAAGTCAAATGAATTTTTTCAACGTTTTACTCAGTTACCTTATTAAGTGTGATCCCGATAATATTGCAGATTTTATAAAGTGCACATAATAAGTAATGGAAATGTTCATAATTTTGAAATGGGAAAAGGAAAATACAAAAAAAATGTACAACCAATTAAATGCATTTTATGTGCTTTTAAGTTTGTATTTTTTTGTTCCAAGATTAAAGTGAAAAGTATTCTTCTCACATAAACTTAAATATCTTAGTTTAGAAAATTGTTAATTTGGAGAAAAAACATAACATTTAACGGAATGCATTTAATTAAATTTAATGATAAAACATTAAAATTCATCATCTCATCCAGTGGTAAGGTATTCACAATAAGACGAGAAATAGAAAGTTTATATGTGGACTACAGATGTAATCTGAATGATTTTGATAGGCTTATGCTTTCGACAAAATAATCTAGTGGAAGTATACACAATTTAATAATGTAAAAACTAAACATTTTGCACTACATTCCATTAAAGATACTATTATACTTACTAAGAGTTGTTTAGCAGACCACGGGCAAACATGCTATGTACCAGATGTACCGTCAGGTGGTAAGCAAATAGTGCGACCCCAAAGTTTAGATCCTTGTTACTCATTTTATCCATTGTAAAGAGATGAAAATTTGAGTGAAACTTTCATAGTTCCCAGTCCGCCATTAAACTGGGGACCTGCAGCATTGTAGACAGACGTGCAAGCGACTACACAAATTGGCTTCAAATTTATTAAACACAGTCTGCTAGATGCAGGATGTCGCAAAAAAAAAAAAAAAAAAAAAAAAAAAAAAACAAGTTGGAAATTGCTCGTCAAACGTGGCAAATGAGTTGCGTTCGTACTATAACTAGTTTTATAATTCTTTTTTGCACCCCATATTGTACTGAATGTGTATTTATTTGCAATTCATAAGTGCATAGTCTGTAACATCATTAAAATGCACTTGCAATAATTTTTTCCCATTCCCCTTAATGTAACGGAAAACTTTTGACTGTCCCTGTAATTAAGCTATACATCCGATTTTTGTGAAATTTGAAATGGCTCGACAAAATGTCGCAATAATTATATGTTTAAAATTTGAGACCATTCGGAAAGATTTAACATCATTAAAATGCACTTGCAATAATTTTTCCCATTGGCTTTAATGTAAAGAAAAACTTTTGACTGTCTCTGTAATTAAACTATACATCCGATTTTCATAAAATTTGAAATGGCTCGACAAAATGTCGCAATAATTATATGTTTAAAATTTGAGACCATTCGGAAAGCTTTAACATCATTAAAATGCACGTGCAATAATTTTTCCCATTGGCCGTAATGTAAAGAAAAGATTTTGACTGTCCCTGTAATTTAACTATACATCCGATTTTCATAAAATTTGAAATGGCTCGACAAAATTTTACAACAATCATATATTTAAAATTTCAGACCATTCGGTTGGGTAGTTTTTGCTCTATTATATGCGGACGGACGGACGGACAGACGGACGGACAGACAGACGGACTGAACGACGACTATAGGTGCTACGTATTTATATAATTACGAACGCACCTAAAAATGTGCTTAAATTTTTTGGTATAGAAGATTTGAAGGCTAGGTACATTACCAAAATTTACAAATAAAGGTAGGTTTTTTAAGAATATATTGATGAAATAGTACTTCTCTTAATAAATCAAAATAAGCTTTTTAAACTTTTATACGGTCTTAGGGTCTTTTAAAGTATATTTAAAAATATTTTCCTCATGCGCTGACAAGTAAAAAAGTAAAAATAATGTTCGAAATAACTAGCGAAAATCATGGAATTATGGGAATTATGATAGCGAGAAATATTTAAAACTTTAGACCTTTCTGACTTTAAAAAACCGTGTGTCTTTATTTATCTGATTCTCCCTCATTTGTATTCAGCCGTTTTGTATAAGAAGGAGACAATGTTAACAAAAAATATCGTTTTTAAATCTATCACACATAACTTCCAAACAATACATCTCTTAGTTCAGCTGTAATGAACTTAAAAAGAAGTTACAAAACTAATGAAATAAATATCCAGAGGTTATATTACGCGTAGAAGCCTTTTATACGCGAAAGAAAACTCCAGATATCTCTGAGGTAGCAACAATAGAGTCCGCTCATAACTTAAACAATGATATTGTAGCCTTTTTTCAAACACTGCAAATAAATCCCATAGAAATACAGAAATGTTTTTAAAAAATTGTACGAAATAGATTCTAGTTTATAATTAAAAAAAGTAATATTTACATAAATAACATCTCCTGATTACAATTTGTAAAAATACAGATGTCGCAACCAATTTTATAAAAATTTCCGTATTGCTTTCAAAACAGTCTAATCTCTGTAAATAACATTTGAAGGTTTTTGTATAGTAATCGCTTTGTTTGAAATGCAAAGCAATTTATTGTTGTATATACTTCATTTATATCGTAAATAATGTCTTTGGAAGGTCAATATTGCAGAAATATTGGCTTAATGCTGGAAATATTATCGACGGAATGCCAAAATTTTTATGTATTTTCTTTCCACTGCAAGCATTTTTAATGAAACGCAACATGTAGACATTTTACATATTTCAATTGAACCGCTAATGTTGACATCACATTGCATTTATTTTCTATAATATCCCAATTTTTAGAACATTTAAAAAAATAACATTTTATTCACAAATACACATTTACTCTAAACTTGGAGATAGTTAAAAAGTAAATAATACTGCTTCTTTTTAGGGATTAGTTCATCTGACGAAACCCTATTCGAATCACTCTTCTGCCTGTCTGTCCGTCAAAGAACCCGTTCTCAGAATCTATACATGTTGGAGACTTGAAATTTTGGATTCTTATACCTGAACACCTCATATCAAACGACATATCATAAAATTTTAAAAAAAAGTCTTATATTTACACCTCCGGGCTCTAACATATGTATTTTAACCTTTTTCGTTCTTCGGACGAAACCCTACTCGTTTCGCTCCTCTGTCTGTCTGTCGGTCGGTCACAGAGCCCGTTCTCAGAAACTATATATGTTGGAGACTTGAAATTTGCATACTTATAGCTGAACTCCTCACATCAAACGAAAAATCATAAAATTTTGAAAAAGTCTTATATTTACTTATAAGGTCTCTAAATTGTGTATTTTAATATTTTTGTTCTAACTGAGGCCATAATTAAGTTGAAGACTTGAAATTTTGCATACTTATAGTTGTAACCCTCACATCATAAGACACATCATAAAATTTTGAAAAAGTCTTATATTTACCCTTCTGGATTCTAACTTGTGTATTTTAAGCTTTTGTTTTTCTAACTTAGCCCCTTATTAAGTTGAAGACTTGGAATTTTACATTCTTATAGAAGAACACTTGCGATCACATGAAAAATCATAAAGATTTCAAAAATGTCTTATGTTATTTACTCCTCCGGGCTCTAAATTATGTATTTTAAGCAATTTTGCTAACATCCGCCCATTGCACACGGTAGGTACTTTTCTAACTTTTACCGACAATTCTTTAACCATACTTTCATATTATGCACATAGCCTTACATATTTCAATTCCACTTTTTAAGAATTATTCTTTCCCCATTGTCTATAATGTAAGAGAATTCTTTTGAGCGCTATAGACTATTAATGCTACACATTTCATATTCAAAACCGAACATTCCTTGGTAAACACTATTAACATATATCAATTGCATCAAAATCCGAGTATACAGGATTATTAAAAAAAAACTGTGGCGAATTGACATGCAAATCAGGCATAAAATAAGGATAAAAAACCACATAGGAACATAGGGTCGCAAACCACTTATTGAGTCACAAATACAGGGTGTTTTATGTTAACTGAACTCTGGTGGACGGTCATAATTTCGAGAAAAAATGAAACATTGCAATGAAAATGCAACGTATGGACCTTGTTTTGTGTGAAATGTGATAACGTCACGAAAAGTTTAGGAAAAACACATTGCTCAAGCAATCGATGATGCCCTATGAATTGATCATCACATTTCAAAATGTGGGGCGTCCAGTGCATACGGATGGCGAGTATATTGCAAACTTCTCCCACTTTTGTTTGGTGTTATCACACTTACAACAAAGATGAGAATGTATGTTAAATATTTTATTATAATATACTTCAGTTTTCTGAAAGTTATGACCGCCAACCCGAATTGAGTTAGGATGGAATACCCTGTATTTGTGACTCAATAAGTGATTTACGACCTGTTCCTAAGTAATTTTTTATCCTTTTTCTATGCCTGTTTTGCCATGCCATTATGTCAAGTTTTTTTTTTTTTTTTTAATCACCCTGTATATACGCAAGTTAAAACGTGAACAAAACTTTATACAGAACTTTATTGACTTATCTTATATAATTTTAAAAAGACAAATTATGGAAAAAATACATTATTAGATAAATCGATTTAAGTATTTAGTTACGGACAAACTGATACTACAACACATAAATTGTAATGCCTCTTTATGTAATCATCATCGAAATACGAGTTTCACTTTATTTAATTTATTTAACATTGTAGAATTTTACAAGTAGAAAAATAATAACGATGAATTTTTTGGGAATTCTGATTCCCACGTCAACTAAATACGTCCTGGAAATTTTCGTTTAGAGCTATGTTAAAACGGTCCATTAAAAAAGACATTTCCCGCATATGTTTTGGATTATCCAGGGTGAAAAAGTTATATATGTACATGTACAATGTAGCATTTTACTTTTTAATATATTCATTTTTTGACTTCTGAATCTACGTACGATTGATCTAACGACTTTATTAAAGTTCATCACGCTAGTTTTTGTACAATATCATTTAAGAATTCACGGGAAGAGACAGTCGAAATTAATTCAGACTATGAATATTAATTTAGACATAATATGACTGAAAACCCTTTATTTTATGATATTTTTATCACTGAACGCGCATTTTGGAGTTAAAGATATAGCAACGAGAAATAATTTATGGTTAACAACAATTTTTTACCCGACTGAAAAGAAGGGTTATGTGTTTCACGCGTATATGCGTAAGTGGATTTCTTTATACCCTCGAAACATCCAAACGCCTGGATGGATTTTAATGAATGAGGTCTCTATAGATTCGTTTTAACGACCCAATGGTTATTGCTAAATTTTGTTTTTATAAATTCAAAATGACGGCTGTAAAATACAAAATGGTGGTAGGGACGAAAAAAAAATTACGCACCCTACTGAGTGGCATATCATTGGATAGGTCTTTCAAAATGAAGACGATACTTCGTTGACTATTTTACAGTCAGAAGCTCCGTTAAAATATTATACAACCTGGAAGTTGTGTATATATTGTGGATCTCTAGCTTTAATGCAAATCTAACTATCATAGACGTCTATAGACCTCATCAAAACAGTGTTTATAGATAGGAACTAACAGTTAAACACAACTTAAACGTCATCAGTACAAGTAAAAAAAAAATAGGTAAGTAATATAAACAAGTAATATATATATATATATATATATATATGTAAAATATTTTAATTCAATTCCTACTTAGGTCAATAAGAGAATTTTTTTCTCCCAATCTTTTTTCCTTTTGAGTGGTGCTTAAAATGCCTTGATAAAGAAGAGGGCTCTCTGGGTCTTAAAAAACTTTGATCAAGAAGGGGGCTCTCTCGATTATTGAAAATTAATTAATTTAATGTAATTAATGAATTAATATTTGAAAAAAAGTTCATTAACATCAAGGGTCATCCACTACAAGTTTAAAAAAAAATATTTGCGCTTGATTGGTTGAATAATAAGTATTTTATTAAAGATTGAAAATTTGAACAAGATATACAGCTCATATTCAAAATATTAGAATAATTACTTTTTTTTACAAACTGAAAATATCGTTTGGCAAATTTAATGTCTTTTTATGCAAATATGCAAACGATATTTTTATTAAGAACATATTGTTGATTAAGCTTATTTATTATCTTAAAATTAATATCATTTTAATTAATCTTTTCAAATAAAAAAGATTAATTGAAAAAAAAAATATTTTGAAAAGTCAAAATATTAGAATATTTATTCAAGTGGTTCAAAATATTGGAATATTTCACATTAATTCTCCTTTAATTATCACCAATTCGTAACTGGTGGCATCATGGATTAAATTAAGACGATTTTTTTTAAAAATGAATATTCTCTTTGCTGTTTGTTTGCTTTTTCGTCTTAAAATGTGTCGTGTGAGGGATATTTCTAAATCTATTAAACTTAGGATGGATGATTTGTGCTGGCACGGTAAAAATCAATGTTATTTAGCGAATTTTTTACACTGTTCGCAATCAAGCGTTAATAAAATACTAACACAATATTTAAAAAAATGGAAAATTTCAAAATAATCGCCGAAATGGCGGCCGAAAACTAAAAACATCTGTTAGAGATGACAGGAAACTGAAGCATATAGTTAAGAAAAATTGTTTTAAAAGTGTGCGATTATTGCACCGAAAATGGAAAGAAGAAGGAGTTGAAGTTTCTACATCGAGAACATTAAGATGTCTCCATAAATTTATGTTTTAATCTCGTATACCGAAAACGAATCCTCTCATGACTGCAAAACAAAAGCGTATAAGATTGAATTGGTGTAAATCAAGACGTTTATGGAGCGACGAAGATTGGAAAAACATATTAGTTAGTGATGAAATGATGTTGTATAGATACAAAACATACGTTTTTGTTTTGCAGTCATGAGAGATTTTGTTTTCGGTATACGAGATTTAAACTTAAATTTATGGAGACGTATTAAGATTCTCGATGTAGAAACTTCAACTCCTTCTTCTTTCCATTTTCGGTGCAAGAATTGCACACTTTTAAAACGGTTTTTCTTAACTAAACGCTTCAGTTTCCTGTCATCTCTAGCAGATGCGTTTGGTTTTCGGCCGCCATTTCGGCGATTATTCTGAAATTTTCCATTTTTTTAATATTGTGTTAGTATGTTACTAACGCTTGATTGCGAACAATGTAAATAATTCCCTATATAACAGTGATTTTTATCATGCCGATACATATCAACCTTACGAAGTTTAATAGATTCAGGAATATCACCCACACGACACATTTTAAGACGAAAAAGCAAACAAACTGTAAAAAGCACACCCATTTTAAATACAATCGTCTGAATTTAATCAATGATACCACCAGTTATGAATTGGTGATAATTAATGGAGAAATAAGGGGAAATATTCTAATATTTTGAACCACTTGAATAAATATTCTAATATTTTGACATTTCAAAATAATTTTTTTTCAATTAATCTTTTCAGAAATGTCCGTAAGGCATGGTGACGTCACGGCGACGTCGTTGTGAAATCACACTGTGATTTTGTGACCGTCGATGTGACGTCACGTGACGTGGATGTGACGTCATAATGACTAAAATGCGAGGTCGTTATGGCTGTTTTAGAGGTCATTTGTGACGTCACATTGTGACCACTCTGTGAAGTCACGGTGTGGCAAATTTGTGAAAAGTGTGTCATTTGTGGCTATTTTGACATTAAGTTTGTGACGAACCTGTGACGAAAGTGACAATGCTTTGAAGTCACACTGTGACCAATTTGTGAAATATGTGTCATTTGTGACGAACTTGTCATAAACTCTGTGATGATTTCAAATGAAAATCAAATTTCAAATTAATTGCTTACAAGGCGCAAAGGCGAGCTAGTGAAAAAGATTCCATGCTGGAACTGGAACCCGGGCCATCAGTATAGCGCACTGACATTCTACCGACTGAACCACATGGAACGATACCCAGCCTGGAAAATTTCTCACTATTACATGTTGGAAAGGCTACAAACGCAGCACAATATGGAATATTTATCGTGAGCCACCGACATGGAGCAAACACGAAACTTAATTAAATCCAGCATCGATTGAAACTATATTAATAATTGGAAATTTTTCCAGAGAGAAACATTCGCCTTGCATACAGTATTTCAAATGAAAATCAAATTTCAAATTAAAATTGCCTTTTAAGCTATTAATCCAACACAGCATCCATTTAAGACACAACATCCATTTTAATGGATATTTTTAAATTGAGTTTGAGTTTTAAAACACTGTGTATATTGAATTTATTGTAACTAGCTATTCACTAGCTAGATTACTATAAAAACATTAAAATTAACTTATACAATTTAAAATAATGCTTAAAAAACAAAAATGAGTAAAAAAAAAAAAAAAAATCAGAACTTGCTAGCACCTGGTCGAAAACCACGTTGACACTCCACGTCATCACATTACAATCAAAAGAGAAGCCGTTGCGAGATTCTACAAACTTAAAAGTAATTATGAAGTATATATTATATTGGAGTAGACAGGACATGCTTCCGAAAAAAATATTTAATGTGATTAGCAGTTTAAACAAAACATCCATTTTAATGAAGGGTCTCAGGATGTTATAGGATCCATGCACCCTATAAAATTTAAATTTATTAACTTTATAATAAATAACTTTTTTGGAGAAAATTTATTTTGATATCATGTAAGAAAACATTTGATTTTTTTCAACTGGAACTCCCTATATAAAACTAAATTTTCTGTAAATAACTATTGACAAATGGAAGGTATTTTACATATTATCGTGTACAGACCTTTCAGAATTTTTTTTATTTAGATATTTATTTATTGAAAGTACTATAATTATGTGTATGCTTTGCTATAGTAGATTAAGAATATTTCTGCTCTGCTTGTTTGAATATTTTATTCTGCAGTAAGTTTTACTTCGTCTTTTCCAATAAAATGCTTTTTTAAACTTTTACTGTCAACTTTAAATTCTCATCGACGATGCATAAGATTTGAGCTTATCTGATTGTCAGAAAACGTGACTACTTCAAATCCTTTCCTTTTCTGGAATTCAAAAAAGCATTAAATTTCGATTCCTAAATCTATCACAAAAGAAAAGTGGGTTTTTGTCGTCGTAATATTTTTTTTGCCTTGAAAATTCCTAAACGCATAAACAATAGCATCTGAAGATGGTAGGATTTTGGCATAATTCATTAAAAAACGCTATTTTTTTATTTATTTTCATATTCTACCTTTGAAATGTATAAAGTAATTTTATACAGTGTGTCAACTCTCATACTCTTTATTAAAAAAATATCAAAAGATAAAATTCCTAATAACTCTCAACCAATTTTACTTAAGGAAGTTACGAAGACATGATATTTAAAAAAAATCCCATTAGACAAAATGAACGCTGGAATGATATTCGAATTCTATTTTTAAGTTTCTTTCCAAATATATTCAAATGGACATATGATCTAAATAATAATGTGAATATCTATTTTAATTGTTACTTTCTAGATGTGAGAGTGACGTCCTATGATTCGATATTGTCTGAAATGAACACAAGCTGATAAGCAAATGGATTATGGCAGCAGACAACAAATATAGGACAGTTTTTGAATAAGTGGTAATGGTAGAATATAAATATACTGAATAAGAAAACACTATATTGAAAATGGATTTTTTGAAGGTTTTCATCATGCGAAATAAAGAGCGCAATAATAAACGCAAATTAAACTATGTTGAATGTAAAAATAAATATTCGTCCAATTTACAAGAGAATTTCTAAGATAGTAAAAATTCTGTCTTTTTGTTAACAATTAACTGAAATGCTTTATATCAAGCAAGAAGAATAACACTAAACAGGGATGTTACTGTTATGTGCTGGTTAAAGATAGAATACATATTTTCTTCATTGATATATTTTTTTGTCTGCGCCCTTAAATAATAATGATAATAATCCTTGTTGCTCAATTCATATTCATAGATCACTTGCTATTTAGTGAGGAATACCGCATAATGTTTATTGTTGTAGGATAAATTTCCAAGTGTAAACCATTTTTGTGTGATTAAAATCACAACATTATATCGAGAATTCTCGATTGAAACTATACATATGAAAAGAAAATTAATAGGAACATTATTCATAAGAGATTCGTGAACAAAACAATTCGTTAGCAACGAAAACCAGTAATTGGGAAACCTAGGATGGGTTTACAATTCTCGGAATAACTTCCCCTGAAAAGAATTTATCGTTTACGGGTACACGTGTCCAAATTTGACAAAAGTTGCTTTGTTAAAAAAAAAAAAAAACGTAACTATAGCACATAGACAAGCAGAAAGCAATAATTTATGAGGACTACACCTGTATTCCAGAGCATGAGGAAAAAGTGATGAACAGCAAGACAACTGCAATTCAGGAGGCGTGGAATGAGTGCCAAATCAAAAAGACTCAAGTTATTAAATTCCACATATTTTTAAGATCTCCGCTGAAAATCAAGGTATAGGAACCAGGAGGAACCGAGGAGGACTCTAAGTAGTTGACCAAAATGAAACACTGAGATTGTATAAATATGAGAAAAATATGATTAAAAAAATATATATGCATATATCCTTCGAGTGATGTGTGTGTGAGTTGAAGATGAATGTAATATTTCTCAGATTATTTTTTAAGTGTGTGTTTTTACCCAGAATCATGTATTTACTACGATGATATGTGGCGGATGTCCATCTTCTTATTGACAACAAGGTAGAAGTTAAAATAATCCAAACTGCCATTTTCAGTTTATATTTATTTATGTATTTGTCAGGGAAACAACTTGCCAAGCCATAGATCAGCTAAGGAATGTATATGTAAATATAATTATCGAAGTACACATATTGAGCGAAAATATTTAATATAAATTCAAGTGAAGGTGCTATAGATATACATAATGCTATAAAACAATCATAATTATTTAGAATTCTTCGCGATGGTAATCAATGTGTTAAGCAGAAAGAAATTATTGAATGTTCGCAAATTAATCTTATTTGGCTAATCTATTTTTAAGTAAATATTATTTTTAATTGTTATTTTTTGTGTCTTATTTTAATGTATTGTAAATAAATAGTACTTGATCGTATTCTACAATATCGGTGTGATTTATGGCATTATGTGTATATGAATTTTAAGTTTGGCTAAAAATGTGCATTTTCCAGATAACCGCTTCATTATTAATCGTAAATTGCAAAACTCTACAACGCAAGTTTTGACATAATTATATTTAAATAAATTCATGAAATATTTTTTAAATCTTTAATTCAATTTAACCCAGAATAGCAAATAGATGCTAAGCAAGGGAGTTATTCTCTATTATAAGAATTCTAAAAGCTTTAATAATCTTCTTGAGTGCAAAAATATTCCCATCACATTTAAAAAGGATTTATCGAAAATGTAATTCTTATGTTCGGTTTGCAATGTGTTATTTCGTAACTTTTACTGTAGCAGTGCTATCTACTGTAAAGTTCTATTTTATTAAATAAGTACAATTCCAGTACAACAAAGTTATTAAATGAAATAATGCGGCAAAACATGAAACTATGTAAGGAAATGCCCTTTTAATCCACTAGAGTGAATTCGCAATAATTCGACTTCGGTTAGTTCAAACTTTTTGTTTATGGAAATTAAACATAAGTCCCGAAAAACTTCCATTAGAACTAATCGTAACATTATTTCAGCAATTCGAACTTACTGTTCGAATTTGATCACATCGATTCATTCGAACTAAAAAAAAATTGTACCTTATTTTTTTAATGCAATATTGCTAGATAATTGTAAATCCCTTTTTTAATTCTTCACTTAGAAGCGTAAAAGTTAAAATCTTACACTGTTAAAAATTTGCAGCATTCTGGCAGGTCATTTGACCGTTTTTCCGAAAACGTTTACACAACCGTAATTTTAACTCTATTCTGACCATATTATTGGCCATTTTATGATCAGAATATTGTTGAATTGTGGTTATGAAACCGTTTTTTTAAAAAAAAAAACGGTCGAATGACCTGCCAGGATGCTGCAAAAATTTTAACAGTGTACGCTGCTATTGGCCGTTAATGATAAGCATGCCGTATGGATAACTGTGAAAAGGATAATTATATTTTTTTTCACCATGCTAGATTTACACATATCCAAGAAACGTGCGTGCTAAATTTACAACGTCATGACGTTAGAAATTATCAAATTCATGTACATTTGCAGCTATGTAACATTTTCTAAATGTGTAGCATTGCGCTTTTCATTATTTGTGTAAAATTAGTTAATGGAGAAATTATGACAGTAAAAGGAATCATGATATATAAATGAAGTGGAATAATACTCTTGGCACAATTTTTAATTTAATAATGGATGAAATTAATACTTCGAAATCTTAATTCCCATTGAGCATAAAGAACACTTTTATAAGTAAATCATTTAGTCGAAAAAATGTGTTACGGCTTCTCTTAACCTTGACTGTCGCGCGCGCCTCCATGGCGCATTCTTCTGTAATTTAGGTTTGGCCGTTTGGCAACCTTTAAGAATGTTCAGTTGTTTTTTGAAGTCTCTACTTTTTGAAGTCACAAGGTTAACTTCAATAGCATTTTCTTTAACAATTCTGGGGTATATGACAGTGCCGAAGGCTTTCTTACTAGCATCGCAGAAACAGTGAATCTCTAACACATCTGAATTTTCTTCTTTCGTTGAATTTAGCACAATTCTTGGAATTTTAAGTCGGAGAGGCGTGGGATCTCAGAACACCACTGAAGCCACTTTTCTTTAACATCTATTTGTAGATCTTCATCCCAAGCGATTTTCCTCAACCACAGATCTTGAAATAGGCATTTCATGCGAATAGTATAAGGAGTGAGCAAGCCAAGAGGGTCGAATATTTTTCCAATAGCACGCAGGATGAAGCGCTTGGTGTTTTCATTTTTTGATAAAATTTCTAATAATCCTTTTACATCTACGATAAAGCAATCTTCACTCGTATGCCAAGACATTCCTAGAACTTTTGTTGAGTTAAATCCTAATTCAATTGCGTTATGTAGAGGCTGAGTATCAAACCCTTCTTGTTTCCATTGCTCCATTAAATCGTTATCATTAGTTGACCATTTTCTGAGTTTCATACTTGCCTCGCTCATAATATAAACAGCATTTCGAGAGATTTCTAACGCATCTTGCAAGTTGTCAGCACCAGCGATGAAATCATCAACGTAGAGTCACCTATCTAATAACTTTGTTGTTGTAGTATATCTAACTTGAAATTTCTTGATATGTTTTCTTAGAATAGCAGCAAGAAGAAACGGGGAAGCATTCATACCATCAAAAAGAACTCGGTTGAAGCGATATATTTCTATACCTCTATCTCCAATCCATAAAAACCTCACTGCGTCTCTGTCTTTCTCCGCTAGGGATATCTGCAGAAAGGCCTTTTCTATATCACCTATCAATGCTATTTTGTTTAATCTAAAATTGATAAGTAGATCCAATAAGTTTGGATTAAGATTCAGACCTGGCTAAAGACAATCATTTAACGATAAATCGCCAACATCATGTGAGTTGGCATCGAAGACTACTCTCATTTTTGTTGTTAGGCTTTGTCTAAAGACAGGTTGATGTGGGAGATAAAAAAGTGGTTTCTTCACTGGCTTGTGCGTTTCCGTTATTTTTTCTATGATTCCTTTATTTTCATAATCTTTCAAAGTCTCACAATATTGAGCACGAAGCTCTAATTTTCGCTTCATTTTCACTTTAAGACAGTTTAGTCTATTATTGGCTATTTTGAAATTGTCGTTCATTTCTCGCCAATCTTTTTTCCATGGTAAGGGAACTTCGTAACGTTTATTTTTATAAGATACAGATTTTTCAAATATTTCTAATGCTCTATCTTCGTCAGTACATGTGGGATCGTCTATTATCCCTAATGTTTCTAACTGAAAGATTTTTTGAACTTCTTTTGTCAAATCTTCATAGTTACAAACAAGCCTACAATGAGTATTTTGCGTGATTTGATTGTCAGGATTTAATACGCTCCCGCAGGCAATGAATCCAAATACCGAGTTTTGGAATTTTAAATTAGAATTGGGGACTTTAATTCGACCGACTTCTAAAATATCATAAAATATTTGAGCTCCCAAAAGAACATCAATTTTTACAGGTTTGTAAAATTCTGGATCCGCTAATTTAATGTTATTAGGGTAATGTTCTGTTGGAACGTTAATTCGATTTACTGGAATGGTATCCGATATTTTTGGTACACAAAGAAGTTCTACTTCCGCCTTAAAATTTGAATTGTTCGAAATTAATGCTTTTACCCTGGAGTTAATATTCACGAAGATGCCATTTAATCCTTAAACTGCAACTTTTATTTTTTCTTTCTTAATTCCTAAATAATCAGCACACTGAATCGTAATGAAATTACTCATTGATCCAGCATCAATCAAACCTCTTAACGGCTTAAATTCGCCAAATTTATTTTTAATATAAACAATGACAGTTGATAAGATGCCAGACCTTAAATAATTCATCTCACAAACAGATGTACCTGAAAATACTCTTTCGTTAGAAATGTGAAATGTTGCAGCATTCGGGTCTAGATTTGAATGCGCTACGATTTGATTCTGGTTTTGGGTATTGCAATCACGGACCTCGGGTTTTGAAATAAATTCATTTTTTCTATCGCTGTTTTGAATTTGCTTTTCATTTTCATTCTCGAAATGCAGTAAACTCGAATGTTTTTTGATACATTTCTGACAAGAATAAGTAGATTTACAATTTCTAACCGAGTGGAATTTTAAACAGTTAAAACAAATATTATTTTTCTTTACGAATTCATATCTAGAAGCCACTGAAAGATTTAAGAATTCTGGACATTTGTGCAAACCGTGGAATTCATTACTCTGACACTTAACACATTTAAATGTTTTTGAGTTTTTACCATTAGATGTAGATACCATACTAGTGATTCGTTGTTGAGCATTGCGTTTAGGAGTTACATTATTTATAAGAGGTTTGGAAACTTGCAGTGTTCTCGCTTGTCTTTTTAAAAATTTGATTAATTCTTTTAATTTTGGTAGCTCGTCTTTTTTTTGTTCACGTTCAAACCATAATTTTGTGGACCCATCTAATTTCTGCCACAATATATAAGTTATTATTGTATCCGCAAGCCCTTCAATTTTTTGATCGAGAATTTCTAGAGATCTGATACATTCACTGGCGGTATCTGCCATATTAAGAATAGCACTAGGTGTTTCACTTTGTATTGAATTAATGGACATTAATTTTTTAAAGTGAGCAAACACTTGTTGTCTTTTATGGGAATATCTTTCCTCTAATAAGGACCGCGCTGTTTAATAATTATCATCTGAAATCGTTATTCTTTGCATAACTTTGGCAGCTTCAGAATGAAGCGAAGATTTCAAATATGATAACTTTTGTGCACCCGAAAGTGCGCTATTATTGTGAACGCTAGATTTAAAAAGATCACTAAAATATATCCAATCCTGTACATTTCCACTAAAAGAAGGTAGATTAATCGTGGGAAGTCGAACTTCCGTTACACTATTCTCTTGTTTTGGCTTTGATTCATTAAGAACATTTGTTTGTTTTTGTTTCGCTCTTTTAATTTTTAACCAAGTTTCGTCTAACTCTTTTTCAATCGATGATTGTTCATCGAGATATTTATCAATTTCCTCTTCATCGCACAATGAATAAATTTTATCAAAAATTTCTTTCAATTCTGTATTGAATTGATCACATTTCGTATTTACAAGTTCTAAAGAGCATTCATCAGAGTCACTTAATTTAATTTCACTCACAAATTTAGTAATTTTACATTTTAAAACTCTTTTTATAGTCAAAATATTTTTTAATTCAGTAGACATGTTAAAGAAAAAGTCCTACCTTATTCGAAGAAACCAAGTCTCGTCGCTGATTATTGACTTTTAATAGCAAACGATAAATCTATTTACTCCGGCCTCGAAGGACCAATTTTTGTTAAGAATAAAACAATAAGTTACTCAATGATACCATTTTTAAGGAACTCTTCGCAGTGAACTGTATATTTCTTTATTTAGAACAATAATTGTTAAGAGTGAAACAGTCTCTCTGGCCGTTTCCAAGTCAAACATTCCATCATTTCAATAACAATAACAATAACAACAAAAATTCAGTGTTTCCACTCACTAGTAACTAAATTACAATCTATCGTCAACACGCAGACGATTGGAATAATAAATAAAATTACGGCGCTGACACAGCGCCCTCGTACGGGAGATTTTAATTACGATCAGTAACACCGAATTTATAGAAAAGTTTATTGTTGACTTTTTTTTATAATTATTTTGTTATTTACTCACATGAAATTTTTATTTTTAGATTTAATATCGGTTTTCTAAAATATTCCAAATATTTCTGAATATTTTATATTAATAAAATAAAAATAAGGCTTCACACGTTTTTGTAACAGATTCTATCGGTCAATAACTTTTTATAGTCTGTATGTCGCTATTCTATTAAAAAGTCATTCTATTACATTTTTATCAAAATAACATAATTTGCATAACGTAATTATCATATTTTCAGTTAACCTGAATTGTAAATATGAATCGTTATATACGGAACGTTCATTAACGGAAAGTAAAAAATATATAATTTTTATTATAAATGTTTTATATCGACTAATGCGATTAGATTTATTTTCTAAAAAAAAGTCGAACGGTGTTATATAGATGCAAAACGCAACGGGTTCTACCCATCTAGTTAAATATTAAACAACTTTAGCATTAAATCGCAGTCGATGTAAAGATAACAAGTAAGAAAAATCATGCTTACAACATAGATTATAAAACACTTTCCAACACTCCCTGAAAGCTTTAACGAAACTTCGTTACTTAGGGAAATAAGGTAAATAAGATAACTAAGTAAACAATTAAAAATCTAATTTCAGTAGTTATCGTCCATGTATTCCAATTTTTTTCAACATCCCTGTATTCGATCTGTATGTCGATTGTTGATATATATATATACTATATAATGGGAAAATTTAGTTTAGCAAGAAAATGCATAACAATTGAAATTCATTTTTCAGCAATTTATACTAATAGATGAAAACATACTTGAATACTTTTGTACAGCCCTGCAGTTTACCTAGTACATTTATTATATGCCACTATTTAGCTAAAATTTAATTCAAACTATAACACGCTTAAAACTACTGAAATTACATTTCCAGAAATTATCACCCGTAGACGGCCATGCATCCAACTCTTTGTGTGGCACTGTATATCATTTTATCTACATTCTACAAATATTTCCTAGTACACTAAATTCAGTTCAGCGTAAAAATGCATAACTCCTTTAAAAATCACCTTTAAGCAATTTATGCTCATACTCAGTAACCTTTACGAAATCATTTCTGCAGCTCTGTATACGAACTATAGCATTTATACACACTTTATAGTATGCATAAATATAGTGAACAAGTAGGTAAGTGTGATCACAGATCGCACAGAGGGCTTCGTTTTATATTCCTTTCAAAACACTATATCCTTTTGAAAATCTGTTAGTTCCCCATTTCGCAACCAGGGGTGCACTCTATTCTAAACAAACCTGTATCCGAACGAAACTCTGTTTTATATACTATCCATAGATGTATTAGTCGAAGGGACTGAACCGATAGCACCCGAGATAAGTGCCCCTGGCGGTAAAAAGTATAGCTAAAATATGTAAGGCTATGGTGCATAATACGAAAGAATGGCCAAAGGGGTGTCGGCAAAAGTTGGAAAAGTGTTCCCCGGGTGAAAGGGCGGAGGTTAGAAAAATTGCTTAAAATACACAAATTAGAGCCGGAGGGGTAAATAATATAAGACTTTTTGAAAATTTTATGATTTGCCGTGTGGTCTGAGGTATTCAGCTATACGTATGCAAAAATGCATGTCTCCAACTTAATTAGGGGCTCTCTTAGAAAGAATTGCTTAAAATACATATGTGGTAGCTCAAAGGGTTAAACGCAAGACTTTTTCAAGATTTTATGATTTGTCGCCTGGCCTCAGGTGTTCTGCTATAAGTATGCAAAATTTCAAATCTCCAATTTAATAAAGGGCTAATTTAAAAATGACTGCTTAAAATACGCATGTGGGAGCACAAAGGGTTAAATGTACGGCTTTTTCAAAATTTTATGATTTGTCGTATGATATGTGGTGTTCAGCTATAAGTATACAAAATTTCACGCCTCAAACCTAAATAGGGAATCACTTAGAAAGAATTGTTTAAAGTATACATGTCGGAGGTCAAAAGGTGAAACGTACGGCTTTTTCAAAATTTTATGATTTATCATTTGATGTGAGGTACTCAGCTATATGTATGCAAAATTTCACGCTTCCAACCTAAATAGGGGCTCACTTAGAAAGAATTATTTAAAATACACATGTGGGAGCCCGAGGGGTTTAATGTACGATTTTTTCTACATTTTATGATATTTGTTTGATGTGAGGTGTTCATGTTATGTTCATGTCCTTATGTTGTGTTCATGTTTATGGTCATGTTCTTAGAAATAATTGTTTAAAATACACATGTGGGAGCCCAAAGGGTTAAATGTACGATTTTTTAAAACTTTTATGGTTTGTCATTTGATGTGAAGTGTTCAGCTATAATTATGCCAAATTTCACGCCTCCAACCTAATTAGGGCTCACATAGAAAGAATTGTTTAAAATACACATGTGGGAGCCCAAAGGGTTAAATGTACTACTTTTTTAAAATTTTATGATTTACCGTTTGATGTGAGGGGCTCAGCTATAAGTATGTAAAAATTCATGCCTCCAACCTAATCACGAGCTCACTTAGAAAGAATTGTTTAAAATACACATGTGGGAGACCAAAGGGTTAAATGCACGGCTTTTTGTGAAAATTTTATGATTTGTCGTATAAAATGTGGTGTTCAGCTATTCAGAATGCGAAATTTCACGTCTCCAGCCTAAATAGGGTCTCACATAGAAAGAACTGTTTAAAATACACATGTCGGAGCTGAAAGGGTTAAATGTACGGCTTTTCAAAATTTTATGATTTGTCGTTTGATGTGAGGTGTTCCGCTATAAGTATGCAATATTTCACGCTCGCAACCACCTAAATAGGGGCTTTACTTAGAAAGAACTGTTTAAAATGCACATGTCGGAGCTGACAGGGTTAAATGTACGGCTTTTTCAAACTTTTATGGTTTGTAATTTGATGTGAGGTGTTCAGTTATAAGTATGCAAAATTTCAGGACTCCAATCTAATTAGGTCTCACTTAGAAATAATTGTTTAAAATACACATGTCGGAGCTCAAAGGGTTAAATGTATGGCTTTTTCAAAATTTTATGATTTATCGTTTGATATGATGTGTTCAGCTACAACTATGTAAAGTTTTACGCCTCCAATCTAATTAGAGGCTCACTTCGAAAGAATTGTTTAAAATACACATCTGGGAGCCCAAAGGGTTAAATGTACGACTTTTTCAAAATTTTATTATTTGTCGTATGATGTGTGGTTTTCAGCTATAAGTATGCAAAATTTCAAGTCTCCAACATGTATAGTTTCTGAAAACGTGCTCTATGACAGACGGACAGACAGACAGACAAAGGAGCGAGACGAATAGGGTTTCGTCAGATGAACGAAACCCTAAAAAAACGCATATCATAATTAAAAATGCATTTCGAGCAATCATTACTAATATACAGTAATTAGGATACAGTATAGTATCTGAAATCTTTTCAAATACACTGCAAACAATTTCCCCTATACCTTTATGAACGGAATTATTTTGTGTGGCCCTGTAAATGAACAATAACTATTCTTTTCAACGCATATTCAACAGAATGCATTTTTTAGTGGGCTTCATAAATAAATATCAATTTCATTGTGTTTGAAAGATTGTATCAGCATTAAAAATCATTTGAAACGATTTTTTCCAGTAGGCCGTAATGTAATTGAAAACTTTTGACTGTCCCTGTAAATGAACTAAACATGCTAGAAACTTTATTTGAAATAGGGATCGTGCTATGGTAGAGGTCACTAACATCCAAGAATTTCAGAACGATCCTAGTTTATTTACGAGAGTTAGAGCGCGGACAGTCTGACAGACGAAAAGACGGACAGACGGAGAGACAAACCGAAGTCATAAACACATTTCAACATTGTTGGAAAGTGTTAAGAACGTATACATCCAATCTCTGTAAAAAATAAATAAATAAATAAGAAATACGTAATCGACGAATTTATACACGATTCTTCGGCAGAAATATTACTGATTTTTGCAAACACACACACACACACACAAAAAAAAAAGAATAAATTGTACAGTTCTAGTTTTAATTATGTTTACTTCCTTGTTTGTAACATTTCGGTTTTCATTCGAAATCACAATTGTGAATAAGTATCGCATAAATTTTATTTTCAGTATATTTCCAATATTAGGGATATATCTCCAGAAATGATTTCAAGTTTGGAATATCTGAAAATATAGTATGCATTATATCCTATGGGGATATATTTCGCATCCTTATTTTCACACTGGAAGTTCTTATGAGCTTCTAAACCCATTGGATTCTGTTTTCCTACTTGAATAGTATTCCTTCTCATATTGAGCCTCTGAGGATTTACGAATATTACTTGGGAGCTATTCAAATGCTGTTCTGTGCACAAATAGACTCAATGTAATCTTAGAAACCGAAATTTAACAATTCCCCTTGTTTTCCTTTTTACGCTACGAAAATTGAAGAACTCTTCAATTTTTTTTTTTTAAGAAAAACCTCTTTATACTAAAGGTGACAATTCCATTGAGCCATATTTTCTATTTAATTATTTGATGCAAGGAGCAAAATTTTTGTTGGGGATAGGATCGCCATTTACTGTATCTAAATCGGCTAAGTTTCATATCAAAGAACAATGTACGTGCTCTTATAACTATAGAATTTAAATTGTTTTTTGTCAAAAACTAGATAAAATCCTATGCAAGGAACTGAAGAATGGGTAATTTGAAAACAAATTGATTATAATAAAAACGTGTAAATGAATGTATTTCGATAAATTGGGAATAAACTTAAACTTCCGACGAAACAATACGGTTTATACGTCCTAGTGAGATTTTCTTTATTCATTTTAGTATTTTTAACTCTTAGAGTTTTATTTTATTCTTACTACAAAGAACTTTAAAAAATACCACGCAAACATACTAGAAGTCGAAACAAAGATCTTTGACTTCAATTACCAACGCTCATCATTTTGAGCTACATGAAACGACAACCAGTCATCACAATACAGTCAAACAGCCTTTTTGGCAATAGCATCCGTTTTGGTGTGTAGAAAGTAAACAACTCAACAGAATGCACAATAGTTAACAGAACTCCATTAAATGATGGTTATTTAGATACACGTTTAATGTTTAACTCAGTCGTACTTATTATCAAAGTACCATACGCTATCTCAACTTTTCTCGCTGTGTTTAAAAGTGTACAGACGGGGAGTCGAACTGAAGAAGTTCGACGTTAACTAAATGAGCCTCTCTAATTTAAGCCAAAAGTCCTTGTTTTGAGTGCCAGCATGGAGACGTTTCGACTCAGCAGGAAAAAAAATCAAATTTTCTGATACAAAATATGGCAATGAACTTTCTGGACTTTAGTAACAAGTATCAAAACGGAATGTCCGTTGGTTGGTTAAGGATGGTATTTTGATTGGTAAGATGTATGCTTACGGGTCAATATCTGAAAATTGGACAATTTGCGCCCACTGCCAATTATATTCCATTAATTATACTAAAACAAAAAACTGAAAAATGTAATATATTTTAACATTTGTTATAATAATTTACCAACAATAAATGGACATGTGATGATGTATAAATAATTAATTTTAAACAAACGAAATCATCATTTCAGTCCCTGTCCCCAGGTACAAATATCCAATATTAAATGTATGCTGTAAAAATTTTTATAAATATTTTTAACATTAGCTATTATAATATAATTATACCTATATATATACAGTATGGGAAAATATAATGCTCCTTTACTCGCACAGATTATATAGTAAAATACTGTAGTAAATATATTTGTGCCTGAGGTTGACCATCATCTCAGTCCGTCTAACCACACATTTAAGTTAACAGATACTAGGTAGCGCTGGCAGAATTATTTCCATTGCAACAGCAACTACAGATGAACTATCCACCATGCATAAGGTAAGTTGTTCTTCTCATTGTTTCATTTTTAGAAATATTTAGTTTTTGTTCTGAAAAGGGATGAGTATTTTTTATAGCTTCATTCATGCCCCTATATTTAACTTTTTATCTATAAAAAAGCTTATTGCAATTTTATTTATGTAACATACAACTGTCACATGCAATATTTAATCATTTACATGCGTTCAAAAAGATTCAATAAAATGGCTGTGCAGCTGTTAAGACAAAAACCTCACCTCAGTCCCCACCATCTCATTTCTAATTATGAGATACTGATTATGGTGCTAACAGACACTTTCTAACATAAAAGTTTATCCTACGGATAAAATATACATCCTTGATCTCAAAACACTACCACATTCAAACGACAAAAAATGTATCGAACTCTTAAATAGAGGTTTATGTAACATTAACCAATATAAAATAAAGAATTATTTATTATTTTATTGGTCGCGTAACTGAAGTGCCGAAACTACACCCCCGTGTTGCATAAGATGAGATCGTTATGTGTGTGCCAGCTTGGAGAAAAAGTTAGAACTATATGACAAAGTGGCTGCTGTCTCACTATGTACTACTCCCCGCTACAGAAAATCCATATTTGACAACACGCACGACCACTCTATAGCCAAAAACTAACAGTTTGGGCTGCAATCTGTCGCAAAGACATTTTAGGGCACGTTTTGTTCCGAGAAACGGTGACGACTGAGCGGTATATTGCACTTTTGAAACAATTTGTCACCACTCAATAAGCGTTAGACGATCGACCAGGCATGGCATGGTTCATACAAATGGGGCTCGTCCGCATCGTACACAAGACGTCTTTGACTTTCTGGACGAATACTTCGACGATAGAGTTATTGCGTTGAACTATTCGGCAGTGAACGGAAAAGGCATGGCGTGGCCTCCGTATTCATCCGGCCTCACTCTATGCGATTAAATTTTGTGGGGCACAGGAAAGAACATAGCTTACCGGAACAAACCTTTAACACTCGGCGAGCTCGAAGAAGCTATTTGTCAAGCTTGTGTGTCCATTTACGGTGACACACTTCAGAGAGTCACAGACAATTTCATTCCGTGTTTGCGAAATATCTGTTGTGTAAAATGCGCACATTTTGAACCACTTTTAATGTGATACAGCCTATATATCACAGCGCCATCTATAGGCGCTATTTGTAACTAAAATTTGAAGTATTTGTACCGGATTCTTATTTTTTTTTTATTAAACATACCACTGGTTTCATGTTTCTATCTATCACTGTTTCCATGTTATTGATTTTTAAAGTCAGGGTTCATTTGTAAAACACCCTGTATATTTATATTTTCATCTCAACTAGCGTTTCTTAAGTAAGTAAACTCCTATAAATCATATTATTTTAAATTGTAAAATGGTATACTTAAAATACTGGTTTTTTTTTTAAATTCTTTTCGTAACTGAAGAGCTTATTGGAAGAATATGTTATGATTCCTTTTCTCAAAAATTGTTTTATTTTATAGATGAAAGCGTTATGTGCGTTTAAAGATGAAAGCGTTATTATATCATATGGTAAAAACAAAATACTAAAATTCTTCATAGTATCGAAGATATGAGAACGTATCTTTTAATGTTTAATATTTTTATATTTAACAGTTTAAATAGTGAAAATAATTTCTAATATTTAATTATTAAATATTAATATTCTTTTCTAGGAGAATTTAATATCACCAATTAACATTTAAACATATTCTACTAAGAATGAGTTAAATAACTAAGTTACAAAGAAAAACTTTCAATTAATTTTTCTCAAAATCTATTTTTTGCTACATAACATCTTCTTCCACCCAGGTCTTCAATTATAACATTTTATTTTTCGATAATGCATAATATTAATTCTGCAGTCAACTAACATATCATACAACTTTTTCTAATAAATATTAATTTACTTAACAATTTGTGAAAAAATGTTTCTAATTTTCCTCTTTTATGACCATACATTACGAATATTTTATCCTTGTAATTAAAGCGCTGGGGTTGCTTATAGAAAGTAAAAATTTTAAATGTCATACTACGTTAAAAAGCATCATATTTATGTTCTCTTTTGCTTATAATACTTTCTATATTTCCATAATGAAAGCTACTGTTGCACAAAATTAATGTAAACAAAAATAACGGAAGAATATATAAATAATTATTAATATTTTAATGATATACTTTATTAATTTTTTGAAAAAGAATTTTCTATGAACTTTAACTGCGGAATATTTTGGCAAATAATAAACCATAAAAAATGAAAATCATATTTTATGAAACTGTGTTTATTTATTTTGTTTCATTTTCTGTATTAGAATTAGAAGACACAAATGACTAGCATTTGGAATTTACATTTTATTTTTTCATTTTACTTTTGTTAAAAACAAAACAATTTTAATGAATTTATTTATTATAAATTAAATAAAAGTAAATAACCGATATAATATAATAAAAGAAAATACAGCATTTTTTAAACAATTTTTCATTACTAATTTTCACTCTTGTAAACAATTTCATATACTAAAAAATCGAAAATATATTAGACTTCGCTTATCTGTCTTTATGAATCTCCACTTTTTCGTCAGGTATTATTTTTTTCTAAACATAAAATGCATTTTCACCGTTTGTTTATATGAGTATAGCACTTTATTATTTTCAGCACTGATTTATGAATGAAATATTTTAGAATAGAAAAGTTAAAGCCAAAACATGAAAATAGTTAAAATGATTCATAATTTATTCTTTACTCAAATAGGTAAAACAATGTAAATTATTTTAAAACATTAATACTAATTGACATATTTTAAATGTTCGCCCGAATGCCGTGGAACATTTAATATGTGTGAAAGGATATTAATATTTTAATGTATTTTATATTGTTTCATACATATTTTAGTAACGGATAAATTTTGAATCGTTTTAATTTCGGATTAATATACTAAGGTGAATTTGACGTTTAACTTCACATATAAATTGTTTTCTATACATTTAAATGTATACAAATTTAAAGTATTTACTTTTCTAAATGATTGCTTAAGATGTTTTAGTAAATTACAACATCAGCAGATTTTTTCTCTTTAATTTTACATCTATACATGTAGAAATGTACATATATACAGAAAAATGTTGATCTACACAAAGAAGTATCTTATACACTAAAAATTTACCTAT